>CM061753.1:139835120-140435120 GCA_030979885.1 Lolium multiflorum | reverse complement strand
CATGTTTTATGCACATTATATGTCATATTTATGCATTTTCTGGAACTAACCTATTAACAAGATGCCGAAGAGCCAGTTCTGTTTTCTGCTGTTTTTGGTTTCAGAAATCCTAGTAAAGAAATATTCTCGGAATTGGACGAAACTTTCGCCCAGGGTCCTATTTTTGCACGAAGCTTCCAGAAGACCGAAGACCTAACGAAGTGGGGCCACGAGGCAGCCAGGGGGGTGGCCGGCGCGGCCCAAGCCCTGGCCGCGCCGACCTATCCCCTGGGCCCCTCGTGTGGCCCCTCGCGTTGACCCTCCGCCTACTTAAAGCTTCCGTCGCGAAACCCCCAGTACCGAGAGCCACGATACGGAAAACCTTACTGAGACGCCGCCGCCGCGAATCCCATCTCGAGGGATTCAGGAGATCGCCTCCGGCACCCTGCCGGAGAGGGGATTCATCTCCCGGAGGACTCTACACCGCCATGGTCGCCTCCGGAGTGATGAGTGAGTAGTTCACCCCTGGACCATGGGTCCATAGCAGTAGCTAGATGGTCGTCTTCTCCTTGTTGTGCTTCATTGTTGGATCTTGTGAGCTGCCTAACATGATCAAGATCATCTATCTGTAATACTATATGTTGTGTTTGTCGGGATCCGATGGATAGAGAGTACTATGATTATGGTGATTATCAATCTATTGTTCATGTGTTGTTTATGATCTTGCATGCTCTCCGTTACTAGTAGAGGCTCTGGCCAAGTTTTTACTCTTAACTCCAAGAGGGAGTATTTATGCTCGATAGTGGGTTCATGCCTCCATTGAATCTGGGACAGTGACAGAAAGTTCTAAGGTTGTGGATGTGCTGTTGCCACTAGGGATAAAACATTGATGCTATGTCTAAGGATGTAGTTGTTGATTACATTACGCACCATACTTAATGCAATTGTCTGTTGCTTTGCAACTTAATACTGGAGGGGGTTCGGACGATAACCTGAAGGTGGACTTTTTAGGCATAGATGCAGTTGGATGGCGGTCTATGTTCTTTGTCGTAATGCCCAATTAAATCTCACTATATTTATCATGTCATGTATATGCATTGTTATGCCTTTCTCTATTTGTCAATTGCCCGACTGTAATTTGTTCACCCAACATGCTTTTATCTTATGGGAGAGACACCTCTAGTGAACTGTGGACCCCGGTCCTATTCTTTACATAGCATACAATCTACTTGTTTTACTGTTTTCTTTGCAAACATCTTCCACTCGATACGTTTAATCCTTTGTTACAGCAAGCCGGTGAGATTGACAACCTCACTGTTTCGTTGGGACAAAGTACTTGGGTTGTGTTGTGCAGGTTCCTAGTTGGCGCCGGAATCCCTGGTGTTGCGCCGCATCACATTTCGCGACCATCAACCTTCAACGTGCTTCTTGGCTCCTACTGGTTCGATTAAACCTTGGTTTCATACTGAGGGAAACTTGCTTCTATACGCATCATACCTTCCACTTGGGGTTCCCAACGCGTGTGCATCCACGCGTATCACTTGTCATGAAGTAATTTCACAATTAATTCGAATCTTGACACAACAGAACCAGGGGCCACTAAGCGCTTAGCATCTTCTATCAGGTCATGGAAAAGAGGCTTTTTGTGATAACCATGGGGCTGTTGGCTTGCATATGGATACAGATCCCGTAACAAATTAGCAGTAACCTCATCCTGGACGAGATCTTCAGGCTGATAACCATCAGAATAAAGAGGATCAATAATGTCAGGCTGATCATAGTGTTCACCATGGTTAATCCACCTGATATATGTCTGGTCCATCCCATAAACGAATAAATGATCTGAGACTACATGTTGAGGCTTGGACCCAATATTCAAACATACGCGGCATGGACAAATCACTTCCTTTGTCTTGTCGCCGTCAGTAAAATCACTAACGTGCTTCATGAAGTCTTCAATACCACTCAAATATGTTGGTGTGGTTAATGAGTCAAATAATATCCAAGTTCTGTCCATCTGTTGAGGAGATAGATGGTCAGAGAAGCGATAAGCTATTTCAACAAACAGGTCACCTACGAATGTAAGCAAGCATACCTGAGCAAACAGGTCGAATATAAAACTATAAATGCTACATTATTTGAGCCGATTTCAGCAAACAAACTGAGTGCAAAACTACGGCTACCTAGCGAACAGATTTTTTTAGGCTGACCACTGGGTTTCCCCACTTTGTATTTTTTTATTAATAAAAAGAGGGAAATATGTACAAAAGTTGCTGGAGAGCAGCAACTAAAAGGATCATAGATCCCAAGCAGCAAAATATATATATAATGTTCTACCCATGATATGATTTCCTCTTTGCCTTATGAACAAGGAGAGCAATTTCATCCTTGAATCTCTTGTGCCATCTATAAATGCTTGGGGGGGAGGGGCGAACAGATCTATCGAAAGCAATACAATACCAACACATTCTTTCTTCTTTTTTGCCGTAATTCCGCCGATCTATTAGCAGTGCAAAGAAGCCAAAAGTAATAAGATTACATACAGGTTCATAGACCACCAGGGCCGTACCTGAGAATACGGAGGGCCTGAGCAAAACAAGAAATAGAGGCCCTCAACATGATCATTGGCAACTAAAATGATTTTATATATACTACTCACTCCATTTCAATAAACAATGCACCCTTGTTTTTCGTATTTTATCTTCGAAAAAATATTAATCTATATCTCTCTATTTAAAAATGATGTTTCAATTTTATGTAGATATACATGTATTTAGATGAGTTTAGTTTGCAGATACATGCAAGTTTTGATGAAGTTGAAACATATTTTTCAGGATGAAGTATATAAAAAAATTGATATAAAACTGGTATCATTAGAAAGTATTTTCCAACACGATTCTAACAATGCTGCTTATGTATTATATGATCGTGATATTGTTGTCCTATTTATTTGGTCAAGGTTCACATTGAAATGTGGTAAAATAAATTAAAAGAAGTGCATCATGTGAAAAAGCAATCTAAGAATTCAAAAGTGCTAATTGTTAGTCGAAACATGACATCATTGAGACAAAATATTAATATTCATTGGAAGACTAACTGAATTAGCTGCACTCGCGATGAAAGAGAAAGAGAAGATACGGGTAAGAGCAAGTACAATAAGGTACAGTCTTTTTGTTTGTTTGTTTGGGTTGCTCATCAAGCTTATCGCTCGATACAATAAGGTACAGTCAGCGGGAGTGGTGTTTGGAACATGGGTGCATAGTGGGTGGTATCATAGAGTACTATCATAGATATGCTATATTTATTATAGTGGAGTATTGAAAATGGCATATATAGAAGGGGATATTGAGAATTGAGAGTGGCATAAACACAACTTCAGTTTTTGTAATGGCATAAACACAACTTGTGAATTGAGGAGTGGCATAGAACCAATTAACACTTGTTTCAATAACAGCCATCAAAAGCCAATCGAACGCACGAGAATGGATCCAAAATTTACCCATTTTAAGTTTCACGAGAAAATTTTAAACTTAAAATTCGTACTGCCTAGAAGTTTTTGAAACAAAAATCCAGTAAATCTTATATGTCGGGTTATGCATTCTGGGGGAGTTTCATCAGATTCAGCCATATTGTTTATCAATAAACCTCATTTTATGTTTTACAACCAACTTTAAACTTAAAATTCAAACTGTCCAGTAAAAAGAACAACATTCCAGTAAATCTTATATATTTCTTCTGCATTCCGGGAAAGATTGGTCGGATTCAAAAAAAATAGTTTGGGAATAAACATTGTTTTTGTCTGGAAACGACTTATTGTAGAGTGATTTTTGGTTGGATACATTCATGTGTGTTCGATTGGCTTTGGATGGCTGATATTGAACCAAAGTCAACGCTGGGCTTTTGACCTAGCTGAACGTCACTGGAGCTGCGTCAAAAGTCCAGCCATGACTTTGTCTCAATAACAGCCATCAAAAGCCGATCGAACGCACAGGAATGGATCCAACCAAAAATCACTCAACCGCTGGAATTTTGACCTGAAAGTCACTGAAGCTGTGTCCATACTTGCCCAACAGGTTGCGTATGAACGTAAACCAACATATCTGAGCAAACAGGTCGAATATAAAACTATATAACTAAATGCCACGTTATTTGAGCCGATTTCAGCAAACCAACTGAGGTCTATTTTTTTTAGGCTGGACAGTGGTTTCCTCGCTGTGTATTTTTCACTGTAATAAAAAAGAGGGAAAATGTTACTGGAGAGCAGCAACTAAAAGGATCATAGATCCCAAACAGCAAAATCTAGCTAAAAAGGTTATACCCATGATGATAAGCCATGATATGATTTCCTCTTTGCCTTACAAACAAGCAGTGGCGGACCTAGGATTTTAGGAAAGGGTATGACACAACAAAATTTTGGAGTTTCTATTGAATTTCTTTTGTCCTAATAAAAATAATTAAATAAAATACTTTCTCGGATTCATACTAATTAACTCAAATTTGTCTAGATATAAATGTATCTACTCAACAAACTTGTCTAAGATACATCAGTATCTAGACAAAGTTGAGTCAATTAATTTGGATTGAAGGGAGTATGTCAAAATGATTAAATAAAACAGATTTTGCATATAATCAAAATGTAAATTGTTGAAAAATGCACCGTTGACGGGGTGCTCTAATTTTGAACTGAATTCTCACTAAATATATATAATTAATCATATACTTGACTACCAAAGATTAATTATCAGTTGATTAATCGTATATACAGTAGCAAGATATTTCCTTTGATTAATCATGATATCTAATCAGGTCATGGTGCATGGCCATAGCTGGCCTTGTAGGCTTACACGCGAGACAAAATCGCACATCTTGAAAAACATGCAAGTAGACTGTTGGCTAAAGCCAATGCATTAATCAATCGGATGTCTAATCAATCGGTTACATGCACTAGCTCAGTGTTCGCATGGCTGCACGCCACATGTATTAGCACCGCATGTATACATATACATCACTCATCTTGATTAATTGCTCAGCTCATTAAACTATCAAAGATCTTGCACGGCTTGGACGCAGGGTATGCCGTGGCATATACGGCATACCCTGTAGATCCGCCACTGCAAACAAGGAGAGCCATTTCATCCTTGAATCTCTTGCGGCTTCTGTAAAAGCTTGGGGGCGAACAGATCAATCGAAAGCAATATAATACCAACAAATTCTTTCTTCTTTTTGGCCGTAAATCCACCGATGTATTAGCAGTGCAAAGAACCCAGAAGTAATAAGATTACAAACAGGTCCATAGAGGACTGGCACCAAGCGACGACTACAAACATTGGGCAATGGTGAGCAGTACAGTGTACAGTACGAACGAATTCGAGCAAATAGGTAAAGCGGAAAACAATGTCAAACAAACACATCGAGAGGAAAACAATATCAACCGATCGATTCGAACGAACTAACGAACTTATAAGGGCTGGGCGACGGCGACTGACTTCGATTGAGCTATAATGAATCGTACTTGCCCAGGCCTGAAGATAGCATGCATACCGTGAGGATCTACCAGCTGACCGCGCCTGCCGGTGCGGCTGGAGAAGAACGGCGCCACCAGCAGTCGCCGGCTGACGCGGCTGATAGACAGCGTGGGGAAGTTTTGGTGCGCGGCCTGGTTCACCGAGGGTGTGTCTAGAGAAGAACAGGGCGCCGAAGGAGGTGTCTAGAGAAGAACAAGGTGGGCTGGGTGCTGAGTTAAAGGCGAGCGTTCGAAATATTGGGCGCGCGTTCGAAAGTTTAGGAGCGCGAGGGAGGTGTCTGCTGTGCTGAGTTAAAGGCGAGCGTTCGAAATTTCCCCGTCCTCTTCTTTTTTGGGCTAATCTATCTATACCTCTATTCTATCTACATGTTTTTTATTTTTTTCTATTCTATACATGAGTTTTTGAAATTGAATTTTTTCACTCTGTCAGCCTTCCGGCCAATGCTCATTTGAAGTAATTGAAGCTGTTGATTTGCAGCTTAGAGGTGCTATCTACCGCTCATCATACAAGGACTCTTCAGATCTAAACGGCTGTGAATGCACGGATTCGTCACCCATCCTTCCCTTGGACTGGCGATGCTGAAAGCCTGAAACACTGGAACCCTCTAGATACTTCGGGATACCTCACTGCCCCACATTATTAGACAGGCCTTTTCCGACACGGGAAGTCAAAAGTTGGGGGCTCCATGCAGTACATATGAATACTCGCTAGCTGCATGGTCTAGAAGCAGACTAGAGTAAATCATCAATTCGTCAAATCAATTGGTGTATAATTTTTTTTAGCAGCTAAGACGCCGGCATGAACCATTTTATCAACTTGAATGCTTACTACATGACATAAGAAGACTATGTACTTTGGTTTTTCATTTTTCTGATTTTTTAAATTTTGTGCCCATTTGAATCTTGGTCAAATCCTAGGTTTGACCAAGATTAAACAAGTTTAAAACATGAAAATGAAAAGGTAATCATGGATCCTTCTTAGTCACTCTAAAATGAAGCTTTTGGGATGTTCTTGAAATTTCCATGTTTGAAACCCAAAACGACTTCTCTTCATGCTTGACTTCATAAGACAGAGTTTAGGGGTTAGGGGGTAGATACATGATTTGTCTAGTTTGCATATATCTAGACCTTTTTTGTCAACTTTAATGCTTACTATATGACACAAGAAGACTATGTGCTTTGGTTTTTCATTTTTCTATTTTTTTTGAATTTTTTGCCCATATATTCGAATCTTTGTCAAATCCTAGGTTTGACCAGGATTTAAACAAGTTTAAAACATGAAAATGAAAAGGTAAGCCTGGATCCTTCTTAGTCACTCTAAAATGAAGCTTTTGGGAGGTTCTTGAAATTTCCATGTTTGAAACCCAAAACCACTTCTCTTCATGATTGACTTCATAAGACAGAGTTTAGGGTTAGGGGTAGATATATACATGATTTTCTGGTTTGAATATGTCTAGACCTTGTTTATCAACTTGAATGCTTACTATATGACATAAGAAAATTATGTGCTTTGGTTTTCATTTTTCTGATTTTTTTATGCCCGTTTGAATCTTTTGGTCAAATCTTAGGTTTGACCAAGATTTAAACAAGTTTAAGACATGAAAATGAAAAGGGGAGAATGCATCCTTCTTAATTAGTCACTCTAAACTGAATTTTGTAAGAGGTTTTTGAAATTTCCATGTTTGAAACCCAAAACCACTTCTCTTCATGTTGGACTTCATAAGACAGAGTTTAGGGGTTAGGGGGTAGATACATGATTTGTCTAGGTTGAATATGTCTAGACCTTGTTTATCAACTTTAATGCTTACTATATGACATAAGAAGACTATGTGCTTTGGTTTTTCATTTTTCTATTTTTTTGAATTTTATACCCATATATTTGAATCTTTGTGAAATCCTAGTTTTGACCAGGATTTAAACAAGTTTAGAACATGAAAATGAAAAGGTAAGCTTGGATCCTTCTTAGTCACACTCTAAAATGAAGCTTTTGGGAGGTTCTTGGAATTCCAATGTTTGAAACCCAAAACCACTTCTCTTCATGATTAACTTCATAAGACAGAGTTTAGGGTTAGGGGTAGATATATACATGATTTTTCTGGTTTGAATATGTCTAGACCTTGTTTATCAACTTGAATGCTTACTATGTGACATAAGTAGACTATGTGCTTTGGTTTTCATTTTTCTATTTTTTATATTTTATACACATATATTTGAATCTTTGTGAAATCCTAGGTTTGACCAGGATTTAAACAAGTTTAGTACATGAAAATGAAAAAGGTAAGCCTGGATCCTTCTTAGTCACACTCTAAAATGAAGCTTTTGGGAGGTTCTTGAAATATCCATGTTTGAAACCCAAAACCACTTCTCTTCATGATTGACTTCATAATACAGAGTTTAGGGTTAGGGGTAGATATATACATGATTTTCTGGTTTGAATATGTCTAGACCTTGTTTATCAACTTGAATGCTTACTATATGACACAAGAAGACTATATGCTTTTGTTTTTCATTTTTCTGATTTTTTTTGAATTTTATGCCCGTTTGAATCTTTTGGTCAAATCTTAGGTTTGACCCAGATTTAAACAAGTTTAAGACATGCAAATGAAAAGGGAAGCTTGCATCCTTCTTAGTCACTCTAAAATGAATTTTTAAGAGGTTTTTGAAATTTCCATGTTTGAAACCCAAAACCACTTCTCTTCATGCTTGACTTCATAATACAAAGTTTAGGGGTTAGGGGGAGATACATGATTTGTCTAGTTTGAATATGTCTAGACCTTGTTTATCAACTTTAATGCTTACTATATGACATAAGAAGACTATGTGCTTTCGTTTTTCATTTTTCTATTTTTTTGTATTTTATACCCATATATTTGAATCTTTGTGAAATCCTAGGTTTGACTAGGATTTAAACAAGTTTAGAACATGAAAGTGAAAAGGTAAGCCTGGATCCTTCTTAGTCACAATCTAAAATGAAGCTTTTGGGAGGTTCTTCAAATTTCCATGTTTGAAACCCAAAACCACTTCTCTTCATAAGACAGAGTTTAGGGTTAGGGGTAGATATATACATGATTTTTCTGGTTTGAATATGTCTAGACCTTGTTTATCAACTTGAATGCTTACTATATGACATAAGAAGACTATATGCTTTTGTTTTTTCATTTTTCTGATTTTTTTGAATTTATGCCTGTTTGAATCTTTTGGTCAAATCTTAGGTTTGACCAAGATTTAAACAAGTTTAAGACAAGAAAATGAAAAGGATGTTTGAAACCCAAAACCACTTCTCTTCATGCTTGACTTCACAATATACAAAGTTTAGGGAAAATGTCAGTCTTTTTATGCAAATCTGCACATAAATGGCTCAAATTAAAACAGTATACTCGTTTCAGTGTTTTTGATTTCCTATAAAAAAATAGATTTTCCTGAGAAGTTCTAATTTTTGCCAGAATTTGAAAATTTTGGATTTCTTGTTCCTATTTAGATATTATAGATACTAGGTGACTCAACGACTGCTCCCTCAATTCGGCTCCCGGGTGCGTATGCTCCCTCTACCAACAAAATATATTTCAAAGTGTGAAAAAATTTGACAAAAAATTCTACATGTACATCTCCATAATATATGTGTGTGCGTCAAGTTTCACGAAAAAATAATATTTTTTATGACCTATGTAAAAAAGAGAAAACTTATCCTGTGAAAAGCATTGTTTTAAGCACTGAATTTTGTCTTTTTTACACACGTCACATGATAAGTTCATTTTTTATGAAACGACTTTGTGAGCGCGTAGCACATGAAGATGTACGTGCGGATTTTTTGTTTCAAATTTTTTGAGATTTAAAATATGTGTAAGATGCAATTTAAAATATAGGTAGCATATGCTCCCATGTTCCAAAACACCACTCCCAACGACTCAACATTGACTCGACTCAGACACAACTACTACATTGACACAAGTACTAATATAATAAAGTAAGAGTACTAGTTTGTTTACATTTCCACAGGCCAATTTTACGAACAAAATTTCGAAAATTAACCTTCAGAAACTCGGAAGCCAGGTGACACAACAGTCATCAAGGATTGCAGCTAGTGGTACACAGTGACCTGGTCAAGATCTACCTTGAGCCTGCTTGACGCTTCAGCTCGGAGTTGAGAGCCTTCTCCTGTGACAGCTCGGCCTCTAGTTTGTCCGTCCTAACCGTGAGGTTCAGGATCAGTCCGGCGAGTTTGTCCATGGTCTCCGCCTGGCCGAGGCTCCGCCGCTGGATCTCATTACTCGCAGTGAACGATTTCATGGCGATATCGTCGAGAATGCGAATCCGGATCTTCTCAGTGGCGAGCTCAGAATAAAGTCTCATGCACTCATCGGCGAGGGCGCTTCTGTCCGCCGTCTCGACGCAGAAATCGCCCATAACCATTTCTAAAATGGGACCGATCTCGTAGCGGGGCTTCTATCAGATGGGGATGGAGCACAAAATCAGAAGTGTACCCAGAGAAGTACCAAGAAAGAGAAAATGGGAATCCCAATTTGCACGAATGTCTATACCTCGCTGCTTTGAGAACTTGGCTCCGTGGAAGATGTTTCCGCAGGCAGGAGGGCTGCGGGAAAACTAAGGCCGCCCGACCTGAATATACGATTGAGAGAAGGTAAGAAAAGGAGGGGATGATAAGTTGTGAAAGACATAGAAAGATGCGCAAGAACGGAGGATCGCCTGAAGGTAGCAGTCGCGGGCTGCGACGCCCTTGAAGACTCTTGCGCAGAAGGCACCTGTTGGGCCTCAAGCAGAGGTTTGTAGAACAGCAGCAAGTTTCCCTTAAGTGGATCACCCAAGGTTTATCGAACTCAGGGAGGAAGAGGTCAAAGATATCCCTCTCAAGCAACCCTGCAACCACAAAGCAAGAAGTCTCTTGTGTCCCCAACACACCAAATACACTTGTCAGATGTATAGGTGCACTAGTTCGGCGAAGAGATAGTGAAATACAAGTAATATGGATGTATATGAGTGGTAATAGCAATCTGAATAAAATATGGCAGCGAGTAAACATGCAACAGAACAGTAAATAAACGGTGTTTTCAGTATTGGAAACAAGGCCTAGGGATCATACTTTCACTAGTGGACACTCTCAACATTGATCGCATAATAAATACTTCTTCTCATATGTGCTACATACACTCTTGTTTGATAATGAACATCATTCGTTGCGTAGGATTACACGAACCCTCAATGCCGGAGTTAACAAGCTCCACAACATTCGATATTCATGTTTAAGTAACCTTAGAGCATAATAGATCTTTGCAAGATAAACCAAGAACTAACATAGTGCACGCACTGTCCACATTACACTATGAAGGAGGAATAGATCACATCAATACTATCATAATGATAATTAACTCCACAATCTACAAGAGATCATGATCATAGCCTACGACAAGAACCACACGGTGCACGCACTAATCACCTTTACACACGTGGAGGAGGAATAGACTACTTTAATAACATCACATGAGTAGCACACAACTAGTAGCGATACAAAGCTCATCATATGGATCTCAATCATGTAAAGCAGCTCATGAGATCATTGTATTGAAGTACAGAGAGAGAGATTAACCACATAGCTACGGTAGAGCCCTCAGCCCCAGGGGAGAACTACTCCCTCCTCATCATGGGAACAGCGATGGCGGTGAAGATGGCGGTGGAGACGGCTTCCGGGGGCAATTCCCCGTCCCGGCGGCGTGCCGGAACAGAGACTTCTGTCCCCCGAATCTTGATTTCGCGATGGCGGCGGCTCTGGAAGGTTTTCTCCGTCTCGTCTTCCGTATCGGTGTTTTTAGGTCAGAGAGGCTTAAATAGGCGAAGAGAGGGAGTCGGAGGGGCCACGGGCTGCCCACACCATAGGGGCGCGCCCCCCCCCGCGCCGGGGTGTGGTGTGGGGCCCCCCTGGCTCCCCTCTCGTCCCTCTCCGGTGCTCTGGAAGCTTCCGGGAAAAATAGGAACCTGGGCGGTGATTTCGTCCGATTCCGAGAATATTTCGTTACTAGGATTTCTGAAACCAAAAACAGCAGAAAACAGGAACTGGCACTTCGGCATCTTGTTAATAGGTTAGTTCCAGAAAATGCGTAAATACGATATATAATGTGCATAAAACATGTAGGTATCATCAATAAAGTAGCATGGAACATAAGAAATTATCGATACGTTGGAGACGTATCAGCATCCCCAAGCTTAGTTCTGCTCGTCCCGAGCAGGTAAAACGATAACAAAGATAATTTCTGAAGTGACATGCCATCATAACCTTGATCATACTATTGTAAAGCACATGAGATGAATGCAGAGATTCGAAGCAATGATGAAGATAATGAGTAAACAAATGAATCACATAACAAAGACTTTTCATGAATAATACTTTCAAGACAAGCATCAATAAGTCTTGCATAAGAGTTAACTCATAAGCAATAAATTCTTAGTAGAAAGCTTTGAAACAACACAAAGGAAGATATAAGTTTCAGCGGTTGCTTTCAACTTTAACATGTATATCTCGTGGATAATTGTCAACACAAAGTAATATAACAAGTGCAATAGGTAAACATGTAAGAATCAATGCACACAGTTCACACAAGTGTTTGCTTCTAAGATAGAAAGAATAGGTAAACTGACTCAACAATAAAGTAAAAGAATGGTCCTTCAAAGAGGAAAGCATCGATTGCTATATTTGTGCTAGAGCTTTGATTTTGAAAACATATAGAGAGCATAAAAGTAAAGTTTTGAGGGGTGTTTGTTGTTGTCAACGAATGGTAGCGGGTACTCTAACCCCCTTGCCAAACAAACCTTCAAAGAGCGGCTCCCATTTTATTTTATTTTTGGGTGGCACTCCTTCCAACCTTTCTTTCACAAACCATGGCTAACCGAATCCTCGGGTGCCTGCCAACAATCTCATACCATGAAGGAGTGCCTTTTATTTTAGTTTTATTATGATGACACTCCTCCCCACCTTTGCTTTCTCAAGCCATGGCTAACCGAATCCTTCGGGTGCCGTCCAACAATCACATACCATGGAGGAGTGTCTATTTTTGTTAATTAATTTGGGACTGGGAATCCCATTGCCAGCTCTTTTTGCAAAATTATTGGATAAGCGGATGAAGCCACTAGTCCATTGGTGAAAGTTGCCCAACAAGATTGAAAGATAAACACCACATACTTCCTCATGAGCTATAAAACATTGACACAAATCAGAGGTGATAAATTTTGAATGGTTTAAAGGTAGCACTCAAGCAATTTACTTTGGAATGGCGGAGAAATACCATGTAGTAGGTAGGTATGGTGGACACAAATGGCATGAATATTGGCTCAAGTATTTGGATGCATGAGAAGTATTCCCTCTCGATACAAGGTTTAGGCTAGCAAGGTTATTTGAAGCAAACTCAAGTATGAAATGGTGCAGCAAGACTCACATATAAACATATTGTAAGCATTATAAGACTTTACATCGTCTCCTTGTTGTTCAAACACCTCAACCAGAAAATATCTAGACTTAGAGAGACCAATCATGCAAACCAAATTTTAACAAGCTCTATGTAATTATTCATTAATGGGTACAAGGTACATGATGCAAGAGCTTAAACAAGATCTATATGAGCACAACAATTGCCAAGTTTCACATTATTCAAGACATTATACCAATTACTACATGTAGCATTTCCCGTTTCCAACCATATAACAATTAACGAAGCAGTTTCAACCTTCGCCATGAAAATTAAAAGCTAAGAACACATGTGTTCATACGAACCAGCGGAGCGTGTCTCTCTCCCAAACAATCATTTATTCAAACAAAAACAAAAACAAAAGCATACAGACGCTCCAAGTAAAGTATATAAGATGTGACAGAATAAAAATATAGTTTCAAGAGAAGGAACCTGATACTTTGTCGATGAAGAAGGGGATGCCTTGGGCATCCCCAAGCTTAGATGCTTGGGTCTTCTTGAAATATGCAGGGATGAACCACCGGGGCATCCCCAAGCTTAGACTTTTCATTCTTCTTGATCGTAGTATATCATCCTCCTCTCTTGACCCTTGAAAACTTCCTTCACACCAAACTTCAAGCAAACTCATTAGAGGGTTAGTGCATAATCAAAAATTCACATGTTCAGAGGTGACACAAACATTCTTTTCACTTCTGGACATTGCATAAAGCTACTGGACATTAATGGATCAAAGAAATGAATCCAACATAGCAAAAGAGGCAATGCGAAATAAAAGGCAGAATCTGTCAAAAACAGAACAGTCCGTAAAGACGAATTTAAAGATGGCACCAGACTTGCTCAAATGGAAAAACTCAAAACTAATGAAAGTTGCGTACATATCTGAGGATCACGCTCGTAAATTGGCAGATTTTTTCGAATTTTCTACAGAGAACTGTGCCCAGATTCGTGACAGACAGCAATGCTGTTTCTGCGCAGCGATCCCAAATATAACATCAACTTTGACATAGAAACTTTACTTGGCACTAAAACATGATAAGGAGAGGTTGCTACAGTAGTAAACAACTTCCAAGACACAAATATAAAACAAAGTACTGTAGCAAAATAACACATGGGTTATCTCCCAAGAAGTTCTTTCTTTATAGCCATTAAGATGGGCTCAGCAATTTTGGTGATGCACCCGCAAGAAATAGTATTTGAAGCAAAAGAGAGCTTCAAGAGGCAATTCAAAACACATTTAAGCCTAACATGCTTCCTATGCAGAAGAATCTTATACACAAATGAATTCATGAAGAGCAAAGTGACAAGCATAAGAGGATAAAACACGAGTAACTTAAAGATTCTCAACATAAAGAGGGGAAACTTAATATTATTAAGATGCATATAACCATATTTCCCTCTCTCATAATAACTTTCAGTAGCATCATTGATGAAATCCACAATATACCCGTCACTTAAAACATTCTTATCATGGTTCATATGCATAGAAGTATCATTAATTTTGGCATAAGAAGAGTTATTCTCATTAATAGTAATTGGAGCAAGATTATTATCAAGAATTTGAACATGGTAAACAAGTTGCATACTAAGGGAATGGTTTTTAGCAAGCCCATCATAACTATGACAAGTTTCATAAGGATAATTGTAACATGTGTCATATACATCTCTATAGCAATTATCTAAACCAGAATATGTAATATCATCATTTTCACTAAAAGTAGAAGTCTCAAATATAGGATCTTCAAGCACAACATCCCCAAGCTTAGGGCTTTCAATATCATCGTTTAAGGGGACATGAATAATGCTATCATCATTACTTTCATAATCAGTACCAAAGAGATTTCCAATATCAAAGGTAGTGTGCTCATTCAAATCATGATCGCTAATGTATGTAAAGGGCATAGGAAGATCATCGTATTCAGATTCATTATCACAATAATCATTAGGAGCAACATACTTACGGTTACCTAGCGTTATCTCGTTCACGCGGGGATACGCCGTTACCTCTTTCTTTTTATTCTCCTTCTTCTTCTTCTTCGTTCCCTTCTTCTTCTTCTTCTTCTTCTTCTTCTTCTTCTTCTTCTTCTTCTTCCTCTCCTCATTCCCTTCTTTAGGAGGAAGAGGCTTGAAGGGTGGCTTGTCCGCATAACCTGATTTACTTTTAGAAACAATAGAAGAAACTTGGGAGGATCCCTCCTTTTCATTAATTAGTTGAAAACACACAGCGGTCCTATCATATTTTGGCAAGGTGTCATCTTCTAAAATATTTTGTATGTAAGTATTTGTATGGCTATTATCAATGCAATAAGAAAGACAACCATGCAGGACATCATCAATATCAAGATCGTTAATATTTAACAAAGAAATTTTTCTTGACAACTCTTCACACTTTAAAAATAAGGTAAGTTCATCATGCTGATTAGGAATAATTTCATCATCACAATACAAATTTGCAGCACTCATGGGGTTTGAATTATCATTGGAGGAACATTGAAAATTAAAATGACCAACTCTATGGCAAAGTTCACAAATAAAAGGATAGAGGGCACACACTTTTTCTCCAAGATCATCTAGAGCTCTAGACCACTTTCTAGTTTTTTCATTTCTGTGATGGATACAATATTCATCTTCTATTTGATTAATTCCACAAGGTCTATGTATTCCACAAAAATTAACATGCTTATAGGAAATAGCATTCTTAGGAGTTTGAGCATGCTTATTGCAATCATTAACAACAATGTCATTCTTCATGCAAGCCTCTTTAAAAGGTTCATGATACTTATCAAAATTCTTTTTAGGCAATTCTAAATGAGAAGCAAAGGCTTTATAAAGATTTGCAGCAACTTGAGAGTCAAGACCATAAGTAGCACTCATATTTCGAAATTTATCAGTATTCATAAAAGTTTCAATGCATTCATAATCATAGTTTATACCTGACTCTTTACCTTTGTCGTTCTCCCAATCTTCAGCGTTCTCCTTAATCCGATCAAGAAGGTCCCTTTTAAACTCTTCTTTATTGCTCGTGAATGATCCAGAACAAGTAGTATCCAGCAAGGTCTTATCTTGAAAAGAAAGTCTTGCATAGAAATTATCAATGATGATATTACCTGGAAGCTCATGATTGGGGCATTTGAGCATTAAAGTCTTCAATCTCTCCCATGCTTGGGCAATACTCTCTCCATCATGAGGCCAAAAATTATATATATGGTTTCGATCTTTGTGAATTTCACTTGGAGGATAGAACTTGGAATAAAATAGAGGCACAATATCCTTCCAATCAAGAGAGCGCCCGTCCTTCAATAGTTTATACCAATGCGCCGCTTCACCAGATAGCGATATAACAAATAATTTCTTTCTAACTTCATCCATTGAAATACCTGCACACTTGAATAACCCGCATAATTCATGCAAAAACAGTAAATGATTCCTAGGATGGACAGTTCCATCCCCTTCATAGCGGTTATCCATAACACGTTCAATAATTTCCATAGGTATTTTATACGGAATACTTTCAGCAGGTGGATTTAAAATATCAGAAGCATCATTAAAGTTATCGCATATGGGAGATAAAGCATTATCAGAGCAAAATATTTCTTCCAAAGCGGAGGAGCTAAAAAGATTATTTTTATGTAAACTAGCTTCCCCAAGCTTAGACTTATCCATAGCATTAGCAGTGATTGCATTCATACTAATAACATTGCTACTATCATGTAAATAAGGTTCCATAGGTTTTTTAATTTTCGCATCAAACCATCCATGTCTTAAATCAGGAAATAGAATAAGAAGCTCTTTGTTGTCCATTATGCCTAACTAGTGAAAATAAAAACAAGAAACAAAAAGATGCAATTGCAGAGTCTAAAGGAAATAGCTTCGAGCACACACACAATGGCGCCGGAAAAGTACTGTTACCTGGAACCGAAGTATGAGTGCCTTTTACCTTTCCTCCCCGGCAACGGCGCCAGAAAAGTGCTTGATGTCTACGGGTGCTTCTATTCTTGTAGACAGTGTTGGGCCTCCAAGAGCAGAGGTTTGTAGAACAGCAGCAAGTTTCCCTTAAGTGGATCACCCAAGGTTTATCGAACTCATGGAGGAAGAGGTCAAAGATATCCCTCTCAAGCAACCCTGCAACCACAAAGCAAGAAGTCTCTTGTGTCCCCAACACAC
Source organism: Lolium multiflorum (assembly GCA_030979885.1). Taxonomy (NCBI): domain Eukaryota; kingdom Viridiplantae; phylum Streptophyta; class Magnoliopsida; order Poales; family Poaceae; genus Lolium; species Lolium multiflorum. The sequence continues at coordinate 140,417,984 of CM061753.1, read as the reverse complement.
CAAATACACTTGTCAGATGTATAGGTGCACTAGTTCGGCGAAGAGATAGTGAAATACAAGTAATATGGATGTATATGAGTGGTAATAGCAATCTGAATAAAATATGGCAGCGAGTAAACATGCAACAGAACAGTAAATAAACGGTGTTTTCAGTATTGGAAACAAGGCCTAGGGATCATACTTTCACTAGTGGACACTCTCAACATTGATCGCATAATAAATACTTCTTCTCATATGTGCTACATACACTCTTGTTTGATAATGAACATCATTCGTTGCGTAGGATTACACGAACCCTCAATGCCGGAGTTAACAAGCTCCACAACATTCGATATTCATGTTTAAGTAACCTTAGAGCATAATAGATCTTTGCAAGATAAACCAAGAACTAACATAGTGCACGCACTGTCCACATTACACTATGAAGGAGGAATAGATCACATCAATACTATCATAATGATAATTAACTCCACAATCTACAAGAGATCATGATCATAGCCTACGACAAGAACCACACGGTGCACGCACTAATCACCTTTACACACGTGGAGGAGGAATAGACTACTTTAATAACATCACATGAGTAGCACACAACTAGTAGCGATACAAAGCTCATCATATGGATCTCAATCATGTAAAGCAGCTCATGAGATCATTGTATTGAAGTACAGAGAGAGAGATTAACCACATAGCTACGGTAGAGCCCTCAGCCCCAGGGGAGAACTACTCCCTCCTCATCATGGGAACAGCGATGGCGGTGAAGATGGCGGTGGAGACGGCTTCCGGGGCAATTCCCCGTCCCGGCGGCGTGCCGGAACAGAGACTTCTGTCCCCCGAATCTTGATTTCGCGATGGCGGCGGCTCTGGAAGGTTTTCTCGCGTCTCGTCTTCCGTATCGGTGTTTTTAGGTCAGAGAGGCTTAAATAGGCGAAGAGAGGGAGTCGGAGGGGCCACGGGCTGCCCACACCATAGGGGGGCCCCTGGCCCGCGCCGGGGTGTGGTGTGGGGCCCCCTGGCTCCCCTCTCGTCCCTCTCCGGTGCTCTGGAAGCTTCCGGGAAAAATAGGAACCTGGGCGGTGATTTCGTCCGATTCCGAGAATATTTCGTTACTAGGATTTCTGAAACCAAAAACAGCAGAAAACAGGAACTAGCACTTCGGCATCTTGTTAATAGGTTAGTTCCAGAAAATGCGTAAATACGACATATAATGTGCATAAAACATGTAGGTATCATCAATAAAGTAGCATGGAACATAAGAAATTATCGATACGTTGGAGACGTATCACGCCCTTGAAGACTCTTGCGCAGAAGGCACCTCGACAGCAGCACAGGGACGCCATTGCTGGGATTCCCTCAGCTTCGCCGCAGCCGCACGAGCCCTTCTGTGGCGAGACTTGCTCCCGGTCATGGTGGCGAAGTAGTATTCCAAGAGGTAAACAAAGTGGTGAACTGAGGAAGACGGCAAGAGCAAAGGTTAGTTCTTAAATTTGGCCTCCCCGTCTCCTCGGCACCTCGCGAGTAGTAATACTGGTCAAAGAGCAAACTTCAAGGCAGAGACTTGGTGGGCCATTCATCTCCAACTATACTTCCTCCGATCCGAATGATACCAAATTTTTGAATGACAAATCACCCAAAACAGTATTCCAAGAGTATATGTAAGCTTTCATTTTGGAGTGACTAAGAGCATCCACAACGTGTAGCCAAAAGTGGTTCCATATTTGATTTTTGGCTTTTGGAACTAGTTCCATACATTGTAGAGGTAGTTCCAAAACCAGAAAAACAGGCAACCGGAGCAAGTAGGTGCTCCGATGCCAAATTTCACTTTTGGCATTTGGAACTAGTTCCCTACATTGTGAGAGTAGTTCCATATTGGCTTTATGTGTTGTTTTAGCTTGATGGCGGGACCCACGTTATAAATATTTGGAACCACTACATTGTGGAGCTATTGCTATATTTCACACCAAAGCCAAATTCACCATCGTATCAGATTTGGCAATAGCAACATTGTGGATGCGCTAAGAAGGATGCAGGCTTACCTTTTCATTTTCATGTTATAAACTTGTTTAAATATTGGTTAAACCTAGGATTTGACCAAGATCAAATGGGCATAAAAATTCAGAAAAAATCAAAAAGATGAAAATCAAAGCACATAGTATTATTATGTCATATAGTAAGCATTCAAGTTGATAAACAAGGTCTAAACAACAAACTCGACATTATGAAGTCAACAACATGAAGAGAAGTGGTTTTGGGTTTCAAACATGGAAATTTCAAAAACCTCCCAAAAGCTTCATTTTAGAGTGACTAATATATATAAGAAGGATCCATGCCTGCTTACCACCTTTTCATTTTCATATTTTAAACTTGTTTAAATCCGTGTCAAATTAAACCAAGGATTTGACCAAAAGATTCAAATGGGCATAAAATTTTAAAAAAAATCAGAAAAATGAAAAACAAAAGCATATAGTCTTCTTATGTCATATAGTAAGCATTCAAGTTGATAAACAAGGTTTGGACATGCATATTCAAACCTAGGCAAATCATGTATCTATCCCCTAGCCCCTAAACTCTATCTTATGAAGTCAAGCATGAAGAGAAGTGGTTTTGGGTTTCAAACATGAAAATTTCAAGAACATCCCAAAAACTTCATTTTAGAGTGACTAAGAAAGGATACAGGCTTCCCCTTTTCATTTTCATGTTTTATACTTGTTTAAATCTTGGTCAAACCTAGGATTTGACAAAGATTCAAATGTGCATCTATCAAAATAAAAAAATCAGAAAAATTAAAAACCAAAGCACATAGTTTTCTTATGTCATATATAGTTAGCATTAAAGTTGATATAAACAAGGTCTAGATATATTCAAACAAGAAAAATCATGTATCTACCCCTAACCCTAAACTCTATCTTATGTAGTCAAGCATGAAGAGAAGTGGTTTTGGGTTTCAAACTTGGAAATTTCAAGAACCCCCCAAAAGCTTCATTTTAGATGAGTGACTAAAGGATCCAGGTCGGGCTTACCTTTTATTTTCATGTTTTAAAATTGTTCAAATCTTGGTCAAACTGTACCTAGGATTTGATCAAGATTCAAATGGGCATAAAATTTCAAAAAAAATGAAAAACCAAAGCATATAGCCTTCTTATGTCATATAGTAAGCACTCAAGTTGGTAAACAAGGTCTAGACATATTCAAACCAGAAAAATCATGTTTCTACCCCTAGCCCTAAACTTTGTCTTATGAAGTCAAGCACGAAGAGAAGTCGTTTTGGATTTCAAACATGGAAATTTCAAAAACCTTCCCAAAAGCTTCATTTTGGAGTGACTAAGAAGGATACAGGCTTACCTTTTCATTTTCATGTTTTAAACTTGTTTAAATATTGGTTAAGCCTAGGATTTGACCAAGATCAAATGGGCATAAAAATTCAGAAAAAATCAAAAAAAATGAAAACCAAAGCACATAGTATTATTATGTCATATAGTAAGCATTCAAGTTGATAAACAAGGTCTAAACAACAAACTAGACAAATCATGTATCTACCCCCTAACCCTAAACTCTGTCTTATGAAGTCAAGCATGAAGAGAAGTGGTTTTGGGTTTCAAACATGGAAATTTCAAAAAACTCCCAAAAGCTTCTCATTTTTGAGTGACTAAGAAGGATTCAGGCTTACCTTTTCATTTTCATGTTTTAAACTTGTTCAAATCTTGGTCAAACTTAGGATTTGACCAAGATTCAAATGTGCATAAAAATTGGGAGGAAGGGTATGAATTACAATTCAAAAAAAACAAGGTAACTTAAATACTTGGATGCCCCAAAGATGTGTGGAAGCCCAGAACAATGGCAAAACATGTGCGCACGCTGCATCCAATTCAAGTAGAACACATAGTAGGCATCGATAGTTTGACCTAAATTTGAAATCAAAGAGAAGGTGGTTAGAAAAAATCGAAATTGGCAAAGCAAAGCATGAAATCATAAATTTGTGATGCACTATAGCTATGAAAAGTATCAAACAATGCATACCAAAATGATTTTTTAGAGGAATACTAGTTCAACTTATTTTAATTTTATATTAGTAGCCCAAAATCGAACTAGTAGTTGGATATTTCTGAACTTGATCTGTAGTAGTGGGCAAAACCCTAGTTTAACCTATTTAATCATAGATTCGTAGGTCGATTTTTCTACTTTTTTATTATTACTATGCAGCACATGTGTGTTTGCCCGTCGAGTGAAACTCGGAGGAAGAAGGGATCACTCGGAAGGAGAGAAGAAGGGAGAGAATTATGGTGTCTCCCCTTTTTCGGGTGATGATGTTGACTTTTGTGCAGGGTTTGTCAGTGAGCAGGAGGTGCGAGCGAGCGAGTCGAGCGAGGCCGAGAATGAGAGAGATTTGTTTTTTTTGTGAGAGGGACAACCGAAGGATCCAGAAGGACCCACATACTTCCAATACGCATCCTGATGCGTCTTCTCTTGACAAAGAAAATGGTTGGGAGTTTGCGTACCTATTGCACGTGACTTGTGCTCACTGAAGTGTGGGACCTCACGCATGGGCACCACACGTAAGTGACAGACCTGTTGATGTAAAAACTCGGTTGATTATTATACTACTACATTTATACAAAGTTTCCTATGGATTCAAGGGTACGAAAGCCAAGTTAAATCATTTACATGACATTATTTTTTCCATGAAGCCAAGTTAACTCATTTATCAATTGGTACATTTTGGAGTGACTAAGAAGGATCCAGGCTTACTTTTTCATTTTCATGTTTTAAACATGTTTAAATCTTGGTCAAACCTATGACTTGACCAAGATTCAAATGGGCATAAAAATTCAAAAAAAAGAAAAACAAAAGCACACCGTCTTCCTATGTCATATATCAAGGTGATAAACAAGGTCTGCCATATTCAAACCACAAAAATCATGTATCTACCCCCTAACCCTAAACAAGGATCCAGGCTTACCCTTTTCATTTTCATGTTTTTAAACTTGTTCAAATCTTGGTCAAACTTAGGATTTGACGAAGATTCAAATGGGCGTAAAAATACTTAGAAAAATCATGTACGTATCTACCCCAAACCCTAAACTCTATCTTACGAAGCCAAGCATGAAGAGAAGTGGTTTTGGGTTTCAAGCATGGAAATTTCAAAAACCTCCCAAAAGCTTCATTTTAGAGTGACTAAGAAGGATCCATGCTTACCTTTTATTTTCATGTTTTAAACATGTTCAAATCTTGGTCAAACCGTACGTACCTAGGATTTGACCAAGATTCAAATGGGCATAAAAATTCAAAAAAAAAGAAAAACCAAAGCACATAGCCTAGCTTCTTATATATGCCATATAGTAAGCACTCAAGTTGATAAACAAAGTCTAGACATATTCAAACCAGAAAAATCATGTATCTACCCCTAACCCTAAACTTTGTCTTAATTATGAAGTCAAGCACGAAGAGAAGTCGTTTTGGGTTTCAAACATGGACATTTCAAAAACCCTCCCAAAAGCTTCATTGTGGTGTGACGTACTAAGAAGGATACATGCTTACATTTTCAACAACCCCCCTAAAAGCTTCATTATAGAGTGACTAAGAAAGGATCCAGTCTGGCGGGCTTACCTTTTATTTTCTTGTTTTAAACTTGTTCAAATCTCGGTCAAACCTAGGATTTGACCAAGATTCAAAATGTGCATCAAAATTTAAAAAAATTAAAAACCAAATTAAAGCGCATAGTGTTCTTATGTCATATAGTAAGCATTAAAGTTGATAAACAAGGTCTAGACACATATTCAAACAAGACAAATCATGTATCTATACCCCTAACCCCTAAACTCTATCTTATGAAGTCAACAACATGAAGAGAAGTGGTTTTGGGTTTCAAACATGGAAATTTCAAAAACCTCCCAAAAGCTTCATTTTAGAGTGACTAATATATATAAGAAGGATCCATGCCTGCTTACCACCTTTTCATTTTCATATTTTAAACTTGTTTAAATCCGTGTCAAATTAAACCAAGGATTTGACCAAAAGATTCAAATGGGCATAAAATTTTAAAAAAAATCAGAAAAATGAAAAACAAAAGCATATAGTCTTCTAATGTCATATAGTAAGCATTCAAGTTGATAAACAAGGTTTGGACATGCATATTCAAACCTAGGCAAATCATGTATCTATCCCCTAGCCCCTAAACTCTATCTTATGAAGTCAAGCATGAAGAGAAGTGGTTTTGGGTTTCAAACATGAAAATTTCAAGAACATCCCAAAAACTTCATTTTAGAGTGACTAAGAAAGGATACAGGCTTCCCCTTTTCATTTTCATGTTTTATACTTGTTTAAATCTTGGTCAAACCTAGGATTTGACAAAGATTCAAATGTGCATCTATCAAAATAAAAAAATCAGAAAAATTAAAAACCAAAGCACATAGTTTTCTTATGTCATATATAGTTAGCATTAAAGTTGATATAAACAAGGTCTAGATATATTCAAACAAGAAAAATCATGTATCTACCCCTAACCCTAAACTCTGTCTTATGTAGTCAAGCATGAAGAGAAGTGGTTTTGGGTTTCAAACTTGGAAATTTCAAGAACCCCCAAAAGCTTCATTTTAGAGTGACTAAAGGATCCAGGTCGGGCTTACCTTTTATTTTCATGTTTTAAAATTGTTCAAATCTTGGTCAAACTGTACCTAGGATTTGATCAAGATTCAAATGGGCATAAAATTTCAAAAAAATGAAAAACCAAAGCATATAGCCTTCTTATGTCATATAGTAAGCACTCAAGTTGGTAAACAAGGTCTAGACATATTCAAACCAGAAAAATCATGTTTCTACCCCTAGCCCTAAACTTTGTCTTATGAAGTCAAGCACGAAGAGAAGTCGTTTTGGATTTCAAACATGGAAATTTCAAAAACCTTCCCAAAAGCTTCATTTTGGAGTGACTAAGAAGGATACAGGCTTACCTTTTCATTTTCATGTTTTAAACTTGTTTAAATATTGGTTAAGCCTAGGATTTGACCAAGATCAAATGGGCATAAAAATTCAGAAAAAATCAAAAAAAATGAAAACCGAAGCACATAGTATTATTATGTCATATAGTAAGCATTCAAGTTGATAAACAAGGTCTAAACAACAAACTAGACAAATCATGTATCTACCCCCTAACCCTAAACTCTGTCTTATGAAGTCAAGCATGAAGAGAAGTGGTTTTGGGTTTCAAACATGGAAATTTCAAAAAACTCCCAAAAGCTTCTCATTTTTGAGTGACTAAGAAGGATTCAGGCTTACCTTTTCATTTTCATGTTTTAAACTTGTTCAAATCTTGGTCAAACTTAGGATTTGACCAAGATTCAAATGTGCATAAAAATTGGGAGGAAGGGTATGAATTACAATTCAAAAAAAACAAGGTAACTTAAATACTTGGATGCCCCAAAGATGTGTGGAAGCCCAGAACAATGGCAAAACATGTGCGCACGCTGCATCCAATTCAAGTAGAACACATAGTAGGCATCGATAGTTTGACCTAAATTTGAAATCAAAGAGAAGGTGGTTAGAAAAAATCGAAATTGGCAAAGCAAAGCATGAAATCATAAATTTGTGATGCACTATAGCTATGAAAAGTATCAAACAATGCATACCAAAATGATTTTTTAGAGGAATACTAGTTCAACTTATTTTAATTTTATATTAGTAGCCCAAAATCGAACTAGTAGTTGGATATTTCTGAACTTGATCTGTAGTAGTGGGCAAAACCCTAGTTTAACCTATTTAATCATAGATTCGTAGGTCGATTTTTCTACTTTTTTATTATTACTATGCAGCACATGTGTGTTTGCCCGTCGAGTGAAACTCGGAGGAAGAAGGGATCACTCGGAAGGAGAGAAGAAGGGAGAGAATTATGGTGTCTCCCCTTTTTCGGGTGATGATGTTGACTTTTGTGCAGGGTTTGTCAGTGAGCAGGAGCGAGCGAGCGAGCGAGTCGAGCGAGGCCGAGAATGAGAGAGATTTGTTTTTTTTGTGAGAGGGACAACCGAAGGATCCAGAAGGACCCACATACTTCCAATACGCATCCTGATGCGTCTTCTCTTGACAAAGAAAATGGCTGGGAGTTTGCGTACCTATTGCACGTGACTTGTGCTCACTGAAGTGTGGGACCTCACGCATGGGCACCACACGTAAGTGACAGACCTGTTGATGTAAAAACTCGGTTGATTATTATACTACTACATTTATACAAAGTTTCCTATGGATTCAAGGGTACGAAAGCCAAGTTAAATCATTTACATGACATTATTTTTTCCATGAAGCCAAGTTAACTCATTTATCAATTGGTACATTTTGGAGTGACTAAGAAGGATCCAGGCTTACTTTTTCATTTTCATGTTTTAAACATGTTTAAATCTTGGTCAAACCTATGACTTGACCAAGATTCAAATGGGCATAAAAATTCAAAAAAAAGAAAAACAAAAGCACACCGTCTTCCTATGTCATATATCAAGGTGATAAACAAGGTCTGCCATATTCAAACCACAAAAATCATGTATCTACCCCCTAACCCTAAACAAGGATCCAGGCTTACCCTTTTCATTTTCATGTTTTTAAACTTGTTCAAATCTTGGTCAAACTTAGGATTTGACGAAGATTCAAATGGGCGTAAAAATACTTAGAAAAATCATGTACGTATCTACCCCAAACCCTAAACTCTATCTTACGAAGCCAAGCATGAAGAGAAGTGGTTTTGGGTTTCAAGCATGGAAATTTCAAAAACCTCCCAAAAGCTTCATTTTAGAGTGACTAAGAAGGATCCATGCTTACCTTTTATTTTCATGTTTTAAACATGTTCAAATCTTGGTCAAACCGTACGTACCTAGGATTTGACCAAGATTCAAATGGGCATAAAAATTCAAAAAAAATGAAAAACCAAAGCACATAGCCTAGCTTCTTATATATGCCATATAGTAAGCACTCAAGCTAGTTGATAAACAAAGTCTAGACATATTCAAACCAGAAAAATCATGTATCTATATACCCCTAACCCTAAACTTTGTCTTAATTATGAAGTCAAGCACGAAGAGAAGTCGTTTTGGGTTTCAAACATGGACATTTCAAAAACCCTCCCAAAAGCTTCATTGTGGTGTGACGTACTAAGAAGGATACATGCTTACATTTTCAACAACCCCCCTAAAAGCTTCATTATAGAGTGACTAAGAAAGGATCCAGTCTGGCGGGCTTACCTTTTATTTTCTTGTTTTAAACTTGTTCAAATCTCGGTCAAACCTAGGATTTGACCAAGATTCAAAATGTGCATCAAAATTTAAAAAAATTAAAAACCAAATTAAAGCGCATAGTGTTCTTATGTCATATAGTAAGCATTAAAGTTGATAAACAAGGTCTAGACACATATTCAAACAAGACAAGTCATGTATCTATACCCCTAACCCCTAAACTCTATCTTATGAAGTCAACAACATGAAGAGAAGTGGTTTTGGGTTTCAAACATGGAAATTTCAAAAACCTCCCAAAAGCTTCATTTTAGAGTGACTAATATATATAAGAAGGATACATGCCTGCTTACCACCTTTTCATTTTCATATTTTAAACTTGTTTAAATCCGTGTCAAATTAAACCAAGGATTTGACCAAAAGATTCAAATGGGCATAAAATTTTAAAAAAAATCAGAAAAATGAAAAACAAAAGCATATAGTCTTCTTCGGATGAACGCTGGTGTAAACATGGGTAGGTGAGCACGCGTTTGCTATGCGACACGTGTCTAACACCGTTTATTCTGCCGTTAGCCTGTAAATAAAATAATTAGCCTGTACAAAAGTTGTTCTTGCCGTCGAATCACACGAACCAGGAGAAACGTCGATTAATCTACAAATTACAGGTCAAGAACGGGACTAAAACTCGTGGACTGCCGTGTTTATAAAATAATCTCTATCGTTTACAAACACTACACCACCGTTCGAGAAAAGAAAATACAATCACGTAGCAGGATAAAAAGAAACCAATTTTTTGCGATGTAGTGCTGTATCGCTCAAACAGAGCTGGACGGCCAGCAGCCCTCGTTCCCCACCTCGCTCGAGGATCTCAGCAGCGGCGGCCAACAGCCACATCGGGAGCGGTGCGCCGGGCTCCTCCTCCGCCGGCGCGAGGCAACCGCCGCCCAGACGACCCCGCGCGCTGCCCATGCCCAGCTGGGAAGCCTTTTTAGCGCCGTAGGAGCTGGTGTCGCCCCATCTGGTGTCTCGTTGCGAGGAGGGTCGGCGGCGCGCCGGCGGCGCGAAGGGGCCGCGAATCGGCCTCCCGCCACCTTCGGCGGCGCTCTCCTCATCCTCCGCTGTCGCCGCCGCGGGCTGTGGGGAGTCCGCGTCCCGCTCGGCGGCGCTTGCCTCGTCCTCCTCTACGTCGGCAGCGCGGCGGCCGACGCCGTTCGTGGCCGGAGCGGCGGGCTTGGGCGGCGCGTGCTGTAGTCGAGCGGCATGGAGCGGGTGGCCTGCAGCTTGGCGGCCCCGCGCGCGCGGACGACTTGCGCACGGACCGCATCGACGCCATCGCGCGGAATCAGCCACGCGGCCGCGGAGGAGCGGGACTACCGGCCTCCCGCGGGATCTCCGCCGGGGCAGCCTCAAATCTCCTCCCGGGGGCTAATCCACGCCTCGTCATCTTCCCAGCGCGGCGCAGGCGCGCCGGTGCTCGAGAGGCGCGGGCGGCCGCCATGCGCGAGGAGGGGTTGGCGGCGGAGGACATGGTTTGGGTCTGCTGTTGTGGAGGGAGTGGGGTAGTGGGGAAGATGCCGGGCTGCTTTTTAATAATACGACAACAGCCAAAAAGAGATTCACGCCGTATGGTCGCCGTGAGCCATAAAATGAATCTCAACGTTGATCCAACGGTAGTAAAGGCGTGCGCACGTACCACCCTGAACACCAAATCCACTCTCTAGTCTTCTTATGTCATATAGTAAGCATTCAAGTTGATAAACAAGGTTTGGACATGCATATTCAAACCTAGGCAAATCATGTATCTATCCCCTAGCCCCTAAACTCTATCTTATGAAGTCAAGCATGAAGAGAAGTGGTTTTGGGTTTCAAACATGAAAATTTCAAGAACATCCCAAAAACTTCATTTTAGAGTGACTAAGAAAGGATACAGGCTTCCCCTTTTCATTTTCATGTTTTATACTTGTTTAAATCTTGGTCAAACCTAGGATTTGACAAAGATTCAAATGTGCATCTATCAAAATAAAAAAATCAGAAAAATTAAAAACCAAAGCACATAGTTTTCTTATGTCATATATAGTTAGCATTAAAGTTGATATAAACAAGGTCTAGATATATTCAAACAAGAAAAATCATGTATCTACCCCTAACCCTAAACTCTGTCTTATGTAGTCAAGCATGAAGAGAAGTGGTTTTGGGTTTCAAACTTGGAAATTTCAAGAACCCCCCAAAAGCTTCATTTTAGATGAGTGACTAAAGGATCCAGGTCGGGCTTACCTTTTATTTTCATGTTTTAAAATTGTTCAAATCTTGGTCAAACTGTACCTAGGATTTGATCAAGATTCAAATGGGCATAAAATTTCAAAAAAATGAAAAACCAAAGCATATAGCCTTCTTATGTCATATAGTAAGCACTCAAGTTGGTAAACAAGGTCTAGACATATTCAAACCAGAAAAATCATGTTTCTACCCCTAGCCCTAAACTTTGTCTTATGAAGTCAAGCACGAAGAGAAGTCGTTTTGGATTTCAAACATGGAAATTTCAAAAACCTTCCCAAAAGCTTCATTTTGGAGTGACTAAGAAGGATACAGGCTTACCTTTTCATTTTCATGTTTTAAACTTGTTTAAATATTGGTTAAGCCTAGGATTTGACCAAGATCAAATGGGCATAAAAATTCAGAAAAAATCAAAAAAAATGAAAACCGAAGCACATAGTATTATTATGTCATATAGTAAGCATTCAAGTTGATAAACAAGGTCTAAACAACAACTAGACAAATCATGTATCTACCCCCTAACCCTAAACTCTGTCTTATGAAGTCAAGCATGAAGAGAAGTGGTTTTGGGTTTCAAACATGGAAATTTCAAAAAACTCCCAAAAGCTTCTCATTTTTGAGTGACTAAGAAGGATTCAGGCTTACCTTTTCATTTTCATGTTTTAAACTTGTTCAAATCTTGGTCAAACTTAGGATTTGACCAAGATTCAAATGTGCATAAAAATTGGGAGGAAGGGTATGAATTACAATTCAAAAAAAACAAGGTAACTTAAATACTTGGATGCCCCAAAGATGTGTGGAAGCCCAGAACAATGGCAAAACATGTGCGCACGCTGCATCCAATTCAAGTAGAACACATAGTAGGCATCGATAGTTTGACCTAAATTTGAAATCAAAGAGAAGGTGGTTAGAAAAAATCGAAATTGGCAAAGCAAAGCATGAAATCATAAATTTGTGATGCACTATAGCTATGAAAAGTATCAAACAATGCATACCAAAATGATTTTTTAGAGGAATACTAGTTCAACTTATTTTAATTTTATATTAGTAGCCCAAAATCGAACTAGTAGTTGGATATTTCTGAACTTGATCTGTAGTAGTGGGCAAAACCCTAGTTTAACCTATTTAATCATAGATTCGTAGGTCGATTTTTCTACTTTTTTATTATTACTATGCAGCACATGTGTGTTTGCCCGTCGAGTGAAACTCGGAGGAAGAAGGGATCACTCGGAAGGAGAGAAGAAGGGAGAGAATTATGGTGTCTCCCCTTTTTCGGGTGATGATGTTGACTTTTGTGCAGGGTTTGTCAGTGAGCAGGAGCGAGCGAGCGAGCGAGCGAGTCGAGCGAGGCCGAGAATGAGAGAGATTTGTTTTTTTGTGAGAGGGACAACCGAAGGATCCAGAAGGACCCACATACTTCCAATACGCATCCTGATGCGTCTTCTCTTGACAAAGAAAATGGCTGGGAGTTTGCGTACCTATTGCACGTGACTTGTGCTCACTGAAGTGTGGGACCTCACGCATGGGCACCACACGTAAGTGACAGACCTGTTGATGTAAAAACTCGGTTGATTATTATACTACTACATTTATACAAAGTTTCCTATGGATTCAAGGGTACGAAAGCCAAGTTAAATCATTTACATGACATTATTTTTTCCATGAAGCCAAGTTAACTCATTTATCAATTGGTACATTTTGGAGTGACTAAGAAGGATCCAGGCTTACTTTTTCATTTTCATGTTTTAAACATGTTTAAATCTTGGTCAAACCTATGACTTGACCAAGATTCAAATGGGCATAAAAATTCAAAAAAAAGAAAAACAAAAGCACACCGTCTTCCTATGTCATATATCAAGGTGATAAACAAGGTCTGCCATATTCAAACCACAAAAATCATGTATCTACCCCCTAACCCTAAACAAGGATCCAGGCTTACCCTTTTCATTTTCATGTTTTTAAACTTGTTCAAATCTTGGTCAAACTTAGGATTTGACGAAGATTCAAATGGGCGTAAAAATACTTAGAAAAATCATGTACGTATCTACCCCAAACCCTAAACTCTATCTTACGAAGCCAAGCATGAAGAGAAGTGGTTTTGGGTTTCAAACATGGAAATTTCAAAAACCTCCCAAAAGCTTCATTTTAGAGTGACTAAGAAGGATCCATGCTTACCTTTTATTTTCATGTTTTAAACATGTTCAAATCTTGGTCAAACCGTACGTACCTAGGATTTGACCAAGATTCAAATGGGCATAAAAATTCAAAAAAAAATGAAAAACCAAAGCACATAGCCTAGCTTCTTATATATGCCATATAGTAAGCACTCAAGCTAGTTGATAAACAAAGTCTAGACATATTCAAACCAGAAAAATCATGTATCTATATACCCCTAACCCTAAACTTTGTCTTAATTATGAAGTCAAGCACGAAGAGAAGTCGTTTTGGGTTTCAAACATGGACATTTCAAAAACCCTCCCAAAAGCTTCATTGTGGTGTGACGTACTAAGAAGGATACATGCTTACATTTTCAACAACCCCCCTAAAAGCTTCATTATAGAGTGACTAAGAAAGGATCCAGTCTGGCGGGCTTACCTTTTATTTTCTTGTTTTAAACTTGTTCAAATCTCGGTCAAACCTAGGATTTGACCAAGATTCAAAATGTGCATCAAAATTTAAAAAAATTAAAAACCAAATTAAAGCGCATAGTGTTCTTATGTCATATAGTAAGCATTAAAGTTGATAAACAAGGTCTAGACACATATTCAAACAAGACAAGTCATGTATATATACCCCTAACCCCTAAACTCTATCTTATGAAGTCAACAACATGAAGAGAAGTGGTTTTGGGTTTCAAACATGGAAATTTCAAAAACCTCCCAAAAGCTTCATTTTAGAGTGACTAATATATATAAGAAGGATCCATGCCTGCTTACCACCTTTTCATTTTCATATTTTAAACTTGTTTAAATCCGTGTCAAATTAAACCAAGGATTTGACCAAAAGATTCAAATGGGCATAAAATTTTAAAAAAATCAGAAAAATGAAAAACAAAAGCATATAGTCTTCTTATGTCATATAGTAAGCATTCAAGTTGATAAACAAGGTTTGGACATGCATATTCAAACCTAGGCAAATCATGTATCTATCCCCTAGCCCCTAAACTCTATCTTATGAAGTCAAGCATGAAGAGAAGTGGTTTTGGGTTTCAAACATGAAAATTTCAAGAACATCCCAAAAACTTCATTTTAGAGTGACTAAGAAAGGATACAGGCTTCCCCTTTTCATTTTCATGTTTTATACTTGTTTAAATCTTGGTCAAACCTAGGATTTGACAAAGATTCAAATGTGCATCTATCAAAATAAAAAAATCAGAAAAATTAAAAACCAAAGCACATAGTTTTCTTATGTCATATATAGTTAGCATTAAAGTTGATATAAACAAGGTCTAGATATATTCAAACAAGAAAAATCATGTATCTACCCCTAACCCTAAACTCTGTCTTATGTAGTCAAGCATGAAGAGAAGTGGTTTTGGGTTTCAAACTTGGAAATTTCAAGAACCCCCAAAAGCTTCATTTTAGAGTGACTAAAGGATCCAGGTCGGGCTTACCTTTTATTTTCATGTTTTAAAATTGTTCAAATCTTGGTCAAACTGTACCTAGGATTTGATCAAGATTCAAATGGGCATAAAATTTCAAAAAAATGAAAAACCAAAGCATATAGCCTTCTTATGTCATATAGTAAGCACTCAAGTTGGTAAACAAGGTCTAGACATATTCAAACCAGAAAAATCATGTTTCTACCCCTAGCCCTAAACTTTGTCTTATGAAGTCAAGCACGAAGAGAAGTCGTTTTGGATTTCAAACATGGAAATTTCAAAAACCTTCCCAAAAGCTTCATTTTGGAGTGACTAAGAAGGATACAGGCTTACCTTTTCATTTTCATGTTTTAAACTTGTTTAAATATTGGTTAAGCCTAGGATTTGACCAAGATCAAATGGGCATAAAAATTCAGAAAAAATCAAAAAAATGAAAACCAAAGCACATAGTATTATTATGTCATATAGTAAGCATTCAAGTTGATAAACAAGGTCTAAACAACGAACTAGACAAATCATGTATCTACCCCCTAACCCTAAACTCTGTCTTATGAAGTCAAGCATGAAGAGAAGTGGTTTTGGGTTTCAAACATGGAAATTTCAAAAAACTCCCAAAAGCTTCTCATTTTTGAGTGACTAAGAAGGATTCAGGCTTACCTTTTCATTTTCATGTTTTAAACTTGTTCAAATCTTGGTCAAACTTAGGATTTGACCAAGATTCAAATGTGCATAAAAATTGGGAGGAAGGGTATGAATTACAATTCAAAAAAACAAGGTAACTTAAATACTTGGATGCCCCAAAGATGTGTGGAAGCCCAGAACAATGGCAAAACATGTGCGCACGCTGCATCCAATTCAAGTAGAACACATAGTAGGCATCGATAGTTTGACCTAAATTTGAAATCAAAGAGAAGGTGGTTAGAAAAAATCGAAATTGGCAAAGCAAAGCATGAAATCATAAATTTGTGATGCACTATAGCTATGAAAAGTATCAAACAATGCATACCAAAATGATTTTTTAGAGGAATACTAGTTCAACTTATTTTAATTTTATATTAGTAGCCCAAAATCGAACTAGTAGTTGGATATTTCTGAACTTGATCTGTAGTAGTGGGCAAAACCCTAGTTTAACCTATTTAATCATAGATTCGTAGGTCGATTTTTCTACTTTTTTATTATTACTATGCAGCACATGTGTGTTTGCCCGTCGAGTGAAACTCGGAGGAAGAAGGGATCACTCGGAAGGAGAGAAGAAGGGAGAGAATTATGGTGTCTCCCCTTTTTCGGGTGATGATGTTGACTTTTGTGCAGGGTTTGTCAGTGAGTGAGCAGCGAGCGAGCGAGCGAGTCGAGCGAGGCCGAGAATGAGAGAGATTTGTTTTTTTGTGAGAGGGACAACCGAAGGATCCAGAAGGACCCACATACTTCCAATACGCATCCTGATGCGTCTTCTCTTGACAAAGAAAATGGCTGGGAGTTTGCGTACCTATTGCACGTGACTTGTGCTCACTGAAGTGTGGGACCTCACGCATGGGCACCACACGTAAGTGACAGACCTGTTGATGTAAAAACTCGGTTGATTATTATACTACTACATTTATACAAAGTTTCCTATGGATTCAAGGGTACGAAAGCCAAGTTAAATCATTTACATGACATTATTTTTTCCATGAAGCCAAGTTAACTCATTTATCAATTGGTACATTTTGGAGTGACTAAGAAGGATCCAGGCTTACTTTTTCATTTTCATGTTTTAAACATGTTTAAATCTTGGTCAAACCTATGACTTGACCAAGATTCAAATGGGCATAAAAATTCAAAAAAAAGAAAAACAAAAGCACACCGTCTTCCTATGTCATATATCAAGGTGATAAACAAGGTCTGCCATATTCAAACCACAAAAATCATGTATCTACCCCCTAACCCTAAACAAGGATCCAGGCTTACCCTTTTCATTTTCATGTTTTTAAACTTGTTCAAATCTTGGTCAAACTTAGGATTTGACGAAGATTCAAATGGGCGTAAAAATACTTAGAAAAATCATGTACGTATCTACCCCAAACCCTAAACTCTATCTTACGAAGCCAAGCATGAAGAGAAGTGGTTTTGGGTTTCAAACATGGAAATTTCAAAAACCTCCCAAAAGCTTCATTTTAGAGTGACTAAGAAGGATCCATGCTTACCTTTTATTTTCATGTTTTAAACATGTTCAAATCTTGGTCAAACCGTACGTACCTAGGATTTGACCAAGATTCAAATGGGCATAAAAATTCAAAAAAAATGAAAAACCAAAGCACATAGCCTAGCTTCTTATATATGCCATATAGTAAGCACTCAAGCTAGTTGATAAACAAAGTCTAGACATATTCAAACCAGAAAAATCATGTATCTATATACCCCTAACCCTAAACTTTGTCTTAATTATGAAGTCAAGCACGAAGAGAAGTCGTTTTGGGTTTCAAACATGGACATTTCAAAAACCCTCCCAAAAGCTTCATTGTGGTGTGACGTACTAAGAAGGATACATGCTTACATTTTCAACAACCCCCCTAAAAGCTTCATTATAGAGTGACTAAGAAAGGATCCAGTCTGGCGGGCTTACCTTTTATTTTCTTGTTTTAAACTTGTTCAAATCTCGGTCAAACCTAGGATTTGACCAAGATTCAAAATGTGCATCAAAATTTAAAAAAATTAAAAACCAAATTAAAGCGCATAGTGTTCTTATGTCATATAGTAAGCATTAAAGTTGATAAACAAGGTCTAGACACATATTCAAACAAGACAAGTCATGTATCTATACCCCTAACCCCTAAACTCTATCTTATGAAGTCAACAACATGAAGAGAAGTGGTTTTGGGTTTCAAACATGGAAATTTCAAAAACCTCCCAAAAGCTTCATTTTAGAGTGACTAATATATATAAGAAGGATACATGCCTGCTTACCACCTTTTCATTTTCATATTTTAAACTTGTTTAAATCCGTGTCAAATTAAACCAAGGATTTGACCAAAAGATTCAAATGGGCATAAAATTTTAAAAAAATCAGAAAAATGAAAAACAAAAGCATATAGTCTTCTTATGTCATATAGTAAGCATTCAAGTTGATAAACAAGGTTTGGACATGCATATTCAAACCTAGGCAAATCATGTATCTATCCCCTAGCCCCTAAACTCTATCTTATGAAGTCAAGCATGAAGAGAAGTGGTTTTGGGTTTCAAACATGAAAATTTCAAGAACATCCCAAAAACTTCATTTTAGAGTGACTAAGAAAGGATACAGGCTTCCCCTTTTCATTTTCATGTTTTATACTTGTTTAAATCTTGGTCAAACCTAGGATTTGACAAAGATTCAAATGTGCATCTATCAAAATAAAAAAATCAGAAAAATTAAAAACCAAAGCACATAGTTTTCTTATGTCATATATAGTTAGCATTAAAGTTGATATAAACAAGGTCTAGATATATTCAAACAAGAAAAATCATGTATCTACCCCTAACCCTAAACTCTATCTTATGTAGTCAAGCATGAAGAGAAGTGGTTTTGGGTTTCAAACTTGGAAATTTCAAGAACCCCCCAAAAGCTTCATTTTAGAGTGACTAAAGGATCCAGGTCGGGCTTACCTTTTATTTTCATGTTTTAAAATTGTTCAAATCTTGGTCAAACTGTACCTAGGATTTGATCAAGATTCAAATGGGCATAAAATTTCAAAAAAAATGAAAAACCAAAGCATATAGCCTTCTTATGTCATATAGTAAGCACTCAAGTTGGTAAACAAGGTCTAGACATATTCAAACCAGAAAAATCATGTTTCTACCCCTAGCCCTAAACTTTGTCTTATGAAGTCAAGCACGAAGAGAAGTCGTTTTGGATTTCAAACATGGAAATTTCAAAAACCTTCCCAAAAGCTTCATTTTGGAGTGACTAAGAAGGATACAGGCTTACCTTTTCATTTTCATGTTTTAAACTTGTTTAAATATTGGTTAAGCCTAGGATTTGACCAAGATCAAATGGGCATAAAAATTCAGAAAAAATCAAAAAAATGAAAACCGAAGCACATAGTATTATTATGTCATATAGTAAGCATTCAAGTTGATAAACAAGGTCTAAACAACAAACTAGACAAATCATGTATCTACCCCCTAACCCTAAACTCTGTCTTATGAAGTCAAGCATGAAGAGAAGTGGTTTTGGGTTTCAAACATGGAAATTTCAAAAAACTCCCAAAAGCTTCTCATTTTTGAGTGACTAAGAAGGATTCAGGCTTACCTTTTCATTTTCATGTTTTAAACTTGTTCAAATCTTGGTCAAACTTAGGATTTGACCAAGATTCAAATGTGCATAAAAATTGGGAGGAAGGGTATGAATTACAATTCAAAAAAACAAGGTAACTTAAATACTTGGATGCCCCAAAGATGTGTGGAAGCCCAGAACAATGGCAAAACATGTGCGCACGCTGCATCCAATTCAAGTAGAACACATAGTAGGCATCGATAGTTTGACCTAAATTTGAAATCAAAGAGAAGGTGGTTAGAAAAAATCGAAATTGGCAAAGCAAAGCATGAAATCATAAATTTGTGATGCACGTACTATAGCTATGAAAAGTATCAAACAATGCATACCAAAATGATTTTTTAGAGGAATACTAGTTCAACTTATTTTAATTTTATATTAGTAGCCCAAAATCGAACTAGTAGTTGGTAAACAAGGTCTAAACAACAAACTAGACAAATCATGTATTTACCCCCTAACCCTAAACTCTGTCTTATGAAGTCAAGCATGAAGAGAAGTGGTTTTGGGTTTCAAACTTGGAAATTTCAAGAACCCCCCAAAAGCTTCATTTTAGAGTGACTAAGAAGGATCCATGCTTACCTTTTCATTTTCATGTTTTAAACTTGTTTACATCTTGGTCATAGCTAGTGTATTTGACCAAGATTCAAATGGGCATAAAATTTAAAAAAAAATGAAAAACCAAAGTACATAGTCTTCTTATGTCATATAGTAAGCATTCAAGCTGATAAACAAGGTCTAGACATATTCAAACCAAACAAATCATGTATCTACCCCCTAACCCCTAAACTTTATCTTATGAAGCCAAGCATGAAGAGAAGTGGTTCTTGGTTTCAAACATGGAAATATCAAAAACCTCCCAAAAGCTTCATTTTAGAGTGACTAAGAAGTATCCATGCTTACCTTTTCATTTTCATATTTTAAACTTGTTTAAATCATTGTCAAACCTAGGATTATACCAAGATACAAATATGGGCACAAAACCCTCTTAGCCAAAATCAACTACGAGCAAGATTTTCTGTATTGTAGATGCCCCAATTGACTCTCATCCCCAATGTAGTCTTTTTTATGTCAGTATAGACTTCTTTACTGGATGTATACTATCGTACATGGCATGCATTTGCCTAATGAGCAGCATTGTTTAGCCGTTCTAGCCAACCCGATCAATCTGTCAAGCTTCATGCACGAGATGCCATGTTTATGGCCCTTTTGTTGTGGCTTTTTTTGGCTTTTGGCTTTGGCAAAAGCCAAAAAAAGCACGTAAATAGGTGCTTTTTTGGGCTTTTGGATTTTGGAAGCCAAGAACAAAGATTCTATTCTTTTGGCTTCCAAAATCCAAAAGCCCAAAAAGCACCTATTTAGGTGCTTTTTTTGGCTTTTGCCAAAGCCAAAATAAGCCACAACAAAAGGGTAATTTACTCCCTCGCTCCGGTGATCCGATCCATATTTCTTGGTGCTAAAAAGAATGTGAATCGGAGGGAGTACTTTTCTTAGATAGTACTATATCAGTTCAAAAAAAAGTACAGTACTACTACATCACAAATGCATCAAAAGAGTACTACTGTACATCACAAGACCACGACAGTTGTATAGTAGAGTTTAATGCTGAACTTTAAACAGGACCAGGAGCATCAGGGCCAGCAGCAGGGGCGTTGACCGGCAACAAACCAGGCAAAAGACGTAAGGAAGAGGCCATATGCTGCGTGCTTGGCCTTGATTGCAGGGTGGTGATTCTTCGCCGCTCGCCATGTATTCACGCCGTACCAGTTCCGCGTCGCCCGCGAGCGGATCGAAGCGATCCCGCGCGCCGGACACGCTCGAGGAGGCGTGGCGGCTCCAGTGCAAGCAGTCCGCCGCCGGGAGTCGGCGCGCGGCGTGCAGGTACAGAGGCTCCCTGTACATGCCGTCGTCGCTCCGCGAGTTCGCCCCGGGCGGGCTCTGGTACAAGGCGGATCCGCCGCTCAAACCGATGAGCGGCCCCGTCTTCAACAAATGGCGCGCCGACCGGGAGAGGAACCGCCGGTCGAAGGCGGCGTGGGAGGCGAGCACCAGCGGCGGATTCGCGCCGCCAGCCGGCGAGGAGGCGGAGGAGGCGGAGGAAGGGGAAGACCCCCTCTTCTTGAAGGCGCTGGCCGCGTCCCTCAAGGACGATGCCGACAAGAAGAGGGCGGAGGAAGAAGACAAGGCGGCGGCCATCGCCGCCGTGAAGGAGAAGGAGGCGCGGGATGCGGAGGAGAACGCGACCATCATCTTCCTCGACGACTAGATAGGTTAGAAGTCGCGATAAGGATCGCGCAATTCTGTATGTATGATCCGTATGTATGATCAACTATGAATTATGAACAATGAACTATCAAACCAAACCACATAGTTTTTTTATGTCATATAGTAAGAATTCAAGTTGATAAAACAAGGTCTAGACATATTCAAACTAGACAAATCACGTATATCTACCCCTAACCCTAAACTCTGTCTTATGAAGTAAAGCATGAAGAGAACTGGTTTTGGGTTTCAAACATGGAAATTTCAAAAACCTTCCCAAAAGCTTCATTTTGGAGTGACTAAGAAGGATGCAGGCTTACCTTTTCATTTTCATGTCTTAAACATGTTTAAATCTTGGTTAAACCTAGGATTTGACCAAGATCAAATGTGCAAAAAAATCAGAAAAAATCAAAAAAATGAAAACTAAAGCACATAGTATTCTTATGTCATATAGTAAGCATTCAAGTTGATAAACAAGGTCTAAACATATTCAAACCAGACAAATCATGTATCTACCCACTAACCCTAAATTCTGTCTTATGAAGTCGATCAAGCATGAAGAGAAGTGGTTTTGGGTTTCAAACATGGAAATTTCAAAAACCTCCCAAAAGCTTCATTTTAGAGTTACTAAGAAGGATCCATGCTTACCTTTTATTTTCATGTTTTAAACATGTTCAAATCTTGGTCAAACCGTACCTAGGATTTGACCAAGATTCAAATGGGTATAAAAATTCAAAAAAACTGAAAAACCAAAGCACATAGCCTTCTTATGTCATATATAGTAAGCACTCAAGTTGGTAAACAAGGTCTAGAGATATTCAAACCAGAAAAATCTTGTATCTACCCCTAACCCTAAACTTTGTCTTATGAAGTCAAGCACGAAGAGAAGTCGTTTTGGATTTCAAACATGGAAATTTCAAAAACCTTCCCAAAAGCCTCATTTTGGAGTGACTAAGAAGGATGCAGGCTTACCTTTTCATTTTCATGTTTTAAACTTGTTTAAACCTTGGTTAAACCTAGGATTTGACCAAGATCAAATGGGCATAAAAATTCAGAAAAAATCAAAAAATGAAAACCAAAGCACATAGTATTCTTATGTCATATATTAAGCATTCAAGTTGATAAACAAGGTCAAGACATATTCAAACCAGACAAATCATGTATCTACCCTAACCCTAAACTCTGTCTTATGAAGTCAAGCATGAAGAGACGTGGTTTTGGGTTTCAAACATGGAAATTTCAAGAACCCCCCAAAAGCTTCAATTTAGAGTGACTAAGAAGGATCCAGGTCGAGCTTATACCTTTTATTTTTATGTTTTAAACTTGTTCAAATCTTGGTCAAACCTAGGATTTGACCAAGATTCAAATGGGTATAAAAAAATGAAAAACCAAAGCACATAGCCTTCTTATGTCATATAATAAGCACTCAAGTTGATAAACAAGGTCTAGACATATTCAAACCAGAAAAATCATGTATCTACCCCTAACCCTAAACTTTGTCTTATGAAGTCAAGCACGAAGAGAAGTCGTTTTTGGGTTTCAATCATGGAAATTTCAAAAACCTTCCCAAAAACTTCATTTTGGAGTGACTAAGAAGGATGCAGGCTTAGCTTTTCATTTTCATATTTTAAACATGTTTAAATCTTGGTCAAACCTATGATTTGACCAAGATTCAAATGGGCATAAAAATACTTAGAAAAATCATGTACGTATCTACCCCTAACCCTAAAATCTATCTTACGAAGTCAAGCATGAAGAGAAGTGGTTTTGGGTTTCAAACACATGGAAATTTCAAAAACCTCCCAAAAGCTTCATTTCAGAGTGACTAAGAAGGATCCAGACCGGGCTTACATTTTATTTTCATATTTTAAACTTGTTCAAATCTTGGTCAAACCGTACCTAGGAATTGACCAAGATTCAAAAAAAAATGAAAAACCAAAGCACATAGCCTTCTTATGTCATATAGTAAGCACTCAAGTTGATAAACAAGGTCTAGTCATATTCAAACCAGAAAAATCATGTATCTACCCCTAAGCCTGAACTTTGTCTTATGAAGTCAATCACGAAGAGAAGTCGTTTTGGGTTTCAAACATGGAAATTTCAAATACCTTCCCAAAAGCTTAATTTTGGAGTGACTAAGAAGGATGCAGGCTTACCTTTTCATTTCCATGTTTTAAACATGTTTAAATAAGGATGCGTGATTCTGAAACCTCATACACATTGTTGCAAAAGTAATTACATCACCTAAACAATACTACCAGTTCATAATTCTAAACTTATGTACAATCTTGGAAACATATAACGCCAGCCTAGTTCACCAATTATCATCATCCCTCTTGATGCGCTTGCCGGTGCCGCTTGTACCTGCCTCCCATGGGTTGGCAGTCCAAGTTCTGCACTCGTTCGCACTTCGTGTGTCGGGAATCCTTGTTGGAGCTTCCCAACCAGATACAGGCCCTGCCCTTGCTAGCTCACCACATCCAGCCGTTGCCCTAGCTTGCTCACCATGTGAACCGCCATCCCACGGAGACCCCGAAGTAGGCTCGCACGGGTCCTTTATCCATGGTGGCATTTTCTTCGGATCAAATGGTATGTTGTGCCTAAAGCAATAAGATACAAATTCCCAGTAGGTTGTCCCGACACACTGCTTCTTCTCGTCGCGCCAGGCAGGGGGAAGAGCGGCCAACCTAGCCGCTTCCTTGCAATCCGGGCAAACCACTTCCCTTGGAATTGGTTGTGCTTGACGCTGCCCATCATTGATTTTTTTGAGTCGCCTGTACAACTCAAAACTGACATACCCATCAATCGCAGCATACCTCAAGTTTACTTCAGGCAATGGCATGCACTCCCATTGATCGTGGCTGCTAGTAGGGAACTTGGTCTTCATGTCTTTGTAAGATGGGTCAATGATGGCGGCTGCCAAATCACCCATGCCAGTCCTATTGCCAGGACCATTGAAATTGATCATATCCTGAATGTCAATCCAATTATGTTTAGGAATTTTAATGCCATCTCTAGCAAACCTGCTAGAGTCACCCCTGATGTCAACAGTTGTGAAACAAATTCCTTTATGTTGAAGGAATTCTTGCAGTGCCAGATTATCAGGACTCCTGCATGTTAACACAAATCAATCTTGTAAGATCGTATATGCTGAAATAGTACACATATTTTTCTTCCAGTAAACTGTATACTTGTTGCAGTGAAACAATGATTTTGCATCAGTGATACACATCAAAATAACATGAATTATTGTTGCGACTATATGATCTAATTATTTAAGTGTCAAGTTAAGATTCAGTTACTATATGTTAATATCTTGACATCCATGCCGATTATCGGTGAGTATGAGTACATGAAATTTGTGCAAATTTTGAGTACCAAAATCATGAAACTAGATATCGTGGTCAATCCAAAAAAATTATACAAGTATGTTGGATATTACGTTCCAGACCACATTTTTCATACAAGTTAGTTTGTTCGTGTTTTCATACAAGTTAGAACCTAGTCTATGTCGAAATAAAAAAGCAGATCCAAGATAAAGGAAGAGTTTCTATATTAAAAAACAAAAGGATAAAGGAAGGCATGTGAAGAACATACCTGCAGAAATGGTACACCAGGACGTGGTCGTCCATGGCCAACTGAACGACGGCGGTACTTACTTGGTCCGCAGTGTATTCTAGGTCGAGGCCGACGAACCTGGACCTGTCCTCTAGTAGCTTTTGTTCGTACATCTTGAGGGTGTGCTCGAGAACGGAAGGGTCATTCGTGTAGACCACGTTCACCTTGGTCGTCCCATGGGGAACGACGCTCCTCTTTAGCGTAAACAGGCCGCCGTCGGCCATGGCAGCGCTGAAGCACGTCGAACTGATCGGAGGGATTGAGGGGGAGGGAGGGAGAGCAACTGCAAACAATGGGGTTTTTTGGAACTTGCCGAAATGCAGGGGAGAACGAACCGCCAGGGGTTGTTTAGTGGGGACAGATGGGAATAATACTGCGATGAGGTTGAGGAATTAACTCCAACCGCCATTTAAATCTAGTACTCCCTATAGTCAGTTGATAGGAAATGGACGGGCAAGATTGATTCTAGGGAGGCGAACCCCAGTATTTTCCCAATTTATTTGAGTTGTAATATAACCATCGTTAATACTTGAATTGAAAAATATTTACAAAATTAATTTATTATATACTACATGATGAGATAATCCAACAAACCATGGAAATGCATGGCCATCCAACCATGTCACCCTCTTGTGAAAATTGTATAGGTGGTAGTGTGCGCAATACACGCGGTAGCCACTTCACAAATACATCCTTTTAATTTTGCCCCCCTTAATTCGGCCAATAAAAATGAAAAGACTTTATGTGGAAAACCAAAAAAACTGTATTTGGCAAAGTATAGTCGAAAATAAGAAGTTTTTCATTGATCTCTTAAAAAAGGGGTCATGATTCGAAAGTTCGCCATGCATGGTTCTTGCGGTAACCAAGCTAGCTCACCCATGTGGCAAGAAGCGAATCAATGTCCAACATGCATGGTTCCAAAAATATATATTTACAGAATGATTCTGCTTCTCAAGAATATTTGCATGCCATCATGTTTGTTATTTTTCCTAGATAAAAGTAGTAATTGGTGACTTCGTGATTGCCTTGCTTGCTGATTTCAATAAGTTTGAACCTCATTTTGGCTTTATTTCAAATTTAGGCAAAAACTTCTTGGCAATCGACTTTGTGAGCTACTATACTTGGATGCAACCCACATTTTCGTTGGCTAATGTTTTCTGATTCCACAACAATAGGGCACATCCCTATATCATCCCAAATTTTGAATTCTTTTTAGTTTGGTTGATGACCACCATTCATATCCGAACTTAATTAATTGGAGTACACATGATGGTTTCATGGTAAGCTAGTTTGACAAATTAGCCTTCGAAATGGCGATTCGCCTACCATGCATGCATGTTTGGCCTACCCGTGAAATTTTGATTTGTGGTATTGTGCACACACGTACTGCACATGATAGCGAATAAACAAAACACATATTCGGACCCCTTTGGCCAGCAAGGGCATGTTTGGTTCCTAGCCACAATTTGTCAAGAAGCCAAAATTTGGCAGCCATGCATATAGTTTATTTGGCATGTGTTTGTTTTTGCCACAATTTGGCTTATCACACTTCATTGCATGTATATATGGTCCATTTGTCATAGACTCAACTTTTTTTTACAAAGTTTTGACAAAGTTTGGCTTTAATATTTTAAGCCACAATTTGGTGGCTAGCCATACTAGCTTTTTTTTTGGCTAACCACACTTTGGCTTTGGAAAAATGTGGCTACCAAACATGGGTCCTAATAAAAAGAAAACAACACACTAATGTGTGGTAAACCAAAAATCCCTACTTTGCAAAGTTGCATATGTGCAAAAGGGGGGCAATGCATGCATTATTCAGAAGTTGATTGTGGTTTTCGTAGTGTAACCAATTAATTAAGCTTACATATGGGAAGAGGCTAGCGAGGCGAACTCAAGCAGCTATGGTTCCAATGTTGTCAAGTTTGAAGTGGACACTGCATGAAGCTTGCTCAAATTAATGGGTAGAAAGCCAAAAGCAGTCCATATTTATTCTATATGTGTGTGAATAATAACTCTTCACCCCAAACCTCTATGTATGATAGGGTTTTATATTTTTTACTTGTTAGTAGTAAGTACATGTCATGTGATGGCTCCATGCACATGTTTCACAACTTTTTTCTGATTTGTTTCTACCTCATTTGGTTGGTTTCAAATTTGCTCAAACTTCCTATGCGCGCTATGTTGTACTATTGGGACCCATGTTTGGGCTTAGTTTGTGGTACCACACTTGCAGGGTACCTCCAAGTATTTTATTCCCAAAAATTATGAATTCTAATTAAATGGTGAACTATAAACTGATCATCTAAAGTTGGAAAATAAAATCCATATATAGCTACACATCTAGATATGTGTATAAGGTAGACAAACTGCATTGCCACACATGCCTTATATAAGTTTGTTTTTTCTAGCGGAGTGGATTCCCTAATCACCCCACGGTTGTGACATTGTCAATGTTGTCATGATAAATAACATTGCGAGACTTTCCATCTTATTCTTTTTTGTAGAAATGATTGTCCCATTATGGCAAACGTCCCCATTCGTTTTTCAAATTAAGTAAACGTTATAGGATGAAAATTCATTGAAGTGACAAATTTTCTAGATTTCTAACTATTTTAGCTCATTCAAACAAGTTTGCAATAGGCCGACCTGTTGTCCAGTGACAATTTTAGAGTACAATTTGATCAACATCACAAAAAAGTGCTTTTAAGGCTCGTAAGTAGTATCATACATGCCATGTTGGCAAAAATCTAATGTGTCACATCAATTATGAGGTGAGATATGAGAGTAGTATTATAACACATAAACCTAGAAAACTTAGAAAACTTCATGACAAATACATCATGTACACACATTTGCATTGAGATTCTACAAAACTTTAAATATGACATAAGTATGAACCATATTATGATACTATGCATTGTGGAGGTAGTATCACAAACTAGTAGTGTATGATACTACGTACTACGTACTTCCCATTGTGACTAGTCTTAATCACTCTGACCTCGCCGTCTCGCCGTCTTACTATAGTACATACTACACCCCCACTCCGTCTCTCATACATCGCCCCACTCGTTTCCCACTCCGTCTCTCATACAGCGGCTGCGCCTGTAGATATCTTCGAGGATCTGGGCGATTTTGACCCGCTTTTCGGCGCTCGCCGTTTCAAGGTGAAGACCCCAATCTTAGCATGCATGTTGGACCAATTAGGAGTACAAAATTATGTTCTAAATGTTGCTCAAACTTTCCATACAACTAATATATAACTTATACTACGTAGGTTACACCATCGAAATAGGTATGACCAGTTGAGAAATGGGAACAATAACTTGGAACCTTTCTTACTATCGAGTGGGACGTGTGATATTGGTGTGACCCTGCTTTTTTCTTCTTCTACATAATGGCTACATGATGGTTCTAGAAAGAAGTGTATGCTGTTGTGGTATCTCTTGACGCGAATCCCTCTAATCACAAGCGTTAGATTTTGGAAACCAACGGTTAGTACTGCTGTTACATCTCTAGTTCAAAACTGGTGCATTTTGTATGTTGTTGTAGTAGTCTAGTAGATAGATTCAGATGCATGGTCAGGAGTGCAAACATTTCGCAACTAGTTGATCCCTCATCTTATTGTCGGATGTCACATTTCGAGTTTGTAAAAAAATGTAAATTCAAATCATAGTCACGGGTTATGTTGTATCTTTCGCACATCTAAACATTTGTTTCAAAAGGTGACCATATGTGAGCTGTGGAAAAAAGAAAAGACCAAAGTGAATAATATTCCTTAACTATTCACATATCATTTGTCTTTTTTGTGCAAGCTAGAATTTTTTTTACATACTCATCTGTGACCTGTGGAGCAATACACAACATAATATGTGTCCCAGTTTTGTTTTTCTTCATATTTTTTAAAAGTGCAGAAGTGTGATATCCGATAATAGGATGCGAGTGCAACTAGTTGCAAATGAGATGCTAATGCATGCTGATATGATACTACCTCTGTCCATAAATAGATGTATGTCTTTTGTCGTGGCCCCATCCTACTTCTGCATTTTCTTTACGGCCATTTTTGAGTAGTTGCGACCTGGACGTGATCGGACTAGTCGATACTCGATAGTAGTCGTAGTACTGTACAACTTCTGCATGTGGCGTCAGCCTCTAGAGTAGTAGTACTAGCTAACGGATAGATTATATCTGGAGAAACTGACATGGCCATTGATATGACAAGACTATACCCGGATTCGGACGCATTGTAGTGACTCCATCAATGTTCCGCTATGATGGTCTATTTTACTGCTACACCAGATTGTCGACGCAGAGGATTCCTTGGCTTCCGCGCAAGACCCTTCCCAAAGAAGGCATCTGCTCTGGCCCGTTGATTCTATGTGGACGGTTCCAGATTGCTTTATGTGTTTTTGTACAGTATCAGATACTAGGTTTTCCTTCCCTCCATATTAGGGGTTGTTTGGTTTAGGGGATAGGTTTATGGGATGAGAGTATCCCCAACCACCTGGCTAGGATAGCCAATTTTTGTTGTTTGGTTGTGTAGGAATTGAGTGTAGGACGAGAGGTGGGTAGTGGTATAGATTTTTTTTGTTTGCTCGAAATGTTAGGGGTGGCTATAAGATGGTGAGATTATCTCTACACACATCAAATATACCACACCTCCTATTTTTATAGCCCAAAAAAATACATAACCGGTGGTATGTGAATTGATCTGGGTAAAAATATTACACAACCGTACAAATATTCAAATCCTATAGTCAAATCCTACATAACTCCTATAGTCAAATCCTACATAACTCCTATACAAATTGTACGAATCAAAGGATATGATTTTCCCCCTATATAGCTTGTTTGATTTGAAGAATTGAATCCTCCAAAATTTCTATGTATTGTTTTCTTATACTAGTACAACCCTATAGGATTTCTAATAAGAGGTTAGACCTCTTGGAAAAATTCATATGCATCTGTGACAACTATGCTATGCACTCTCAATCTCTATAGAAATTTCCTTTGTCTTTCCGATGATACCATCACACACCTAGCTCTACCAATTCATGTAGATTTCTTTCCCGTAGGATTCAAGGAGGCATATGTCATAGCGATTCTCCATTATTCTATCATATGAATCTAACATGCCCTCTCAGTTTGAGTGATGCAAAGTGGCCACTATAAGATTTATTTAGTCAGATTAATTGGTCATGCATACACTAGTTGTTTTCTATCTTTCCTACACATGTCAATTAGCGAAATTTATAAGTAAAATCCTAAAATTCAAATAAATTGCTGAAAATTGGAAATAATATTACAGTTGTAGCAAATTACTAAATCGATCCAGAAATTATGTACATGGCTTCAGTAGTCCGTAAATGATGTCCTTGGAGTAGTTTGTGAGTTAAAGAACGTCCATTTCGTCAAACTGACATGGCCTTTGATTTGACAAGAGAACACTAATATTTTGTACCTGAATCAGAGTGGTAAAGGCGTACAGCTCGATCAATGCAATGGTATGATGGCTATGCAGCTATACCTATATAGGAGTAGACTACTAGTAGACTTTGGGACACAGAGATTTGGCTTCCGCGGCCGACCCCGAACAAGATTCTTTTACATTGCCCATCTTTTCACTGACATTGAATCGCTGAAACTTGGGGTCCGCCTGTGGCAGGACCAGCCTGTCAATGGCCCAAAGTCTTATGTGCTCCCGCCCTTTGATTTTGGATGGACGGACAAGATTGCCCAGTCCCATCCCTGTCCTGTTCGTTCCAGTTTTCATCCTCCTCCCCGGGGAACCCTCCCCGGAGAGCTCTACACCGACCCCTTCTATCCCCACCTGCTTGTCCCTTCCTTCTTCCTCCAGCGATTCATCCATCGTTCAACAAGTTGTCTAAGAAGAACATGAAGAAGTGTAAGAAGAGGAAGGAGGCGTTGTTGTCTGAGACTAAATCCGCGGTGAAATCCATCCCGCTGAAAGTCCTGCAAACTCCGACTTTGAAAGTGTACCAGCGGCGCCGGCGGACAGGCATGTCTGCGCTTCCATCGCAAGCTCAGTCTGCGCTTCCATCGCAAGCTCAGTCTGCTTCGGGCTTGTTGGGTCAGGGCAGAGTAATCCAGCAAGAGTCCTGGTAGGTTTTTATCGCCATGTGCTTTCTTTGCCCCCATGAACGCAGATTACAGCAAGGCAAACAGATCCAACTATTTTTTTACCCGGGAGAACCAGCTATTTGACCGTCTTTCTTCCAGGGCCGCCCGTTCAAGTGTCGCCCTTCCTACCGATGCCGAGAAATCGACCGTGTTTCGCCAAGATGGTGGGTACGAAGCTCCCCGGTATGTTTCCATCGCCATGCCGAAGTTTCTCTGCCTTCTGGCTGGCTAGCGGATCAAACAATTTAACCGTCTTTCTTCCATGGCGGCTGGTTTCAGCGCCATTCCTACCCAAGTTGAGAAATCGCTCGTTTCTCGCCAACCTGGTGGGTACGAAGCTCCTGGGTATGTTTCCATCGCCATGCCGGATTTTCGTTGAGTCCTTGCTGGCAGGCGGTGCCAACTAAACCGGCTATCATCTTCCAGGGCCGACGGTTCCAGGCTCGTGCTTTCTACCGCAGGATCCACTTCGTACTTAGCTATCGAGGACCCGTTGTTTGATGAGCACTTGTTAGCTCTCAAGAGCATTAATAATGTATGCACTATATAATATATATCCATTGCTTTTTTTTCTTCCTCTTCATCTCCGTACTGCATGAGGGCTTCTTTAATTCGTAGGACTTCTATAAGAATTGTGTAGCATTTAGATCCTATGGTTTTTTTTCCTACATTAGTTGTTTGATTTATAGAAATATATCCTATGTTTGTTCCTTTTTTCGAAATGGGGGACATATCACAGCCTCTGCATCAAAATGATGTATATGGCTGCTTTATTGCTTTCTTCAGTTCATACACAAATTATGACAACTTCTCACGGATCAGCTAGAGTCGACACAAAGATCCACCAACGAAACATAGAAAACAGCGGGTGCCAAAAAGGCAAAAACACATCAGTAAGTAATTCTATGAGGAAACTGCCAGCCACCCTGGCTGTAAAAATCCCGTGCGGCTGTCTCTAGTCAGTTGCACCCAGACTCCATGATATCCTGCTGATCCTCGGGCTGGAGATAAGAAACATACGGATCTAGTGAATAATCATAGGGATAACCTGCAAGAAGGGATGAGATTTGGGTTTATTAAACTCGACTTCATTTTGTACATTCCAAATAGCCCATAAAATAGCGCATACACCCTCTGTAATGTATACAAAATCCTATGCTTTTCCTAATCTTATGATTTTCATATCCTGTGAATGAAAAAGGATCCCTGATTCGTTCCTGGTGAATTTTTCCATGCAGGAAGGGATTATGAGATTAAAGGGCCACAACACCACCCTTCAGAACAGAAACCTCAAACTCTTGCATAGGTTTGGTATCATGAATGCAGAATCAGAGACGAATGCCCAGTCTCCGGGAGAGGAGCAGCCAGTGCGCGTGTGTGCATCTTCGGCCGTGTATGTTTCCATTGCCGTGCCGCAGTTTCATCGCCTCCTTGCTGGCTGCCAGATCCAACTACTTAAATGTCTTTCTTCCAGGGATGGCGGTTCCATCGTTGAAGAGGTTCCTATGGACAAGGACTTTGCAGCTCTCAGGCATATTGAAGAGGTTGGCACTCCATTTGTTTATTTCTCCCCCCTCATCTGCACTCTGCATACTTCATTGCTGTTGAATTTGCAATGCAGGATGTGATAACACGATTCTCCGCGAAACTGGACCAGATCAAGGGCCACAACATCATCCTTCATAAGAAAATCCGCCACCTCGTGGGCAGGTGCATTTTAAATCGTGCCATATCGAAGGAGAATGCCCGTTCCATGCAATCTTCTTTTGATAAACGGTACTCAGACGTTCTCGCGGAGTGTGAGAAGTTGAAGAAGGAAGTCGAGGAACTACGCGCCCAGCCACCGATGAGTGTGGTCACTGACAAGGCTGGTCAGTGTGATTGCAACTGTGACTGTGAAAGTTTTCAACAGGAAGTGGAGTTGCATGCTGAACATGCGCAATATTTCGAGACGAAGTACTTGAAAGTTCGCACAGAGTGCGATAAGTTGAAGAAGGAAGTCGAGTGTCTCCGCTCCCAGCAGCCAACTATTGCGACATCAGGAGACCAGGGTGTGCTAATTGCAGCCAGAATTTTGGAATCGATGAAAAGTTGAATTTGGCTTTGTTGTGCAATATAGCAAGACCTGTTCCTCCTCTGCCTTCGTCTTTTGGCATAATTGCTTTGTCTTCAGTATTGACTCCTGAATGCTTCGTATATTTCTGACGGTTTCTGAATTATGTACAACTTTTGTAATATTGGTCAAACTAGTTTTGACCAGGGTTTGTGTAGGGTGGTTGAATTTTTTTGGTTGGTCCAAATTGTGTTGTGTGGTCCAAATGTGATGTATCATCACACCACCATTTTCCCCGCGAACACGCAATCCAAGCCAAGATGCAATCTAGAAGACGGTAGCAACGAGGGGATGATCAAGACTAACCCTTGAAGAGATTCCAAAGCCTATAAGAGTAGGCTCTTATTGCTGCGGTAGACGATCACTTGCCGCTTGCAAAAGCGCGTAGAAGATCTTGATCACGATCGGTTCCGGCGCCACGAACGGGCAGCACCTCCGTACTCGGTCACACGTTCGGTTGTTGATGAAGACGACGTCCACCTCCCCGTTCCAGCGGGCAGCGGAAGTAGTAGCTCCTCTTGAATCCGACAGCACGACGGCGTGGTGTCGGTGGTGGTGGAGAAATCCGGCGGAGCTTCGCTTAAGCGTGCGGGATGTGGTGGAGGAGAGAGACCGCTAGGGTTTGGGGAGAGAGGGGGTTGGGCGCCGGCCCTCTAAGGGGTGCGGCCAAGGCTGAGGCTTGAAGTGGCCAGCCCCCTCTCTATGCCCCTCATTATATAGGTGGAAGCCCCAAGAGTTCTAGTCCAAGTCTTCGAATAAGACCCCAACACTAAAACCTCCCATATGTGGGAAACCTACTCAAGGAGGGAGTCCCACTCAAGGTGGGACTCCCACCTTTCCTTGAGGTGGGTTGGCCGGCCACCCTAGGGGAGTCCACCTTGGACTCCTCCCCTTTAGGGTTGGCTGGTCATGCAAGTGGAGTCTCTTCGGGACTCCACTTTCCAAAGTGCCATTCTTCCGGACTTTTCTAGAACCTTCTAGAACCTGCCATAAATGCACCGGATCATTTCCAAACTTGGAATATGACTTCCTATATATGAATCTTATTCTCCGGACCATTCCGGAACTCCTCGTGATGTCCGGGATCTCATCCGGGACTTCGAACAAATATTCGAACTCCATTCCATATTCAAGTTCTACCATTTCAACATCCAACTTTAAGTGTGTCACCCTACGGTTCGCGAACTATGCGGACATAGTCGAGTACTCACTCCGACCAATAACCAATAGCGGGATCTGGAGATCCATAATGGCTCCCACACATCGGGATGGACAAATCCCACTGTTGATCCATATGCCTCAACTCATACTTTCCGGATACTTAATCCCACCTTTATAACCACCCATTTACGCAGTGGCGTTTGATGTAATCAAAGTACCTTTCCGGTATAAGTGATTTACACGATCTCATGGTCATAAGGACTAGGTAACTATGTATCGAAAGCTTATAGCAAATAACTTAATGACGAGATCTTATGCTACGCTTAATTGGGTGTGTCCATTACATCATTCATATAATGATATAACCTTGTTATTAATAACATCCAATGTTCATGATTATGAAACTAATCATCCATTAATCAACAAGCTAGTTTAAGAGGCATACTAGGGACTTCTTGTTGTCTACATAACACACATGTATCAATGTTTCAGTTAATACAATTATAGCATGGTATGTAAACATTATCATAAACACAAAGATATATTATAATAACCATTTTATTATTGCCTCTTGGGCATATCTCCAACAGTCTCCCACTTGCACTAGAGTCAATAATCTAGTTTACATTTGTAAAGATATAACACCTTGGCCTTCCGGTGCTTTATCATGTTTTGCTCACGGGAGAGGTTTTAGTCAACGGATCTGACATGCTCAGAAACGTATGTATTTTGTAATTTATTTGCGTCTCAACGCATCACTCATTTCCAAATGAGTCGGCATTTAAATATGTTTGGTCTTCTGGTGGAACCTTAATTCCGCGGTCTGAAATATGTCACTAATATTGTCACACACAATATAGCTTCAAAGTTCTGACTCTGTCGGAACTACACCAAGTTCTCAAAGAACCTCTTGACTTAACATCCTTTGTCATTGTCAAAACAATGACATACTCTGCCTTCTTTTGTAGAATCCGTCACAATATTTAGAACTCTTCTAAATCTAGCATAGACAACTTCTAGCTCATTGTGCTACCTTTTAAACAACACTTAGTCTAATTTGAGATTGAAATTATATTTTATATGTGACAAAACCAATATCGGTGTAACACCTTACAGCGATTTGTTTGTCATTTCCTCATACAAAACTATATATATATATATCCTTAGTTCTTCTAAAGTACTCAAGGATATTCTTACTGTCGTCCAATGATCATCATATGAATCATTCTGGTATATGCTCATAACACTTTATAGCACATGACATCTGATTGTGTACATATTATTTGTGATCTATAATCACTCATGTGTTTTTACTCATTGAGTGTCAGATACATTCAAGTCTTGTTAAAACTTAACATGACAAGAACATTTTCTTAATATTTATATATTGAACTACTTCAATATCCATTCTATGTACTTTGACTTAAACTTATTATGTGTTTCAATCTATCTTCATAGATCTTGACACTAAATATGTTTCAGTCCATATCCTTTCATTGAAATTAATTTCTCAATGAAACCTTTTAATCAAGTATATAATTACATCATTTATAACCAACTATATGTCACCTACATAAAGTATTATAAATATGTCTCAGCGCTCCCACTTAATTTCTTGCAAATACAAGCCTCTTCATCGTCTCTTGATGAAATCAAAAACTCTTTGACTATTTCATCTGGTGAAGATTCCAACTCCGCGATACTCACTTCATCCAATTGAAGTTTGTATACCTATCTAGTATTCTACGGACAGGCAAAACTCTTGGTTGTATTTTGTATACACCTTTAATACATACTTCTGATAAGTAATGTATTTTGCCATCCTACTAGCATATCTCATAAAAGAAATATGTAGTGATTACTAGAATAAACCACATAGACTATAAGCATTGCTACGGAAGATCTAATCTTATCGTAGTCAACTCTTTGAACTTTGTCGTAAACAATTTTTCGACAAGTCGAGCTTCTTTAAGGATATTTCATCCAAGTCTATAGATCCATTTACTTTCAAAAAGTATTCATCTATTATGGATTTCATGGCGCATGGCCATTTTAACGGAGTCAGGGCCCATCATAACTTCTTTGTTTGTAGTTGGTTTATCATTATTCAAAATCAATCCTTTGTTCACAAATCATTTATTTGATCACAAAGTAAACCATACCTACAAGGTTCAATATGTACTTCGATCTCCATGGCTAAAACACTTTGTAGTCATGGGAGCCATGATCGTCGTGGCCGCTTCCGAAACAAATTCCGATGCTGCGCTACTCTGATCATTATGCTCAGGTTCATAAACCTTATCAAATTATATTGTCCTCCCACTCAAATACTTCACTAGAAACAATTTCTCGGAAATAAGAAACATTGACAAACACTTTTGTCTTTGTCTCGTGGGAAGAATTCCCAATTAAATCTCTGGGATAACCAACAAAGACATTCATCCGATTTTGGTTGTAAACTCTTAGACCAAAATTTAAAGAAAGACTATTAGGGTTTATACCCATACCATAACTCGTATGGTGTCATTTCAACGGATCATGATGATGCTCTATTCAGTGTAAAAGCGGTAGTCACTAAAGCATAATCCACAAAAATATAATGGCGTCATAATATTTTATCTCATCATTAATCCAACAAGGTTTGGATACATATCTCGGATACTATATCATCATTATGATACTCCAAGAAATGTGAGTTGTAGAACAATTTCATAACTCTCTTAGATGTTCGCTAAAACTCGTAATTCAAATATTTTTACCATGATCCAATCATAGATATTTGATTTTTCTATTACGATGATTTCCACTTCATGCTGAAATTTATTTGAATCCATTCAAATGTTTCAAACTTCTTCCTTATTGAATATATCCACATATATATACTCAATTCATTGTTGAAAGTTTTCATGAAGTAGAAGAATCTCCCGCACACAACTATGCCCAGTGAACCACATACATCATCATGTATTTTTCCACTAAGTTAGTTGCCCGTTCAACTTTTGGCCTATGAACGGTATTTTAATCATTCTCTTTAGAAAAGATTTGCAAGCGTCAAATGATTCAAAAATCAAGTGACTCCAAAAATCCATTTGCATGGAGTTCCTTCATGCGTTCCTTTCTAATATGACCTAAATGGCGGTTCCACAAATAAGTGGAATTCAAATCATTTGCCTTATGGCATTTTAGCGTCAGTGTTATGTATGTGTGTTTTCACCATTAAGATTCATAATAACTTATCCATCGTACATGGAGTAATGTCATAATTTGAACAACTCATTGTTTTCATTTGACCAGAGCAAAATAACAATTATTAAGTTCTTTATTATAAATTCTAAGGGCTAGGTAGAATGCCAACGACAAACATAATAACACTTTATTATGTTCCAGACGTGCATTATTACCATATTCCTTATCAGTCACTTAGGCCATTGTATTCTTGTATTGCATTGTTTTGTATGACACTTCATACCAATCAATATGGTACAAATACCCAAGAATTTCATTGTGTGACCTAACTAGGAATACAACCATAACATGTATATCATTTATATACACCTGAGCTAGACTTTCTAGTCTTTTCTTTCTTTTTGCCAAAATATCTTTTGCAGTTTCTCTTTTAGCTTTCCTCATTATTCAGAAAAACACTTCAACATCAATAACTTCTAGGTTTGTTGGTCAAATACCAATAACCTTGAGGTTCTTACTTTGAAGTTGATCATCATATGACAAGTGTTCTAGATTTCACTTATTAGTAACTATGATGAACAATTTCACTCATAATTTTATCCATCAATTCATGACAACTTTTTGAGACCATGTCTGTACATGCTAGGCTCATAAAGTTTAACCTTAGTATTCGCATGTACAAATCTGGCTTGCACCCGTTGTATGCACACGTAGAATCTATCACACCCGATCATCACGTGATGCTTCGAAACGACGAGTCTTAGCAACGGTGCATACTAAGGATGATAACTTCATGGATATGCGAATATTATTAGTGCCCCAATAGTTGGAGGATTGTGACGCCTGGCGTCTTCAACCTTCATACATTCCCATAAAACTTATGAGTTTATGTAGTCTCACCAAATTTATATTCTATCATCTTGCAATAAGGTCTTAGATATCACATATATCTCATACCTTGATTATTTCTGAAAACTAAATTTTCAGCTCCTTACTTTTCAAACAGATTTGAACTTCAAGTTTCACGGAGACAAGATAACTTTGGGTACTAATTGAAACCATAGCTCTTTGAATCAATAATGTGAGGTTTACTAAAAGTTTGCAATAGGACTTAATCAATTCTTGATTCTTTAACAATACGGTACTAATCCGTAAAGTTTCTTATCAGATTTTAACAGTATTTCTATCTCAATAACAAGACTAGCGCATAGTAGTAAACGGATGCCAATACTACAAAATTAATACAAAATACTACTCAGACTATGTTTATGATAATTAGTTCATGTTTTAATCTAATTACTAATGAACTCCCACTTAATACAACATCCCTCATAGTTGTTAAGTGGTACACGATCCACATCCACTACACCAAAACCGATCATCACGTGAGATGATGTAGCTTCAATGGTGAACATCAACATGTTGATCATATCATCCATATGACTCGTGTTCAACCTTTCGGTTTCCGTTGTCCCGAGGCCATGTCTGTACATGCTAGGCTCGTCAAGCAAACCCAAGTATTCCGCGTGTGCAACATGGCTTACACCCGTTGTATATGAACGTTGAATCTATCACATCCGATCATCACGAGATGCTTCGAAACGACGAACTGTACAACGGTGCATACGAGGGGAGAACACTTTATTATCTTGATATTAATGTGAGGGATCATCTTATAATGCTACCGTCGCGATCTAAGCAAAATAAGATGCATAAAGGATTAACATCACATGCAGTTCATATGTGATATGATATGGCCCTTTTGTCTTTGCGCCTTCGATCTTCATCTCCAAAGCACGGACATGATCTCCATCATCAACGGGCATGATCTCCATCATCATCGGCGTAGCGTCAAGGTCCATGGCGCCGTCTTCATGGTTGTTCACCTCATGTAGCAACTATTACAACTACTTTGAAATACTACTCAACATGAAATTTAAAGACAACCATAAGGCTCCTGCCGGTTGCCACAATACAATAATGATCATCTCATACATATTCATCATCACATCATGGCCATATCACATCACCAAACCCTGCAAAAACAAGTTAGACGTCTCTAATTTGGTTTGCATATTTTACGTGGTTTAGGGTTTTCGAGTGAGATCTAATCTACCTACGAACATGAACCACAACGGTGATACTAGTGTTGTCAATAGAAGAGTAAATTGAATCTTCACTATAGTAGGAGAGACAGACACCCGCAAAGCCACTTATGCAATACAAGTTGCATGTCGAGCGTGGAGCAAATCTCATGAACGCGGTCATGTAAAGTTAGCCCGAGCCGCTTCATCCCACTATGCCACAAAGATGCAAAGTACTCAAACTAAAGACAACAAAAGCATCAACGCCCACAAAACCATTGTGTTCTACTCGTGCAACCATCTATGCATAGACACGGCTCTGATACCACTGTAGGATAACGTTGCATAGAAAACAAAAATTTTCCTATCGCGAACACGCAATCCAAGCCAAGATGCAATCTAGAAGACGGTAGCAACGAGGGGATGATCAAGACTAACCCTTGAAGAGATTCCAAAGCCTATAAGAGTAGGCTCTTATTGCTGCGGTAGACGATCACTTGCCGCTTGCAAAAGCGCGTAGAAGATCTTGATCACGATCGGTTCCGGCGCCACGAACGGGCAGCACCTCCGTACTCGGTCACACGTTCGGTTGTTGATGAAGACGACGTCCACCTCCCCGTTCCAGCGGGCAGCGGAAGTAGTAGCTCCTCTTGAATCCAACAGCACGACGGCGTGGTGTCGGTGGTGGTGGAGAAATCCGGCGGAGCTTCGCTTAAGCGTGCGGGATGTGGTGGAGGAGAGAGACCGCTAGGGTTTGGGGAGAGAGGGGGTTGGGCGCCGGCCCTCTAAGGGGTGCGGCCAAGGCTGAGGCTTGAAGTGGCCAGCCCCCTCTCTATGCCCCTCATTATATAGGTGGAAGCCCCAAGAGTTCTAGTCCAAGTCTTCGAATAAGACCCCAACACTAAAACCTCCCATATGTGGGAAACCTACTCAAGGAGGGAGTCCCACTCAAGGTGGGACTCCCACCTTTCCTTGAGGTGGGTTGGCCGGCCACCCTAGGGGAGTCCACCTTGGACTCCTCCCCTTTAGGGTTGGCTGGTCATGCAAGTGGAGTCTCTTCGGGACTCCACTTTCCAAAGTGCCATTCTTCCGGACTTTTCTAGAACCTTCTAGAACCTGCCATAAATGCACCGGATCATTTCCAAACTTGGAATATGACTTCCTATATATGAATCTTATTCTTCGGACCATTCCGGAACTCCTCGTGATGTCCGGGATCTCATCCGGGACTTCGAACAAATATTCGAACTCCATTCCATATTCAAGTTCTACCATTTCAACATCCAACTTTAAGTGTGTCACCCTACGGTTCGCGAACTATGCGGACATAGTCGAGTACTCACTCCGACCAATAACCAATAGCGGGATCTGGAGATCCATAATGGCTCCCACACATTCAACGATGACTTAGTGATCGAATGAACCATTCACATACGATACCAATTCCCTTTGTCACGCGATATTTTACTTGTCCGAGGTTTGATCATTGGTATCACTCTATACCTTGTTCAACCTCGTCTCCTGACAAGTACTCTTTACTCGTACCGTGGTATGTGGTCTCTTATGAACTTATTCATATGCTTGCAAGACATTAGACGACATTCCACCGAGAGGGCCCAGAGTATATCTATCCGTCATCGGGATGGACAAATCCCACTGTTGATCCATATGCCTCAACTCATACTTTCCGGATACTTAATCCCACCTTTATAACCACCCATTTACGCAGTGGCGTTTGATGTAATCAAAGTACCTTTCCGGTATAAGTGATTTACACGATCTCATGGTCATAAGGACTAGGTAACTATGTATCGAAAGCTTATAGCAAATAACTTAATGACGAGATCTTATGCTACGCTTAATTGGGTGTGTCCATTACATCATTCATATAATGATATAACCTTGTTATTAATAACATCCAATGTTCATGATTATGAAACTAATCATCCATTAATCAACAAGCTAGTTTAAGAGGCATACTAGGGACTTCTTGTTGTCTACATAACACACATGTATCAATGTTTCAGTTAATACAATTATAGCATGGTATGTAAACATTATCATAAACACAAAGATATATTATAATAACCATTTTATTATTGCCTCTTGGGCATATCTCCAACAATGTGATGTATCATCACACCACCATGTGCCCCGCCACCCCCAGGTTTTGGTAATGCCATTCTGATACATGCTTCATAGAAGGAACATACATTTTTTCCGTTAGGGCATGACAATTTTGAAAAATTCAAACAAAAATGGGAAGAGAGAATGGTAACATCATTTTCCATGTGATGCCCCTGTGCCAAATTTTGGTTCATTTTAAGAATGTAAGGTGACAAATTACTCGAGGAAGCTAGTTGGAGTAGACGGGCATGACCGGATTGGCATAGGGGATTTATTTTTTGAAGGATGTTATTTTTCATGGACAATATCTGACACAAACAATAAAATGTTAAGGTCTCATATTATTCTGAATGATTGTGAATTACTTATGACGTTTGGAAGTATTGGTATACGTGAGAATCGAGTACATGCACGACTTCACGCGTCCACAACTAATCGGCCTCATCGTCTCTCGCGTCCACAACTAATGCCATTCTGATACAGAGAGTCAGAGGCTATAAAATAATCGGCCTCATCGTCTCTCGCGAGCTCGTCCTCTCCCCTCCCATCAACTCACCGCACCTCCGAGGCATCGACTTCCTCGTTTCCAACCGCAGCAGCATGAAGACAGGTCTTGCGTACGAGGCGGAGCAATCGGCGGCCGCTCGCGCAGAGGATGCCTCTGCGGTAGTGGCCGTCGCGGCGGGTGAGGCTTCACCGGGTACCCAGGCCGCTCGTCTCCTCTGCTTGTCTGATTCTTCGACCTCGGTCGAAACGGGCGTCCTGGCCGTCGAGGAGAAGGTGGATAGCAACGCCGTTGCTCCCGCCGAAGATCTGCAAGGCGTTGCAGGCCACCACGGCGAGGTCTTCCTCGACCCGGTGCTGGACGCGGACCTCGACCCCTTCGACGATTTCGGCCCAAACGTTCAGTTCCAGGAGGATGTCGAGGGTGACGACGAGGAGGTACTGCTCTTTTACCGAAACTGTCCCGATCCTTTTTGTGTCATATTACTGTTCACGTGGTTTGCACGAACCTGGTTCTTGATTGATTTGATCTCCTACCTTGTTCTTGTAGACGTACTTGATTCTACGGTTCGTACGGTCAGATTCTAGTTTAATTTCGACTAATCTGCCATGTAGTTGGCTTGATTTGTCATATAATTAATTTATGTGTTCATACTTAGTGGACTTGCAATTGTTGTGGCTTATGTTCATTGCTGTTCATAGGGTTTTCTCGTGATTTAGTATGATTTCTTCTGCCATTTACTTGTTCTACACATTTAATTTTAGGGTTTCTAAGGTTTGCTTATGATAGTGCAGTATTTATTCGATCTGTCATTAAGCACCTGATTATTATGTACTTTATAATTCACAGGAATATTCTGATGACATGGACGACAACAAGGAGCGCAGGGACCAGAAGAGCCGCTACGTTCTGAAGCGGCTGAAGGGTGGTGAAATTCGTTTCCGCAAGCGCGGGGAGCTATTTTGCCCATTCTGTGGCAAAATCCTCCAGAAGGACATCCGCAGCCTGATCCAGCATGCGACGGGTGTAGGCCTAAGTACATCGGGGAAGCACCGCCCTGCAACCAAGGCCAAGCACGCAGCATATGGCCTCTTCCTCCAGAATTACGTCTTGCCTGGCTTGTTCCCAGTCAACGCCCCTGCTGCTGGCCCTCATGCTCCTGGTCCTGTTTAAAGTTCATATGTGTAATCTTATTCCCTTTGGAAGTTCAGTATTAAACTCTACTAGTACAACCGTGGTGGTCTTGTGATGGTAGTACTCTTTTGATGCATTTGTGATGTAGTAGTACTAGTATTTTTTTTTGAAATGGTATAGTACTACTAGTATCTAAGAAAAGTACTCCCTTCGATTCACATTCATTTTACACCAAGAAATATGGATCGGAGTGAGGGAGTAAATTAAACATGGCATCTCGTGCATGAAGCTTGACATATCGATCAGGTTGGCTAGAATGGCAATACAATGCTGCTCATTAGGCAAATGCATGCCATGTAAAGAAGTCTATACTGACATAAAAAAAGACTACATTGGGGATTAGAGTCAATTGGGGCATCTACAATACAGAAAATCTTGCTTGTAGCTGATTTTGGCTAAGAGGGTTTTACTCACATTACACGTGCCACTTTCCTTGTCTGCAAAACAAGTTCCAATAAAGGAAGAGGAAAGAAAAGGACATTGTGGGCGAGATTGAACACCTTTTTTATGTGTTAAGCTGAGGCCTCGTTAAGCTGAGGATTTCGACTTAGGCCTAACAGCTCAGCACACCCACAAATAAATCTCCTTGCGCGCACCACTGTCAGCAAAAATAACAGAATTAGCACGCAAGATTAAGAACGAAGTGAATTTAATTAACTTGGTTAGCTTTTCAAGCAATATATTCAGAGAAAGAGCACACATGTTCGGCTCGAAATAATCGTAAGAGAAGAACAATAAATCTAAGGCACCCCACTTCATCGGAAGAAGGGGCGCGACAACGCATGGATTCATATATACCTTGAGTCGACGCTGGCTCATAGAAGGGCGGCCGCGCCTCGAGGATGCCGGCGACGTCTCCACCTCGGTATCACATGTGA
Source organism: Lolium multiflorum (assembly GCA_030979885.1). Classification (NCBI taxonomy): domain Eukaryota; kingdom Viridiplantae; phylum Streptophyta; class Magnoliopsida; order Poales; family Poaceae; genus Lolium; species Lolium multiflorum. The sequence continues at coordinate 140,373,346 of CM061753.1, read as the reverse complement.
CTGCTTCTCGACGGGCGGTGCGCCGCGCCATGTAGAAGATCTATCAAAAAAGGAGAGCCCGATGACGCTACTGACGCCTCAACCTTGATAGCACCGGCCTGTTGCTCCGCACTGAGATGCGCCACATGCAAGATTTAGCGGATGCGCCAATTTAAGAGATATGTCATGATCGTTGTAACAAATTTCACCGTGATGATGATTTGATCCTGCACTCGGCCTTGAACACAAGTACTAGTACAGTCTCACAATTTTTTTTATCATTATACTTTGCGAGATTTAGCGGATGCACCAATTTTAGAGATATGTCATGATCGTTGTAACGAATTTCAACGTGATGATGATTTGATCCTGCACTCGGCCTTGAACATAAGTACTAGTACATTCTCACAATTTTTTATCATTATACTTTGCGAGATTTAGCGGATGCGCCAAATTCAGAGATAGATCATGATCATGGTAACACACTTTTCAATGTAATGATGATTTGATGTTGCACTCGACCTTGAACATAAGTCCTAGTACGGTCTCACAATTTTGTATCATTATACTTTGCAAGTTTTAGAGGATGCGCCCATTTTCAGAGGTAGATCATGATCATGGTAACAAATTTTAAACGTGATGATGATTTGATGTTGCACTCGACCATGAACAGAAGTACTACTACTGTCTCACAATTTCTTTATCATTATAGTTTGCCAGATTTAGCGGATGCGCCAAATTTAGAGATAGATCATGATCATGGTAACAAATTTTCAACGTGATGATGATTTGATGTTGCACTCGGGCTTGAACAGAAGTACTAGTACGGTCACTAATTTTTTTAGCATTATACTTTGCAACGAATGCACCAATTTCAGGTGCATGTCACCAGATCTGTGTCCGATGATGATCATGGTAGTAACCGATGTTCAACTTGATGATGATTTGATTTTACAGTCGGCCTTGAACAGAGGTACTAGTACGGTCTCACAATTTTTTATCATTATACTTGTACCTTAGCGAAATTCAAAATCTCATAGCGGCAAAACTTCCCGCCCACAAAATACAAAAATTTCACACGCTTCCAAATTCCGATTCTACCCCTGTGGAGATGACAGCAAAGTCGGTTGGTGGGGGGGTCTGGCCGTCATTTTTTGGATCACCACCTCCCTAGCCCCGGATACCCTCCCAAAAAAATTCATTTCCCTCAGTCTCTCATCTGAGACCACCCACCGGAACTTCTCAAGTCCCTCTCTCTACCACCTCCACGACCACCGCACCGGAACATCCCCGCCGGACTTCCCTGGCCTACCCGAGCCCTCGCGATCCTCGTCATCCGGCTGCCTGCCGGAGCCGCTTCATCGACGCCGTCATCAACCGGACCGGATCATCCCCGCCGAACCTCGAAACCATATGCTCATCCAGCAGTCTACCGCAGTCGCTTCAGCTGCGGCATCGTCCACCCCACCGGAGCCGCTTCGCCGGATCCGTCGTCCACCGCATCGGATCTTGCTCACCGACACCGCTGTGCATGAACCGGATCTGCTTCACCGGCGCCGTGTATGATCTAAACTCTTCTACTGTCGCTTTTCTATTGCTTGCCTGCAAGTTCTTGTTTAATCTTGGGGGAACCTGTTTGTGCTAACGACGCGCCGTTACGTTTTTGCAGATGAGATGAGTAATCATGAAGTGTAATGGCCGTCTCTCCAACCCCAAGTAGCACATGTAGCGTACTTCATCACCGGATCTATCAACCCCAGGAAGATCTGCTGTGACTCCCACAGAGTGCTTCTCCTAATGTAAGTCCCTTGTTTTAGCGCCATGTTCTGGGTTCAGATGCTTGTTTGTCTGAAGCTCTTTTAGTTCATTCCTAGTTATGACCGTAACACGTTGCTATTTTCTACTTCATTGCTAACTTTAAGCGATTGAACATTTTGGTTTGCATTCCCTGCTCTGTAGATGTAGCCATCATAACTTCTATCTTGCTCAGTCGTTGTTACAAAAATTATACTATAGGTATTATAGTAACATCCTGCTATTATTTAGTTCATGGCCAATTTTAAGTAATTGCACATGTTGGTTCGCATTCCCTGCTCTATAGCTTTTGGCATCGTAACTTCTATATTTGGTTTACATTCCCTGCTCTGTAGATCTAGCCATCATAACTTTATCTTGCTCAGTCGTTGTTACAAAAATTATGGCCTGCTACTATGTTGTTTGTGCCAATTTTTTACTCCATGAACATGTTGGCTTGCATTCCCTGTACTACAGGTGATGCCATTGTTTTGTATCTAGTTCATTGTAAGCTAACAAAGTAAGGACTTAGTTTGGCATGCTATCACTCTGCTATCTAGCCTGTAGTACAAATAAACTTGTCATACTACTAGATAATAATTTTGCGTGCCATCTTGTTCTTCAAAAGCTGCATTATTGACTTGTTTCTCTGACTTGGCATGACGCTCACATATGGAAAGCTGAACATATTGGTTTGCATTCCCTCTTATACAAGTTCACAGGTGATCCCACTATATTCTGTATCTGGTCCATCCTAAGCTCCAGCATTAACTATCCTCCATGTGTTGCTCATTACAAGTTTATATCCCGAAACATCTTGATTTGCATCCCCTTCACTATAAGTTCAGGAGTATTATTTAGTTCACGGCCAAAATGAAGTAATTGCACTTGGCACATGTTGGTTCACATTCCCTCCTCTTTAGCTTTTGCCATCGTAACTTCTATTTTTGGTTTACATTCCCTGCTCTGTAGATGTAGCCATCATAACTTCATCTTGCTCAGTCGTTGTTACAAAATTTATAGCCTGCTACTATGTTGTTCATGCCAATTTTGTACTCCCTGAACATGTTGGTTTGCATGGGACTCGACAGTAGTAAGTCTGCTGTTTCATTCTAACATGCTCTGTTATATTGGCTGTTGGTATGCGGCATGCACTCTTTGTTTGCTTATTGTGCGCATTACAATGATCTTGTTATAACGACGAAATGATGAGTTCCAAATTCTTTGCCAAACAATATTGTAGTGTCTTTGCCTTTCCATTGTTGCTGTCTTAACTTGTAATGTCTTTGTTTCAGATATAGGTGTTGCATGGACAACTTAAAAGATTGCCGGATCGCTTCATTGTATTGCTAGGTTTAATTACCATTCAATTTCTCTGGGTTCTGTAATATTTTTTTCAATGCCTTGCAGCTGATGTAATATTTAGTTAGTTTTTATAGTTCTTTCGCGCATTTTTTCTTTGGTGCTTGTGGTAAGTGAGGCTATCCGACAGAAATCAATGCTGCGTAAATATTCTCAGTATCTAAATCACGAATTCCCATCCCTTAAACGGCCCAATTAAGCGAAATCACATATGTGCCTGCCCGCAAAATCCTAAAACGCATATTATGCCGGCATATAAACAGCAACTAAACGGCTGGCCCACTTACTTCTTGGGCCAGCCCATTTGATTTACGGTGGACCCCACACACTAATTGGGCTGGCCCACTTGCTTTAAGGTGGACCCCACCAACTACTGGGCCGGCCCATTTGCTTTTTTGGAGGACCCCACATAATAAGAGGAAAGTGGGACCCACTGTGTTTTTGGCCCGCCCACTATCTTGTTGGGCCGGCCCACTTGCTATATGGTGGACCCCACATACTAGTTGGGCCGGCCCTTTAACAGGAAAGTGGGGCCCACCTGTGCTTATTGGGCCGGCCACTATCTTGTTGGGCCGCCCACTTGCTCTATGGTGGTCCCACATGGTAAATGGGCCGGCCCTTTAAGTGGAAGGTGGGACCCACCTGTTTTTTTGGCCCCCTATTTTGTTGGGGCCCACTTTCGTATGGTGGACCCCACATACCAAATGGGCCGGCCCATTAACAGGAATGTGGGACCCACGTGTTTTGGCCCGGCCCACTATCTTGGTGGGCCCCCTTGCTATATGGTGGGCCCCACATACTAAATGGGCCGGCCCTTTAACAGGAAAGTGGGACCCACCTGTGTTTTTGGCCCGGCCCACTATCTTGTTGGGCCGGCCCACTTGCTATATGGTGGACCCCACAAACTAAATGGGCCGATCCTTTAACTGAAAGTGGGACCCACTGTGTTTTTGGCCCGCCCACTAGCTTGTTGGGCGGCCCACTTGCTATACGGTGGACCCCACACACTAAATAGGCCGGCCTTTTAACGGATAGTGGGACCCACTGTGTTTTTGGCCCGGCCCACTTGCTTCTTGGGCCGGCCCAGTTGCTATAAGGTGGACCCCACATGTTAAATGGGCCGGCCCTTTTAAGTTTTGACCAGTCAACATTAGAGGTTAGGCCCGGCCCACGTAACTAATGGACCAGCCCAGCTATATAGTTGACCGGTCAAACTATGTCATCTGGCCCGGCCCGCTTAAGACGTGGCAGGCCTCGTGTGGGCCTACCATCTACCACGGGGTTTCAGCGGTTAACGCCGTTAACTGGCAGTTAACGGCGTCTGCCACGTGTCGTTTGCATGACGTCAGCAGTCAACGGGCTCCCGAAAACACTTCCGCAACGGTCCGATTTTCCGTGGCGGAAGGGCGCCCAAGCGCGACGGACCGAAAAAATCGTCGTTGGACTTTGCCTGACGCAGTTTCGACAACGGAACCCATATCGTCGGGTTAGGCCCATAGGCGACGAAAAATGCCCCTTAGTTGACGATTTTGGGACGTTGTCTATCAGAACTTTTCTTGTAGTGTGTCTAAAACTTCACGGAGTTCCTTTCGTACCGCAGTCGCAGTTCCTTCCCAAAACAGGGAGTCGCAAGGCACAATTTGATACACTCTGTAGAGGTGTGTTATTTTTCTTATAAGAAAGCTTAGGGTTGTTGCACAACCGGGCGTACTTTCATGTCCATACTTATGTTAGTATGGACCCTAGTCTAAGGTCCTAGCCAACCATTGTCCTTCTGCACGACCCCACATAGCCACCCGTTATTGTAGCCATGACTGATTTTAGATCATGACTTCACCTTGGTCCGCTTGATCCTCAGCCAACCCTACAACCAGCATACATCACACTACTGATGGAACAATTTGGGGCTTCCACCCAGCTAGTGGTCCTGTAAGATGCAAATAGCCTATGATGCAGTGCATCCATTTATATATATGTGAAAGGGAAAATGGTACAACTGACTTCTCATGTCACTCCATACCTTACGGTTAACACGGGTATTACAACACAAGAATCACTAGACGATATTTATTATTAGTCCAACATGGATATAAACCCAGTTGCAATGGAACCTCCACCATACTCACACGTACCATGGTTCAATTGCCCACCACATAATCATATTTATAATTGGAGAAGTAATATTTTGCTTTATAATGCATGAGTGATAAGAATAGTACTTTGCAAGTAATTTGATAAAAGTTATCAAATGACATGAGCAAGCAATGAACTTGCCTGGATATGGAAGGTAGTGCAGTTGGATGCTCTGGACTAACCCGACACCTCGAGTTCTGAAAATTAGCATCATTGTCTGGTAAGGGCAATGGTTAAAGATCCAAACGATGCATGCTAGAGTGAATTTTGTGGTCTTACCCCCTTAGGTGATGATTGTTGTTAAATTCTTAAACTAGAGTTAGTATAACAATTTGAATTCATTTTAATAATAAGGGTTATTTCCAAAAAATTGATAATTTATTTTTAGGGTTTTCTAGAATTTCTCATAATTAACTTAATTAATAAATAAAATAGTTTCCCTAATTTTCTCATATTTATGTTTTTTTACTTCTAAGAAAATACAATTTTATTTTATTGATTATTTGAAGAATTTCCTATGTTTTTATTATTTTATTACTTAAGTATAATGCATTTATTTAATTCTTCATTTTTTTTAGTTAATAAACTAGAGTTTTTAAAAATTATTAAAAATAACTTAAAGGATTAAATTATAATATAAAATATTTTTTTTGTATTTATCCTATTTTGGGCTTTTATTTGGGTTTTTATGATTTATCTAATTTCCAGGGATTTGGAAATGTCCAAATTGCCCCTTGGGCCCACTAGTTAGACGAACCCACTCGGTTAGGTTTGCCTGACTCGTTCGGTTGGGCCATTGCCCTCACTCCCCTCGTGGAACCCTAATACCTCTCCTCTCTCGCGATTCCGGTATCGTCCTCGCCATCGCCACCTTCCTCCAGCAAATTTCGGCCGTCCTGGCCATCGCCGTCAGTCGCGTCTGACACGTCGTGCATGGATGCTTCACTTGATCTGCTTTTATTTGACTAGCGCATCCTCAATTGTGCGTTTGCATCTTTGACCTCACCTAGGGTTCGGGGATGGTGGTGCTCCGCTCGCGAGCGTGCTACTACGGCTTAGTGCTTGGGTGGTGGCGGCGTTTTTGCTGCCGCGAGTGGCTTGCCGTTGCCTGGCGTAATCCAAGCCATCGGGCTTGCTGTGCCGCCATGGCCGTCAGCGCATCTAGTGCTGCTACCATGTACTGCTTCCCTTCTCCTCTTTCTGTTACTTGTTCTAGTACTGCTCTAGTAACTGTTGGTTCGGATTCTCTAGTTGATTTATGCATCAATTCATCATGGGCTTGGTGATGTACATTTCCTTCTGTTGCTTGGCGTCCTACTTTTATTAGCTGCAATGGACTCCTTGGGTCATATATGATTGCTTTGGAGCTTGTCATCATTATGATTATGCAGTAGTTTTATTGGATATGGTGCAAGAGTTTGGCTTTCTGTGGGGTTGCTTATGGAATTCATAGATGGTTAAGGAATTATGCTAGGTTCCGACCCATGCTATTAATAATGTGAATACTTCTAGGCACCGATTGCTCTAGTTCAACTAGAATCTTGAATCCATGTTTGTCTATGCTCAACCTACTAAGCCCGTTGTCTAAATTTATCTAGTTTGAGTTGAGTTAATTTACACAACTCAGTGCCCTCTGTGGTGCTAGTGTGTGGCTTTCAGCTTGGCGTGCTATAGTCACTGTAGTGATTCACTTGATTTGTAGATTTACCTATTGTTGCCTTTTAATATATGGATTGAGTGGAATTAATAGTATGAACCATACTACTTCTTTCTGCTCTTCATTCTACGAGATTATGCATGGATTTAAATGTTGACTTGATGCTTATGGATGGGCTTGCAGTAGGTGATCAAAACATGTAGACAAAATACATATGGATTCAGTCATGATGTTCTTATTCCATCGAATCCCAACTGATGGTTTCCATGGGCTTGGATTGTTGTTGATGATCTTGATACTTCACTTCTTTGAGCTTATCTGCTCCTCCTAGCTTCTGATCTTGTTGTTCTCCTTTAAGAGATAACCCTGATGCTAGTTGCTGTCTAGAAATGTTTTGAAAAATCAACTGAATATCCTAGTTAATTGGCTTGTCTTGATGATGAACTGAAATGATCTAGGGGTTCATTCGATGAACTATAGCTGATGTTCTACTTGGGGTGTTGGTCGATCGATTGCTTAGCATGCTGTCCAAATTCATTTTATAGCAACTTCTGCTGCTTAGTTGTGTGCCATGTGACTCTTCACTATTCGCAGTGAGTGTGTTGTGTGTGCTGTGTGAATGCTTGAGGTTGATGGGATCCTAAGCTACTATGGATCAGCTCGGCACAGTGAGCTTATCCAGACTTTTGCATTTGAATTTGAATGCCACTTTGGCATTTCCACTTGTTTTTCTTGTTTTTGATGTGTTGTAGGTTACACAAGATAAGAAGATGAAGATGAAGATGAGAAGAAAACATTAGCTAGGGTTTTAACTTAGGGTTTATATTACTACTAGTTGAGTCAAATATTGTGTTAATTGAATGAATCTTGATTCTTTCTCTTCTTGTAACTTCTATAAATCCAGTTTTTCCAGTGTAGATTCAATTGGATCTGGCAATTTTTTTCTTCTTTTTTTAGTTTTTTCTTGACTTTCAGTATTATCATAGTTTAGTGGGTGGAAAAATCCATTTCTTTTGATTTTGTTCTCTCGTTTGAATGAGTAAATGATATAGATCTAAGTAATGTTGAATCTCCTATTTTTTTACTATGAATTAATTTGTATCCTATATGAATTGTCTATGAATCTCGAATATATTTTCATGGTAGTTTTGGAAAAAAATGTGGCTCTGATGAATATCGCAGCGTATTAACCATTTATATGATTCTTCACACTTTATTGGTGGCAGTTTAAGATTTAACTTGCTTAATTTTTTTGAATCTTGTATGGAACGTGCTCGTATCTTACAGAAACTTGATTGATACAGGTTTGGTGACATACTGTTGATACATCTTTGATACTGTGGAAATCATCCATAAATTAATATATGAGTTATTACGTGTTAATGGAGATGAGTGTAATTCCCTGTTTTTTATATGCTGATTTGTTCAAGAAGAGAAAACAAAAACGGTGCAATGTTTTTTGTCCGGAAGATATTTCTTGATTAATGATACTACTTGTGATATTTGTTGATTAAAATCTGGTTGTAATTAACAGTGATAAAAAATCTGATTGTAATTAACAGTGATAAAAATTTACGAAGGATTCTCTTTAGAAAAAATAGAAAACGATTTGTTCAATTCTAACTATATCGAGAGAACTGAAACTCCGTACAAGCTCCAAATTCTGTATACAAACGAAAGAGATAATAACCGGAGGGTTTGAAGATTTCATCAAATAAACAATGAATAAATTATGTGAAGAAAATGAGAAGGAACAAAAATAAATTGGTTTGTAAATGTTGTGTGAACTGTTCATGAATCTTTCAGAAATGAAAATTAATTTTGTTAGAAAATATTCTATTTTCGTTTATAAAAGAATTTAACTTTCATTGCAGTGAGCTAAAATGAAACAGCACGCAAGTGTTGATATTGTTAAATTTTTGGACGTTTGAATTGGGAACTAGTAAAAAATGCACCTAGCTAAATGAAACAGCCACGGGGTAACATAGCAAAACTTAAAATTGTCGGGGGTCGTTACGAAAAAATGAAATGGACTTAAGTTTAAGGTGGGAGGTTGTTTCTATATATGCTCTTGCACGAATCTCCAACAAATTAATGACAAAGATAGTAGGGGGCACTTCTTACATGAGGAGTTGCATTTCTCGTTGGTGTGTTGGGGGATTTGGGGGAAAAGTCTCGGACATGATTTCGAAATCAGAATAACGTTTGTGGATTTCTTGACCGTTCTTTTTGGTAAAGTATTTAGACGAATTCCAACCCAAAAAATGGCCCGAGCGCTAAAAACCACCAGTTGGGATGCCTCCTCATGAAGAGTACTTTAGGATTTATTTCATGTTTAATCGCATTTTAAGTTTTAGAACTGTGTAATATATTTGCTTTTCAATCTATTTTGTATTGCGTCTGATCTTCATTTGATTCAACTTTGCACCAAAACCTATTTCAGGCGCTGCATTTTAGCGCGTGTGGTAAAGCGCTCCTTCTGCACATGAAATATACAATGTCTGGTGAAGCTATCGCCTACCTGACGCGTTAAGAAGGCAAAACAGGCCCCTAATAAAAAAATTATCGCGCAGATTTTTTTAGGTATATGTTGGAGTTGCTCTTATATATTTCGAAATAACAATAGTATTTGGGTTGTAATTTTCAGTTTCATACAAGTGTGTATCTCCCATGGATAGTTACTATCAATATTGCAAAAGCACAAGATAATCCATTGCAAAATAGGGTAGCAACTAAGGTTCTCCGAGCACATGCTGCAATGAACAGCTCGTGAATGTCTGAATCTAATCTGTATGTGCAATATACCAGTAAAAAACCACATATGATGCTCTGGACGATGGATCACATGATCCCAATTCAAAGTATTAATTTCCCCACTATCTAGAAAATTCAAAAATTGTGTAATTGCTCACTATTGTTTTGGATTTTAATTTTCGTGAAAAATTAGAACTATATGTAAGCTATGGAACAATTCCAAGCCTTTTTCCACAACCTGAATATGCTACTCTAGCTCCTAAATTTTGCTTTTGTTTTTCACCCATATTAGAAAGCAGCAAAAAAATCACGAAACCTTGTCAGTACATTCGTACATTTACATCCGCGAGATTAGAGAGACCAGTTCAGTATTGCTGAAAACTTGTATAATTTTTTCCCCAAAAACCAAAGAGCGTAGATATCTTAACACTCATACGCATACACATCCACACTTGAGTAATATAAATCAAGCTCATGAGATAGTTTAGTTCCATGTTTGAAAATATCCAAAACCAATACATAAAACTAATTATCAAAAAATCAACGTATTTCCTAACTATGTATAGCTGCACCTAATCCTTGCAAAGGACAAAGAATCTGAAACGAAAAAAAAAACTGACAAGATTTCCGTTGTACCATTGGTCTAGTGGCAGGTAATTTTCTATATCAACTTATCAAGCACATGTTCTCTTCTTCTTATGAGTTCTCCTATACTATCCAGAGCAAGGGTACAATGTACTTTAAGTCTTTCCCAACTCTTCTGAGATCACTCGAGCATGCCAAAAGTTTCTAAGTTTGTGTATTTGCATAACTATAGCATGTAAACTGGACCGGGTACAAACTTTACCTAGATTAAAAAAATCTTGAAACTTTCCTGTTACATATTCCATGTCAGATAGTCGCATGGCCTCATTTGTTATAGACATCCAATGAAGTATTACCTAATTATCAAAATACCTATTGTATAGAAGTTTAAATCATTAACATCAATGGGAAGCATTCAAACAAATATTCAGTGTCAAAAACAAAATTCAATATCAAGTATACACATAGTCTCATTTGTGTGGAGCATTTTAACAAACACATGGTGTACGGGTCAAATATATCAGTTAGGGAGAGCACATATACGGGAAGGATTCAAACAAATATTCAGTTTCAAAAAAGAAATCAATATCAAATAAATGCATGATCTCATTTGTCTGGAGCATTTAAACAAACACATAGTGTACATGTCAAATAGATCAGTTTGGGAGAGAGAGAAACAAGCAAACCTGTGAGTAGAGGAAGATCCTCTGAGGACCGAGGAGTTCAAGCACAACCGCGGTTTCAGCAGATGGGGCTTCCGGCTTCTCCCAATGTGGACAGTCAGTGCCTCTAGGGCCATGGACGGGTCGCCGATTAGAGGCAGCGTCTTCTAGAGAGAGAGAGAGAGAGAGAGGATCAAGCTCGAGTAGAGGGAAGGGCCATGGAGTAGGCAACAGAGAAATAGACAGGAAAGATGGTACCAGATTGGAGCCCCGCCATAGACCAGGTCGACGCGGGGAGAAGATCTGGGATCGCATCCTTGCAGTCTTCCGTCACCTACGCCAACACCGGGATGGCCCCCCTCGCCACCACGCCGAGCACGACAAGGAGGAGGAGGAGACCTTGAGCGGAGGTAATGAAGAGGACGAGGCGTGTTTTCCACTTTTCCTTCTAGCATACCACAGAGACGGCGATTCCACCGACAATGGAAAGGTAACATGAACCAGCCCGGCGCCGACAGGTGGGTCCAAGTAGGGTGAGACTCGCTGGAGCAACCACAGACGCACGGGACCCTGGGAGCTTAGTGCTCTTTAGAGATTTTATTTTTATAACTTGTAATTTCCTCTTTATTTATTTGTTGTTGTAATGTATATGAAATATTGTAAAGACAATGTAACATGTGTGCATACTAATAAAGTTGTAATTTCTCTAATTTTTTGAGGTTTAAATTATAGTTTCAAATTAATATTTTAATTCAAATTATTTCCTTAATTACAATTCAAATTTGAATTCCAAAGTTTGTACAACCTCCGTCCATTTTTAGATGTCAAAATTTTGTCTAAATTCGAATGTATCTAGATATTTTTTAGACATAGATACATCCAAATTTAGACGAACCACTGGACATCTATTAACGGACGGAGGGAGTATTTGAATTCAATTCAAATATCTTCCCTCTCAAAACCCGAATATCAAAGAGGTCATGTCAAAATATATGGCATTCTCGCTACGACTAAACCCTAATTCACAGCGAGAAAGAGACATATCGACCCCCTAGGTTTTAGTTTTAAACCGCGAAAAATTTCCCCGTCTTGAAATACAGATGCACAAGCCTTGTAAAACTACCGGTATTTGTCCTAAAACTTGGGATGTTATACGCTTTGAGACTTTTAGATCGCCTCTACGTCGATTGAAAATGTAGAGCATGCTCGCAACAACGATAGGGAAAGAAGTGAAAGAAAAACACATGGTTGGTTCGATGGTGTCATTTTCTTCTTTGTTTTGACGTGGCAACTGGCAAGCCGCGCACGCCAGCGCCTGCAGCCGCCGCGCTCAGCTTATAAACGTGCGCCCTCTGCACAGCACTGCCTATCTATCTCCTGCACCGTCGCCCTCGCTAACGCTGCACCCGCATCGAGCGTGGAGGAGGAGGTGAAGCAAAGCCTCGTCGAGCAAACAATGGCCGACGCCGCCACGGCCAAAGATCTTGCCGCGGCCGCGCTGCCGCCGCCGTCCAAGTCGGAGAACATCTTCATGCAGATCGCCGTCCACCCGGACGGCACCATCACGCGGCCCTTCGTGCCCTCCGTCCCGGCCTCACTCGAAGCGGCCGTCTCCAGCAGGGACGTGCCCCTGGACGCCTCCCTCGGCACGTACATCCGGCTCTACCTCCCAAACCCCGTCAACCCGCCGCCATCCGCAAAACTCCCCATCATCCTCTACTTCCACGGCGGCGGCTACGTGATCTTCTCCGCGGACACGGTCTTCTACCACGCCTCGTGCGAGGCCATGGCGGCGGCCGTCCCGGCCATCGTGGCCTCCGTTGACTACCGCCTGGCGCCCGAGCACCGGCTGCCCGCCGCCTACGACGACGGCGTGGCCGCCATGATGTGGCTCCGCGACGCGGCGCACCAGGATCCCTGGATCGCTGCGCGTGGCGATCTCTCCCAATGCTTCCTCATGGGCAGCAGCTCCGGCGGGAACCTCGTGTTCCACGCAGCAGTCCGGACCAGGGGTGTCGACCTGAGCCCCGCCACCGTGCGGGGCGTCCTGATGCACCAGCCCTACGTGGGCGGCGTGGAGCGCACGCCATCCGAGGCCGCGTCCGAGGATGACTTCATGGTGCCGCTGGAGGCCAACGACAAGCTCATCGCCCTCGCGCTGCCCCTGGGCGCGGACCGCGACCACGAGTTCAGCAACCCGGAGAAGGCGATGGCGCCCGAGGCACTGGTCGGCCTGCCGCGGTGCATGGTCTCGGGGAGCGACGGTGACCCGCTGATCGACAGGCAGAGAGGGTTCACCGCCTGGCTGCGGGACGGCGGCGTCGACGTGGTCGACAAGACGGACAGCTCCGGGTTTCACGCCGCTGAGCTCTTCATTCCCGAGAAGGCCGAAGAGCTCTTCGCGGCCGTGCGAGAGTTCGTCCACGGCGGCGGAGGTGACGTTTGACGCTCATCCGCTTGCTCGCCGGTCGGTCCTCGATCGGCCTGGTTGACTTGATGATCGATGTCAGGCAATGTCCAGTTTCTGAATTCAAGTGTTATGTCTTGTGAGCAATAATTCGCCACTGTTCGTAGCGTGGTGCTGTCCATTATTGAAGTGTTGTTGGAAACGTTCTTATCTTAATTTACTGATTTGTGGTGTTTGTGGATCACAAGTTGGCGCCATAGCTTGAATTTACTGAATTGCGATTTGCTCAAGTTGTCTCCCATCTATCGTTGAAACCAGTGGTAGTATCGACAACCCAGGGTGATTAAACCGGTGCAGAGTACTTTGGAAAGATGAATGCGCGATATGATGCATGCGCGATATGCCAGCTAGTGCTATAAGAGCATCTCCAGCGACGTCCGTGTAGCGGCTCCGATAGCGATTTGGGGACGGGAGCCAAAATGGACTCACACCGGCGCGTTCAAACAGCGCTGGCGATTTTTCGAGTCCAATAGAAGCGCCGGCAATCCCGTGCCGGCCCCTTGGCCAAGGGTGCGAATCGGCACGCCGGCGCCTCGCGAGGCTGAAAATTTTGCGTGGGAGCCGCCTGTCAGCAACACATCCCAAAAGTCGACGCCAGCGGGAAGTGGCGGGGCCGACACGTCAGCGGCACATTCAATTTTGACCTAACCGTCGCCTACCTCGCGACAGGAGTTATTGGGGCGCAGCGGCGGTGCACTTTCCGCAGACGAACAACGAACCATCCCATCGCGCCTAGCTCTCAGTGCCGGCGTTAATGAGCGCAACCGCTCCCCTGCCTCCCTCTGGCTTATAAAAAGGGCGCTCTCACATCGTCCCTCCCACACAAATCCTAGCGCCTCTCTCCCCAACCCTAGCCGCCACCATCTGAAGAGACGACGCCATGTCTGGTCGAGGCCGAGGTCGCGGCCGTGGCCGCGGCAGAGCTGCACGCTCGCCATCGCCTGCGACGCCATCGTCTTCATCGTCGGATCTGCAGGAGGAGGAGCGACGAGTGGTGTTCGAGTTCGTCATCGTCCTCAAGGGCAACCCACACAGCATCTAGAGGCTGCCGGACACGTTCGCTGACTTCGTCGCCGGTGACCAGCCGGGCTCGCTGCATCTGCGGGATGCTGCCTGCGGCTGCTGCCGGTGGATTGTGGACGTGATCTACGACGCGCGCGGCAAGATGTACCTCCACATCGACTGGGAGAAGTTCGCGCGCTACCACCACCTCGAAGCCGGCTTCGTGCTCATGTTCTCCTACCTTGGCGAGGGGGACATGAGCGCCAAGATGTTCGACGAGAGGCGCTGCCGCCACTACCACGGCGACAGCGCCGAGGAGGACGACGACTGAGTGTTGTTTCTTCGCAACAAAAATAGGCACGCATGTTTTTGAATGTTCTTCCTCGAAAGAACGAACAAGGGCACCGTCACCAAACGGATTTTCCAGTTTCGGTGACTGGGAGTGTCTGAGAGCATTCTTTGTTGGCAGCGAACACACGAAACCTGCTATGCCAACACCAGTTAGGTTTCGTTATTTTTTAATATTTTATATTTGTGTCAACCATGGTTCAAACTATGTATTAGTTTGTGGAAACCCATGTTCGAAATTATATCATCGTGTAAACCATGTTTTTAATTATGTATTAGTTTGTGGAATGTTCTCTTTATTCGATTTTCTATGTTTTTATTTATAATTTTAATTTAAAACATTTAAATAGAGGATGCAGTGCCGGCGTCCTTCATACGAAAGTGCCGGCGCCTCTGCCGGCGACGATTTGGGGAGCCCGGTGGAGATGCTCTAACGAAGATGATGAGTCGATCATAACGATGACGGCTGGCTAGTAGCTTCGGCAGCGTAGTAGACTCCCGAGTCCCGATAGATCGCCATGGCTTAAAGAACGGAGACATTGAACTTCCCCTTCTATCCGTAATCATCGGGGTTTTTTTCACAGCTGCCCTAATCTTCGGCTGAATGTCAACTCTCGTGTTCCTGTCGCGTGTCGTTATCTCCATTTTCAACGGCCTGCTCTTACAAGTTACAGTACAACATTGCCACCAGGTATTGATCCCTTCGTCTCCAGCAGCATCACCCAACAGTAACTGGCCGAGATTGTCTAATAAATATAATCGAACTGTTGTTGGGCAAATTATTGCAGCCATCGCAGAATTATATGGTGTCAATGGCACCACGCATACACGAACGTGTTCAGGAACATGCAAACACCTACAACTAGTTGCAAAATATGTTCCACTTGCCAGTGAACTTGACGAAGCGGATGCAAAATACAACCGAAAATGTTTGAATTGGACAGCTGGACGCCACGCTGGCGACGTAACTCTGTAGTTTTGCGGAAACCCCTGGAGAAAAAATGAATAGCAAGTTAGAGGTCCTCCTGGCACTCTCCAGCCGTTGTCGACACCAACAGCCAGCCGTTGGGCGCGGACCGCAACCACTAGTTTAGCAATCCGGAGAAGACGATGGCGCCAGAGGCACTGGCCGGCCTGCCACGGTGCATGGTCTCGGGCAGCGACGGTGACCCACTGATCGACAGGCAGAGAGGGTTCGCCGCCTGGCTGCGGGACGGCGGCGTGGACGTGGTCGACAAGACGGACATCTCCGGGTTTCACGCCGCTGAGCTCTTCATTCCCGAGGAGGCCGAGGAGCTCTTCGCGGTCGTGCGAGAGTTCGTCCACGGCGGCGGAGGTGACGCTTGACGCTCGTCCGTTTGCCTGCCGATCGGTCCTCGGTCGGCCTGGTTGACTAGATGATCGATGTCAGGCACTGTCCAGTTTCTGTAAGAGTTAGGTTTTGGAATAGTTCGAGAGGAATTGCACAGCCAAAGGCTACGTGCGTGATTTCATTATATGAGGATAAGAACGTGAATAACGTATCCGGTACAAACTCCGGTATAGAACGGGTATAACACAGAAGCTAATACATAATATGAACTAAACTCTAACAATCTCCCTCAATCTTAACCGTGTTGAGAAGGTTAAGATTGCGCCGGCAAACCTCAAATGATGGCAATGGTAGCGGCTTCGTGAAGATGTCAGCAAGTTGATCTTTAGAAGAGATGAACTTAATTTGAAGTAACTTCTGTGCAACTCGTTCCCTCACAAAATGATAGTCAACCTCGATATGCTTTGTTCACGCATGAAAGGATTGGATAAAAAATATGTGGCACCAATATTGTCACACCAAAAAACTGGAGGACTATCTTGGGAAATACCCAACTCATGTAACAAAGACTGTACCTAAATAAGCATTGGCAACCGCCTTATATTCAGCTTCAGTATTACTCCGCGAAATAGTAGCTTGCTTCCTGGCACTCCAAGCAATCAAATTAGGACAATAAAAACAGCATATCTCCCCCCCTTGATCGACGATTGTCTGGACTACCATCCCATTCAGCATCAGAGAACGCGGAAAGCACCCCAGAGGAGGCATGCCAAAGATGTAGGCCAAAGGAAACAGTAAACTATATGTAACGCAAGATGAGTTTGACTGCAGACAAGTGAGTCACGCGGAGCATGAAGGCACTGACAAACTCTATTAACTGCATAATAGATATCTGGTCTAGTAATAGTGAGATACTGCAAACCACCAACAATGTTGCGGTACTCCGTAGCATCCTCAGAAGAAAGAAGCTCACCAACATCAGCAGAAAGCCTATCAGCGGTGGTCATAGGTGTAGTAGCAGACTTACACTTTAACATACCAGCGCGTCGAAGAAGATCCAGTGAATATTTCTTCGGAGTAAGAGATAGACCAGTATCAGTATGAGTAACCTCCAATCTAAGAAAGAAAAAAGTAACTTCCCCAGATCCTTAATAGCAAAATCAGAACTGAGACTAATAATGAGTCGATCAGCTGCAGTGGAGGAAGAGCTAAAAAGGATAATATCATCAACATATACCAACAGATACATAGTAACATCAGGTCGCTGGGACGTATCAGCAATAGAGGGAATAAACCGATGAGCACGAAGAGCAGTGCCAAGACGAGCATGCCATGCACGAGGTGCATGCTTAAAACCGTAAATCGCCTTCATCAGACGACAAAGATGATGTGGACGATCAGGATCCACAAAGCCACGAGGTTGTCACATAAAGACCTCCTCCTCAAGAACACCATGAAGAAATACCTTCTGCACATCTAGCTAAAGAAGAGACCAGCCTCTAGTAACTGCCAGTGACAAAAGCAATCTGATGGTGGTAGGCTTGACAATAGGACTGAAGGTATCCTCATAATCAAGACTGTAGCGTTGTTTGAACCCTTTAGCAACATGGCGTGCTTTATATCGCTCAATAGTCCCATTAGCATGCTTATTTACCTTGAACACCCACTTTGAATCAATAACAATGACACCAGTTGGCGGGGGAACAAGTTTCCAAGTACCATTCTTCTGAAGAGCAGAAAAGTCTTATTCCATAGCAGCTCGCCATGAGGAATAGCCATTGCAGCTTGAAAATGACGTGGCTCAGCAGTGGGATCTGAAACGGCATGTGCCATACATGTAGTAAGCCATGCAATCACTGGCGGAGCTCCTTTGGGGCTAAACTGGGCCATGGCCCGCCCAGTTTTTTTGCAGAAAAAATATTAACTCTTGTGCATCTATGGCCCAGCCCACCAACACGCATTGGCCTTCGCTTATCCTCCTTTCTGTCAGCGGTTTCCTAGTCGTTCCTCTCAGCTATCTCGACAAAAACCATGGAGTCACGTCAAAACAAAACAAAAACAAGGAGCCGCCTCACTAGGTATAGAAATTTGGACAAATGGAGGGCGTATGGGGGGGGGGGGGGAGCAGACCAGGACGGCGGCGTCGCGCCACCGCTGGCAACCGGGGGTCGGCCAGGGGGTCGCCGCACCGGCAGCCCATAGGCACGGCCACATCTCACGGACACGGGGCCGGCAGGACTTCTAGCGACTGCATTTGCAGTCGATCCTCTTATCTTCTCCATTCTCCAATCCCCGTGCCTAGGTAATCATCTTTCTTTGTTAGCAATTTATAGCATCTATTGTTCATTCATTGAATTGGGAATTTGTTTTTCAATTTTGCAAATTGCAACAGCCAAAAGCAACAGGCAGCGATGGGAAAAACACTCAGAGAAGAATTAATTTTATCTTGAAAAGAAAAAGGGTGAGACAAGTGAGATTAAAGATCCTTCAGCAACCAACGGGAACCAAAAAAAATCTGAGGAATGACTAATGTCTAGTGAAGTGGTGCGGTTTGAAATTTTTTTGTGTGTATTTTGTAGCTTGGTCCGTCTATAATTTTTCTTCAAGCTCCGCCACTGCATGCAATAGTGTCATCTGTACGTTCTTTAGGGCGAAAAATGCCGCCACGACTTCGAGTGTGCATCCGAGTGGGCGCTGAGGGTTGTGTCACGGTGGTAACAGTGGATGACCCAGGCAAGTCACTCGACCCAGGCGAGGAGCCAGGGGAGGAGCCGGGCGCGCCAGACGGCCCACGCAAGCTATGATGTCCATTAGAGGAGTTGAGGGAGCTAGGCTCGGGGGAGGCCGAGCCATCACCAGACGTGGGTGAGCGATCGGGCGACGAAGCCACAGACACCCGCGCGGATGAGGGACGTGGAGGTGATCCTGATGGACCATCAGCACGAGGTGGTGAGACCAGGTCCGACCGGGGCATGACCGGGGCATGTGCGCCAGATCCTGCATGTGATTGCGTCCATTCCATGCATGGGCAGCAAATCAACGTGAGGGGCACTTGAAGAATCGACATCATCCAGCAACTCAAGACGCGCGCCTCGGCCAGTACATGCACCATGACGAGGTAGCGAAACAGGAGAATATGCATAATCCACAAATTGGTCAGACGAATACCGACTGTGTGGAAGAAACTGAATCTGGAGACACTGGAAGTTGGGAGAAAGGAATAATATTTCATTGAAAGCAACATCGTGAGAAATATAAATGCGATTGGATGGAACATGGAGATACTTGTATCCTTTGTGTTGAGAACTGTACCCAAGAAAAACTTTTTTTTGGAACAAAATTCTAACTTGCGATTATTGTAAGGACGAAGGTGAGGCCAACACGCTCACCCAAACACCTTTAAAAATGTGTAGTCCGGTTTTTCTCTTAGAAGACATTCAAGAGGATTATTCATACCAAGAACAGGTGTGGGAAGCCTGTTGACCAAAAAAAGCAGTAGCGAAAGCATCAGTCCAGAAACGAAAAGGGATAGATGAATGAGCCAATAGAGTAAAGTCAGTTTCAATAATGTGACGGTGTTTGCGTTCAGCAGTACCGTTCTGTTGATATGTATGTGGACAAGAAAGTTGATGTACAATCCCAAGTTTTTGGAAAAAAGTGTTAAGAATCATGTATTCACCCCCAATCAGATTGAACATGAATGATTTTATGACTAAGGAGACGCTCAATATGCGTTTGAAATTGCACGACACATTAAACACATCAGACTTACGCTTAAAAATATAGAGCCAAGTGAAAAGACTAAATCCATCAATAAAACTACTAACATAATAGTTGTGCCCACTAACAGAGGTTTGGGCAGGACCCCATACATCCGAAAAATTAAACTCAAGGGGAGCAGTAGCTACTCGACTAGACACTGAAAACGGGAGCTGATGACTTTTGCCTTGTTGACGGTCATCACAAACGGACACACCTCTAATACTGGACTCAACTGGTAACTGATGACGATGTAGAACATGGTGCATAATGGGAGACGCCGAGTGACCAAGACGAACGTGCCACCGGGATGGTGATATGCGCACACTACCGAAGACCCTGGAAACTCCTAGTGCATCAAGAGGATAAAGGCCACGTTGATAGTGACCTCTAAGTAGAATGTCCCTCGTAGTGCGATCATTAACAAAAAAAATCAAACGGGTGAAATTCCACAAAGACATTATTGTCATGGGTAAGTTTAGGAACACATAGCAAATTGCGAGTGACCGAGGGAACGTGCAAAATATTGCGAAGTTGAAGTTTCCTAGAGGTACTAGTAGGAAGTGATGCCTGGCCAATATTTGAAATATGCATACCTGAACCGTTTGCCGTGTGAACCTTGTTCTCGCTAGTGTAGGGCTCACTAGAAGAGAGCTTGCCCATCTCGCTCGTTAGATGATCGGTAGCACCAGTGTCCATGTATCAGCTGGGGTCGACTGAGTATGACGGAGTATAGCCCTGAGGAGCACCAATCGGACCATGTGTAGCCATTGCCGCTTGACCCTCATTGTTATGACCATCATTATCAATCCCAAGAAAATCACGCTTGAAGCTTTCATGACAGCGAGAGGCAAGGTGACCAGGTATCCCACAAAGCTGACATATGCGCCCATCACGTGAGCGGCCGCCCGGAGAGGAACCGGTAGAGCCCGAACACTGGTGCTGGTTGGTCGGTGGTGTAGGAGGAGCCGGCTTACTGTCGCTAGGTGAGGCCCCTTGATACCCGCCAGTAATAGGCGCCTCGGCGGCCGAACGTGGCGACGGACGAAACCCGCCACGGTGAGCTGAAGAGTTAGGTTTTGGAATAGATTGAGAGGAATTGCACAGCCAAAGGCTACGTGGGTGATTTCATTATACGAGGGTAAGAACGTGGATAACGTATCCAGTACAAACTCCGGTATAGACCGGGTATAACACAGAAGCTAATACATAATATAAACTAAACTCTAACAGCGTGGTGGTATGCATTATTGATGAAGTTGTCGAAAATGTTCTTAGCTTGAATATACTGATTGGTGGTGTTTATGGATCACAAACAATATATGGCCAGAAATATTCTGAATTTGCAGCATAGCTCTGTCGAGGTTGCTCAAGTTGCCTCCCATCTATCGTTGAAACCAGTGGTAGCGGAAATTCAATTCGGCTCCCGGGTGCGTATGCTTCCTATACCAAAAAATTATATTTTGAGTTGTCGAAAAATTTTGACAAAAAATTCTATGCGTACATCTCCATAAGATATGAGCATTCGTGAAGTTTCATGAAAAAATAATATTTTTTGTGGTCTATGTAAAAAAGAGAAAATTTATCTTGTAAAAAATATTATTTTTGGCACTGAGTTTTGTCTTTTTTACACACGTCACATGACAAGTCTATTTTTTATGAAACAACTTTGTGAGCGTGTAGCACGTGAAGATGTACGCGCGAATTTTTTGTTCCAATTTTTTTAAAATTCAAAATTTATGTAAGATGAATTTCAAAATAAAGGGAGCATATGCTCCCATGTTCCAAAACACCACTCCCCCAGTGGTAGTAACAACAATCCAGGGGCGATTAAACCGGTGCAGAGTAATTTGGAAAGAAGTATGCACGACATGCCGCTAGTGCTACAATGAAGACGATGAGTCGATGATTAAGATGATGGCTGACTAGTAGCTTCGGTGGCGTAGTAGACTCCCGAGTCACGACAAATCGCCATGGCTTAAAGAATCGGAGACATTGAGCTTCCATGATATCTGGGAGCGTATGCTGTGAACTAGCTCCATCAGGTGTACTAATGTACTAGCCAATGTGTACCATCGGATTTGAAGTAGACCCTCCAGATTTAATCGGGCTGCTGGGCGTTCACTTGCTTGGAAATTTGAAATACACCCCCTCCAAAATCTACACATTTAACAAAAACGTCCCTCCGACCTACGCTTGTATTCTTGCTGCGACCCAGCAATCCAAAGCTCTCCTTTTCGTAATCTGCTCCTAATTGTGCCTGGGCCAGCTGCATGTGTGGTAGATAGAAACAGACGGGATTTGTTTTTTCCTCGCACAGCTAATGTACGAAAAATATTGGGACCTACAGACTAGAGTTATCTGTAGATACTGGACGGAGAGGCTCCATCGCGCGGAAGCCTAAGTTTCGTAAGGATGTTTCCACAAAATATTTGAACATAGTGAGTGGGGTGCAGTCCACCCGGATCAATCTGGACACTCTGTACATAATCGGACGGTTCCTGTGCATCCTAGTACATTAGTACATCTAATGGAGCTAGTGCACAGCATATGCCCCCATGATATCTTTGGGGTTTATTTTTTAGAGCTGCCCTAATCTTCGTATTGATGTCAACTCTCGTGTTCCTGGTCGCGCGCCATCGTCGTGTCGTTATCTGTTATCTCGGCCCGCCTCCATTTTCAACGGCCTGCTCTTGCCACCAGGCTTTGACCCCTTCGTCTCCAGGCAGCATCCGGTCCTGATAGCGGTCCCGATAGCGATTTGCGGGTCAGCGTCGTTGTTGGGCTCGCACCGGCGCACCCAAACGGCGTCGGCCATTTTTCGAGCCCAATAGAATCGTCAGAATCCCCGTGCCGGCTTCTTGGCGAAGGGCGCGAATCGGGCGCGCCGGCGCATCGCGGAACGACGGTTTTCGCGGGTGGGGGCGCCTTGTCAGCGAGAGGACGCGACGGTTCGCATCGGCCGCGACGCGGGAAGATTGGTCATCGGCATTTAATGGTCTCCCACACGGAACCCGAGGCGGCCACGAGGGCAGCGACTGGCCACGCGGCATCCAGTCGCCTACGCCGCCGTAAATGTGGGTAGTTGCCACCTCTATATGTACGTACGCCGTCCACGCCGTCCACCACCGCCGCTCCATTCCCTCCTCTCCACATCAAAATTCCGTGACGTCTGAAGAACACTTACTCGATGCTTGGCCTCAGCGGCCACGCGCTGCCTCCACCACCACCGCAGCCACAGCCACAGCCGGAGCCGCAGGCCGACGCGGAGTACAGCTCCGACGAGGACGAGGACCTACGGTTCGCGGCGTGGCACGAGGTCTACGTCGCAGACGCGGAAGCAGAAGCGACGAAGGGGAGGCAGCGCAGTCAGGCGAGCCGCCGTAGGCCCCCGCCCACCTGGAGCAGACGGCAATCCTCGCGTCGCTGAACGCGCAACGATACCATCGGTTGAAGGAGGAGGAGCGCGAGTTTGTCAACGACGCGAACCTCGAGCACGTCCTCAAGATCTCGCGCCAGCGAACGGCCACGGAGGAGGCGGGACGCCGCCTCATGGAGGCAGGCGGAGCGACAGAAGCTCGCAGAGCTCAACGCTCATCGCCACTACGAGGCGTTCGCCCGACAGCAGGCGAGGCGCGCCGAGATCGAAGCTTCTCGGGAAAGGCTGGAAGCGCGGGGACAGCGCCGCCGGCAAGCTCCTGCGACGCCGGCCGCCATGCTCCACCGCCAGATGCGCGAAGCAAGGGACGAGAAGCGGGCACGAACGCATGCGGCAATGGTGAAGAACGACGACGAGGCAGGGCCGTCGAGCGCCCCAACCGACGGCCAGTAGGTCAGAATTAAGTTTAAGTTTTAGTTATGTTTAAATTCGAGCTACTTTTGTATAAATTTCGTATAAATTTCTTATGAATTTCGGTTTTTTAATATCAATTTAATTTTAAAATCTATCGGGGATGACGTATGGGGGGCGCCGGTGTGGGAGCAGCATCCCCAAATAGAGGATGATGTGCCGGCGCCCCCAATACGGCAGTACCGGCGACTATTTGGAAGCTGCCGGTGGAGATGTTTTAACTGGGCGAAGATTGTTTGAATAAATATAGTTGAATATTGTTGGGCAAAACCATAGCAGCCATCGCAGAATTAAGGCTTACAGCAGGATGGCAGGCCATGGTGGTTCCCGTCTCATTGCCATCGCTCTTAATGGCCAGCAATAGTTTCCTACTCCTACTATTTCTGGACTAAAGACAGCAGAGCTGTTTTCAATTATGCAAGAGCGGTACAAAAATACAGAATTAGATTAATTAAGGATTCGTCTAAGGCTAGCCATAGTGCTAGTATCATAGCTAGTATCATGCATCCTAGCCCCACCAAAAATGCTGATGTGGCAGGTAATTACGGATGAGATAGGAGATTAGTGTATCGTAGGTAGATACTGTATCATAGCGCACATCACGAGAAAAGTAGTATCAAATAAATCTTGTACACAAATTTGTATTAGGATTCTACAAATCAATTAATATAGCAAAACTATAATACTAGTTTATGATACTATGCACTATGGATAATGGATCTAGTATCATACAAAAGTATCATATACATGATACTACTATATGATACTACCCACTATGGCCAGCCTAAGGTTCAGTTAATTCTCATTACAGATGCCGTCAACATCTGCTAACCGCGCGACCCGCTGTTCAATCCGGCTCGTTTCTTTAGCATGTGTATTGGACGGAGAGAGAGCTGCACGCCAGTACTCCACATTCAAAAAAATGTCCACGTGTTAAAATAGTAACTTCATGATTAAAAGGGTGACACTAGGGGTCGGTCGGCCGACCGGAGGACCTAAAATCGGTCGCTGTCTGCGCTGCCGAATAACTTAGTTTTGCATTTTCCCCTTCCATGTTTGGAATATCAAACCGCATTACCGAGCGTCTTCACTGAAACTGGAATAACATACCACTACGGTCCTGCCCTTCCAGGTATTTGCAACAAAAATGCTACTACCATGATTTGTAGAGTGTGACAACAAAAATCTCTCACCCCGCCACACAAGAAAACACTATTACAACAACAAAAAAGGTGCTTATAGGGGTAGGGTGTGCGTGCGTGTGTTCATAGGGGTGTTTGTACGTGCGTGTTTGTGAGCGTCTGTGTTGTACTGTGTTCTCAAAAAAAATGTTATAATTTTTTAAAAATAATAACGTTTAAAAAAGGTTAAACAACAACTATTTTTCTACAGGTTGGTTACAACGTAAATCAACAATATTTACAACAAAAAATCAGCAAAAAATTACCAAAAATACATATGTGTGGCTATGAAAATTTGGTTAAGAAATAACAAACTCACTATATATTTAATTACAACAAAAATCAGCATCTATTTTAACAAATAATATAGTTCATTACAACAATAATCACAAACTTGTGAAAAACGTCACGTAAACATTACAACATCTTTTACATAATTTCACTACAAAATTTATACGCAATTGTTACAAAATTAACGAGCATATGGTACATTGAAAAAAGGTGTCCATGACTAAAACAATTACGCCAAAAATCACAAATAATTACAACAAAAAATCATACGTTACAACATATTAAGAAACACATATTTTCGTAACTCGCTTAGAAAAATCTTACAAAATCTGTCGTGTGATTTTACAACAAATTTTTATCCTATTGTTATAGTTTGGAAACGACACCGTAGGTTTTTTAAAAAGAAGGCAAAAAAAGTAGGCCCACATAGAACTTCGCGGGAGCGAGCAAAGATGACCGATCGCTGGCGCGCGATTGGTCGCCGGATCTGAAGCGTTTTCCTTTAAAAAGTGTTTAGGTTAGAAAAGAATTATGGACATAGAATCAAAAAAGTTCAAACAAATTTCTAAATAAACTTTATAGATTTAATATTAATTTGATATTTTTGAAGAATTATTGCACTTGGTGCTTCCCATGAGACACTTAGTGTAGGCGGAGCCCACATGCAAGTCGACAAGTAGAAGTTAAGCCAAATATGTGTAGATCCCCACGTCGTGCCGGCCAGTGCTCCTACCCAACAGGGTGGAGTGTTCTATTTGATGTTTTATTATTTTTCTCATGTATTTATTGTTTATTCGTAAATCTAGAGATTTTTTCCTTTCTTCTTTCCTTTTTTTTTATTTCATCTTTCTAGATTGATGAACATTTTTGAAACCACGTGAATGTATTTATGGTATGTATAAAGAACTTTTCTTGTAACCAGACAGTAATTTAGAAATCGTTAAAATATTTTTATGTATTTGAACATATGTTCAAAAATTAATGAATGTTTTTATTTTATACATGAGAACAATTTTTATAATTAGTATATATGATCAAAATATATTTATTTTCTTAAGATTGTGATATTTTTTATGTTCATACAATCAGTTTCGATTTTAAAAAAATTAGAAGATCAACTGAGATAGTGTATATATTTATAGTTTTTTTTTGAGCGGAAGTATATATTTATAGTTAGGAGAGAAAAAGAAAAAAAAACGTGTGTAATTAGGCCCGATCAAATGCAGCCCATTTACATGGATCTTAAGGCGTCAGAGGCGTATTTGACGGGGGACACTGAGCTTCCAAGAGGACTTGGGCCGAGGGTTTCTTGCAGATATGTTTTCCCCATACAAGCGGGCTCTGCCGTCAAGAATTGTAAGATAATTTGCTTAGCACACGTAACCAGGCCGTGTTCATCTGTAACGGGTTTAGAGTCGCCCGTGGGCCGGCAGTTCTGATACTTTGCTCCGTTAGAGCATTTCCAACGGCCCGACGTAAAGGGACGCGGAGCGACCGTTTTTATCGCACGATCGAAATATCCGTCTGAACCTAGGTTCATCGATGTGACGTATAATGACTGGTATATGCGGAGACGCAAATACAGCCTAAATACGCGTTGAGTTTGCGTCTACACGAACGCTTCGCTGACGCACCGAGTGATCGTCGTCCCTCACGTAGGGTCCGCATGCCAGTGGCTCAGAGGCCGCTCTTATTTCCGCTAGAGGCAACTTGCAGCCCCAAAAAATCAAAGTTGAGCGGCACCGACACACCAGCCCCTCTTGCGATGGAGGTCCTCCTCGCCGCAGCCACCATGAATTCTGAGCAAACCCTCGCAGCCACCATCCTAGACACCGTCATAGCCAGTGCCACAGCCCCGGTGGAGACCGCATCTCCGACTAGCTCAAAGTGTGCCGCCATAGGAGGTCGCGAAATAAAGACGAAGGCGCCAAAGAAGCCGATGTCGGAGGAGGAGAAAGGCGTCTATGTCGCGAAGCGATGGGGTAGGCGCGGGAATCTAAAGGAGAGGAAAAACACGGCGGCGGTCGCACAACAGGCGCAAGTGGTCGCCGAAATGGCCTGGCAGATGCAGGTGAAGCCAACGCCTAGGTAGCCCTGCATACTGGCCTCGCGGAGACCATGCTCTTCGTCAAGCAAGAGAGGAACATCGGCGTCACTCCCCTGGCCTTATAAGTGAGCTCAGTAAGTTCCCAAATTCATCCTGGAAGACATGTACCTGTGCGCAGGTCCACGCGGCGTCCCGGTTCGCCCCCGGCCCCGTGCTAGCCAAGTTCAACGGGGTCCCAGTTCCCGACCTCAACCGGACGCCGAGAAGCGGTGACTCGTGCCCAGCCGCGACACAAAAGACGCGAGCGGTACCGAAGGAGAACATGCCGGTGCGGCGGTGCCCCGCACCCTGTTTGATGAAATTCCACCGGTTGCCCCGACGATGGACGACACGGTACGTACGCTCTCATTGTCTCGTCCTGGAGTGTGCCATTCGTCTAACGTCCGGTGATTCGTAGGCCTATTGGGCCGGACACAGAGAGGGCGATATTTTGGCCATGATCTTCGGCGGCGGTTTCGTCTGTGATGGGCAGCGTCAGGACAACCACGCAGGATCCCTGCCCAGAGACGTAGGATCAGTGGACACACATGCTTGATGGGGTAGACATCAATGGCGGACAATTATTCTCCACCGAGGCCGACGCAACCAACAGTCGTCTGCGTCGATGCCAATGAGGAGCATGGAGTCTTGACCTTACCTGGGCTTATGATGCCAAGAAGAAGGGGGAGACCTACATGACCACCAGCTTCGCCGACGAGGAGGACAAATGTTTGTGCGATGTGTGGCTCGCAATCAGCCATGACTGCATAAACGGTGCCCAGCAAATGGGCATGGTGTAATGGGCCAAGGTGGTCCAAGAGTATAATGAGAGAAAGCTCCACAAGCCCTACAAGATGTGCAGCGCACGGAAGAGTCTATCAGAAAAAGATTGACCTACATCAAACAGGAGACCTCCAAGTTTTGCATCGGCGTCGACCATGTTGTTAACCACCCCGAGAGCGGCATGAGTGTGATGGCAATGGTAAGTAACAGGAATCGTCATTCCATCTATCTATGCGGCATTTAGCATATCATAAACCTAACTTTTAGCTATTTTAGGTACCTGGGCCTTAGATAAGTTCAAGGCAACACATAAGAAGGGCTTCCATATGGTCCATTGTTGGGAGAGCCTGAAGGAGGCGTCGAAGTGGAGGGGTTGGATATGCGGCCTACCATGAAGCTGTCAAGAATGGGACAGCCATGTTGGCCGTCAACGGCGAAGACGATGATGGGCATAATGCTCTTCCACCTCGTCCCCGCGAACCGCAGCCATAAGGGTAGCAAGGCCGATCTTGCTCGGGAGGCATCAGCTCTTGCGTTGAGACAGGCCCTGGAGAAGATCATGGCCGAGTCTCAAGTCGCTCTAGCCAAAAGGGACGAGAAGAGGCACTTAGAAAAGAAGGCCTCTACCGTCATCTACCTCAACCTCACCAAAGAGGCCATTGAGGTCCAAAGGATGAATGTCGAGGCCAAAAGGGCAGACATTGAGGCCAAACGGCTTGACACCGAGGCCAGAAGGATGGACGCCGAAGCTAAGATTTGGGCAGAGGAAACAAGGATCATGCTGGCCGACTTGTCCACCACGGACAACGACACAGGGGTCTGGTTTTCGAATAAGCGCGCCTAAATCTGCGTGTGAGACGCCTGATCTGCCACGCCCATGTCAAGAACCATGGCCTCCTTGTGGACTGTATTTATTGATCATGGCCATTTTGTGCTCCTTTTAGACTACATTTTATGGCGTACCTTGTGCACAATATGCTGGACTTGAATTTGAGACAATCTTATGGTCATATTTTGATGGAATTTAGTTATTTATGTTGTTTTGGTGGAATTTAGTTATTTATGTTGTTTTGGGGGATTTCAAAAGAAAGACCTGAACAGACAAAATGCGTCGGCCCGCTAGGATACCCCTCGGCGTAAACAGACTCGTGACCATTTTCATGTGTGTCGGGTGACACAAATGTACGCGCGCGTCCACTTTAAGGGCGCGTTTGGTTGCCTGGGCGCCCCTTAGCTCGCATCGGTCCAGCAATTTTTGGGTCGTTTGGTTCGCTGGACGCACTCGCGTTCTTGCATAGCACGGGTTTTAAAGCACCCCTAGGACAGGCCCCGAAGGAACGCCCGGTTTGACAATTTCTCTAGGGCCAGGCGCTAGCGAGACAAAAATCGACAACGCCGTTCGCGCGGGAGCTCCGCCTCGGCATGGCAGGAGAAGGCGAAATCCGAGCAGCGTTGAGCGGCAAAGGTAGGGGTAACCTCCCTCTTCGGTTAGCCTCTCCATTAGCCCCCTCCCAAATTTTCCCTTCCCCCAAATTTCACACCGACGGCGGCGGCGACGCAGATCTGGCAGTGCGCATCTCCCTTCGGTCTCCAGCGCCGGACCAGGGTCCTCTTCTCCAGCCGCAGCGGAGCCTGTGCACATCTATGGCGGCTTTTGGCCCTGTCCTTCGTCCGCCATGACGGAGGTAAGTGGAAAATCCTCTGCTCTACTGTAGTGTTAGATTCATGTTGGTAGAACTAGTTGGATTCGATAAGACCATTCGTAATGCATAGATCTTGTTTGAGTAGACCGACCAGCTCCAGCTTGTGCAAATACGGCCTAAATATGCGTTGAGTTTGCGTCTACACGAACGCTTCGCTGACGCACCAAGTGATCGTCGTCCCTCACGTAGGGCCCGCATGCCAGTGGCTCAGAGGCCGCTCTTATTTCCGCTAGAGGCAACTTGCAGCCCCAAAAAATCAAAGTTGAGCGGCACCGACTGATACGTCTCCAACGTATCGATAATTTCTTATGTTCCATGCTACTTTATTGATGATACCTACATGTTTTATGCACATTATATGTCGTATTTACGCATTTTCTAGAACTAACCTATTAACAAGATGCCGAAGAGCCAGTTTGTTTTCTGCTGTTTTTGGTTTCAGAAATCCTAGTAACGAAATATTCTCGGAATTGGACGAAATCAACGCCCAGGGTCCTATTTTTGCACGAAGCTTCCAGAAGACCGAAGGAGAGTCGAAGTGGGGCCACGATGTGGCCAGACGACAGGGCGGCGCGGCCCAGGCCCTGGCCGCGTGGCCTGTCATCTGGGCCCCTCGTGCCGCCTCTTGACCTGCCCTTTCGCCTACTTATAGCCTCCGTCGCGAAACCCCAGGACCGAGAGCCACGATACGGAAAACCTTCCAGAGACGCCGCCGCCGCGTCCCATCTCGGGATTCAGGAGATCGCCTCCGGCACCTGCCGGAGAGATTCATCTCCCGGAGGACTCTACACCGCCATGGTCGCCTCCGGAGTGATGAGTGAGTAGTTCACCCCTGGACTATGGGTCCATAGCAGTAGCTAGATGCTCGTCTTCTCCTAATTGTGCTTCATTGTTGGATCTTGTGAGCTGCCTAACATGATCAAGATCATCTATCTGTAATACTATATGTTGTGTTTGTCGGGATCCGATGGATAGAGAATACTATGTTATGGTGATTATCAATCTATTGTTTATGTGTTGTTTATGATCTTGCATGCTCTCCGTTATTAGTAGAGGCTCTGGCCAAGTTTTTGCTCTTAACTCCAAGAGGGAGTATTTATGCTCGATAGTGGGTTCATGCCTTCATTGACACCTGGGACAGTGACAGAAAGTTCTAAGGTTGTGATGTGCTGTTGCCACTAGGGATAAAACATTGATTCTATGTCTAAGGATGTAGTTGTCGATTACATTACGCACCATACTTAATGCAATTGTCTGTTGCTTTGCAACTTAATACTGAATGGGGTTCGGATGATAACCTGAAGGTGGACTTTTTAGGCATAGATGCAGTTGGATGGCGGTCTATGTACTTTGTCGTAATGCCCGGATTAAATCTCACTATATTTATCATATCATGTATATGCATTGTTATGCCCTTCTCTATTTGTCAATTGCCCGACTGTAATTTGTTCACCCAACATGCTTTTATCTTATGGGAGAGACACCTCTAGTGAACTGTGGACCCCGGTCCTATTCTTTACATCGCATACAATCTACTGCAATACTTGTTTTACTGTTTTCTTCGCAAACAATCATCTTCCACACAATACGGTTAATCCTTTGTTACAGCAAGCCGGTGAGATTGACAACCTCACTGTTTCGTTGGGGCAAAGTACTTTGGTTGTGTTGTGCAGGTTCCACGTTGGCGCCGGAATCCCTGTTGTTGCGCCGCATCACATTTCGCCACCATCAACCTTCAACGTGCTTCTTGGCTCCTACTGGTTCGATTAAACCTTGGTTTCTTTCTGAGGGAAAACTTGCCACTGTGCGCATCATACCTTCCTCTTGGGGTTCCCAACGGACGTGTACATCTACGCGCATCAAGCACTTTTTCTGGCGCCGTTGCCGGGGAGATCAAGACACGCTGCAAGGGGAGTCTCCACTTCTCAATCTCTTTACTTTGTTTTTGTCTTGCTTTATTTTACTTACTACTTTGTTTGCTGCACCTAAACAAAACACAAAAAAATTAGTTGCTAGTTTTACTTTATTTACCGTCTTGCTCTCTATATCAAAAACACACAAAAAATTAGTTACTTGCATTTACTTTATCTAGTTTGTTTTATTTACCGTTGCTAAAATGAATACCCCTGAAAATACTAAGTTGTGTGACTTCACAAACACAAATAATAATGATTTCCTATGCACACCTATTGCTCCACCTGCTACTACAGCAGAATTCTTTGAAATTAAACCTGCTTTACTGAACCTGGTTATGAGAGATCAATTTTCTGGTGTTAGTTCTGATGATGCTGCTGCCCATCTTAATAATTTTGTTGAACTTTGTGAAATGCAAAAGTATAAGGATGTAGATGGTGATATTATTAAATTGAAAGTGTTTCCTTTCTCATTAAGAGGAAGAGCTAAAGATTGGTTGCTATCTTTGCCTAAGAATAGTATTGATTCATGGACTAAATGTAAGGATGTTTTTATTGGTAGATATTATCCTCCCGCTAAAATTATATCTTTGAGAAGTAGCATAATGAATTTTAAACAATTAGATACTGAACATGTTGCTCAAGCATGGGAGAGAATGAAAACTTTGGTAAAGAATTGCCCAACCCATGGACTGACTACTTGGATGATCATCCAAACCTTCTATGCAGGACTAAATTTTTCTTCGCGGAATTTATTGGATTCAGCTGCTGGAGGTACCTTTATGTCCATCACTTTGGGGGCGGCTACAAAACTTCTTGATGATATGATGATAAATTACTCTGAATGGCACACGGAAAGAGCTCCACAAGGTAAGAAGGTAAATTCTGTTGAAGAAACCTCTTCCTTGAGTGATAAGATTGATGTGATTATGTCTATGCTTGTGAATGGTAGATCTAATGTTGATCCAAATAATGTTCCTTTAGCTTCATTGGTTGCTCAAGAAGAAAATGTTGATGTGAATTTCATTAAAAACAATAATTTCAACAACAATGCTTATAGGAACAACTCTGGTAATAACTATAGGCCATATCCTTCTGCTAATGGTAATGGTTATGGTAATTCTTATGGGAATTCTTACAATAATAATAGGAGTGTACCCTCTGGTCTTGAAGCTATGCTTAAAGAATTTATTAGTACACAAACTGCTTTTAACAAATCTGTTGAGGAAAAGCTTGATAAAATTGATATTATTGCTTCTAGAGTTGATAGACTTGCCTCTGACGTTAATCTTTTAAAATTGAAAGTTATGCCTAATAATGATATTGATAATAATATTACTACTACAGCAAATGCCATCCAAGTTAGAATTAATGAGAATATAAGATTAATGGCTGAACTGCGTGCTAGGTGGGATAGAGAAGAAAATGAAAAACTAGCTAAAGAGAATAATATAGCTAAAGTTTGGACTATCACCACCATTAGTAATGATAATGATTCACATGTTGCTGCACCTCCTACTATCAATGGTAAAATAATTGGTGTTGGCAATGTTTCTACTCCTAGTGCAAAGCGTACAAAACTGCCTGAAATTGCTAAAACTGCTGAAACTGCTTGTGATAAAACTGCTGAAATTTTTTCCAACCTTGGGAACAATGATCCCATTGCTGTAGCTCATAATGATTTAGATTTTGATGATTGCCACATCTCTGAAGTTATAAAGTTCTTACAAAAACTTGCTAAAAGTCCTAATGCTAGTGCTATAAATTTAGCCTTTACAAAACATATTACAAATGCTCTCATAAAAGCTAGAGAAGAGAAACTAAAACTTGAAACTTCTATTCCTAGAAAGTTAGAAGATGGTTGGGAGCCCATCATTAAAATGAAATTCAATGACTTTGAATGTAATGCTTTATGTGATCTTGGTGCAAGTATTTCTGTTATGCCTAAAAAGATTTATGATATGCTTGACTTGCCACCATTGAAGAATTGTTATTTGGATGTTAATCTTGCCGATAATGTTAAAAAGAAACCTTTGGGGAGGATTGATAATGTGCGCATTACGGTTAACAATAACCTTGTCCCCGTTGATTTTGTTGTCTTGGATATCGAATGCAATGCATCTTGTCCTATTGTGTTGGGAAGACCTTTTCTTCGAACCGTTGGTGCTGTTATTGATATGAGGGAAGGTAATATTAAATATCAATTTCCTCTCAAGAAAGGTATGGAACACTTCCCTAGAAAGAGAATGAAGTTGCCTTTTGATTCTATTATTAGAACAAGTTATGATGTTGATGCTTCTACTCTTGATGTTACTTGATTTGCACTTTCTGCGCCTAGCTGAAAGGCGTTAAAGAAAAGCGCTTATGGGAGACAACCCATGTTTTTACTACAGTACTTTGTTTTATATTTGAGTCTTGGAAGTTGTTTAATACTGTAGCAACCTCTCCTTATCATGTTTTTGTGCCAAGTAAAGTTTCTATGTTATAGTTGATGTTATATTTGGGATCGCTGCGCAGAAACAGCATTGCTGTCTGTCACGAATCTGGGCACAAGTCTCTGTAGAAAATTCGAAAAAATCTGCCAATTTACGAGCGTGATCCTCAGATATGTACGCAACTTTCATTAGTTTTGAGTTTTTCCATTTGAGCAAGTCTGGTGCCACTTTAAAATTCGTCTTTACGGACTGTTCTGTTTTTGACAGATTCTGCCTTTTATTTCGCATTGCCTCTTTTGCTATATAGGATGAATTTCTTTGATCCATTAATGTCCAGTAGCTTTATGAAATGTCCAGAAGTGAAAAAAATGTTTGTTTCACCTCTGAATATGTGAATTATTAATTGTGCACTAATCCTCTAATGAGTTTGCTTGAAGTTTGGTGTGAAGGAAGTTTTCAAGAGTCAAGAGAGGAGTATGATATACTATGATCAAGAGGAGTGAAAGCTCTAAGCTTGGGGATGCCCCCGTGGTTCACCCCTGCATATTCTAAGAAGACTCAAGCGTCTAAGCTTGGGGATGCCCAAGGCATCCCCTTCTTCATCGACAACATCATCAGGTTCCTCCCCTGAAACTATATTTTTATTCAGTCACATCTTGTGTTCTTTGCTTGGAGCGTCGGTTTGTTTTTGTTTGAATAAAATGGATCCTAGCATTCACTTTGTGGGAGAGAGACACGCTCCGCTGTTGCATATGGACAAATATGTCCTTAGGCTTTACTCATAATGTTCAAGGCGAAGTTTCTTCTTCGTTAAATTGTTATATGGTTGGAATTGGAAAATGCTACATGTAGTAATTCTAAAATGTCTTGGATAATGTGATACTTGGCAATTGTTGTGCTCATGTTTAAGCTCTTGCATCATATACTTTGCACCTATTAATGAAGAAATACATAGAGCTTGCTAAAATTTGATTTGCATATTTGGTCTCTCTAAGGTCTAGATAATATCTAGTATTGAGTTTTGAACAACAAGGAAGACGGTGTAGAGTCTTATAATGTTTACAATATGTCTTTTATGTGAGTTTTGCTGCACCGGTTCATCCTTGAGTTTGCTTTAAATAACCTTGCTAGCCTAAACCTTGTATCGAGAGGGAATACTTCTCATGCATCCAAAATCCTTGAGCCAACTACTATGCCATTTGTGTCCACTATACCTACCTACTACATGGTATTTCTCCGCCATTCCAAAGTAAATTGCTTGAGTGCTACCTTTAAAATTCCATCATTTACCTTTGCAATATATAGCTCATGGGACAAAATAGCCTTAAAAACTATCGTAGTATTGAATATGTACTTATGCACTTTATCTCTTATTAAGTTGCTTGTTGTGCGATAACCATGCTTCTGGGGAACGCCATCAACTATTCTTTGTTGAATATCATGTGAGTTGCTATGCATGTCCGTCTTGTCTGAAGGATCTACCACCTTAATGGTTGGAGCATGCAAATTGTTAGAGAAGAACATTGGGCCGCTAACTAAAGCCATGAATCATGGTTGAAGTTTCAGTTTTGGACATATATCCTCAATCTCATATGAGAATAATAATTATTGCTACATGCTTATGCATTTAAGAGGAGTCCATTATCTGTTGTCCATGTTGTCCCGGTATGGATGTCTAAGTTGAGAATAATCAAAAGCGAGAAATCCAAAATGCGAGTTTTCTCCTTAGACCTTTGTACAGGCGGCATGGAGGTACCCCTTTGTGACACTTGGTTGAAACATGGCATTGCAAAGATCCGGTAGTCCAAGCTAAGTAGGACAAGGTGCGGGCACTATTAGTACACTATGCATGAGGCTTGCAACTTGTAAGATATAATTTACATAACTCATATGCTTTATTACTACCGTTGACAAAATTGTTTCATGTTTTCAAAATAAAAGCTCTAGCACAAATACAGCAATCGATGCTTTCCTCTTTGAAGGACCTTTCTTTTACTTTTATTGTTGAGTCAGTTTACCTATCTCCCTCCACCTTAAGAAGCAAACACTTGTGTGAACTGTGCATTGATTCCTACATACTTGCATATTGCACTTGTTATATTACTTTATGTTGACAATATCCATGAGATATACATGTTATAAGTTGAAAGCAACCGCTGAAACTTAATCTTCCTTTGTGTTGTTTCAACACCTTTACTTTGATTTATTGCTTTGTGAGTTAACTCTTATGCAAGACTTATTGATGCTTGTCTTGAAGTACTATTCATGAAAAGTCTTTGTCATATGATTCATTTGTTTACTCATGTCATTTACCATTGTTTTGATCGCTGCATTCATTACATATGTTTACAAATAGTATGATCAAGATTATGATGGCATGTCACTTCAGAAATTATCTTTGTTATCGTTTTACCTGCTCGGGACGAGCAGAACTAAGCTTGGGGATGCT
This sequence comes from Lolium multiflorum, assembly GCA_030979885.1. Taxonomy (NCBI): domain Eukaryota; kingdom Viridiplantae; phylum Streptophyta; class Magnoliopsida; order Poales; family Poaceae; genus Lolium; species Lolium multiflorum. The sequence continues at coordinate 140,336,841 of CM061753.1, read as the reverse complement.
AATACGTCTCCAACGTATCGATAATTTCTTATGTTCCATGCTACTTTATTGATGATACCTACATGTTTTATGCACATTATATGTCGTATTTACGCATTTTCTGGAACTAACCTATTAACAAGATGCCGAAGAGCCAGTTCTGCTGTTTTTGGTTTCAGAACTCCTAGTAACGAAATATTCTCGGAATTGGACGAAATCAACGCCCAGGGTCCTATTTTTGCACGAAGCTTCCAGAAGACCGAAGGAGAGTCGAAGTGGGGCCACGAGGTGGCCGACGACAGGCGGCGCGGCCCAGCCCTGGCCGCGCGGCCTCTGGGCCCTCGTGCCGCCTCTTTACCTGCTCTTTCGCCTACTTAAAGCCTCTGTCGCGAAACCCCAGTACCGAGAGCCACGATATGGAAAACCTTCCAGAGACGCCGCCGCGAATCCCATCTCGGGGGATTCAGGAGATCGCCTCCGGCACCCTGCCGGAGAGGGGTTTCATCTCCCGGAGGACTCTACACCGCCATGGTCGCCTCCGGAGTGATGAGTGAGTAGTTCACCCCTGGACTATGGGTCCATAGCAGTAGCTAGATGGTCGTCTTCTCCTAATTGTGCTTCATTGTTGGATCTTGTGAGCTGCCTAACATGATCAAGATCATCTATCTGTAATACTATATGTTGTGTTTGTCGGGATCCGATGGATAGAGAATACTATGTTATGGTGATTATCAATCTATTGTTTATGTGTTGTTTATGATCTTGCATGCTCTCCGTTATTAGTAGAGGCTCTGGCCAAGTTTTTGCTCTTAACTCCAAGAGGGAGTATTTATGCTCGATAGTGGGTTCATGCCTTCATTGACACCTGGGACAGTGACAGAAAGTTCTAAGGTTGTGATGTGCTGTTGCCACTAGGGATAAAACATTGATTCTATGTCTAAGGATGTAGTTGTCGATTACATTACGCACCATACTTAATGCAATTGTCTGTTGCTTTGCAACTTAATACTGAATGGGGTTCGGATGATAACCTGAAGGTGGACTTTTTAGGCATAGATGCAGTTGGATGGCGGTCTATGTACTTTGTCGTAATGCCCGGATTAAATCTCACTATATTTATCATATCATGTATATGCATTGTTATGCCCTTCTCTATTTGTCAATTGCCCGACTGTAATTTGTTCACCCAACATGCTTTTATCTTATGGGAGAGACACCTCTAGTGAACTGTGGACCCCGGTCCTATTCTTTACATCGCATACAATCTACTGCAATACTTGTTTTACTGTTTTCTTCGCAAACAATCATCTTCCACACAATACGGTTAATCCTTTGTTACAGCAAGCCGGTGAGATTGACAACCTCACTGTTTCGTTGGGGCAAAGTACTTTGGTTGTGTTGTGCAGGTTCCACGTTGGCGCCGAAATCCCTGTTGTTGCGCCGCATCACATTTCGCCACCATCAACCTTCAACGTGCTTCTTGGCTCCTACTGGTTCGATTAAACCTTGGTTTCTTTCTGAGGGAAAACTTGCCACTGTGCGCATCATACCTTCCTCTTGGGGTTCCCAACGGACGTGTACATCTACGCGCATCACCGACACACCAAACCCTCTTGCGATGGAGGTCCTCCTCGCCGTAGCCACCATGAATTCCGAGCAAACCCTCGAAGCCACCATCCTAGACACCGTCGTAGCCAGTGCCACAGCCCCGGTGGAGACCGCATCTCCGACTAGCTCAAAGTGTGCCGCCATAGGAGGTCGCGAAATAAAGACGAAGGCGCCAAAGAAGCCGATGTCGGAGGAGGAGAAAGGCGTCGATGTCGCGAAGCGATGGGGTAGGCGCGGGAATCTAAAGGAGAGGAAAAACGCGGCGGCGGTCGCACAATAGGCCCAAGTGGTCGCCGAAATGGCCTGGCAGATGCAGGTGAAAGCCAACGCCTAGGTAGCCCTGCATACTGGCCTCGCGGAGACCATACTCTTCATCAAGCAAGAGAGGAACATCGGCGTCACTCCCCTGGCCTTATAAGTGAGCTCAGTAAGTTCCCAAATTCATCCTGGAAGACATGTACCTGTGCGCAGGTCCACGCGGCGTCCCGGTTCGCCCCTGGCCCCGTGCTAGCCAAGTTCAATGGGGTCCCAGTTCCCGACCTCAACCGGACGCTGATACGTCCAATTTGCATCACTATTTTGTATCATAATTTGCTGTTATTCATTGATATATTTCATATTGGGACACAATACTTATGTTATTTCATCTATTTTGCATGTTTCATCATTATTGGAGGATCAAGCACCGGAGCCAGGATTCTGCTGGAAAAAGCACCGTCAGAACGCAATATTTCGGAAGATCAACTGTGGAAGGAAATTTCACGTAAATTCCTATTTTTCCAGATGACGGAGGGAGCCAGAAGGGGAAGAAGAGGGGAGCCAAGGTGGGCCCAGACCACAGGCCGGCGCGGCCCATGGCCTGGCCGCGCCACCCTGTGGTGTGGGGGCCCCACAGCCCCTTTCGCCTCCTTTTCTTCGCGTACTCCTTCGTCCCAAAAACCTAAGCCACAGAGAGGACCTCACGAAGGGTTACAGCCGCCTCTGCGGGGAGAACACCAGAGAGAAAAGAGCTCTCCGGCGGGCAGGAATCCGCCGGGGAAATTCCCTCCCGGAGGGGGAAATCGACGCCATCGCCATCGTCATCGAGCTGGACATCATCTCCATCATCATCATCATCATCTCCACCATCTACACCGTCATCACCACCGCTGCACCTCGTCACCGCTGTAACAATTTGGGTTGGATCTTGATTGTTTGATAGGGGAAACTCTCCCGGTGTTATTCTCTACTTGTTGTAGATGCTATTGAGTGAAACCATTGAACCAAGGTTTATGTTCAGATTGTTATTCATCATCATATCACCTCTGATTGTATTCCATATGATGTCTCGTGAGTAGTTCGTTTAGTTCTTGAGGACATGGGTGAAGTCTAAATGCTAGTAGTGAATTATGGTTGAGTAATATTCAATGTTATGATATTTAAGTTGTGGTGTCATTCTTCTAGTGGTGTCGTGTGAACGTCGACTACACGACACTTCACCATTTATGGGCCTAGGGGAGTGCATCTTGTATTCGGTTGCTAATTGCGGGGTTGCCGGAGTGACAGAAACCTGAGCCCCCGTTAGTATATCGATGCAAGAGGGATCGCAGGATCTCAGAGTTTAAGGCTGTGGTTAGATTTATCTTAATTACTTTCTTGTAGTTGCGGATGCTTGCAAGGGGTATAATCACAAGTATGTATTAGTCCTAGGAAGGGCGGTACATTAGCATAGGTTCACCCACACAACACTTATCAAAACAATGAAGATTATTTAGCTACATGAAGCGAAAGCACTAGACTAAAATCCCCGTGTGTCCTCAAGAACGTTTGGTCATTATAAGTAAACAAACCGGCTTGTCCTTTGTGCTAAAAAGGATTGGGCCACTCGCTGCAATTATTTCTCTCGCATTTTACTTACTCGTACTTTATTCATCTGTTACATCAAAACCCCTTGAATCCTTGTTTGTGAGCATTTACAGTGAATCCTTCATCGAAACTGCTGCCAACACCTTCTGCTCCTCGTTGGGATCGACATTCTTACTTATCGAAGATACTACGATACACCCCCTATACTTGTGGGTCATCAAGACTATTTTCTGGCGCCGTTGCCGGGGAGTGAAGCGCTATTGGTAAGTGGAATTGGTAAGGAAAACCTTTACTGTTTGTGCTGATTTTATTTCTGCCTGCTGCTATAAGTCATTATGGAGAGATCTTCTCTTCAATTTCTATTTGGGAAATCTACTACTACTGCAACGGTAGTGGATGAAGCGCCAGGTGAGGAAGTAGTACCATATAAAATACCTATGAAAATTATTGAACGTGTTATGGATAACCGCTATGAAGGGGATGGAACTGTCCATCCTGGTGATCATTTACTGTTTTTGCATGAATTATGCGGGTTATTCAAATGTGCAGGTATTTCTATGAATGAAGTTAGAAAGAAACTATTCACTATATCGCTGTCTGGTAAAGCGGCGCACTGGTATAAATTGCTGAAGAATGGTGATTCTATTGATTGGGAGGACATTGTGCCTTTATTTTATTCCAAATTTTATCCTCCAAGTGAAATTCACAAGGATCGGAACCGCATATATAATTTCTGGCCTCATGATGGAGAAAGTATTGCCCAAGCTTGGGGGAGATTGAAGTCTTTAATGCTCAAATGCCCCATTCATGAGCTTCCTGGTAATGTTATTATTGATAATTTCTATGCAAGACTTTCTTTTCAAGACAAGACCTTGCTGGATACTTCTTGTTCTGGATCATTTACACGCAACAAAGAAGAGTTTAAAAGGGACCTTCTTGATCGGATCCAAGAAAATACTGAAGGATGGGAGAACGACAAAGATAGAGAATCAGGTATAATTTATGATTATAAATGCATTGAAACTTTTATGGATACTGATAAATTTCGTAATATGAGTGCTACATATGGTCTTGATTCTCAAGTTGTTGCAAATCTTTATAAAGCTTTTGCCTCTCATTATGAACTGCCTAAGAAGAATTTTGATAAGTATCATGAACCGTATAAAGATAAAGTTGATTCATCTGTAAACAAATGTGTAGTGGTTGAAACTGTTGATAATGTTATTCCTGAAGCTTATATTGAAAAAACTCCTTTCCCTGCTAAAATGAAGGAGTACTCTGTTATATCTAGTGCGGTTAATAAAAGTGAAAAGAAACCTAAAGAACCTGAAGAACAAATTAAAATTGAACCTGCTGTTGCAATAGTTAAAGATCTTGTGACTGAAAATGTAGAGGATGGTCATATTATTTTCTGTGAAGATGCTTCTAATATTGTTTCACATCCTAATAAACCCAAACAAGTTAGTGTTCCTATGCTATCTGTTAGAATTGGTGATCATTGCTATTATGGTTTATGTGATATTGGTGCAAGTGTTAGTGCTATTCCTTATGAGCTTTACACGGAGATTATGCACGAAATTGGTTCTTGTGAACTTGAAGATATTGATGTGGTTATTCATCTGGCTAATAGAGAAACTATTTCTCCAATTGGTATTGTTCGAGATGTGGAAGTTCTATGTGGTAAGATTAAATATCCTGCTGACTTTTTGGTACTTGGTTCTGCTGCTAGTGATCATTGTCCTATCATTTTTGGTAGACCTTTTCTAAATACTTGTGGAGCTATTATAGATTGTAAGAAAGAGAAAATTTTGACTAGATTTGCTGGTGAACCTTATGAATTTAACTTTTCTAAATTTACCAAAACTCCTTATAAAGCTGACTTGCCTAGTAATGATTTTAAAATGGAGCAGTGTGCATCTATTGTTCTTGTTCCTAATAATCCTTTGCAGCAACATTTGGAGAATAGTGAAAGTGAAGCTTTTAGGAAAGAAAGAGATGAGCTTGAGGAAATTTTTCTTCGCCAACCTATTCTCAAGCATGATTTACCGGTGGAAGATTTGGGTACAACACCGCCACCAAAGGAAGATCCTGTTTTTGATTTAAAGCCTTTACCTGATAATCTTAAATATGCTCATATTGATGATAAGAAAATATATCCTGTTATTATTAGTTCTAAGCTTTCAGATATTGAGGAAGAAAGGTTATTGGAAATATTGAAGAAACACCGAGGAGCTATTGGCTATACTCTTGATGATTTGAAAGGGATTTCTCCTTCTATTTGCCAACATGCTATTAATATGGAAGATGATGCAAAGCCTGTTGTTGAACATCAACGTCGTCTAATTCCGAAGATGAAAGAGGTGGTAAGGAATGAGGTATTAAAACTTCTTGAAGCTGGTATTATATATCCTATTGCTGATAGTAGATGGGTTAGTCCTGTGCATTGTGTTCCTAAGAAAGGAGGAATGACTGTTGTACCTAATGATAATGATGAGCTTATTCCTCAAAGAATAGTTGTAGGGTATAGAATGTGCATTGATTTTCGAAAAGTTAATAAAGTTACTAAGAAAGATCATTACCCTTTACCCTTTATTGATCAAATGCTAGAAAGGTTATCTAAAAATACTCATTTTTGTTTTCTTGATGGTTATTCTGGGTTTTCACAAATTGCTGTTAAAGCTAAAGATCAAGAGAAAACCACGTTTACTTGTCCTTATGGAACTTATGCTTATAGGCGTATGCCTTTTGGTTTATGTAATGCTCCTGCTACTTTTCAAAGATGCATGTCTGCTATTTTTCATGGTTTTTGCGAAAGTATTGTAGAGGTGTTCATGGATGATTTTTCTGTCTATGGGAATTCTTTTGATAATTGCTTGCGAAACCTCGATAAAGTTTTGCAGAGATGTGAAGAAACTAACCTTGTTCTTAATTGGGAGAAATGCCACTTTATGGTTAATGAAGGAATTGTATTGGGACATAAAATTTCCGAGAGAGGTATTGAAGTTGATAGAGCTAAAGTTGAAGCAATTGAGAAGATGCCCTATCCGAGGGATGTTAAAGGTATTCGTAGTGTTCTTGGTCATGCTGGGTTTTATAGGAGATTTATTAAAGATTTCTCTAAAATTTCAAAGCCTCTTACTAATCTTCTTCAAAAAGATGTACCTTTTGTTTTTGATGATGATTGTAAGGAAGCTTTTGAAACTCTAAAGAAAGCCTTAACAACTGCTCCTGTAGTCGAACCTCCTGATTGGAATTTGCCTTTTGAAATTATGTGTGATGCTAGTGATTTTGCTGTAGGCGCTGTTCTTGGACAGCGGGTAGATAAAAAATTAAATGTTATTCATTATGCTAGTAAGACTCTTGATGCTGCTCAAAGAAATTATGCTACAACTGAAAAAGAATTGTTAGCTGTAGTCTTTGCTTGTGACAAGTTTAGACCCTATATTGTTGATTCAAAAGTTACAATTCATACTGATCATGCTGCAATTAGATACCTTATGACAAAGAAAGATGCTAAGCCAAGGCTTATTAGATGGGTACTTCTGTTGCAAGAATTTGATTTACATATTATAGATAGGAAAGGTGCTGATAATCCTGTTGCTGATAATTTGTCTAGATTGGAAAATATTGCTTATGATCCTGTTCCTGTTAATGATAGTTTTCCAAATGAACAATTGGCTGTAATAAAGGTGAGCTCGCGAGAGAGCCCTTGGTATGCAGATTATGCTAACTTTATTGTTTCGAAGTATTTGCCTCCAACCTTTTCAGCTCAGCAAAGGAGGAAATTCTTTTATGACTTGAGGCATTATTTTTGGGATGACCCACACTTATATAAAGAAGGAGTGGATGGTATTATGCGAAGATGTGTTCCTGAATATGAACAACAGGAGATATTGAGTAAATGTCATGGTAGTGTTTATGGAGGACATCACGCTGGAGATAGAACCGCGCAAAAGGTTCTACAATCAGGTTTTTATTGGCCAACACTCTTCAAAGATGCAAGGAAATTTATTTTATCTTGTGATGAATGTCAAAGAGTTGGTAATATCTCTAGACGCAATGAAATGCCTATGAATTATACTCTTGTTATTGAACCATTCGATTGTTGGGGATTCGACTTCATGGGTCCTTTCCCTTCTTCAGAAGGTAACACTCATATACTTGTCGCTGTTGATTATGTTACTAAATGGGTAGAAGCTATACCTACAAAGAGTGCTGATGGTGAGACCTCTATAAAAATGCTTGTAGATGTTATATTTCCTAGATTTGGAATACCTAGATATATTATGACTGATGGAGGTTCTCATTTTATTCATGGAGGTTTTAGAAAAACTCTTGCTAAGTATGGTATTAATCATAGAATTGCTTCCGCTTATCATCCTCAAACTAGTGGTCAAGTAGAATTATCAAATAGAGAGATTAAAGCTATCTTGGGAAAGACTGTTAATAAATCTAGAAAGAATTGGGCTAGCAAATTGAAAGAAGCACTATGGGCTTATAGAACTGCTTATAAAAATCCTATGGGAATGTCACCTTATAAAATGGTTTATGGAAAAGCTTGTCATTTACCTTTAGAACTAGAGCACAAAGCTTATTGGGCTGTTAGAGAACTAAATAAAGATCCAAAACTAGCCGGTAATAAGAGGTTGCTGCAATTAAGTTCTCTAGATGAATGGAGAAGTGAAGCTTATGAAAATGCTAAACTCTTTAAAGAAAAAGTTAAGAAATGGCATGATAGAAGGATTATTAAAAGAGAATTTAATGTTGGAGATAAAGTTCTATTGTATCGGTCTCGTCTCAGATTCTTTGCAGGGAAATTACTCTCGAAATGGGAAGGACCATATGTTGTTGAGGAGGTGTATCGTTCAGGAGCAATTAAAATTAGCTCTCTCCAAGGCAATGCCACACAAGTGGTGAATGGACAAAGACTCAAGCATTATATCTCGGGTGATTCTTATAATGTTGATGTTGATATTATTCAAGTGGAAACACCGGAGGCTTTCATCAAAGGACAAATTGACAGTCCGCCAGAACTGGACTTTGAATAGGTAACAGTACAGGTAATAAAAAGTCCGTGTTTACCTTTCCGAACATTATTTCTGCTGTTTTTGGAAAATATGAAAAATTACGGAATCGAAACGGAGTGGAAAAGACGCGCGAGGGCCCGTCACCATAGGCCGGCGCGGGCCCCACCCTGGCCGCGCCGACCTATGGTGACAGCCCCTCGGCGTCCCGTTTCCACTCGTTTTCGGCCTGGAACCTTCCTTTTGTCGTAAAAATATTTGCTATATAATCCCCCGGACCCCTGGAGGTCCGTATATCGTTTTCTCGTCGTGTTTTGTTTCGAGCTGTTTTCTGCCAGATTTGTTTTGATCTAGAAGCACCATGGTCTCCAACAACAAGGACAAGGGACCTTTGAAGGAAGATATTTGATACGTCTCCAACGTATCGATAATTTCTTATGTTCCATGCTACATTATTGATGATATCTACATGTTTTATGCACACTTTATGTCATATTCGTGCATTTTCTGGAACTAACCAATTAACAAGATGCCGAAGTGCCGTTCTGTTTTCTGCTTTTTTGGTTTCAGAAATCCTAGTAAGGAAATATTCTCGGAATTGGACGAAATCAACGCCTAGGTTCCTATTTTGCCCGGAAGCATCCAACACCCGAGCCGCGGAGGAGGGCCTGGGCCCGGATGACAGGGTGGCGCGGCCAGGGCTGGGCGCGCCCCCTATGGTGTCGTCGCCCCTTCGACCTTCGACGCTGCCCTTTCGCCTATATAAAGCCCCTGCATCGAAAACCCTTACGGAGGAAGCCACGGTACGCGAAACCTTCCGAGCCGCCGCCATCGCGAAGCCAAGATCTGGGGGACAGGAGTCTCTGTTCCGGCACCCGCCGGACGGGGAAGTGCCCTCGGAAGGCTTCTCCATCGACACCGCTTCCATCTCCACCGCCATCTTCATCACCGCTGCTGCTCCCATGAGGAGGGAGTAGTTCTCCATCGAGGCTCGGGGCTGTACCGGTAGCTATGTGGTTCATCTCTCTCCTATGTACTTCAATACAATAATCTCATGAGCTGCCTTACATGATTGAGATTCATATGATGATGCTTGTAATCTAGATGTCATTATGCTAGTCAAGTGAGTTTTACTTATGTGATCTCCGGAGACTCCTTGTCCCACGTGTGTAAAGGTGACAGTGTGTGCACCGTGTGGGTCTCTTAGGCTATATTTCACAGAATACTTATTCACTGTTATGAATGGCATAGTGAAGTGCTTATTTATATCTCTTAATGATTGCAATGTATTTTGTATCACAATTTATCTATGTGCTACTCTAGCAATGTTATTAAAGTAGTTTTATTCCTCCTACACGGTGTAATGGTGACAGTGTGTGCACTCGTGTTAGTACTTGGTTTATGCTATGATCATGATCTCTTGTAGATTGCGAAGTTAACTATTGCTATGATAGAATTGATGTGTATTATTCCTCCTACATAAGCGTGAAGGTGACAGTGTGCATGCTATGTTAGTACTTGGTTTAGTCGTTTCGATCTTTCTTGCACTCTAAGGTTATTTAAATATGAACATTTAATTGTGGAGCTTGTTAACTCCGGCATTGAGGGTTCGTGTAATCCTACGCAATGTGTTCATCATCCAACAAGAGAGTGTAGAGTATGCATTTATCTATTCTGTTATGTGATCAATGTTGAGAGTGTCCACTAGTGAAAGTCTATTCCCTAGGCCTTGTTCCTAAATACTGCTATCGCTGCTTGTTACTGTTTTACTGAATTACTACTGCTGCGTTACTACTGCTTGTTTACTTCCCGCAATATTACTACCATCAACTGCACGCCAGCAAGCACTTTTCTGGCGCCGTACTACTGCTCATATTCATTCATACCACTTGTATTTCACTATCTCTTCGCCGAACTAGTGCACCTATTAGGTGTGTTGGGGACACAAGAGACTTCTTGCTTTGTGGTTGCAGGGTTGCTTGAGAGGGATATCTTTGACCTCTTCCTCCCTGAGTTCGATAAACCTTGGGTAATCCACTTAAGGGAAACTTGCTGCTGTTCTACAAACCTCTGCTCTTGGAGGCCCAACACTGTCTACAAGAATAGAAGCACCCGTAGACATCAAGCACTTTTCTGGCGCCGTTGCCGGGGAGGAAAGGTAAAAGGCACTCATACTCCGGTTCCAGGTAACAGTACTTTTCTGGCGCCATTGTGTGTGTGCTCGAAGCTATTTCCTTTAGACTCTGCAATTGCGACATTTGGTTTCTTGTTTACACTAGTTAGGCATAATGGACAACAATGACCTTTTTATTCTATTTCCTGATTTAAGACATGGATGGTTTGATGCGAAAATTAAAAAACCCATGGAACATGTTAATATGAATGCTTTGAACACTATTGTTGCTAATGCTATGGAAAATTCTAAGCTTGGGGAAGCTGGCTTTGATGAGCATGATATTTTTAGTACCCCAAGCATTGAGGAGAAAATTTACTTTGATGATACTATGCCTCCTATATTTGATGATGAGAATAATAATGATAGCTACTTTGTTGAATTTGCTCCCACTACAACTAATAAAATTGATTATGCTTATGTTGGGAGTAGTAATTATTTTATGCATGAGACTCATGATAAGAATGCTTTATGTGATAGTTATATTGTTGAGTTTGCTCATGATGCTACTGAAAGTTATTATGAGAGAGGAAAATATGGTTGTAGAAATTTTCATGTTACTAAAATGCCTCTCTATGTGCTGAAATTTTTGAAGCTACACTTGTTTTATCTTCCTATGCTTGTTACTTTGCTCTTCATGAACTTGTTTATTTACAAGATTCCTATGCATAGGAAGCATGTTAGACTTAAATGTGTTTTGAATTTGCCTCTTGATGCTCTCTTTTGCTTCAACTTCTATTTCTTGCGAGTGCATCATTAAAACTGCTGAGCCCATCTTAATGGCTATAAAGAAAGAACTTCTTGGGAGATAATCCATGTGTTTTTTTACTACAGTACTTTGTTTTATATTTGAGTCTTGGAAGTTGTTTACTACTGTAGAAACCTCTCCTTATCATGTTTTTGTGCCAAGTAAAGTTTCTATGTCAAAGTTGATGTTATATTTGGGATCGCTGCGCAGAAACAACATTGCTGTCTGTCACGAATCTGGGCACAGTTCTCTGTAGAAAATTCGAAAAAATCTGCCAATTTACGAGCGTGATCCTCAGATATGTACGCAACTTTCATTAGTTTTGAGTTTTTCCATTTGAGCAAGTCTGGTGCCATCTTTAAATTCGTCTTTACGGACTGTTCTGTTTTTGACAGATTCTGCCTTTTATTTCGCATTGCCTCTTTTGCTATGTTGGATTCATTTCTTTGATCCATTAATGTCCAGTAGCTTTATGCAATGTCCAGAAGTGTAAAGAATGATTGTGTCACCTCTGAATGTGTGAATTATTAATTGTGCACTAACCCTCTAATGAGTTTGCTTGAAGTTTGGTGTGAAGGAAGTTTTCAAGGGTCAAGAGAGGAGAATGATATACTATGATCAAGAGGAGTGAAAGCTCTAAGCTTGGGGATGCCCCCGTGGTTCACCCCTGCATATTCTAAGAAGACTCAAGCGTCTAAGCTTGGGGATGCCCAAGGCATCCCCTTCTTCATCGACAAAGTATCAGGTTCCTTCTCTTGAAACTATATTTTTATTCGGTCACATCTTATGTACTTTACTTGGAGCGTCTGTTTGTTTTTATTTTTGTTTTGTTTGAATAAGTTCATCCTTGTGTGGGAGAGAGACACTCCGCTGGTTCGTATGAACACATGTGTTCTTAGCTCATAATATTCATGGCGAAGTTTCCTCTTCGTTATATTGTTATATGGTTGGAATTGAAAAATGCTACATGTAGTAATTGGTAAAATGTCTTGGATAATGTGATACTTGGCAATTGTTGTGCTCATGTTTAAGCTCTTGCATCATATACTTTGCACCTATTAATGAAGAAATACATAGAGCTTGCTAAAATTTGGTTTGCATAATTGGTCTCTCTAAGGTCTAGATAATTTCTAGTATTGAGTTTGAATAACAAGGAAGACGGTGTAAAGTCTTATAATGTTTACAATATGTCTTTTATGTGAGTTTTGCTGCACCGGTTCATCCTTGTGTTTGTTTCAAATAAACCTTGCTAGCCTAAACCTTGTATCGAGAGGGAATACTTCTCATGCATCCAAATCCTTGAGCCAACCACTATGCCATTTGTGTCCACCATACCTACCTACTACATGGTATTTCTCCGCCATTCCAAAGTAAATTGCTTGAGTGCTACCTTTAAACAATTCAAAAGTTATTACCTCTTATTTGTGTCAATGTTTTATAGCTCATGAGGAAGTATGTGGTGTTTATCTTTCAATCTTGTTGGGCAACTTTCACCAATGGACTAGTGGCTTCATCCGCTTATCCAATAACTTTGCAAAAAGAGCTGGCAATGGGATTCCCAGTCCCAAATTAATTAACAAAAATAGACACTCCTCCATGGTATGTGATTGTTGGACGGCACCCGAAGGATTCGGTTAGCCATGGCTTGAGAAAGCAAAGGTGGGGAGGAGTGTCATCATAATAAAACTAAAATAAAAAGGCACTCCTTCATGGTATGAGATTGTTGGCAGGCACCCGAGGATTCGGTTAGCCATGGTTTGTGAAAGAAAGGTTGGAAGGAGTGCCACCCAAAAATAAAATAAAATGGGAGCCGCTCTTTGAAGGTTTGTCTGGCAAGGGGGTTAGAGTACCCGCTACCATTCGTTGACAACAACAAACACCTCTCAAAACTTTACTTTTATGCTCTCTATATGTTTTCAAAACCAAAGCTCTAGCACAAATATAGCAATCGATGCTTTCCTCTTTGAAGGACCTTTCTTTTACTTTTATGTTGAGTCAGTTCACCTATCTCTCTCCACCTTAAGAAGCAAACACTTGTGTGAACTGTGCATTGATTCCTACATACTTGCATATTGCACTTGTTATATTACTCTATGTTGACAATATCCATGAGATATACATGTTATAAGTTGAAAGCAACCGCTGAAACTTAATCTTCCTTTGTGTTGCTTCGATACCTATACTATGAAATTATTGCTTTATGAGTTAACTCTTATGCAAGACTTATTGATGCTTGTCTTGAAGTACTATTCATGAAAAGTCTTTGCTTTATGATTCAGTTGTTTACTCATGTCATTACCATTGTTTTGATCGCTGCATTCATCTCATATGCTTACAATAGTATGATCAAGGTTATGATGGCATGTCACTTAAGAAATTATCTTTGTTATCGTTTTACCTGCTCGGGACGAGCAGAACTAAGCTTGGGGATGCTGATACGTCTCCAACGTATCGATAATTTCTTATGTTCCATGCTACATTATTGATGATATCTACATGTTTTATGCACACTTTATGTCATATTCGTGCATTTTGGAACTAACCTATTAACAAGATGCCGAAGTGTCGCCTGTTTTCTGCTGTTTTTGGTTTCAGAAATCCTAGTAAGGAAATATTCTCGGAATTGGACGAAATCAACGCCCAGGTTCCTATTTTGCCCGGAAGCATCCAGAACACCCGAGAGCCGCCAGAGGGGGGCCCTGTGGGCCCCAGATGACAGGGTGGCGCGGCCAGGGCCTGGGCCGCGCCCCCCTATGGTGTCGTCGCCCCTTCGACCTTCTGACGCTGCCCTTTCGCCTATATAAAGCCCCTGCATCGAAAACCCTTACGGAGGAAGCCACGGTACGCGAAACCTTCCAGAGCCGCCGCCATCGCGAAGCCAAGATCTGGGGGACAGGAGTCTCTGTTCCGGCACCCTGCCGGACGGGGAAGTGCCCCCGGAAGGCTTCTCCATCGACACCGCTTCCATCTCCACCGCCATCTTCATCACCGCTGCTGCTCCCATGAGGAGGGAGTAGTTCTCCATCGAGGCTCGGGGCTGTACCGGTAGCTATGTGGTTCATCTCTCTCCTATGTACTTCAATACAATAATCTCATGAGCTGCCTTACATGATTGAGATTCATATGATGATGCTTGTAATCTAGATGTCATTATGCTAGTCAAGTGAGTTTTACTTATGTGATCTCCGGAGACTCCTTGTCCCATGTGTGTAAAGGTGACAGTGTGTGCACCGTGTGGGTCTCTTAGGCTATATTTCACAGAATACTTATTCACTGTTATGAATGGCATAGTGAAGTGCTTATTTATATCTCTTAATGATTGCAATGTATTTTGTATCACAATTTATCTATGTGCTACTCTAGCAATGTTATTAAAGTAGTTTTATTCCTCCTACACGGTGTAATGGTGACAGTGTGTGCACTCGTGTTAGTACTTGGTTTATGCTATGATCATGATCTCTTGTAGATTGCGAAGTTAACTATTGCTATGATAGAATTGATGTGTATTATTCCTCCTACATAAGCGTGAAGGTGACAGTGTGCATGCTATGTTAGTACTTGGTTTAGTCGTTTCGATCTTTCTTGCACTCTAAGGTTATTTAAATATGAACATTTAATTGTGGAGCTTGTTAACTCCGGCATTGAGGGTTCGTGTAATCCTACGCAATGTGTTCATCATCCAACAAGAGAGTGTAGAGTATGCATTTATCTATTCTGTTATGTGATCAATGTTGAGAGTGTCCACTAGTGAAAGTCTATTCCCTAGGCCTTGTTCCTAAATACTGCTATCGCTGCTTGTTACTGTTTTACTGAATTACTACTGCTGCGTTACTACGCTTGTTTACTTCCCGCAATATTACTACCATCAACTGCACGCCAGCAAGCACTTTTCTGGCGCCGTACTACTGCTCATATTCATTCATACCACTTGTATTTCACTATCTCTTTGCCGAACTAGTGCACCTATTAGGTGTGTTGGGGACACAAGAGACTTCTTGCTTTGTGGTTGCAGGGTTGCTTGAGAGGGATATCTTTGACCTCTTCCTCCCTGAGTTCGATAAACCTTGGGTAATCCACTTAAGGGAAACTTGCTGCTATTCTACAAACCTCTGCTCTTGGAGGCCCAACACTGTCTACAAGAATAGAAGCACCTTTGAATCAATATTCAAGACCCGGAACTGAAGGAAGAAGACGCAAGTGAGGATGAGGAAGAAGTGGAGGAAGCTCCGCGAGTACACCAGCGTGCCACCGTTGCAAGTATTGGCGTGATATCAAATCCATCCAACACCAAGAGGAGTGCACGAATCGCTACCGGAGGAGCGGTTCCACGTCATTACTTGGCTCCAAGGACATCTTCTCCGAGCAATTACAACCCTTACCGCAATCTAATCTACGATCGTCAAACTGAAAGGACCCCCAAGGTAGTGTTGCCAAGTGGTTGGGATATAGATCGTTCTAACATTGCAGGAGAGATGAAATCTGAAGCTGAAGGATGGGGGAACAACTCTAGGAGTTGGGATTCACCACCTGACATGATTATGAGCCGCGTTGAGCACAACTCGGAACTGATTCGCAACCTCACCTATGAGATTGAAGATTTAAAGGAGCTTGTTAAGAAGCTTGTCGAGAGGAATCCATCACCATCATCACCGAAGGAGTAATTCATCATCGGTATTGGCATCCCCTTGGTTTGTTCCAAGCTTGGGGGAGTGCCGCGGTATCACATTATCACTACCTTTATCTTTTACTATCAAGTAGTGTCATATCATGAGTAGGGAAGTTATCATATGGAATAGTATGCGATGTGGAAGTATCTCTCTTAGTTGGTTATCTATGTATCCGTTGGTGTGAGTTATCGTTATGGAATATTAATGAGAAGTCTTATCATTTACTTTTTGCACACCTTATTTTAGTTTGCAATCTCCATTATATGATTACTCTTGACATAAGTATTGATATCACTTTGGGAGCATCAAGTAAATCTATTTGGTTTTGGCAAACTTAGCATTGGTCAATAGCAACAACACCCTGATGTTTAAATAAAAGAGAGAAATACACTTAGATATACTACTCTATTATCTCTATGCTTATGAGCTTAGTATTCTTAAGTTAAAATTGCTTGTGCTTATGAGAAAGATGCATGATTGTTTCTATCATATGTATATTTGTTTGTTTCCCTCAACCTTTATGCTTGCTATCAAACCTTGCTAGCCAAAGACCTGTATCGAGAGGGAATGCTTCTCATACATCCATAACCTTAGACCAAACCTATGCCATTTGTGTCCACCATATCTACCTACTACATGGTATTTTCTGCCATTCCAAGTAAATACTTCATGTGCTACCTTTAAATAATTCAAACTATACTACTCCTTATTTGTGTCAATGTTTTATAGCTCATGAGGAAGTATGTGGTGTTTTATCTTTCAATCTTGTTGGGCGGACTTTCACCAATGGACTAGTGGCACATCCACTTATCCAATAATTTTGCAATAAGAGCTGGCAACGGGGTTCCCAGCCCCAATTAATAACTTTCATTAATAATTCTCTTCACATGTTTTGCTCTGATTTATCAGTAAGCAACTTAATTTTGCAATAGACACTCCTCCATGGTATGTGAATGTTGGAAGGCACCCGAGGATTCGGTTAGCCATGGATTGAGAAAGCCAAGGTTGGGGGGAGTGTCATCCTTAATAAAACTAAAATACATGTGTAAACAAAAGAGAAGGGGGATGATCTACCTTGCTGGTAGAGATGCCGTCCCTCATGGGAGCCGCTCTTTGAAGGTTCGTTTGGCAAGGGGGTTAGAGTGCCCGCTACCATTCGTTGACAACAACAAACACCGCTCAAAATCTTACTTTTATGCTCTTTATATGATTTCAAAACTTGAAAAGCTCTAGCACATGATTTAATCCCTGCTTCCCTCTGCGAAGGGCCTATCTTTTACTTTTATGTTGAGTCAGTAAACCTATTTCTCTCTATCTCAAGCAAGCAATTGAGTTGTTGTGAACCAATCATTTATGCTATGATTCAGTTGATCATGTCTTTTATACTTTCTTGTTTAGTACCAATTTTATCTGAATGAATATGACTTCAAAGTTATCAATGATTATGAGGAGATTGTCATGCTTGAATATGAAAGCCCAGCTATAAAATTCTTATATAAAAGCTTTGCTTAGGAGTACAATCCGTTAGTAGTTCTCTGACCAAGAACAAAGTTTGCCATCACCAACTATGATTTCTCATGCACCTTTACTTGTGATTTCTCTTTACTTATTTCAAGAAGAGTTATATGAGGAAGTTGTTTACTAGAATGTCTTGTGTGAATGAATATGATGCTTCTTGTCCGTATTTTATTTATCGACTCTTCACTCCATAAACATGTGGTCTTGTTTATCGAGCTCAGTTTCGCTTGGGGACAAGCGAGGTCTAAGCTTGGGGGGAGTTGATACGTCCAATTTGCATCACTATTTTGTATCATAATTTGCTGTTATTCATTGATATATTTCATATTGGGACACAATACTTATGTTAATTCATCTATTTTGCATGTTTCATCATTATTGGAGGATCAAGCACCGGAGCCAGGATTCTGCTGGAAAAAGCACCGTCAGAACGCAATATTTCGGAAGATCAACTGTGGAAGGAAATTTCACGTAAATTCCTATTTTTCCAGATGACGGAGGGAGCCAGAAGGGGAAGAAGAGGGGAGCCAAGGTGGGCCCAGACCACAGGCCGGCGCGGCCCATGGCCTGGCCGCGCCACCCTGTGGTGTGGGGGCCCCACAGCCCCTTTCGCCTCCTTTTCTTCGCGTACTCCTTCGTCCCGAAAACCTAAGCCACAGAGAGGACCTCACGAAGGGTTACAGCCGCCTCTGCGGGGCGGAGAACACCAGAGAGAAAAGAGCTCTCCGGCGGGCAGGAATCCGCCGGGGAAATTCCCTCCCGGAGGGGGAAATCGACGCCATCGCCATCGTCATCGAGCTGGACATCATCTCCATCATCATCATCATCATCTCCACCATCTACACCATCATCACCACCGCTGCACCTCGTCACCGCTGTAACAATTTGGGTTGGATCTTGATTGTTTGATAGGGGAAACTCTCCCGGTGTTATTCTCTACTTGTTGTAGATGCTATTGAGTGAAACCATTGAACCAAGGTTTATGTTCAGATTGTTATTCATCATCATATCACCTCTGATTGTATTCCATATGATGTCTCGTGAGTAGTTCGTTTAGTTCTTGAGGACATGGGTGAAGTCTAAATGCTAGTAGTGAATTATGGTTGAGTAATATTCAATGTTATGATATTTAAGTTGTGGTGTCATTCTTCTAGTGGTGTCGTGTGAACGTCGACTACACGACACTTCACCATTTATGGGCCTAGGGGAGTGCATCTTGTATTCGGTTGCTAATTGCGGGGTTGCCGGAGTGACAGAAACCTGAGCCCCCGTTAGTATATCGATGCAAGAGGGATCGCAGGATCTCAGAGTTTAAGGCTGTGGTTAGATTTATCTTAATTACTTTCTTGTAGTTGCGGATGCTTGCAAGGGGTATAATCACAAGTATGTATTAGTCCTAGGAAGGGCGGTACATTAGCATAGGTTCACCCACACAACACTTATCAAAACAATGAAGATTATTTAGCTACATGAAGCGAAAGCACTAGACTAAAATCCCCGTGTGTCCTCAAGAACGTTTGGTCATTATAAGTAAACAAACCGGCTTGTCCTTTGTGCTAAAAAGGATTGGGCCACTCGCTGCAATTATTTCTCTCGCATTTTACTTACTCGTACTTTATTCATCTATTACATCAAAACCCCTTGAATACTTGTTTGTGAGCATTTACAGTGAATCCTTCATCGAAACTGCTGCCAACACCTTCTGCTCCTCGTGGGGATCGACATTCTTACTTATCGAAGATACTACGATACACCCCCTATACTTGTGGGTCATCAGACGCCGAGAAGCGGTGACTCGTGCCCAGCCGTGACACAAAAGACGCGAGCGGTACCGGAGGAGAACATGCCGGTGCGGCGGTGCCCCGCACCCTGTTTGATGAAATTCCACCGGTTGCCCCGACGATGGACGACACAGTACGTACGCTCTCATTGTCTTGTCCTGGAGTGTGCCATTCGTCTAACGTCCGGTGATTCGTAGGCCTATTGGGCCTCGCCATGATCTTCGGCGGCGGTTTCGTCTATGATGGGCAGTGTCAGGACAACCACGTAGGATCCCTGCCCAGAGACGTAGGATCAGTGGACACACATGCTTGATGGGGTAGACATCAATGGCGGACAATTGTTCTCCACCGAGCCCACGCAACCAACAGTCGTCTGCGTCGATGCCAATGAGGAGGCATGGAGTCTTGACCTTACCCGGGCTTATGATGCCAAGAAGAAAGGGGAGACCTACATGACGACCAGCTTCGCCGACGAGGAGGACAAATTTTTGTGCGATGTGTGGCTCGCAATCAGCCATGACTGCATAAACGGTGCCCAGCAAATGGGCAAGGTGTAATGGGCCAAGGTGGTCCAAGAGTATAATGAGAGAAAGCTCCACAAGCCCTACAAGATGTGCAGCGCACGGAAGAGTCCATCAGAAAAAGATTGACCTACATCAAACAGGAGACCCCAAGTTTTGCGTCGGTGTCGACCATGTTGTTAACCACCCCGAGAGCGGCACGAGTGTGATGGCAATGGTAAGTAACAGGAATCGTCATTCCATCTATCTATGCGGCATTTAACATATCATAAACCTAACTTTTAGCTATTTTTGGTACATGTGCCTTAGATAAGTTCAAGGCAACACATAAGAAGGGCTTCCATATGGTCCATTCTTGGGAGAGTCTGAAGGAGGCGTCGAAGTGCAGGGGTTGGCTATGCGGCCTACCATGAAGCTGTCAAGAATGGGACAACCATGTTGGCCGTCAACGGCGAAGACGATGATGGGCATAATGCTCTTCCACCTTGTCCCCGCGAGCCGCAGCCATAAGGGTAGCAAGGACGATCTTGCTCGGGAGGCATCAGCTCTTGCGTTGAGACAGGCCCTGGAGAAGATCATGGTCGAGTCTCAAGTCGCTCTGGCCAAAAGGGACGAGAAGAGGCACTTAGAAAAGAAGGCCTCTACTGTCATCTACCTCAACCTCACCAAAGAGGCCATTGAGGTCCAAAGGATGAATGTCGAGGCCAAAAGGGCAGACATTTAGGCCAAACGGCTTGACACCGAGGCCAGAAGGATGGACGCTGAAGCTAAGATTCGG
Organism: Lolium multiflorum; assembly: GCA_030979885.1. Lineage (NCBI taxonomy): Eukaryota > Viridiplantae > Streptophyta > Magnoliopsida > Poales > Poaceae > Lolium > Lolium multiflorum. Next base: position 140,316,199 of record CM061753.1, on the reverse strand, counting down.
GCAGAGGAAACAAGGATCATGCTGGCCGACTTGTCCACCACGGACAACGACACAAGGGCCTGGTTTTCGAATAAGCGCGCCTAAATCTGCGCGCGAGACACCTGATCTGCCACGCCCATGTCAAGAACCATGGCCTCCTTGGGGACTATATTTATTGATCATGGCCATGTTGTGCTCCTTTTAGACTACATTTTATGACGTACCATGTGCACAATGTGCTGGACTTGAATTTGAGACAATCTTATGGTCATATTTTGGTGGAATTTAGTTATTTATGTTGTTTTGGTGGAATTTAGTTATTTATGCTGTTTTGGGAGATTTCAAAAGAAAGACCTGAACAGACAAAATGCGTCGGCCCGCTAGGATACCCCTCGGCGTAAACAGACTCATGACCATTTTCATGTCTGTCGGGTGACACAAACGTACGCGCGTGTCCACTTTAAGGGCGCGTTTGGTTGCCTGGGCGCCCCTTGGCTTGCATCGGCCCAGCAATTTTTGGGTCGTTTGGTTCGCTGGACGCACTCGCGTTCTTGCATAGCACGAGTTTTAAAGCACCCCTAGGATAGGCCCCGAAGGAACGCCCGGTTTGACAGTTTCTCCAGGGCCAGGCCCTAGCGAGAAAAAAATCGACAACACCGTTCGCACGGGAGCTCCGCCTCGGCATGGCAGGAGAAAGCGAAATCCGAGCAGCGTTGCACGACAAAGGTAGGGGTAACCTTCCTCTTCGGTTAGCCTCTCCATTAGCCCCCTCCCAAATTTTCCCTTCCCCAAATTTCGCACCGGCTGCGGCGGCGACCCAGATCTAGCAGTGCGCATCTCCCTTCGGTATCCAGCGCCGGACCAGGGTCCTCTTCTCCAGCCGCAGCGGAGCCTGTGCACATCTATGGCGGCTTTCGGCACTGTCCTTCGTCCGCCATGACGGAGGTAAGTGCAAACTCCTCTGCTCTACTGTAGTGTTAGATTCATGTTGGTAGAACTAGTTGGGTTCGATAAGACCGTTCGTAATGCATAGATCTTGTTTGAGTAGACCGACCAGCTCCAGCTTGTGCATCACGCCGCAGCACTCATCATTTGCATACAAGCATGGATCCTGATGGTGCACAAGAGAGCAGTTAGGCATGCTGCTTTTTCCTCGTGTGACTTATGGTCCTATGTTACGTGAGAGCAGCTGTGGATTTCGATATGAGGTTCACCTACGTGCTTGCTGGGTGGGAGGGTTCAGCTCATGATGCGAGCATCCTGGCCGACAGCTTGTCAAGGCCTGATGGGTTGCAAATCCCTGACGGTAAGTTCTACCTTGGAGATGCTGGATATGCATGCCGACCTGGAATTCTACCTCCCTTCAGGAAAACAAGGTACCACCTCAACGAGTTCTCTGCGAAGCACCGACCTCTGAATGCGAGAGAGTTGTTCAATCTCAGACACTCAAGCCTTAGAGTCACCATTGAGAGGGCCTTTGCTGCATTGAAGAACAGGTTCAAGGTCCTTGACCAGAAACCGTTCCACACGTTTGACACTCAGGTAAAGCTGGTCCTTGCTTGCTGCATTCTTCACAACTGGATCCTAGGTTGGGGCGAGGATGAGTTCTTCGAAGAGGTTGTCACTTTTGATGAAGTAGAGACCGGCCATGGCGTGGACGCATGCGACAATGATGCCTGGAAGGTGAAGAGGCAAGAGTGGGCAGACGCAATGTGGGAAGCCAGAGGCAACACCACCATCTGAGAAGAAGTGAAGAAGTGAAGAAGAAGTTCCCCCCTATGATCTCCTGTTTCTCGAACCCCTTTTCGATCCCCGTACGTTGAACGACCCCATTATGATAAACTGCAATTCGTAGTAGCTAGGGAGCATCGTGTTATGAACTACCATTCGTAGTACCTAGGGATGATTTTGTGAACTGTTATGCTTCGTAAGTTTGCAACTATCATGAACTGTGATTTCTGTGTGATGGGAGGTGAGAGCATGGTAAGGCTACCCGTCGTAGAGAAGATGTAATCTTAGGCATGCCTGAATGGTACCAAACAGGCCTAATATCATCTCCATCGAGATTTGGGCTTGGCTGCAAGCAAACAAACAGAAAGTCCTTTTTAGCCCAACCGATACAGCCCGACCTATGAAACAACGGCCCGTGGCTCATTTTAGACGCGCAAGTGTGCTTGCACCGTTGCGGCAGTGAGCCACGAATCAGGACCAGGCAACCAAACGCGCCCTAAGCATCCGGAATGCATTGGGCCGTTAGGCGTTACATATGCCTTTAGGACTTGAAGTTTCCTGAGATTTGGAAATTGAACCAAGAGTGGAGCACGAGTACGGCATGAGCAGTAAGTTAAAAGATAAAGAGAGGCGTGATGGTTAAAAAAAAGAAATAAAAAGTTAAGAGAGGCGTGAGATGGGATAGTCTGACTGACGGAGTAGCTCCAGCATGCTCGCAGCTTTGCCTGGTCTAGGTTTATGTACATCTCGACGCGCTTTTGCAAAACCTAGCAAAGGTTATAAGAGTATCTCCATGGTATATTTGGTCAAAAAATGGATATTTTTCATGCTAGCGGCCCGAAGTAAATTATTCGACTCTTTCACGAAGAGGTATTTACGGCCTAAATTTGGGCCGCTGCGAATAGAGCGCGAACGCACTGGGCGCGAGGACTATACCAACTTCTCATATGTGATTCGATGGTGCGCTTTGACTTCACCGGTTGTGGTTCTATGCCGAGGGGCGGAGCCAGGATTTTACCATGGGGGGGGGCCAAAGGGAACACTTATAACTCAGCCTATATGAACATAAAGTTTAACGGTTTAACGGTTTAACGGTTGTTCCGAATGACTCCACTGGGCTTGAGACTCCAGTTGATGACGATGATGGAGTGGATGACATCTTAGATGGTCAGCTCCTCTCGTCTATTATTGGTACTCTTACAGAGGTCGATTTGGAACATGCGGAGCTCAGTTCAATCTATGATATAAAAGCTTCTGCACGTGGTTCTCGATCGTCCGCTGGTAAGAAGTCTCGTAGATATGGCAAAAATACTAAATCTACAAAAGTTTCTCGATGATTGGCATGTTTCGGAATAGCAGAGGTCTTGGAGACTTGGCTAAGCATTCTCATATTGCCGATGGTTGTAGAGATTATGATTTAGATTTTATTGCAATATCGGAGACGGGTAGACGAAAATTCTCACAAAGTTTCCTCGACCGATTATCAGGCGGGATTAACTTTCAGTGGTTTTCTCGTCCGCCTCGTGGTAGGTCTGGGGGCATTTTACTTGGCGTCCGCATAGACACAATGACTGTTCTTGCTAGTTCAGATGGAGAGTACCACATCAAACTCGATATCCAGAACAAAGCAGACGGTTTCATTTGGAGTCTGGTTGCTGTGTATGGTGCTGCCCAAGACGCTTTTAAGGCCGACTTTTTACGTGAGTTGGTAAATCTCGCAAAGGATAATCCGTATCCGATTTTAATCGGAGGGGATTTCAATTTGATGAGATTTCCTCATGAGAATAGCAAAGGTCTTTTTGATGGACATTGGCCTTTCTTGTTTAATGCTGTCATTGATAGCTTAGACTTAAGAGAGGTATTTATGTCCGGTCGACAGTTTACTTGGGCCAACAGCTTGCCTGAACCCACATACGAGAAACTAGATCGTGTGTTGATGGATACCGAATGGGAGAATCAATATCCTATGGTGTCCGTCCGCGCTCTAGAGCGTATTGAAAAACTGTCTGACCATGCTCCTATCCTTCTAACCACTGGGAATCCGCGACATGTTTGTAAACGGCCGTTCAAATTTGAACTAGGTTGGTTACAACGAGATGGATTTCATGAGATGGTTAAGAGGGTTTGGGAAAGACCAGTCGGGGGTAACAATCCGATTTCGAGATGGAATAACAAAATGCGCGCTATGCGTAAACATCTCGCGGGTTGGGCTGCCCATACGGCTGGTATTCTTAGAAAAGCTTCGCCTTTCAAAAGTGATCGATGATCTAGAGGCCCTAGCGGAAGTGAGACCGTTATCCACGCAAGAGATTGACCTTAAGAATCAATCCAATGCGCAGATGGCGAGCCTTCTTCGCGAAGAGGAACTCAAATGGTATCAACGATCCAAGGCCCAATTCATTTTGGAAGGGGATTCGAATACACGATATTTTCATGGCTTAGCCAATGGAAGACATCGGAAAAAACGTATTCATTCTCTCATCCAAGATGAAGGGGTCATTGAAGGGCACGAGCAACTCAAATCATACATTACTAATTATTATAAGGATCTGTTTGGGCCTCCGGAGGAAAGTTCTTTCTCCCTTAATGAGGACCTAACGGATGACATACCCCAAGTTTCTCCAGAATAAAATGGTCTATTAACCGCACCTTATTCTGAGGATGAGGTTAAGAAGGCAATTTTCCAAATGGAATGCAATAAAGCACCGGGTCCAGATGGTTTCCCAGCGGAGTTTTATCAAACTTTCTGGGATACTATTAAATTGGATCTTCTAGATTTGTTCAGTGATCTTCACACAGGACAACTAGAACTATTTCGTCTAAATTTTGGTGAAGTAATTTTGTTACCGAAGGTTAATGAGGCAGAAAGGATTCAACAATATAGACCTATTTGCCTCTTAAACGTCAGTTTCAAGATTTTCACGAAAGTGGCCACCATTAGACTTAATACGGTTGCGGATCATGTTGTCCAACCTTCACAGACTGCTTTCATGCAAGGAAGGAACATCCTTGATGGAGTGGCAGTTCTGCATGAGACGGTACATGAGATGCATTCCAAGAAACTTAATGGGGTCATTTTAAAATTAGATTTTGAAAAGGCATATGATAAGGTCAAATGGTCTTTCCTACAACAGACACTAAGGATGAAAGGTTTTTCTCCTGAGTGGCGTGCTCTAATTCATGATTTTGTGTATGGAGGTAGTGTGGCAATTAGGGTCAATGATGACACCGGCCACTATTTCCAGACACGCAAAGGGTTACGCCAAGGAGATCCGCTATCACCAATGTTATTCAACATTGTAGCAGATATGCTGGCAATACTCATAGAGCGTGCCAAGTCTGATGGTCAAATTGAGGGTGTGATCCCACATTTGGTTGATGGGGGTCTATCTATCCTTCAATATGCCGATGACACAATTCTTTTTATGGATCATGATCTCGAAAAAGCTCGTAATCTCAAATTAATTTTAGCAGCTTTCGAGCAGTTGTCGGGATTGAAAATTAACTTCCATAAAAGTGAATTGTTCTGTTTCGGTGATGCCCAAAACGATATGACTCAATATTCAGAGTTGTTTGGTTGCGGGCAAGGCCATTTTCCTATTTGGTATTTGGGTATTCCGATTCACTATCGGAGACTTACACTTGCTGAATGGAAATTGTGGAAGAAAGATTACAGAAATGCCTTAGTAGTTGGAAAGGCAAATTGTTGTCCCTAGGAGGAAGATTGGTACTCATTAACTCGGTACTAACAAATATGGTACTGTATATGTTATCATTCTTTCTTCTGCCGAAAGGAATTCTGCATAAACTCGATTATTATCGATCTAGATTCTTTTGGCAAGGGGACAGCGAGAAAAAGAAATATCGATTGGTTAAATGGAGTATAGTGTGTAGTCCCAAAGATCAAGGCGGACTTGGAATTCATGACCTGGAGGTTAAGAATTCTGCTCTGCTAGGTAAATGGCTTTTTAAGCTTCTTACTGAGAATGGGACTTGGCAAACTATTCTTCGGAGAAAGTATATTGGCTCGAAGACGCTCTCCCAAGTGGTTTGGAAACCCGGGGACTCTCACTTCTGGGCTGGTCTCATGGCGACGAAAAATATTTTCTTTCGTCATGGTACTTTTTCTATTAAGAATGGAGCACAGATACGGTTCTGGGAAGATGTTTGGCTGGACAATGCTTCCCTGAGTGAACAATATCCTGCTTTGTATAGTATTGTTCGTCGCAAAGGTGATACCATTGCTACCGTTATGGCTACCTCACCACCGAATGTGACGTTCAGACGGGTTTTACTTGGACAAAGGCTAACAGCATGGAATACTCTAGTTCAACGATTGGGTGATATTCAATTATCCCCTGAACCGGATGAATTTAGATGGAATCTTCATGTAGATGGCTCTTTCTCAGTTAAATCTTTATACAATGCAATCCTTCATTCTGATTTACCAGTTGATAATAATAAGAAAATTTGGAAGATGAAGATACCATTAAAAATAAATATTTTTGGATGGTACCTTCGTCGAGGAGTTATTCTCACCAAAGATAATCTTGTTAAGCGGAATTGGCACGGAAGTTCGCGGTGTGTTTTCTGTCATCATGATGAAACCATCAAACACCTATTCTTCCAGTGCAGTTTTGCGAAATCTATATGGTCAGTCATCCAAGTAGCGTCTACCCTGTATCCCCCGACTAGTGTGGCAAATGTCTTTGGCAATTGGCTTCACGGTGTTGATTCAAGGTTTAAGTTGCTTCTTAGGGTGGGGGCGCTAGCAGTTATCTGGGCGCTCTGGCTAAGTAGAAATGACAAGATTTTTAACGATAAAAACTGTTCTTTGTTGCAGGTCATCTACAGATGTACAGGTATTCTCCGTTCATGGTTACCTCTTCAGCGGGCGGAGAATCGAGACCTCTTTACGGAGGTGTGTACACGGTTGGAGGCTACGGCGAGGGATACTTTTTCCCTACATGGGTGGCAGCATAGTCTACGGATTGAAGCTCCACCCTCTCCTTAGGCGTTCTACAGTTCATCGTCTCGATATGTATTTCGCCTTTTTTATGTTTTGTTCGTTCTGACTTTGAACAGCTGTGTGCATCCTGGTTATGCAGAGGCTGGATGTAATTGCTTTTCATAAAGTAATAAAGCATCCTTTATCGAAAAAAATATGAACATAAAGTTCTAGTCTTAGATATAGTAATAAAAAGAAGGAAATCGTTGATTCAATGTAGGACTTCTCCTACTACTGCTAGATGCGTTGATTGATTGATATTCTGGCTTCATTCTTTAAGGATAATATAAAACTCACAAGTAGATTTTTTATTTTTAGCAAGACAACTTGGTTATTGATTAATAACTGGAAAACCCGTTTCAAAAAGATTAATAACTGGAAAACTATATCAAATCTGAGAAACTAAAACAAGTGCGGAGGAAATGAACTCAATGATAAATAGATAAATCAGATTAGAACATAGATCCTAATGGTAAATAAACAACACTTACCATCGACAAATTAATTTCTTGGCCTTCAACCAGGAATTTGTAATCGATCAAATGAAAGCCCTAGTTAGTTCTTACAGCTAGCACACGATACCTGATTAGACGATTAGATTAGCTCTGTTGCCGGAAAGCGGCGGCCGGCCGTGCGCTGCTGGAAGATGTGGCTGCCATGGTGATCAACGATAACAATGACGGACCAGATCGGTAGATAGAAAAATGACATGAGCGGCGGCGTCGAGGCGATTCCTGACTACTATTGAAGCGAACTGCTATTTTCTCTCGAGTTATGTACTCCCTTCGTTCTAGAGTGTAAGTCACAATCCTCTAATATCTTGACCCAAGGCGTAACGTGATTGGGGCAGAAATTATGATTAATTAGGTCGCACTGTGATGTTTCGTAACTACAACAGCCAATAAAAATAAACCATAATTATTGCATGCATGGTGGAATGAGTCTCCCGCATGGCTGCATGTGGAGGAGAGGAAGGTGCGGCTGCATGCATGCGCTAATTAACTCCATGCAGAATTATGTCTTACTTGATTCATATGCTAGACAACCTGAAAACGGAAATATGACTTACACTCTAGGGCGGAGGGAGTAGTACGTGAAATTAACTTGCCGATTGGATCGGTGATTATGGGCTTGTGGATGTGGGCTTGCCTGTTGTAAAGGCACGTATTGGGCATATTCTGTTGGAATCCAGCCTCTAATCGAGCCTAGCTAAGTAGAATACGCACATAACATGCCAGTCCTTATACACATGCTTGACGTAATCCATTGAGGGGGGCCGATCGATAGGGGGGGGGGGGGGTCATTAAGGGCACATGAGTGGATACCCCGCGTTGGAAATTGGATGGCCGCCACTCGACGGTGGCCGTCCTTTTTAAGCACGGATCATCTGCAACACTCCCTTAGCATCGCCCCATTGCCACCCTCCCAGTCCAGCTGGCAGCTTCCACAAGGCACCATGGAAAAAAGGGCGTTCACATGGAGGATGTCGCAGACCGACAACAAGGCCAGGGCTACCTCGGAGAAGTCGAACCACGCAATCGTGTGTCGACCCGCCACCATGTTGCCCCGGAGGAACCGCCAAAATCGGAGAGGGATCTCTTCATCGGCGATGAATTCCTAGTCAAAGAAATCCAGGATGACACAGACGACTAGCTAGGCTACCTCGCCTACATGGTTGAAACATATGTTATGCAATGATAATCCATGTAATCCAAGCTGATTAGGACAAGGTGCGGGCACTATTGGTATTCTATGCATGAGGCTTGCAACTTGTAGGAAGTATTATGCATAGCACATATGAATTATTACTACCGTTGACAAAATTGTTTCTATGTTTTCAAAATAAAAGCTCTAGCACAAAAATAGTAATCCATGCTTCCCTCTGCGAAGGGCCATTCTTTTACTTTATGTTGAGTCAGTCTACCTACTTCTTTCCATCTTAGAAGCAAACACTTGTATCAACTGTGTTCATTGATTCTTACATGATTACTTATTGCACTTGTTATATTACTCTATGTTGACAATTATCCATGAGATATACATGTTATAAGTTGAAAGCAATTGCTGAAACTTAATCATCCTTTGTGTTACTTCAATGCCTTCTACTTTGAATCTATTGCTTTATGAGTTAGCTCTTATGCAAGTCTTGTTGATACTTGTCTTGAAAGTACTATTCATGAAAAGTTTTGCTATATGATTCATTTGTTTAGTCATTATCTCTTTGTTAGCAATCTATTGCTTCAGATCACTCCATTCATCTCATATGCTTTACAATAATGTTGATCAAGATTATGTTGGTAGCATGTCACTTCAGAAATTATTTGTTGTTATCGTTTACCTACTCGAGGGCGAGCAGGAACTAAGCTTGGGGATGCTTGATACGTCTCAAACGTATCTATAATTTCTTATGTTCCATGCTACTTTTATGACAATACTCACATGTTTTATACATACTTTACATCATTATTATGCATTTTCCGGCACTAACCTATTAACAAGATGCCGAAGTGTCAGTTGCTGTTTTCTGCTGTTTTTGGTTTCAGAAATCCTACAAAGGAAATATTCTCGGAATTGGACGAACTCAACGCCCAGTATCTTATTTTTCCCGGAAGCTTCCAGAGCACCGAAGAGGGGCTAGAGGGGAGCCAGGGGCCCCACCCCACAAGGCGGCGCAGCCAAGGGGTGGGCGCGCCCCCCTATGGTGTGGCCCCACCAGGACTCCCCCGAGGCTGCCCTTCCGCCTATATAAAGCCTCCGCCTCGAAAACCCTAAAAAGATAAGCCATGATACGAGAAAAGTTCCAGAGCCGCCGCCATCGCGAAGCCAAGATTCGGGGGACAGAAATCTGTTCCGGCACGCCGCCGGGACGGGGAATTGCCCGGAAGGCATCTCCATCGACACCACCGCCATATCCATCAACGCTGATGTCTTCCATGATGAGGAGGGAGTAGTTCTCCTCCGAGGCTAAGGGCTGTACCGGTAGCTATGTGGTTAATCTCTCTCTCGTACTTCAATACAATGATCTCATGAATTGCCTTGCATGATTGAGATCCATATGATGAGCTTTGTAATCTAGATGTAGTTATGTTATTCAAGTGGATTTTACTTATGTGATCTCCGGAGACTCCTTGTCCCACGTGTGTAAAGGTGACAGTGTGTGCACCGTGTGGGTCTCTTAGGCTATATTTCACAGAATACTTGTTCACTGGGTTATGATTTGAGTTGGATGTCTCTATGAAATTGTGGTGTGTTAGTACCTCCTATGAATGCTCAAAGTGACAGCGTGGGGTGTTTATTAGTACTTGGGAATACATCTTTAAGGTTTGCTTTGCATCCCTACATGGTGAATTAGTGTTCGTTATCCAGCCAGAGAGTAATTCAGAATAGCATAGTGAAGTGCTTATATTTATATTCAATTATGATTGCATTGTTGAGAGTGTCCACTAGTGAAAGTATGATCCCTAGGCCTTGTTTCTAAGCATTGAAACACCGTTTCCAACAAGTTCTGCTACATGTTCGCTTGCTGCAATATTTATTTCAGATCGCAATTACTGTTTACTACCATCTATACCACCTGTGTTTTACTATCTCTTCGCCGAACTAGTGCACCTATACATCTGACAAGTGTATTAGGTGTGTTGGGGACACAAGAGACTTCTTGTATCTTAATTGCAGGGTTGCTTGAGAGGACTATCTTTGACCTCTACCTCCCTGAGTTCGATAAACCTTGGGTGATTCACTTAAGGGAAATTTGCTGCTGTTCTACAAACCTCTTCTCTTGGAGGCCCAACACTGTCTACAAGAATAGAAGCACACGTAGACATCAAGCTATTTTCTGGCGCCGTTGCCGGGGAGGTAAGGTAAAAGGTATTCACATCCTCCGACTACTAAGCTATTTCCTAGCACTGTTGCCGGTGTGTGAGTGCTCGAAGGTATCTCCTTTAGATTCTGCAATTATTTCTTTTTGTTTCTTGTTTTTATTTTCACTAGTTAGGCTTAATGGAAAACAACAACAAAATTAGAGATCTTTATAATATTTATCTTGAGTTAGGACATGAGGTGTTTGAAGAGAAAATTAAAAAACCCATGGAACTTTGTTTGCAAAATAGTTGTAGCAATGTTATTAGCATGAACTCTTTGAACACCATTATTGCTAAAGCTATGGAAGAATTTAAGCTTGGGGAAGCTGGTTTTGATGAGCATGATATTTTTAGTCCCCCAAGCATGGAGGAGAAAATTTACTTTGATGATACTTTACCTCCTATATATGATGTTTGCAATGATGAATATGATATTTTCAGTCCACCTACTATTGAGGAGAAAGTTAATTATGATTACAATATGCCTCCTATATATGATGATTATGGTGATGAGAATAATAATGATAGCTATTTTATTGAATTTGCTCCCACTACAACTAATAAAATTGATTATGCTTATGTGGAGAGTAATAATTTTATGCATGTAGCTCATGACAAGAATGTTGTATGTGATAGTTATATTGTTGAGTTTGTTCATGATGCTACTGAAAGTTATTATGAGAGAGGGAAACATGGTTATATGCATCTTAATAATATTAAGTTTCCCCTCTTTATGTTGAGAATCTTGAAATTGCGCTTGTGTTGCTTTTCTATGATTGCCACTTTGTTCTTCATGAATTTATTTGTGTACAAGATTCCTTTTCATAGGAAGTGGGTTAGGCTTAAATGTGTTTTGTATTTGCTTCTTGATGCTCCTTTTGCTTCATTTTCTATTCTCGCGAGAGCATCATTAAAATTGCTGAGCCCATCTTAATGGCTATAAAAAAAAGAACTTTTTGGGAGATAACCCATGTGTTTATTTTACTACTATTTTGTTGAGTCTTGGAAGTTGTTACTACTGTAGCAACCTCTCCTTATCATGTTTTTGTGCCAAGTAAAGTCTCTATGGTAAAGTTGATGCTAGATTTGGATTGCTGCGCAGAAACATATTTGCTGTCTGTCACGAATTTGCGTAGAACTCTCTGTAGAAAAATAAAAAAATCTGCCAATTTACGTGCGTGATCCTCAGATATGTACGCAACTTTCATTAGTTTTGAGTTTTTCCGTTTGAGCAAGTTAAGTGCCTCTGAAAAATTCGTCTTTACGGATTGTTCTGTCTTGACAGATTCTGCCTTTTATTTCGCATTGCCTCTTTTGATATGTTGAATGAATTTCTTTGTTCCATTAACTTTCAGTAGCTTTGTGCAATGTCCAGAAGTATTAAGAATGATTGTGTCACCTCTGAACATGTGAATTTTGATTATGCACTAACCCTCTAATGAGTTTGCTTAAAGTTTGGTGTGGAGGAAGTTTTCAAGGGTCAAGAGAAGAGCATGATACAATATGATCAAGAAGAGTGAAAAGTCTAAACTTGGGAATGCCCCCGTGGTTCATCCCTGCATATTTCAAGAAGACTCAAGCATCTAAGCTTGGTATGTGATACGTCTCAAACGTATCTATAATTTCTTATGTTCCATGCTACTTTTATGACAATACTTGAATGTTTTATACATACTTAACAGCATTATTATACATTTTCTAGCACTAACCTATTAACAAGATGCCGAAGCGCCAGTTGCTGTTTTCTGCTGTTTTGGTTTCAGAAATCCTAGTAAGGAAATATTCTCGGAATTGGACGAAATCAACGCCCAGGGTCCTATTTTTCCACGAAGCTTACAGAAGACCGAAGAGATAACGAAGTGGGGCCAAAGGTGGCCAGACCACAGGGCGGCGCGGCCTGGCCCCTGGCCGCGCGGCCCTATGGTGTGGGCCCCTCGTGGCGCCCCCTGACCTACCCTTCCGCCTACATATAGCCTTCGTCGCGAAACCCCCTGTACCGAGAGCCACGATACGGAAAACCTTCCAGAGACGCCGCCGCCGCGAATCCCATCTCGGGGGATTCAGGAGATCGCCTCCGGCACCCTGCCGGAGAGGGGAATCATCACCGGAGGGGCTCTACATCATCATGCCCGCCTCCGGATTGATGCGTGAGTAGTTCATCCTTGGACTATGGGTCCATAGCAGTAGCTAGATGGTTGTCTTCTCCGCTTGTGCTATCATTGTTATAGATCTTGTGAGCTGCCTAACATGGTCAAGATCATCTATTTGTAATGCTACATGTTGTGTTTGGTGGGATCCGATGAATCTAGAATACTATGTTAAGTTGATTATCAATCTATCATATATGTGTTGTTTATGTTCTTGCATGCTCTCCGTTGCTAGTAGAGGCTCTGGCCAAGTTGATACTTGTAACTCCAAGAGGGGTATTTATGCTCGATAGTGGGTTCATGCCTCCATTGAATCTGGGACAGTGACAGAAAGTTCTAAGGTTGTGGATGTGCTGTTGCTACTAGGGATAAAACATCGATGCTTTGTCTAAGGATATTTGTGTTGATTACATTATGCACCATACTTAATGTAATTATCTGTTGTTTACAACTTAATACTGGAGGGGGTGCGGATGCTAACCCGAAGGTGGATTATTTAGGCATAGATGCATGCTGGATAGCGGTCTATGTACTTTGTCGTAATGCCCTGATTAAATCACATAGTAATCATCGTTGATATGTATTGAATCTTGATTTGTCAATTGCCCACCTGTAATTTGTTCACCCAGCATGTTATTTATCTTATTGGAGAGACACCACTAGTGAACTGTGGACCCCGGTCCATTATTTTACATCTGAATACATTCTACTGAAATCATTGTTTCTTACTGTTCTTTGCGAACAAACACCATCTTCAACTTGATACGTTTAATCCTTTGTTTTCAGCAAGCCGGTGAGATTGACAACCTCACTGTTACGTTGGGGCAAAGTATCTTGATTGTGTTGTGCAGGTTCCACGTTGGCGCCGGTTTCACTGGTGTTGCGCCGCACTACACTCCTCCACCAACAACCTTCACGTGCTTCTTGGCTCCTACTGGTTCGATAACCTTGGTTTCATACTGAGGGAAACTTGCTTCTATACGCATCATACCTTCCACTTGGGGTTCCCAACGGACGTGTGCATCTACGCGTATCAAGCTAAATTTCTGGCGCCGTTGCCGGGGAGATCAAGACACGCTGCAAGGGGAGTCTCCACATCCAATCTCTTTACTTTGTTTTTGTCTTGCTTTACTTTATTTTATTTACTGTCTTGTTTGCTTCATACTAAAAACACACAAAAAATAGTTACTTTACTTTCTGTTTTATTTACTTGTTCTATATCAAAACACAAAAATATTAGTTACTTGTATTTATTCTATTTGCCTAGTTTACTTTTATAATGGGTACTCCTGAAAATACTAAGTTGTGTGATTTCACTAGCACAAATAATAATGATTTTATAAGTACTCCTATTGCTCCACCTGCTACTACAGCAGAATTCTATGAAATTAAACCTGCTTTACTGAATCTTGTTATGAGAGAGCAATTTTCTGGTGTTAGTACTGATGATGCTGCTGCCCATCTTAATAATTTTGTTGAACTTTGTGAAATGCAAAAGTATAAGGATATAGATGGTGATATTATAAAACTGAAATTGTTTCCTTTCTCATTAAGAGGAAGAGCTAAAGATTGGTTGCTTTCTTTGCCTAAGAATAGTATTGATTCATGGACTAAATGTAAAGATGCTTTTATTAGTAAATATTATCCTCCTGCTAAGATTATATCTTTGAGAAGTAGCATTATGAATTTTAAACAATTTGATAATGAACATGTTGCTCAAGCATGGGAGAGAATGAAAACTTTGGTAAAGAATTGCCCAACCCATGGACTGACTACTTGGATGATCATCCAAACCTTTTATGCAGGATTGAATTTTTCCTCGAGGAACCTATTGGATTCAGCTGCTGGAGGTACTTTTATGTCCATCACCTTGGGCGCCGCGACTAAACTACTTGATGATATGATGATCAATTACTCTGAATGGCACACTGAAAGAACTCCTCAAGGTAAGAAGGTAAATTCTGTTGAAGAAACCTCTTCTTTGGGTGATAAGATTGATGCTATTATGTCTATGCTTGCAAATGGTAGATCTCATATTGATCCTAATAATGTTCCTTTAGCTTCATTGGTTGCTCAAGAAGAAAATGTTGATGTGAATTTCATAAAGAGTAACAATTTCAACAACAATGCTTATAGGAATAATTATGGTAACAACAACTATAGGCCATATCCTTCTAATAATGGTAGTGGTTATGGTAATTCTTACAACAATAATAAGAGTGTACCCTCTGGTCTTGAAGTCATGCTTAAAGAATTTATTAGTACACAAACTGCTTTTAATAAAACTGTTGAAGAAAAGCTTGGTAAAATTGATGTTCTTGCTTCTAAGGTTGATAGTCTTGCTCTTGATGTTGATCTTTTAAAATTGAAAGTTATGCCTGAGGAAGTTAAAGATGCTAGGTTTGCTAAAACAAATGCCATCCAAGTTCAAATTAATGATAATATTAGAATGTTGGCTGAATTGCATGCTAGGTGGGATAGAGAAGAAAAAGAAAAACTTGCTAAAGAAAATAATGTAGCTAAAGTATGGACTATTACCACCACTAGTAATGTTGATTCTTCACATGTTGCTACACCTCCTACTATCAATGGTAAAATAATTGGTGTTGGCAATGTTTCTACTCCTAGTACAAAGCGCGCAAAATTGCCTGAAACTGCTGTGATAAAACTGCTGAAATTTTTCAAAATATTGGTGACAATGATTCCATTGTTGTAGAACATAATGGTTTAGATTTTGATGATTGTCATATTACTGAAGTTATAAAGTTCTTACAAAAACTTGCTAGAAGTCCTAATGCTAGTGCTATAAATTTAGCCTTTACAAAACATATTACAAATGCTCTCATTAAAGCTAGAGAAGAGAAATTAAAACTTGAAGCTTCTATTCCTAGAAAGTTAGAAGATGGTTGGGAGCCCATCATTAAGATGAAATTCAATGATTTTGAATGTAATGCTTTATGTGATCTTGGTGCAAGTATTTCTGTTATGCCTAAGAAAATTTATGATATGCTTGACTTGCCACCATTGAAGAATTGTTATTTGGATGTTAATATTGCTGATAATGTTAAAAAGAAACCTTTGGGGAGGATTGATAATGTTCGTATTACGGTTAACAATAACCTTGTCCCCGTTGATTTTGTTGTCTTGGATATTGAATGCAATGCATCTTGTCCTATTGTGTTGGGAAGACCTTTTCTTCGAACCGTTGGTGTTGTTATTGATATGAAGGAAGGTAATATTAAATATCAATTTCCTCTCAAGAAAGGTATGGAACACTTCCCTAGAAAGAGAATGAAGTTTCCTTTTGATTCTATTATTAGAACAAGCTATAATGTTGATGCATCATCTCTTGAAAATACTTGATTTGCACTTTCTGCGCCTAGCTGAAAGGCGTTAAAGAAAAGCACTTCTTGGGAGATAACCCAAGTTTCATTTTATTTACTGTATTGTTGAGTCTTGGAAGTTGTTTACTACTGTAGCAACCTCTCCTTATCATGTTTTTGTGCCAAGTAAAATTTCTATGTTAAAGTTGATGCTAGATTTGGATCGCTGCGCAGAAACAGCATTGCTGTCTGTCACGAATTCGTACAGATCTTTCTGTAAAAAAATCAAAAAAATCTGCAAATTTACGAGTGTGATCCTCAGATATGTACGCAACTTTCATTAGTTTTGAGTTTTTTCATTTGAGCAAGTTAAGTGCCCCTGCAAAATTCGTCTTTACGGACTGTTCTGTTTTTGACAGATTCTGCCTTTTATTTCGCATTGCCGCTTTTGCTATGTTGAATGAATTTCTTTGTTCCATTAACTTTCAGAAGCTTTGTGCAATGTCCAGAAGTGTTAAGAATGATTGTGTCGCCTCTGAATATGTGAATTTTTAATTATGCACTAACCCTCTAATGAGTTTGCTTGAAGTTTGGTGTGGAGGAAGTTTTCAAGGGTCAAGAGAAGAGGATGATATACTATGATCAAGAAGAGTGAAAGGTCTAAGCTTGGGGATGCCCCGGTGGTTCATCCCTGCATATTTTAATAAGACTCAAGCATCTAAGCTTGGGGATGCCCAAGGCATCCCCTTCTTCATCGACAACATTATCAGGTCACTTCTAGTGAAACTATATTTTTATTCCGTCACATCTTATGTTCTTTACTTGGAGCGTCGGTTTGCTTTTATTTTTGGTTTGAATAAAGTTGGATCCCATCATCCTTATATTGGAGATATTACGCTCCGCTTTTTCATATGGAACACTTGTGTTTTTAATTGTGCTTTAATGTTCATGGCGAAGGCTGAAATTGCTTCGTTAAATTGCTATTTGGTTGGAATCAGAAAATGCTGCATATGGTTTGGAAATTTGGCAATTGTTTGAGCTCTCATAGATCATGATTAAGCTCTTGCATCATGTAGTTTAATCTATTAATGGAGAACTACCGTAGAGCTTGTTTAATTTGGTTTGCATGATTGGTCTCTCTAAGTCTAGATATTTTCGGGTAAAATGTTTGAACAACAAGGAAGACAGTGTAGAGCCTTATAATGCTTGCAATATGTTCTTGTGTAAGTTTTGCTGTACCTGTTCATACTTGTGTTTGCTTCAAACAACCTTGCTAGCCCAAACCTTGTACTGAGAGGAAATGCTTCTCGTGCATCCAAACACCTTGAGCCAAAACCCATGCCATTTGTGTCCACCATATCTACCTACTATGTGGTATTTTTCTGCCATTCCAAAGTAAATTACTTGAGTGCTACCTTTAAAATTTCATTCCTTTATCTTTGCAATATATAGCTCATGGGACAAATAGCTTAAAAACTATTGTGGTGATGAATATGTAGTTATGTGTCTTAGTTCTTATAAGTTGCTTGTTGAGCGGTAACCATGTTTCTGGGGACGCCATCAACTTTTTACCTTTGTTGGATATCATGTGAGATGCTATGCATGTTCGTCTTGTCTGAAGTAAGTGCGATTTCATGATCAAATGGTTTGAGTATGCATATGTTAGAGAAGAACATTGGGCCGCTAACTAAAGCCATGTATCATGGTGGAAGTTTCAGTGTGGACATACAACCTCAATCTCTTATGAGAATACTATTTGTTGTTGAATGCTTAAGCATTAAAAGAGGAGTCCATTATCTGTTGTCTATGTTGTCCCGGTATGGATGTCTAAGTTGAGAATAATCAAAAGCGAGAAATCCAATGCGTGCTTTCTCCTTAGACCTTTGTACAGGCGGCATAGAGGTACCCCTTTGTGACACTTGGTTGAAACATATGTCATGTGATGATAATCCGTGTTATCCGAGCTGATTAGGACAAGGTGCGAGCACTATTAGTACTCTATGCATGAGGCATGCAACTTGTAGGAAGTATTATGCATAGCACATATGAATTATTACTACCGTTGACAAAATTGTTTCTATGTTTTCAAAACAAAAGCTCTAGCACAAAAATAGTAATCCATGCTTCCCTCTGCGAAGGGCCATTCTTTTACTTTATGTTGAGTCAGTTTACCCACTTCTTTCTATCTTAGAAGCAAACACTTGTGTTAACTGTGTGCATTGATTCTTACATGTTTACTTATTGCACTTGTTATATTACTCTATGTTGACAAATATCCATGAGATATACATGTTACAAGTTGAAAGCAATTTCTGAAACTTAATCATCCTTTGTGTTGCTTCAATGCATTATACTTTGAATTTATTGCTTATGAGTTAGCTCTTATGCAAGTCTTGTTGATGCTTGTCTTGAAATTACTATTCATGAAAAGTTTTGCTATATGATTCATTTGTTTAGTCATTATCTTTGTTAGCAATCTTTTGTTCAGATCACTCCATTCATCTCATATGCTTTACAATAATGTTGATCAAGATTATGTTGGTAGCATGTCACTTCAGAAATTATTTGTGTTATCGTTTACCTACTCGAGGACGAGTAGGAACTAAGCTTGGGGATGCTTGATACGTCTCAAACGTATCTATAATTTCTTATGTTCCATGCTACTTTTATGACAATACTTGAATGTTTTATACATACTTTACATCATTATTATACATTTTCCGGCACTAACATATTAACAAGATGCCAAAGCGCCAGTTGCTGTTTTCTGCTGTTTTTGGTTTCAGAAATCCTAGTAAGGAAATATTCTCGGAATTGGACGAAATCAACGCCCAGGGTTCTATTTTTCCACGAAGCTTCCAGAAGACCGAAGAGATAACGAAGTGGGGCCACGAGGTTGCCAGACCACAGGGCGGCGCGGCCTGGCCTGGGCGGCGCGGCCCTATGGTGTGGCCCCCTCGTGGCGCCCCCTGTCCTACCCTTCCGCCTACATATAGCCTTCGTCGAGAATACCCCTGTACCGAGAGCCACGATACGGAAAACCTTCCAGAGACGCCGCCGCCGCGAATCCCATCTCGGGGGATTCAGGAGATCGCCTCCGGCACCCTGCCGGAGAGGGGAATCATCACCGGAGGGGCTCTACATCATCATGCCCGCCTCCGGATTGATGTGTGAGTAGTTCATCCTTGGACTATGGGTCCATAGCAGTAGCTAGATGGTTGTTGATACGTCTCCAACGTATCGATAATTTCTTATGTTCCATGCTACTTTATTGATGATACCTACATGTTTTATGCACATTATATGTCATATTTATGCATTTTCTGGAACTAACCTATTAACAAGATGCCGAAGAGCCAGTTGCTGTTTTCTGCTGTTTTTCAGAAATCCTAGTAAAGAAATATTCTCGGAATTGGACGAAACTTTCGCCCAGGGTCCTATTTTTGCACGAAGCTTCCAGAAGACCGAAGACCTAACGAAGTGGGGCCACGAGGCGGCCAGGAGGGAGGCCGGCGCGGCCCAGGCCCTGGCCGCGCCGACCTGCCCCCTGGGCCCCTCGTGTGGCCCCACGCGTTGACCTTCCGCCTACTTAAAGCTCCCGTCGCGAAACCCCCAGTACCGAGAGCCACGATACGGAAAACCTTACAGAGACGCCGCCGCCGCGAATCCCATCTCGGGGGATTCTGGAGATCGCCTCCGGCACCCTGCCGGAGAGGGGATTCATCTCCCGGAGGACTCTTCATCGCCATGATCGCCTCCGGAGTGATGAGTGAGTAGTTCACCCCTGGACCATGGGTCCATAGCAGTAGCTAGATGGTCGTCTTCTCCTTGTTGTGCTTCATTGTTAGATCTTGTGAGCTGCCTAACATGATCAAGATCATCTATATGTAATTCTATATGTTGTGTTTGTCGGGATCCGATGGATAGAGAGTACTATGATTATGGTGATTATCAATCTATTGTTCATGTGTTGTTTATGATCTTGCATGCTCTCCGTTATTAGTAGAGGCTCTGGCCAAGTTTTTACTCTTAACTCCAAGAGGGAGTAATTATGCTCGATAGTGGGTTCATGCCTTCATTGATACCTGGGACAGTGACAGAAAGTTCTAAGGTTGTGATGTGCTGTTGCCACTAGGGATAAAACATTGATGCTATGTCTAAGGATGTAGTTATTGATTACATTACGCACAATACTTAATGCAATTGTCTGTTGCTTTGCAACTTAATACTGGAGGGGGTTCGGACGATAACCTGAAGGTGGACTTTTTAGGCATAGATGCAGTTGGATGGCGGTCTATGTACTTTGTCGTAATGCCCAATTAAATCTCACTATATTTACCATGTCATGTATATGCATTGTTATGCCTTTCTCTATTTGTCAATTGCCCGACTGTAATTTGTTCACCCAACATGCTTTTATCTTATGGGAGAGACACCTCTAGTGAACTGTGGACCCCGGTCCTATTCTTTACATAGCATACAATCTACTTGTTTTACTGTTTTCTTTGCAAACATCTTCCACTCGATACGTTTAATCCTTTGTTACAGCAAGCCGGTGAGATTGACAACCTCACTGTTTCGTTGGGGCAAAGTACTTTGGTTGTGTTGTGCAGGTTCCTAGTTGGCGCCGGAATCCCTGGTGTTGCGCCGCATCACATTTCGCGACCATCAACCTTCAACGTGCTTCTTGGCTCCTACTGGTTCGATTAAACCTTGGTTTCATACTGAGGGAAAACTTGCCACTGTGCGCATCATACCTTCCTCTTGGGGTTCCCAACGGACGTGTACATCTACGCGCATCAAGCACTTTTTCTGGCGCCGTTGCCGGGGAGATCAAGACACGCTGCAAGGGGAGTCTCCACTTCTCAATCTCTTTACTTTGTTTTTGTCTTGCTTTATTTTATTTACTACTTTGTTTGCTGCACTAAATCAAAATACAAAAAAAATTAGTTGCTAGTTTTACTTTATTTGCTATCTTGTTTGCTATATCAAAAACACAAAAAAATTAGTTACTTGTCTTTACTTTGTTTGCCTAGTTTACTTTTTGCTTATTTCATCATGCTTAATCCTAAGTTTACTTTGGAAGAGATACCGGTAGGACGAGGGTGTATCATTGGAAGAGATAATATAGAAGAATTTTTCACCCATGTTAGTATGGATGAAGATTTTGAAGATATACCATTATTAAAAACTGCTCCTACTTATGAAAGTGCTTCTGCCTGTTTGATACACATGTTAGAAACTAGATTTGTTAATCTCAATCCCATAATACAACATATGTTTCTTACACTTTCGGATATGGAGATGGGGGAAAAGAGAAATTTTGTTTTAAAAGTCCTTGTTAGAGAATTTGAGGATATAGTTAAAGAAGCTAGAAAAGTTTTTATTAAGCATAAGAGGCTTGGTTTCTTTCCTAATTTTAAACAAATACTTGAAAAGATGGATATGGATAGAATTAAGTATACTAATAATGTTAATGATGGTAGGGAAATTAAAGCGCCAATACCTAGTAAACTACTAGGGATGCATGAAGCTTTGGAAAATAACTATGCTTGGCTTGTTCCTGAAAATTTGTTTGATGAGAATAGTAAGCCTAGGAGCAATGAGAGAGGAGTTACTTATATAGACCAGATACAATGCATTGTTGAGAAAACTCCCAACACCCCTGGTAATGATGTTGATGCTTCTACTCTCGATGTTACTTGATTTGCACTTTCTGCGCCTAGCTGAAAGGCGTTAAAGAAAAGCGCTTATGGGAGACAACCCATGTTTTTACCTACAGCAATTTTTTGTTTTGTTGAGTCTTGGAAGTTGTTTACTACTGTAGCAACCTCTCCTTATCATGTTTTTGTGCCAAGTAAAGTTTCTATGTCAAAGTTGATGTTATATTTGGGATCGCTGCGCAGAAACAGCATTGCTGTCTGTCACGAATCTGGGCATAATTCTCTGTAGAAAATTCGAAAAAATCTGCCAATTTACGAGCGTGATCCTCAGATATGTACGCAACTTTCATTAGTTTTGAGTTTTTCCATTTGAGCAAGTCTGGTGCCATTTATAAATTCGTCTTTACGGACTGTTCTGTTTTTGACAGATTCTGCCTTTTATTTCGCATTGCCTCTTTTGCTATGTTGGATTTATTTCTTTGATCCATTAATGTCCAGTAGCATTATGCAATGTCCAGAAGTGAAAATAATGATTGTGTCACCTCTGAATGAGTGAATTATTAATGATGCACTAACCCTCTAATGAGTTTGCTTGAAGTTTGGTGTGAAGGAAGTTTTCAAGGGTCAAGAGAGGAGAATGATATACTAAGATCAAGAGGAGTGAAAGCTCTAAGCTTGGGGATGCCCCCGTGGTTCATCCCTGCATATTTTAAGAAGACTCAAGCGTCTAAGCTTGGGGATGCCCAAGGCATCCCCTTCTTCATCGACAACATCATCAGGTTCCTCCCCTGAAACTATATTTTTATTCAGTCACATCTGGTGTTCTTTACTTGGAGCGTCGGTTTGTTTTTTTTTGTTTTTGTTTGAATAAGATGGATCCTAGCATTCACTTTGTGGGAGAGAGACATGCTCCGCTGTTGCATATGGACACATGTGTCCTTAGGCTTTACTCATAATGTTCAAGGCGAAGTTTCTTCTTCGTTAATTTGTTATATGGTTGGAATTGGAAAATGCTACATGTAGTAATTCTAAAAATGTCTTGGATAATGTGATACTTGGCAATTGTTGTGCTCATGTTTAAGCTCTTGCATCATATGCTTTGCACCCATTAATGAAGAAATACATAGAGCTTGCTAAAATTTGATTTGCATATTTGGTTTCTCTAAGGTCTAGATAATATCTAGTATTGAGTTTTGAACAACAAGGAAGACAGTGTAGAGTCTTATAATGTTTACAATATGTCTTTTATGTGAGTTTTGCTGCACTTGTTCATCCTTGAGTTTGCTTCAAATAACCTTGCTAGCCTAAACCTTGTATCGAGAGGGAATACTTCTCATGCATCCAAAATCCTTGAGCCAACTACTATGCCATTTGTGTCCACCATACCTACCTACTACATGGTATTTACCCGCCATTCCAAAGTAAATTGCTTGAGTGCTACCTTTAAAATTCCATCATTCACCTTTGCAATATATAGCTCATGGGACAAAATAGCCTTAAAAACTATCGTAGTATTGAATATGTACTTATGCACTTTATATTTTATTAAGTTGCTTGTTGTGCGATAACCATGTTTCTGGGGAACGCCATCAACTATTGTTGAATATCATGTGAGTTGCTATGCATGTCCGTCTTGTCTGAAGGTCTATCATTTTAGTGGTTGGAGCATGCAAAATTGTTAGAGAAGAACATTGGGCCGCTAACTAAAGCCATGAACCATGGTGGAAGTTTCAGTTTTGGACATATATCCTCAATCTCATATGAGAATAATAACTTTGCTACATGCTTATGCATTTAAGAGGAGTCCATTATCTGTTGTCCATGTTGTCCCGGTATGGATGTCTAAGTTGAGAATAATCAAAAGCGAGAAATCCGAAATGCGAGCATTCTCCTTGGACCTTTGTACAGGCGGCATGGAGGTACCCCTTTGTGACACTTGGTTGAAACATGGCATGCGAAGACCCGGTAGTCCAAGTTAAGTAGGACGAGGTGCGGGCACTATTAGTATACTATGCGTGAGGCTTGCAACTTGTAAGATATAATTTTCATAACTCATATGCTTTATTACTACCGTTGACAAAATTGTTTCATGTTTTCAAAATAAAAGCTCTAGCACAAATACAGCAATCGATGCTTTCCTCTGCGAAGGACCATTCTTTTACTTTTATTGTTGAGTCAGTTTACCTATCTCCTTCCACCTTAAGAAGCAAACACTTGTGTGAACTGTGCATTGATTCCTACATACTTGCATATTGCACTTGTTATATTACTTTATGTTGACAATATCCATGAGATATACATGTTATAAGTTGAAAGCAACCGCTGAAACTTAATCTTCCTATGTGTTGCTTCAACACCTTTACTTTGATTTATTGCTTTACGAGTTAACTCTTATGCAAGACTTATTGATGCTTGTCTTGAAGTACTATTCATGAAAAGTCTTTGCTATATGATTCAGTTGTTTACTCATGTCATTACCTTTGCTTTGATCGCTGCATTCATTACATATGTTTACAAATAGTATGATCAAGATTATGATGGCATGTCACTTCAGAAATTATCTTTGTTATCGTTTTACCTGCTCGGGACGAGCAGAACTAAGCTTGGGGATGCTGATACGTCTCCAACGTATCGATAATTTCTTATGTTCCATGCTACTTTATTGATGATACCTACATGTTTTATGCACATTATATGTCATATTTATGCATTTTCTGGAACTAACCTATTAACAAGATGCCGAAGAGCCAGTTGCTGTTTTCTGTTTTTTGGTTTCAGAAATCCTAGTAAAGAAATATTCTCGGAATTGGACGAAACTTTCGCCCAGGGTCCTATTTTTGCACGAAGCTTCCAGAAGACCGAAGACCTAACGAAGTGGGGCCACGAGGCGGCCAGGAGGGAGGCCGGCGCGGCCCAGGCCCTGGCCGCGCCGACCTGCCCCCTGGGCCCCTCGTGTGGCCCCACGCGTTGACCTTCCGCCTACTTAAAGCTCCGTCGCGAAACCCCCAGTACCGAGAGCCACGATACGGAAAACCTTACAGAGACGCCGCCGCCGCGAATCCCATCTCGGGGGATTCGGAGATCGCCTCCGGCACCCTGCCGGAGAGGGGATTCATCTCCCGGAGGACTCTTCATCGCCATGATCGCCTCCGGAGTGATGAGTGAGTAGTTCACCCCTGGACCATGGGTCCATAGCAGTAGCTAGATGGTCGTCTTCTCCTTGTTGTGCTTCATTGTTAGATCTTGTGAGCTGCCTAACATGATCAAGATCATCTATATGTAATTCTATATGTTGTGTTTGTCGGGATCCGATGGATAGAGAGTACTATGATTATGGTGATTATCAATCTATTGTTCATGTGTTGTTTATGATCTTGCATGCTCTCCGTTATTAGTAGAGGCTCTGGCCAAGTTTTTACTCTTAACTCCAAGAGGGAGTAATTATGCTCGATAGTGGGTTCATGCCTTCATTGATACCTGGGACAGTGACAGAAAGTTCTAAGGTTGTGATGTGCTGTTGCCACTAGGGATAAAACATTGATGCTATGTCTAAGGATGTAGTTATTGATTACATTACGCACAATACTTAATGCAATTGTCTGTTGCTTTGCAACTTAATACTGGAGGGGGTTCGGACGATAACCTGAAGGTGGACTTTTTAGGCATAGATGCAGTTGGATGGCGGTCTATGTACTTTGTCGTAATGCCCAATTAAATCTCACTATATTTACCATGTCATGTATATGCATTGTTATGCCTTTCTCTATTTGTCAATTGCCCGACTGTAATTTGTTCACCCAACATGCTTTTATCTTATGGGAGAGACACCTCTAGTGAACTGTGGACCCCGGTCCTATTCTTTACATAGCATACAATCTACTTGTTTTACTGTTTTCTTTGCAAACATCTTCCACTCGATACGTTTAATCCTTTGTTACAGCAAGCCGGTGAGATTGACAACCTCACTGTTTCGTTGGGGCAAAGTACTTTGGTTGTGTTGTGCAGGTTCCTAGTTGGCGCCGGAATCCCTGGTGTTGCGCCGCATCACATTTCGCGACCATCAACCTTCAACGTGCTTCTTGGCTCCTACTGGTTCGATTAAACCTTGGTTTCATACTGAGGGAAAACTTGCCACTGTGCGCATCATACCTTCCTCTTGGGGTTCCCAACGGACGTGTACATCTACGCGCATCAGTTGTCTTCTCCGCTTGTGCTATCATTGTTATAGATCTTGTGAGCTGCCTAACATGATCAAGATCATCTATTTGTAATGCTACATGTTGTGTTTGGTGGGATCCGATGAATCTAGAATACTATGTTAAGTTGATTATCAATCTATCATATATGTGTTGTTTATGTTCTTGCATGCTCTCCGTTGCTAGTAGAGGCTCTGGCCAAGTTGATACTTGTAACTCCAAGAGGGATTTATGCTTGATAGTGGGTTCATGCCTCCATTGAATCTGGGACAGTGACAGAAAGTTCTAAGGTTGTGGATGTGATGTTGCTACTAGGGATAAAACATCGATGCTTTGTCTAAGGATATTTGTGTTGATTACATTACGCACCATACTTAATGCAATTATCTGTTGTTTACAACTTAATACTGGAGGGGTGCGGATGCTAACCCGAAGGTGGATTATTTAGGCATAGATGCATGCTGGATAGTGGTCTATGTACTTTGTCGTAATGCTCTGATTAAATCACATAGTAATCATCGTTGATATGTATTGAATCTTGATTTGTCAATTGCCCACATGTAATTTGTTCACCCAGCATGTTAGTTATCTTATTGGAGAGACACCACTAGTGAACTGTGGACCCCGGTCCATTATTTTACATCTGAATACATTCTACTGCAATCATTGTTCTTACTGTTCTTTGCAAACAAACACCATCTTCCACTCAATACGTTTAATCCTTTGTTTTCAGCAAGCCGGTGAGATTGACAACCTCACTGTTACGTTGGGGCAAAGTATCTTGATTGTGTTGTGCAGGTTCCACGTTGGCGCCGATTTCACTGGTGTTGCGCCGTCTACTGCTTCTATTCTTGTAGACAGTGTTGGGCCTCCAAGAGCAGAGGTTTGTAGAACAGCAGCAAGTTTCCCTTAAGTGGATTACCCAAGGTTTATCGAACTCAGGGAGGAAGAGGTCAAAGATATCCCTCTCATGCAACCCTGCAACCACAAAGCAAGAAGTCTCTTGTGTCCCCAACACACCTAATAGGTGCACTAGTTCGGCGAAGAGATAGTGAAATACAGGTGGTATGAATGAATATGAGCAGTAGTACGGCGCCAGAAAATAGCTCGCTGGCGTGCAGTTGATGGTAGTAATATTGCAGGAAGTAAACATGCAGTAGTAACGCAGCAGTAGTAACACAGTAAAACAGTAAACAAGCAGCGATAGCAGTATTTAGGAACAAGGCCTAGGGATTAGACTTTCACTAGTGGACACTCTCAACATTGATCACATAACAGAATAGATAAATGCATACTCTACACTTTTGTTGGATGATGAACACATTGCGTAGGATTACACGAACCCTCAATGCCGGAGTTAACAAGCTCCACAATAATGCTCATATTTTAGTAACCTTTAGTGTAAGATAGATCAAAAGACTAAACCAAGTACTAGCATAGCATGCACACTGTCACCTTCATGCATATGTAGGAGGAATAGATCACATCAATATTATCATAGCAATAGTTAACTTCGCAATCTACAAGAGATCATGATCATAGCATAAACCAAGTACTAACACGGTGCACACACTGTCACCTTTACACACGTGCAGGAGGAATAGAACTACTTTAATAACTTTGCTAGAGTAGCACATAGATAGTAGTGATACAAAACTCATATGAATCTCAATCATGTAAAGCAGCTCATGAGATCATTGTATTGAGGTACATAGGAGAGAGATTAACCACATAGCTACCGGTACAGCCCCGAGCCTCAATGGAGAACTACTCCCTCTTCATGGGAGCAGCAGCGGTGATGAAGATGGCGGTGGAGATGGCAGCGGTGTCGATGGAGAAGCCTTCCGGGGGCACTTCCCCGCTCCGGCAGGGTGCTGTCCCCCAGATCTTGGCTTCGCGATGGCGGCGGCTCTGGAAGGTTTCGCGTACCGTGGCTTCCTCCGTAAGGGTTTTCGATGCAGGGGCTTTATATAGGCGAAAGGGCAGCGTCGGAGGGTCGAAGAGGCGGCGACACCATAGGGGGGCGCGGGCCACACCCAGGCCGCGCCGGCCTATGGTCTGGTGGGCCTGTGGCCCCCTCTGGTCCTTCCCGGGTGTTCTGGAAGCTTCGTGGAAAAATAGGAACCTGGGCGTTGATTTCGTCCAATTCCGAGAATATTTCGTTACTAGGATTTCTGAAACCAAAAACAGCAGAAAACAGGAACTGGCACTTCGGCATCTTGTTAATAGGTTAGTTCCAGAAAATGCACGAATATGACATAAAGTGTGCATAAAACATGTAGGTATCATCAATAAAGTAGCATGGAACATAAGAAATTATCGATACGTTGGAGACGTATCAGCATCCCCAAGCTTAGTTCTGCTCGTCCCGAGCAGGTAAAACGATAACAAAGATAATTTCTGAAGTGACATGCCATCATAAACTTGATCATATTGTAAACATATGTAATGAATG
The DNA here is from genome assembly GCA_030979885.1 of Lolium multiflorum. Classification (NCBI taxonomy): domain Eukaryota; kingdom Viridiplantae; phylum Streptophyta; class Magnoliopsida; order Poales; family Poaceae; genus Lolium; species Lolium multiflorum. The sequence continues at coordinate 140,287,837 of CM061753.1, read as the reverse complement.
CAGCGATCAAAACAATGGTAATGACATGAGTAAACAAGTGAATCATAAAGCAATGACTTTTCATGAATAGCACTTTCAAGACAGGCATCAATAAGTCTTGCATAGGAGTTAACTCATAAAGCAATAATTCAAAGTAAAGACATTGAAGCAACACAATGGAAGATTAAGTTTCAGCGGTTGCTTTCAACTTATAACATGTATATCTCATGGATATTGTCAATGTAAAGTAATATAACAAGTGCAATATGCAAGTATGTAGGAATCAATGCACAGTTCACACAAGTGTTTGCTTCTTAAGGTGGAGAGAGATAGGTAAACTGACTCAACAATAAAAGTAAAAGAAAGGTCCTTCAAAGAGGAAAGCATCGATTGCTGTATTTGTGCTAGAGCTTTTATTTTGAAAACATGAAACAATTTTGTCAACGGTAGTAATAAAGCATATGAGTTATGTAAATTATATCTTACAAGTTGCAAGCCTCATGCATAGTATACTAATAGTGCCCGCACCTTGTCCTACTTAGCTTGGACTACCGGATCTTTGCAATGCCATGTTTCAACCAAGTGTCACAAAGGGGTACCTCCATGCCGCCTGTACAAAGGTCTAAGGAGAAAGCTCGCATTTTGGATTTCTCGCTTTTGATTATTCTCAACTTAGACATCCATACCGGGACAACATGGACAACAGATAATGGACTCCTCTTTAATGCATAAGCATGTAGCAACAATTATTATTCTCATATGAGATTGAGGATATATGTCCAAAACTGAAACTTCAACCATGATTCATGGCTTTAGTTAGCGGCCCAATGTTCTTCTCTAACAATTTTGCATGCTCCAACCACTAAAATGATAGATCCTTCAGACAAGACGGACATGCATAGCAACTCACATGATATTCAACAATAGTTGATGGCGTTCCCCAGAAGCATGGTTATCGCACAACAAGCAACTTAATAAAAGATAAAGTGCATAAGTACATATTCAATACTACGATAGTTTTTAAGGCTATTTTGTCCCATGAGCTATATATTGCAAAGGTGAATGATGGAATTTTAAAGGTAGCACTCAAGCAATTTACTTTGGAATGGCGGAGAAATACCATGTAGTAGGTAGGTATGGTGGACACAAATGGCATAGTGGTTGGCTCAAGGATTTTGGATGCATGAGAATTTCCTCTCGATACAAGGTTTAGGCTAGCAAGGTTATTTGAAGCAAACTCAAGGATGAACAGGTGCAGCAAAACTCACATAAAAGACATATTGTAAACATTATAAGACTCTACACCGTCTTCCTTGTTGTTCAAAACTCAATACTAGATATTATCTAGACCTTAGAGAGACCAAATATGCAAATCAAATTTTAGCAAGCTCTATGTATTTCTTCATTAATGGGTGCAAAGCATATGATGCAAGAGCTTAAACATGAGCACAACAATTGCCAAGTATCACATTATCCAAGACATTTTAGAATTACTACATGTAGCATTTTCCAATTCCAACCATATAACAATTTAACGAAGAAGAAACTTCGCCTTGAACATTATGAGTAAAGCCTAAGGACATATTTGTCCATATGCAACAGCGGAGCGTGTCTCTCTCCCACAAAGTGAATGCTAGGATCCATTTTATTCAAACAAAAACAAAAACAAAAACAAACCGACGCTCCAAGTAAAGAACACAAGATGTGATGAATAAAAATATAGTTTCAGGGGAGGAACCTGATGATGTTGTCGATGAAGAAGGGGATGCCTTGGGCATCCCCAAGCTTAGACGCTTGAGTCTTCTTAAAATATGCAGGGGCAACCACGGGGGCATCCCCAAGCTTAGAGCTTTCACTCCTCTTGATCATAGTATATCATACTCCTCTCTTGACCCTTGAAAACTTCCTTCACACCAAACTTCAAGCAAACTCATTAGAGGGTTAGTGCACAATTAATAATTCACACATTCAGAGGTGACACAAACATTCTTTACACTTCTGGACATTGCATAAAGCTACTGGACATTAATGGATCAAAGAAATAAATCCAACATAGCAAAAGAGGCAATGCGAAAAAAAGGCAGAATCTGTCAAAAACAACAGTCCGTAAAGACGAATTTAAAGCTGGCACCAGACTTGCTCAAATGGAAAAACTCAAAACTAATGAAAGTTGCGTACATATCGGAGGATCACGCTCGTAAATTGGCAGATTTTTTCGAATTTTCTACAGAGCTGTGCCCAGATTGACAGACAGCAATGCTGTTTCTGCGCAGCGATCCCAAATATAACATCAAGTTTAACATAAAAACTTTACTTGGCACAAAAACATGATAAGGAGAGGTTGCTACAGTAGTAAACAACTTCCAAGACATAAATATAGAACAAAGTACTGTAGTAAAAAAACACATGGGTTATGTCCCAAGAAGTTCTTTCTTTATAGCCATTAAGATGGGCTCAGCAGTTTTAATGATGCACTCGCAAGAAATAGCATCAAGAGGCAAATTCAAAACACATTTAAGTCTAACATGCTTCCTATGCATAGGAATCTTGTAAATAAACAAGTTCATGAAGAGCAAAGTAACAAGCATAGGAAGATAAAACAAGTGTAGCTTCAAAAATTTCAGCACATAGAGAGGTGTTTTAGTAACATGAAATTTTTTACAACCATATTTTCCTCTCTCATAATAACTTTCAGTAGCAACATGAGCAAACTCAACAATATAACTATCACATAAAGCATTCTTATCATGAGTCTCATGCATAAAATTATTACTCTCCACATAGGCATAGTCATTCTTATTAATTGTAGTGGGAGCAAATTCAACAAAGTAGCTATCAAATATAGGAGGTATATTGTAATCATAATCAAATTTATCCTCCATAACAGGTGGTAACAAAAGACTACTATCATTATAATCATCATAAATGGGAGGCAAAGTATCATCAAAGTAAATTTTCTCCTCAATGCTTGGGGGACTAAAAATATCATGCTCATCAAAACCAGCTTCCCCAAGCTTAGAATTTTCCATATCATTAACAACAATGGTGTTCAAAGCATTCATATTAATATGTTCCATGGTTTTTTTAATTTTCATCAAACCATCCATGTCTTAAATCAGGAAATAGAATAAAAAGCTCATTGTTGTTCATTATGCCTAACTAGTGTAAACAAGAAACCAAATGTCGCAATTGCAGAGTCTAAAGGAAATAGCTTCGAGCACACACACAATGGCGCCAGAAAAGTACTGTTACCTGGAACCGGAGTATGAGTGCCTTTTACCTTTCCTCCCCGGCAACGGCGCCAGAAAAGTGCTTGATGTCTACGGGTGCTTCTATTCTTGTAGACAGTGTTGGGCCTCCAAGAGCAGAGGTTTGTAGAACAGCAGCAAGTTTCCCTTAAGTGGATTACCCAAGGTTTATCGAACTCGGGGAGGAAGAGGTCAAAGATATCCCTCTCATGCAACCCTGCAACCACAAAGCAAGAAGTCTCTTGTGTCCCCAACACACCTAATAGGTGCACTAGTTCGGCGAAGAGATAGTGAAATACAGGTGGTATGAATGAATATGAGCAGTAGTACGGCGCCAGAAAATAGCTCTGGCGTGCAGTTGATGGTAGTAATATTGCAGGAAGTAAACATGCAGTAGTAACGCAGCAGTAGTAACACAGTAAAACAGTAAACAAGCAGCGATAGCAGTATTTAGGAACAAGGCCTAGGGATTAGACTTTCACTAGTGGACACTCTCAACATTGATCACATAACAGAATAGATAAATGCATACTCTACACTTTTGTTGGATGATGAACACATTGCGTAGGATTACACGAACCCTCAATGCCGGAGTTAACAAGCTCCACAATAATGCTCATATTTTAGTAACCTTTAGTGTAAGATAGATCAAAAGACTAAACCAAGTACTAGCATAGCATGCACACTGTCACCTTCATGCATATGTAGGAGGAATAGATCACATCAATATTATCATAGCAATAGTTAACTTCGCAATCTACAAGAGATCATGATCATAGCATAAACCAAGTACTAACACGGTGCACACACTGTCACCTTTACACACGTGCAGGAGGAATAGAACTACTTTAATAACTTTGCTAGAGTAGCACATAGATAGTAGTGATACAAAACTCATATGAATCTCAATCATGTAAAGCAGCTCATGAGATCATTGTATTGAGGTACATAGGAGAGAGATTAACCACATAGCTACCGGTACAGCCCCGAGCCTCAATGGAGAACTACTCCCTCTTCATGGGAGCAGCAGCGGTGATGAAGATGGCGGTGGAGATGGCAGCGGTGTCGATGGAGAAGCCTTCCGGGGGCACTTCCCCGCTCCGGCGGGTGCCGGAACAGAGACTCCTGTCCCCCGGATCTTGGCTTCGCGATGGCGGCGGCTCTGGAAGGTTTCGCGTACCGTGGCTTCCTCCGTAAGGGTTTTCGATGCAGGGGCTTTATATAGGCGAAAGGGCAGCGTCGGAGGGTCGAAGAGGCGGCGACACCATAGGGTGGCGCGGGCCACACGGCCGCGCCGGCCTATGGTCTGTGGGCCTGTGGCCCCCTCTGGTCCTTCCCGGGTGTTCTGAAGCTTCGTGGAAAAATAGGAACCTGGGCGTTGATTTCGTCCAATTCCGAGAATATTTCGTTACTAGGATTTCTGAAACCAAAAACAGCAGAAAACAGGAACTGGCACTTCGGCATCTTGTTAATAGGTTAGTTCCAGAAAATGCACGAATATGACATAAAGTGTGCATAAAACATGTAGGTATCATCAATAAAGTAGCATGGAACATAAGAAATTATCGATACGTTGGAGACGTATCACGCCGCACTACACTCCTCCACCAACAACCTTCACGTGCTTCTTGGCTCCTACTGGTTCGATAACCTTGGTTTCATACTGAGGGAAACTTGCTTCTATAAGCATCATACCTTCCACTTGGTGTTCCCAACGGACTTGTGCATCTACGCTATCGGGATGCCCGAGGCATCCCCTTCTTCATCGACAACTTATCAGGTCACTTCTAGTGAAACTATATTTTTATTCCGTCATATCTTATGTACTTTACTTGGAGCGTCTGTGTGCTTTTATTTTTGTTTTGTTGTTTTCATTCTCTAAATAAATTCATGCTCATGTGGGAGAGAGACACGCTCCGCTTTTTCATATGGAACACTTGTGTTCTTAGTTATGCTTTTAATGTTCAATGGCGAAAGTTGATCGCTTCACTTGTTGCTATTTGGTTGGAATCAGAAAATGCTTCATATGGTTTTGAATAACTTGATACTTGGCAATTGTTTTGAGCTCTCATAGATCATGTTTAAGCTCTTGCATCATGTAGTTTAATCTATTAGTGAAGAACTACCATAGAGCTTGTTGAAATTTGGTTTGCATGATTGGTCTCTCTAAGGTCTAGATATTTTCTGGTAAAAGTGTTTGAACAACAAGGAAGACAGTGTAGAGTCTTATAATGCTTGCAATATGTTCTTGTGTAAGTTTTGCTGTACCTGTTCATACTTGTGTTTGCTTCAAACAACCTTGCTAGCCAAAGCCTTGTACTGAGAGGAAATGCTTCTCGTGCATCCAAACATCTTGAGCCAAAACCCATGCCATTTGTGTCCACCATATCTACCTACTATGTGGTATTTTTCTGCCATTCCAAAGTAAATTACTTGAGTGCTACCTTTAAAATTTCATTCCTTTATCTTTGCAATATATAGCTCATGGGAAAAATAGCTTAAAAACTATTGTGGTGATGAATATGTAGTTATGTGTCTTAGTTCTTATAAGTTGCTTGTTGAGTGGTAACCATGTTTCTGGGGACGCCATCAACTTTTTACCTTTGTTGGATATCATGTGAGATGCTATGCATGTTCGTCTTGTCTGAAGTAAGGGTGATGTCATGATCAAATGGTTTGAGTATGCATATGTTAGAGAAGAGCATTGGGCCGCTAACCAAAGCCATGTATCATGGTGGAAGTTTTCAGTTTGGACATACATGAATCTCTTATGAGAATATTATCTGTTGGAAGCTTAAGCTTGGACATACATCTCACTCTCTTATGAGAATATTATATGTTGTTGAATGCTTAAGCATTAAAAGAGGAGTCCATTATCTGTTGTCTATGTTGTCCCGGTATGGATGTCTTAAGTTGAGATCTATTAAAAACGAGAAATCAAATGCAATTGATCTCCTTGGACCTTTGTACAGGCGGCATAGAGGTACCCCTTTGTGACACTTGGTTGAAACATATGTTATGCAATGATAATCCATGTAATCCAAGCTGATTAGGACAAGGTGCGGGCACTATTGGTATTCTATGCATGAGGCTTGCAACTTGTAGGAAGTATTATGCATAGCACATATGAATTATTACTACCGTTGACAAAATTGTTTCTATGTTTTCAAAATAAAAGCTCTAGCACAAAAATAGTAATCCATGCTTCCCTCTGCGAAGGGCCATTCTTTTACTTTATGTTGAGTCAGTCTACCTACTTCTTTCTATCTTAGAAGCAAACACTTGTGTCAACTGTGTTCATTGATTCTTACATGATTACTTATTGCACTTGTTATATTACTCTATGTTGACAATTATCCATGAGATATACATGTTACAAGTTGAAAGCAATTGCTGAAACTTAATCATCCTTTGTGTTGCTTCAATGCCTTCTACTTTGAATCTATTGCTTTATGAGTTAGCTCTTATGCAAGTCTTGTTGATACTTGTCTTGAAAGTACTATTCATGAAAAGTTTTGCTATATGATTCATTTGTTTAGTCATTATCTCTTTGTTAGCAATCTATTGCTTCAGATCACTCCATTCATCTCATATGCTTTACAATAATGTTGATCAAGATTATGTTGGTAGCATGTCACTTCATAAATTATTTGTTGTTATCGTTTACCTACTCGAGGGCGAGTAGGAACTAAGCTTGATACGTCTCAAACGTATCTATAATTTCTTATGTTCCATGCTACTTTTATGACAATACTCACATGTTTTATACATACTTTACATCATTATTATGCATTTTCCGGCACTAACCTATTAACAAGATGCCGAAGTACCAGTTGCTGTTTTCTGCTGTTTTTGGTTTCAAAAATCCTACAAAGGAAATATTCTCGGAATTGGACGAAATCAACGCCCAGTATCTTATTTTTCCCGGAAGCTTCCAGAGCACCGAAGAGGGGCCAGAGGGGAGCCAGGGGGCCCCACCCCACAAGGCGGCGCGACCAAGGGGTGGGCGCGCCCCTATGGTGTGGTCCCACCAGGACTCCCCGAGGCTGCCCTTCCGCCTATATAAAGCCTCCGCCTCGAAAACCCTAAAAAGATAAGCCACGATACGAGAAAAGTTCCAGAGCCGCCGCCATCGCGAAGCCAAGATTCGGGGGACAGAAGTCTATGTTCCGGCACGCCGCCGGGACGGGGAATTGCCCCCGGAAGGCATTGATACGTCTCCAACGTATCGATAATTTCTTATGTTCCATGCTACTTTATTGATGATACCTACATGTTTTATACACATTATATGTCGTATTTACGCATTTTCGGAACTAACCTATTAACAAGATGCCGAAGTGCCGTTCCTGTTTTCTGCTGTTTTTGGTTTCAGAAATCCTAGTAACGAAATATTCTCGGAATTGGACGAAATCAACGCCCAGGTTCCTATTTTGCCCGGAAGCATCCAGAACACCCGAGAGCCGCCAGAGGGGGGCCCTGTGGGCCCCAGATGACATGGTGGCGCGGCCAGGGCTGGGCCCGCGCCACCCTATGGTGTGGGCGCCCCTTCGACCCCCCTGCGCCGCCTCTTCGCCTATTTAAAGCCCCTGCATCGAAAACCCTTGGGGAGAGCCACGATACGGAAAACCTTCCAGAGCCGCCGTCATCGCGAAGCCAAGATCTGGGGACAGGAGTCTCTGTTCCGGCACCCTGCCGGAGCGGGGAAGTGCCCCGGAAGGCTTCTCCATCGACACCGCTGCCATCTCCACCGCCATCTTCATCACCGCTGCTGCTCCCATGAGGAGGGAGTAGTTCTCCATCGAGGCTCGGGGCTGTACCGGTAGCTATGTGGTTAATCTCTCTCCTATGTACTTCAATACAATGATCTCATGAGCTGCCTTACATGATTGAGATTCATATGAGTTTTGTATCACTACTATCTATGTGCTACTCTAGCAAAGTTATTAAAGTAGTTCTATTCCTCCTGCACGTGTGTAAAGGTGACAGTGTGTGCACCGTGTTAGTACTTGGTTTATGCTATGATCATGATCTCTTGTAGATTGCGAAGTTAACTATTGCTATGATAATATTGATGTGATCTATTCCTCCTACATATGCATGAAGGTGACAGTGTGCATGCTATGCTAGTACTTGGTTTAGTCTTTTGATCTATCTTACACTTAAGGTTACTTAAACATGAGCATTATTGTGGAGCTTGTTAACTCCGGCATTGAGGGTTCGTGTAATCCTACGCAATGTGTTCATCATCCAACAAAAGTGTAGAGTATGCATTTATCTATTCTGTTATGTGATCAATGTTGAGAGTGTCCACTAGTGAAAGTGTAATCCCTAGGCCTTGTTCCTAAATACTGCTGAGTTACTACTTGTTTACTGTTTTACTGTGTTACTACTGCTGCAATACTACCATCAACTACACGCCAGCAAGCTATTTTCTGGCACCGTTGCTACTGCTCATATATATTCATACCACCTGTATTTCACTATCTCTTCGCCGAACTAGTGCACCTATTTGGTGTGTTGGGGACACAAGAGACTTCTTGCTTTGTGGTTGCAGGGTTGCATGAGAGGGATATCTTTGACCTCTTCCTCCCTGAGTTCGATAAACCTTGGGTGATCCACTTAAGGGAAAACTTGCTGCTGTTCTACAAACCTCTGCACTTGGAGGCCCAACACTGTCTACAGGAAAGGAGGGGGAACATCAAGCTATTTTCTGGCGCCGTTGCCGGGGAGGAAAGGTAAAAGGTACTCACACTCCGGATCTCGGCTACTAAGCTATTTCCTCTCTATTTCCTTTAGACTCTGCAATTGCGACATTTGGTTTCTTGTTTACACTAGTTAGGCATAATGGAAAACAACAAAAATATGAGAGATCTTTATGAACTTTATCTTGAATTAGGACATGATGTGTTTGAAGAGAGAATTAAAAAACCCATGGAACTTTATATGCATGCTAATGGGAATGTTATTAATATGAATGCTTTGAACACTATTGTTGCTAATGCTATGGAAAATTCTAAGCTTGGGGAAGCTGGTTTTGATGAGCATGATATTTTTAGTCCCCCAAGCATTGAGGAGAAAATTTACTTTGATGATACTTTGCCTCCCATTTATGATGATTATAATGATAGTAGTCTTTTGTTACCACCTGTTATGGAGGATAAATTTGATTATGATTACAATATACCTCCTATATTTGATAGCTACTTTGTTGAATTTGCTCCCACTACAATTAATAAGAATGACTATGCTTATGTTGGGAGTAGTAATAATTTTATGCATGAGACTCATGATAAGAATGCTTTATGTGATAGTTATATTGTTGAGTTTGCTCATGATGCTACTGAAAGTTATTATGAGAGAGGAAAATATGGTTGTAAAAATTTTCATGTTACTAAAACACCTCTCTATGTGCTGAAATTTTTGAAGCTACACTTGTTTTATCTTCCTATGCTTGTTACTTTGCTCTTCATGAACTTGTTTATTTACAAGATTCCTATGCATAGGAAGCATGTTAGACTTAAATGTGTTTTGAATTTGCCTCTTGATGCTCTCTTTTGCTTCAAATACTATTTCTTGCGAGTGCATCACCAAAACTGCTGAGCCCATCTTAATGGCTATAAAGAAAGAACTTCTTGGGAGATAACCCATGTGTTTTTTTACTACAGTACTTTGTTTTATATTTGTGTCTTGGAAGTTGTTTACTACTGTAGCAACCTCTCCTTATCATGTTTTTGTGCCAAGTAAAGTTTCTATGCTAAAGTTGATGTTATATTTGGGATCGCTGCGCAGAAACAGCATTGCTGTCTGTCACGAATCTGGGCACAGTTTTCTGTAGAAAATTCGAAAAAATCTGCCAATTTACGAGCGTGATCCTCAGATATGTACGCAACTTTCATTAGTTTTGAGTTTTTCCATTTGAGCAAGTCTGGTGCCATCTTAAAATTCGTCTTTACGGACTGTTCTGTTTTTGACAGATTCTGCCTTTTATTTCGCATTGCCGCTTTTGTTAAGTTGAATGAGTTTCTTTGTTCCATTAACTTTCAGAAGTTTTGTGCAATGTCCAGAAGTGTTGAGAATGATTGTGTCACCTCTGAACATGTGAATTTTGATTGTGCACTAACCCTCTAATGAGTTTGCTTGAAGTTTGGTGTGAAGGAAGTTTTCAAGGGTCAATAGAAGAGGGTGATATAATGAGATCGAGAAGAGTGAAAGGTCTAAGCTTGGGGATGCCCCGGTGGTTCATCCCTGCATATTTTAAGAAGACTCAAGCATCTAAGCTTGGGGATGCCCAAGGCATCCCCTTCTTCATCACAACTTATCAGGTTTCTTCTAGTGAAACTATATTTTTATTCGGTCACATCTTATGTACTTTACTTGGAGCGTCTGTGTGCTTTTATTTTTGTTTTTGTTTTGTTATCTTAGTTCTCTGAATAAGTTCATCCTTGTGTGGGAGAGAGACACGCTCCGCTGGTTCGTATGAACACATGTGTTCTTAGCTCATAATATTCATGGCGAAGTTTCCTCTTCGTTAAATTGTTATATGGTTGGAATTGAAAAATGCTACATGTAGTAATTGGTAAAATATCTTGGATAATGTGATACTTGGCAATTGTTGTGCTCATGTTTAAGCTCTTGCATCATGTACCTTGTACCCATTAATGAAGAAATACATAGAGCATGCTAAAATTTGGTTTGCATAATTGGTCTCTCTAAGGTCTAGATAATTTCTAGTATTGAGTTTTGAACAACAAGGAAGACGGTGTAAAGTCTTATAATGTTTACAATATGTCTTTTATGTGAGTTTTGCTGCACCGTTTCATCCTTGAGTTTGCTTCAAATAACCTTGCTAGCCTAAACCTTGTATCGAGAGGGAATACTTCTCATGCATCCAAATACTTGAGCCAATATTCATGCCATTTGTGTCCACCATACCTACCTACTACATGGTATTTCTCCGCCATTCCAAAGTAAATTGCTTGAGTGCTACCTTTAAACAAATTCAAAAGTTATTACCTCTTATTTGTGTCAATGTTTTATAGCTCATGATGAAGTATGTGGTGTTTATCTTTCAATCTTGTTGGGCAACTTTCACCAATGGACTAGTGGCTTCATCCGCTTATCCAATAATTTTGCAAAAAGAGCTGGCAATGGGATTCCCAGTCCCAAATTAATTAACAAAAATAGACACTCCTCCATGGTATGTGATTGTTGGACGGCACCCGAAGGATTCGGTTAGCCATGGCTTGAGAAAGCAAAGGTGGGGAGGAGTGTCATCATAATAAAACTAAAATAAAAAGGCACTCCTTCATGGTATGAGATTGTTGGCAGGCACCCGAGGATTCGGTTAGCCATGGTTTGTGAAAGAAAGGTTGGAAGGAGTGCCACCCAAAAACAAAATAAAATGGGAGCCGCTCTTTGAAGGTTTGCCTGGCAAGGGGGTTAGAGTACCCGCTACCATTCGTTGACAACAACAAACACCTCTCAAAACTTTATTTTTATGCTCTCTTTATGTTTTCAAAATAAAAGCTCTAGCACAAATACAGCAATCGATGCTTTCCTCTTTGAAGGACCATTCTTTTACTTTTATGTTGAGTCAGTTCACCTATTTCTCTCCACCTCAAGAAGCAAACACTTGTGTGAACTGTGCATTGATTCCTACATACTTGCTTATTGCATTTGTTATATTACTCTATGTTGACAATTATCCATGAGATATACATGTTACAAGTTGAAAGCAACCGCTGAAACTTAATCTTCCATTGTGTTGCTTCAATACCTCTACTTTGAATTATTGCTTTATGAGTTAACTCCTATGCAAGACTTATTGATGCTTGTCTTGAAGTACTATTCATGAAAAGTCTTTGCTTTATGATTCAGTTGTTTACTCATGTCATTACCATTGTTTTGATCGCTGCATTCATTACATATGTTTACAATATGATCAAGTTTATGATGGCATGTCACTTAAGAAATTATCTTTGTTATCGTTTTACCTGCTCGGGACGAGCAGAACTAAGCTTGGGGATGCTGATACGTCTCCAACGTATCGATAATTTCTTATGTTCCATGCTACTTTATTGATGATACCTACATGTTTTATACACATTATATGTCGTATTTACGCATTTTCTGGAACTAACCTATTAACAAGATGCCGAAGTGCCAGTTCCTGTTTTCTGCTGTTTTTGGTTTCAGAAATCCTAGTAACGAAATATTCTCGGAATTGGACGAAATCAACGCCCAGGTTCCTATTTTGCCCGGAAGCATCCAGAACACCCGAGAGCCGCCAGAGGGGGGCCCTGTGGGCCCCAGATGACATGGTGGCGCGGCCAGGGCTGGGCCCGCGCCACCCTATGGTGTGGGCGCCCCTTCGACCCTCCTGCGCCGCCTCTTCGCCTATTTAAAGCCCCTGCATCGAAAACCCTTGGGGAGAGCCACGATACGGAAAACCTTCCAGAGCCGCCGTCATCGCGAAGCCAAGATCTGGGGGACAGGAGTCTCTGTTCCGGCACCCTGCCGGAGCGGGGAAGTGCCCCCGGAAGGCTTCTCCATCGACACCGCTGCCATCTCCACCGCCATCTTCATCACCGCTGCTGCTCCCATGAGGAGGGAGTAGTTCTCCATCGAGGCTCGGGGCTGTACCGGTAGCTATGTGGTTAATCTCTCTCCTATGTACTTCAATACAATGATCTCATGAGCTGCCTTACATGATTGAGATTCATATGAGTTTTGTATCACTACTATCTATGTGCTACTCTAGCAAAGTTATTAAAGTAGTTCTATTCCTCCTGCACGTGTGTAAAGGTGACAGTGTGTGCACCGTGTTAGTACTTGGTTTATGCTATGATCATGATCTCTTGTAGATTGCGAAGTTAACTATTGCTATGATAATATTGATGTGATCTATTCCTCCTACATATGCATGAAGGTGACAGTGTGCATGCTATGCTAGTACTTGGTTTAGTCTTTTGATCTATCTTACACTTAAGGTTACTTAAACATGAGCATTATTGTGGAGCTTGTTAACTCCGGCATTGAGGGTTCGTGTAATCCTACGCAATGTGTTCATCATCCAACAAAAGTGTAGAGTATGCATTTATCTATTCTGTTATGTGATCAATGTTGAGAGTGTCCACTAGTGAAAGTGTAATCCCTAGGCCTTGTTCCTAAATACTGCTGAGTTACTACTGCTTGTTTACTGTTTTACTGTGTTACTACTGCTGCAATCTTGCTACCATCAACTACACGCCAGCAAGCTATTTTCTCACGTTGCTACTCTCATATATATTCATACCACCTGTATTTCACTATCTCTTCGCCGAACTAGTGCACCTATTTGGTGTGTTGGGGACACAAGAGACTTCTTGCTTTGTGGTTGCAGGGTTGCATGAGAGGGATATCTTTGACCTCTTCCTCCCTGAGTTCGATAAACCTTGGGTGATCCACTTAAGGGAAAACTTGCTGCTGTTCTACAAACCTCTGCACTTGGAGGCCCAACACTGTCTACAGGAAAGGAGGGGGAACGTAGACATCAGGCATCTCCATCGACACCACCGCCATCTCCATCAACGTTGCTGTCTTCCATGATGAGGAGGGAGTAGTTCTCCCCCGAGGCTAAGGGCTGTACCGGTAGCTATGTGGTTAATCTCTCTTTCGTACTTCAATACAATGATCTCATGAATTGCCTTGCATGATTGAGATCCATATGATGAGCTTTGTAATCTAGATGTAGTTATGTTATTCAAGTGGATTTTACTTATGTGATCTCCGGAGACTCCTTGTCCCACGTGTGTAAAGGTGACAGTGTGTGCACCGTGTGGGTCTCTTAGGCTATATTTCACAGAATACTTGTTCACTGGGTTATGATTTGAGTTGGATGTCTCTATGAAATTGTGGTGTGTTAGTACCTCCTATGAATGCTCAAAGTGACAGCGTGGGGTGTTTATTAGTACTTGGGAATACATCTTTAAGGTTTGCTTTGCATCCCTACATGGTGAATTAGTGTTCGTTATCCAGCCAGAGAGTAATTCAGAATAGCATAGTGAAGTGCTTATATTTATATTCAATTATGATTGCATTGTTGAGAGTGTCCACTAGTGAAAGTATGATCCCTAGGCCTTGTTTCTAAGCATTGAAACACCGTTTCCAACAAGTTCTGCTACATGTTTGCTTGCTGCAATATTTATTTCAGATCGCAATTACTGTTTACTACCATCTATACCACCTGTGTTTTACTATCTCTTCGCCGAACTAGTGCACCTATACATCTGACAAGTGTATTAGGTGTGTTGGGGACACAAGAGACTTCTTGTATCTTAATTGCAGGGTTGCTTGAGAGGACTATCTTTGACCTCTACCTCCCTGAGTTCGATAAACCTTGGGTGATTCACTTAAGGGAAACTTGCTGCTGTTCTACAAACCTCTGCTCTTGGAGGCCCAACACTTTCTACAAGAATAGAAGCACACGTAGACATCACCCACGCCCACGTAGTTGCCTGCACTGCTGCACACACTCCTCTTCCTGCGCCGGTGATTACCGTGGACGTGTCGTGCCAAACTGGCCTTGGGAGATGCCCACGCTAGTTGACATGACACAACTTTCCGACGACAACGAGTAGTGGGCTAGGATTTAAAGAACTTGAGTATCGTGTGTTTTCGTTTTTGTTTTTATTATCTATGTATTGTCAACCCCCAATATATTGACCTCCTTGCCTCTACTTGTATTATATGAAAATTATTAGTACATTTATCGTTGGCTCGCTAGGGCATCCTCCCAATCCAAATGAACATTCTAAACAACTTCCAAATTGTTGTCTATGAAACGAACCCAAACAGACCAAAGATGCCCTAACACCGAGGGCATATCCAGCGGCCCGACGTAAACGGGTGTGTCCGCGCGGTCAGAAAATGCGTCTACACCCCTGCCCAGCGGCCCGACGCATAATGACCGGCATGTCCACGCCATGGAAACGCGGCATAAATTTTCCCCGCGAATGAGTTGACCGCAGACGCTGCGACTGACCATGTATTCTTAGCCAGCCCCGCACACCAGGGACATCGAAATCGAGCAGCCTTCGTTCGTGGTTCCCAAACTTTTGTCCCATCCTTAGTGCGGCATCGCCACCCCACCGTCGTTGCGCCAGACCGCCGTAGTTGACCAGGTCTCTTTGTGCGACGCCTCCTCCTTGTCCTAGCCTTGAAGCTAGGGTATTGGAGGCGACTTTGTCAGCATCGCCAGGTAAGACTCCAACGAACTTGAAGGATGACATTTCCGACATTTTGCGTCAAATTGACTAGCTCTGTTGTTTCCTCGTAGATGGACATCAGACAGTCGCTCAAGAGGCTCCACAACGAACACATAGATACCTCTTCTGATGAGGAGTCCAACTATACATCAAAGCTCATGATAGGTGTGGCCACCATCCTCCACGAGCACCATGACCTGGAGATGCCGGTGTACCGGGGCTCGACGCAGGCCGCTAGGGCAACATCAAGCGCAACAGAGTTGGTGGGCATGCCCGGATCTACAAAGACTACTTCCACCTCACCGATCCGGTGTCCAAGGCGCACATGTTCCGGTGCCGCTACCGGATTTCAAGAGACCTGTTTATGGTCATTCTACGGGGCGTCAAAGACTACGAGCCCTACTTCCAATGCATGCCCGATGCCGCTGGTAAGCTAGGCTTCACCTCTTAACAGAAATTCTTCTCAACTATTCGTATGTTGTCGTATGGATTGGCTGGTGATATTTTTATTCGACGAGTACCTGCGAATGAGTGAGAGCACCTGCCACGAATCCATGTACCGATTTTGTCGAGCCGTGAATGGGCGTTTACCGAACTGTACTTGAGAGAACCAACGTTGAGGACACTAGACGGATGTTGTCGGTCAATGAGGCTAGAGGGTTCCCGGCATGATCGGTAACATTGACGCAAGCATTGGCAGCGGAAGAACTATCCATTTGTATGCCACGTTCAGTACAACGGCCGAGGGATGAACTGTTATTCTTGAGGCAGTGACATCACAAGATTTGTGGATTTGACACTCTTTTTTTGGTATGGCCGGTTCCCACAATGACATCAATGTGCTGAACTGATCTCCGGTGTTCAACCGGTTTATGGAAGGCACTGCTCCTAAGGTCAGCTATGAGATCAATGGCAACACATATGACAGGCCATATTATCTTGTTGATGGTATTTATCTTGACTGGATCACACTAGTGAAGACAGCCCGTAATCCTCAAACTGAGAAGGATAAGAGGATTGCCAAGGCTCAAGAGGCTTGCATGAAAGATGTGGAGCGGGCATTTGATGTGATCCAACCTTGGTGGGCTATAGTTCGTCACCTAGCTAGAACATGGTCTCTTCGGACCATTCATGAGATGATGACATGTTGTGTGATCATGCACAACAGGATTGTCGAGAGCATTCTGATGGCCGCAATTATAATGGATGGGACTTTCGGGGTGAGTTGGTTGAGCCAAATCCTAGGGCAGGAACCTGGGAGGAATTCCTAAATATGAATATTGAAGCGTGTGACAGCAACATTTCCTAAGGCCTCTAGAAAGATTTGATTGAGTTGGTTAGGCATGAACAGAATGATGAGTAGTCAATCTCATCTCGTTTTATTTGTTAAGTACGAACTATGCTCTATCTATTTTCATACCTAGCAAGACATGTAGACTATTGCACTTATTTGGATGTAGTAATAAAGTAATTTGAGCCTCTATTTTCATTATTTTCTATGAGCAATTTGTTGCATACATTGCACTTTTACAATGGGAAAAACAAAAAACCAGCCTCGCAGATATAATGCGTCGACCCGCTGAGGGCACCCGATGTAGACGGACAATCGCAACAAATAGTCCAAATAAACGTTAACGTCCGAAATAAGTAGGGCTGCTCGAGATGCCCTAACTGGGCTGAGGCAGGGGCGGAGCCAGGATTTGAACATGAGGGGGGCGAAGATTTTTTTTGTAAGGGATAATAAGTCACTGGCATCAAGCCATATCAATATAAATGTTTGGCAGCATGATAGAAAACCAAAATTTTCTATTTGATCAAATTTTGGACACAACTTGCTTCTAAAAACATATATTATAGGTTGTATTATTGTTTCTGCCTGTGAAAATCGGTGCATAACTGATCGGTGCATAGCTGATCAGAGAAACGCATCCAACTAGGCGGTGAAAACAAACATCGTCTTATATTGCACGTATGCAAGTACAGATCAGACTAATATATACTAGATTGTAATCCACACGAAGCAAGTAGTACTAGTCTGTGATTCTGTATACCTACCTTCAGATTTGCGTGTGGTGATGGATTTGATGGCTCGGCTCTAAGTTGGGATGCCAGCTAGCATGGGCGACATCACGCCGCCGCACCACGGCGGCGTCCGTAGCCTCGTCTCATGGCGCCCCACAGACGGCGATGGAGTCATAGTTCGCGATGGGGACATCCTCTACTTCTCTCATGGTATAGTGATAGGCGCCCTAGTTCAATAGATCAATCGGCGGCGCAAGGAGGACGCTCAGACCGGGGAACTGCTCCCAAATTTCAGCGACAGATGTTATGCAGGTCTCTAATCCTTCACGATAGCTTAATGGGCTGTTTTATTGGGCTTGGATGAATATCTAGCTAGATATACACGCAATAGACTTGGGCTTGTAAGACTAACTTCGTGATTACATGCAGTAATTAGACGTACATATGTATAGGGGGGGCCGATCGTTGGGGGGTCTAGCCCCTGCTCGCCCCCCCCTGTCTCCGCCCCTGGAGAGAATGAAAACTTTGGTAAAGAATTTCCCAACCCATGGACTGACTACTTGGATGATCATCCAAACCTTCTATGCATGACTAAATTTTTCTTCGCGGAATTTATTGGATTCAGCTGCTGGAGGTACCTTTATGTCCATCACATTGGGGGCGGCTACAAAACTTCTTGATGATATGATGATAAATTACTCTGAATGGCACACGGAAAGAGCTCCACAAGGTAAGAAGGTAAATTCTGTTGAAGAAACCTCTTCCTTGAGTGATAAGATTGATGTGATTATGTCTATGCTTGTGAATGGTAGATCTAATGTTGATCCAAATAATATTCCTTTAGCTTCATTGGTTGCTCAAGAAGAAAATGTTGATGTGAATTTCATTAAGAATAATAATTTCAACAACAATGCTTATAGGAACAACTCTGGTAATAACTATAGGCCATATCCTTCTGCTAATGGTAATGGTTATGGTAATTCTTATGGGAATTCTTACAATAATAATAGGAGTGTACCCCCTGGTCTTGAAGCTATGCTTAAAGAATTTATTAGTACACAAACTGCTTTTAACAAATCTGTTGAGGAAAAGCTTGATAAAATTGATACTATTGCTTCTAGAGTTGATAGACTTGCCTCCGATGTTAATCTTTTAAAATTGAAAGTTATGCCTAATAATGATATT
This sequence comes from Lolium multiflorum, assembly GCA_030979885.1. Lineage (NCBI taxonomy): Eukaryota > Viridiplantae > Streptophyta > Magnoliopsida > Poales > Poaceae > Lolium > Lolium multiflorum. Next base: position 140,269,155 of record CM061753.1, on the reverse strand, counting down.
GATAATAAGATTATTACTACAGCAAATGCCATCCAAGTTAGAATTAATGAGAATATAAGATTAATGGCTGAATTGCGTGCTAGGTGGGATAGAGAAGAAAATGAAAAACTAGCTAAAGAGAATAATGTAGCTAAAGTTTGGACTATTACCACCACTAGTAATGCTAATTCTTCACATGTTGCTGCACCTCCTACTATCAATGGTAATATAATTGGTGTTGGCAATGTTTCTACTCCTAGTGCAAAGCGTACAAAACTGCCTGAAATTGCTAAAACTGCTGAAACTGCTTGTGATAAAACTGCTGAAATTTTTTCCAACCTTGGGAACAATGATCCCATTGTTGTAGCTCATAATGATTTAGATTTTGATGATTGCCACATCTCTGAAAGTTATAAAGTTCTTACAAAAACTTGCTAAAAGTCCTAATGCTAGTGCTATAAATTTAGCCTTTACAAAACATATTACAAATGCTCTCATAAAAGCTAGAGAAGAGAAACTAAAACTTGAAACTTCTATTCCTAGAAAGTTAGAAGATGGTTGGGAGCCCATCATTAAAATGAAATTCAATGACTTTGAATGTAATGCTTTATGTGATCTTGGTGCAAGTATTTCTGTTATGCCTAAAAAGATTTATGATATGCTTGACTTGCCACCATTGAAGAATTGTTATTTGGATGTTAATCTTGCCGATAATGTTAAAAAGAAACCTTTGGGGAGGATTGATAATGTGCATATTACGGTTAACAATAACCTTGTCCCCGTTGATTTTGTTGTCTTGGATATCGAATGCAATGCATCTTGTCCTATTGTGTTGGGAAGACCTTTTCTTCGAACCGTTGGTGTTGTTATTGATATGAGGGAAGGTAATATTAAATATCAATTTCCTCTCAAGAAAGGTATGGAACACTTCCCTAGAAAGAGAATGAAGTTGCCTTTTGATTCTATTATTAGAACAAGCTATGATGTTGATGCTTCTACTCTTGATGTTACTTGATTTACACTTTCTGCGCCTAGCTGAAAGGCGTTAAAGAAAAGCGCTTATGGGAGACAACCCATGTTTTTACCTACAGCAATTTTTTGTTTTGTTGAGTCTTGGAAGTTGTTTACTACTGTAGCAACCTCTCCTTATCATGTTTTTGTGCCAAGTAAAGTTTATATGTCAAAGTTGATGTTATATTTGGGATCGCTGCGCAGAAACAGCATTGCTGTCTGTCACGAATCTGGGCACAGTCCTCTGTAGAAAATTCGAAAAAATCTGCCAATTTACGTGATCCTCAGATATGTACGCAACTTTCATTAGTTTTGAGTTTTTCCATTTGAGCAAGTCTGGTGCCAGCTTTAAATTCGTCTTTACGGACTGTTCTGTTTTTGACAGATTCTGCCTTTTATTTCGCATTGCCTCTTTTGCTATGTTGGATTTATTTCTTTGATCCATTAATGTCCAGTAGCTTTATGCAATGTCCAGAAGTGTAAAGAATGATTGTGTCACCTCTGAATGAGTGAATTATTAATTGTGCACTAACCCTCTAATGAGTTTGCTTGAAGTTTGGTGTGAAGGAAGTTTTCAAGGGTCAAGAGAGGAGAATGATATACTATGATCAAGAGGAGTGAAAGCTCTAAGCTTGGGGATGCCCCCGTGGTTCACCCCTGCATATTTTAAGAAGACTCAAGCGTCTAAGCTTGGGGATGCCCAAGGCATCCCCTTCTTCATCGACAACATCATCAGGTTCCTCCCCTGAAACTATATTTTTATTCAGTCACATCTTGTGTTCTTTACTTGGAGCGTCGGTTTGTTTTTGTTTTTGTTTGAATAAAATGGATCCTAGCATTCACTTTGTGGGAGCGAGACACGCTCCGCTGTTGCATATGGACACATGTGTCCTTAGGTTTTACTCATAATGTTCAAGGCGAAGTTTCTTCTTCGTTAAATTGTTATATGGTTGGAATTGAAAAATGCTACATGTAGTAATTCTAAAATGTCTTGGATAATGTGATACTTGGCAATTGTTGTGCTCATGTTTAAGCTCTTGCATCATATGCTTTGCACCCATTAATGAAGAAATACATAGAGCTTGCTAAAATTTGATTTGCATATTTGGTTTCTCTAAGGTCTAGATAATATCTAGTATTGAGTTTTGAACAACAAGGAAGACGGTGTAGAGTCTTATAATATTTACAATATGTCTTTTATGTGAGTTTTGCTGCACTTGTTCATCCTTGAGTTTGCTTCAAATAACCTTGCTAGCCTAAACCTTGTATCGAGAGGGAATACTTCTCATGCATCCAAAATCCTTGAGCCAACTACTATGCCATTTGTGTCCACCATAACTACCTACTACATGGTATTTCTCCGCCATTCCAAAGTAAATTGCTTGAGTGCTACCTGTAAAATTCCATCATTCGCCTTTGCAATATATAGCTCATGGGACAAAATAGCCTTAAAAACTATCGTAGTATTGAATATGTACTTATGCACTTTATCTTTTATTAAGTTGCTTGTTGTGCGATAACCATGTTTCTGGGGAACGCCATCAACTATTGTTGAATATCATGTGAGTTGCTATGCATGTCCGTCTTGTCTGAAGGATCTATCATTTTAGTGGTTGGAGCATGCAAAATTGTTAGAGAAGAACATTGGGCCGCTAACTAAAGCCATGAACCATGGTTGAAGTTTCAGTTTTGGACATATATCCTCAATCTCATATGAGAATAATAATCATTGCTACATGCTTATGCATTTAAGAGGAGTCCATTATCTGTTGTCCATGTTGTCCCGGTATGGATGTCTAAGTTGAGAATAATCAAAAGCGAGAAATCCAAAATGCGAGCTTTCTCCTTAGACCTTTGTACAGGCGGCATGGAGGTACCCCTTTGTGACACTTGGTTGAAACATGGCATGCAAAGATCCGGTAGTCCAAGCTAAGTAGGACGAGGTGCGGACACTATTAGTATACTATGCATGAGGCTTGCAACTTGTAAGATATAATTTACATAACTCATATGCTTTATTACTACCGTTGACAAAATTGTTTCATGTTTCCAAAATAAAAGCTCTAGCACAAATACAGCAATCGATGCTTTCCTCTTTGAAGGACCATTCTTTTACTTTTATTGTTGAGTCAGTTTACCTATCTCCTTCCACCTAAGAAGCAAACACTTGTGTGAACTGTGCATTGATTCCTACATACTTGCATATTGCACTTGTTATATTACTTTATGTTGACAATATCCATGAGATATACATGTTATAAGTTGAAAGCAACCGCTGAAACTTCATCTTCCTTTGTGTTGCTTCAATACCTTTACTTTGATTTATTGCTTTATGTGTTAACTCTTATGCAAGACTTATTGATGCTTGTCTTGAAGTACTATTCATGAAAAGTCTTTGTCATATGATTCAGTTGTTTACTCATATCATTACCTTTGTTTTGATCGCTGCATTCATTACATATGTTTACAAATAGTATGATCAAGATTATGATGGCATGTCACTTCAGAAATTATCTTTGTTATCGTTTTACCTGCTCGGGACGAGCAGAACTAAGCTTGGGGATGCTGATACGTCTCCAACGTATCGATAATTTCTTATGTTCCATGCTACTTTATTGATGATACCTACATGTTTTATGCACATTATATGTCATATTTATGCATTTTCTGGAACTAAACTATTAACAAGATGCCGAAGAGCCAGTTGTTGTTTTCTGCTGTTTTTGGTTTCAGAAATCCTAGTAAGGAAATATTCTCGGAATTGGACGAAACTTTCGCCCAGGGTCCTATTTTTGCACGAAGCTTCCAGAAGACCGAAGAGATAACGAAGTGGGGCCACGAGGCAGCCAGGGACGGGCGGCGCGGCCCAAGCCCTGGCCGCGCCGACCTACCCCTGGGCCCCTCGTGTGGCCCCCGCGTTGACCTTCCGCCTACTTAAAGTCTCCGTCGCGAAACCCCCAGTACCGAGAGCCACGATACGGAAAACCTTCCAGAGCCGCCGCCGCGAATCCCATCTCGGGGATTCAGAGATCGCCTCCGGCACCCTGCCGGAGAGGGGATTCATCTCCCGGAGGACTCTACACCGCCATGGTCGCCTCCGGAGTGATGAGTGAGTAGTTCACCCCACCATGGGTCCATAGCGGTAGCTAGATGGTCGTCTTCTCCTTGTTGTGCTTCATTGTTGGATCTTGTGAGCTGCCTAACATGATCAAGATCATCTATCTGTAATACTATATGTTGTGTTTGTCGGGATCCGATGGATAGAGAGTACTATGATTATGGTGATTATCAATCTATTGTTTATGTGTTGTTTATGATCTTGCATGCTCTCCGTTATTAGTAGAGGCTCTGGCCAAGTTTGTACTCTTAACTCCAAGAGGGAGTATTTATGCTCGATAGTGGGTTCATGCCTCCATTAAATGGGACAGTGAGAAAGTTCTAAGGTTGTGGATGTGCTGTTGCCACTAGGGATAAAACATTGATTCTATGTCTAAGGATGTAGTTGTTGATTACATTACGCACCATACTTAATGCAATTGTCTGTTGCTTAGCAACTTAATACTGAATGGGGTTCGGATGATAACCTGAAGGTGGACTTTTTAGGCATAGATGCATTGGATGGCGGTCTATGTACTTTGTCGTAATGCCCAATTAAATCTCACTATATTTATCATATCATGTATATGCATTGTTATGCCTTTCTCTATTTGTCAATTGCCCGACTGTAATTTGTTCACCCAACAAGCTTTTATCTTATGGGAGAGACACCTCTAGTGAACTGTGGACCCGGTCCTATTCTTTACATAGCATACAATCTACTGCAATTGTGTTTACTGTTTTCTTTGCAAACATCTTCCACTCGATACGTTTAATCCTTTGTTACAGCAAGCCGGTGAGATTGACAACCTCACTGCTTCGTTGGGGCAAAGTACTTTGGTTTTGTTGTGCAGATTCCACGTTGGCGCGGAATCCCTGGTGTTGCGCCGCATCACATTTCGCGACCATCAACCTTCAACGTGCTTCTTGGCTCCTCCTGGTTCGATTAAACCTTGGTTTCTTTCTGAGGGAAAACTTGCCACTGTGCGCATCATACCTTCCTCTTGGGGTTCCCAACCACTACTGCAGAATAGCTTATAGCCGCCACAACTTTAGTGACAGGCAAAATTATGCCTGTCACTGGTACAGATACTAGTGACAGGCTCATATAAGTCTGTCGCTAGTATAGCACACTAGTGACAGACACATAAAAGAGGTTGTTACTAGCGTATTTTTTCAAAGGCAGCTAAAAAGAAATAATATGCTAGTGACAGGTATCTATGATTGAATGTCACCGGACGGACTATATTTTAAACCAAGCATCATGTGTGGTCAGGCCTACCGCGAGACTCTTTCTGGGCCGGCCACCATCGCGTGTTCTCCCTTGGAAACTCGCTCGGTGGAGACTCCGAGTCCTGACTCGAAACAGGTCCATATCGAAGACACTCGAGCTCTTGTTCGTGTTCCTGAGAAACTCAACTTAAACCGGTTTTCACGGATGAGTTGAAAAAAAAATCAGGTCAAGCCATCCAAATCCCCAACCGCCGCTGCCCTGCTCGTCCAACGCCGCCGCCCCTCCAATGCTCCATCGCTGGACCGATCGCCCCTCCAACTCCGGGCCGGTCGCCCCTCCAACGCCGCCAGCTCCTCCAACGCTGTCGCCCCTGCGTTGGCGCAGTAGGAGGCTGTGGCGGAAGCAACACGACATGCGGCCGCAACTACTTCTCCATCACCAGCCGCATCGTTGCCCTCGTCTCCGTTGCACAGTCCCGCCTCTCGTCGCCTTCTTCAGTTAGCGCCTCTCTTCCAGTCCTCCTCTTTACAAATCCTTTCCAACGATTCTACCTTTAAGCCTCCACTCCCCGGTTACTCGGATCCGCTTCTATTCTCGTTTCATGCATCCATATTGCTGTTGTTGATGGTTGAACCAGATTTGTATGTTTTGTTCTTCCATGCAGTCGTGCACATAATGTCCGGGAAAATAACCTGGACATACCATGGGAGTACACCAAGGCGAACATGTAGAAGGTAGGATTCTTTCTTGTCTCAGATTCTGTGAGGTTGATAAGATTTGGAAGGTAGCATTTGCAGTATTCATTAGTTTGATACCCTTGAATGACAGTTCAGGTTAACCTTTTTTGTTATTCCACAGGGGAAGCCTTATTGGACAAATTTATTACAAGTTCAAATATTCTTGACATGTATACTCGGGAAATGGAAAGAAATCTGAAGAAACCTTTGTGGATACCTTACTACAGTATGGATATACTATATATATCTAAGAATTGGCTGAAACGGCTACAATCCTTTGACTTCCACTGCCCTTGTACATGTATCAAATTGGCAGGCTCTCCTACGACATTTCTAATTTATGATTTCACAATCAGAACACAGGTTCACCTCACAGGATCACCTCCAGCAAGTCATCACTACCATTCTCCTAAAAGACCTTGCTAAGCCTGGGTGGAACACAAATCAGGTACAGATCTCTTAGAGAAATGAATGCTATACATCAATTTCAACTGTATGAAAGGAAAATAAAGTTCTAGCTCTGGATGGACTACCTGAGCTTTTGGTGTCTGTCTTGTATAATTTCGGCAAACCATCTTACTGTGGATATTACAAATGTAATTTTTTTTGCTTGCAGTTATACTGATGATACTGGAAAATCATTTTCAATGACTACCTTGCCTATATTAGTAACTTTGGTGTTGGCCTTCGTCGCTATTGATTGAGCTGCAAAAAACTATTTATGGCACCATCTGATCTTGTTGCAATAACACATACTCATAATCTCCAGGTGTGTTATATCAACTCGTGTGTGTCACTCATACTTGTAACATTAGGCCTTTATTTCTGTGCAGCCACGGTAAGTTAGTAACATGGAAGCCAATGTTATAGATTTATTTATCCATTAAGTTATGGATGGTAATAAGGCCAGCAAATAAAAAAGAAGCATTAGTAGCCGAGTCTAGATTATCTGTATATATTATATGCTGTTCCAAATGTATTTTCCTCATTCTGTTACTTGATGAATAAAGGGGTCCTATAAATTAATATTCCAGCTAATCAGCGTGCATCAAGAATTCAAGATGCACTAGATCGAGCTGCATTCGGCCAGTTTCCTGGGCGTTTTTGTTCCTGGGTCAGGTGGTAGGTAGGCATTTGTTCATGGTCCATCTACAAAGGTACCTGATTCTGTAGGACTGTAGGTACTAATAATAAATGATTCTCACCTTTTTGATCTTGTGAGTATCCGTCACACACTCACACTATGAAGTTGTGGGTTCACATGTTGTTTATATGTACAACTGGGAAGGTGCTTACTTTGATAGCACCATCTTTTCCTATGAAATTTTGACAGGGCTCTCGATGTTCTGATAAACACTACTACTACCTTAAGCCATTAGTGAACCATCGCAGGTCTACCATAGTGTTGATGCAGTTCCACCAAATTGTTTGATCATGAAACATTTCTTTGTGGCATTTGAAGAACATCTAGCTGATTCTCTTGCATCAATTGGCTTTTCAAAATTAACTAACAGATGAAAAGGTAGCTGCTTGTGTTTCAATCAGAGATTGTTTCTGCATAACCGTTTTTTACAGAGATTATCCGTGCGTAGAAGACTTGGTCAAATAATATCGAATTGCGGCTGTGTACTTTGAACCCAGGGCATTCCATTATAAATTTTTTTGTTGAACCTAGCTTTTACATCTGGAAGGCTAAGGACATCACATATACTCCTTTGTTTTAAATCGACCCTCTATGCGGTTTCAGCAATGGAGTTGGCTCTAGTTCTTGAATAGCTGGTGCATGAGAAGGAACGCAACCTAGACATTTTGTCAGTATGGGTTTAGCTTAGGACGTGTTTGGAAGTCCTCGGCCAAACGAGTATTTCACGGAAAGACGACAAGGAATTTCGTTAATAACCGACCGTTTTGATTCTTTAGAACAACTCGATGAATTTAGTAGATCCTTTTAGTTGTAAGTTTCTCCTTCATGCTGTTATACAATAAATTATTGTGAAAGAGATTTGTTGCACGTTCTTTGGACCAAACTGAGTACTATTCGATTTTTTTATATTTAGAATCTCTTTATTCTCCAACACGTGCTTTTCCACATGGTAACATTGCTCAAAATTATATGCTCATTTCCTTGTTTGTATCAGGTTAAGCACTCATCCGTTTCTGCGCCATTAAGGTTCATACAAGGAAGACGCCTCAAAGAGATGATGGAAATGTGGAACAATGAAAGGAACTGGCAGCTGTGCATATTACATGTACCGTGGTGTTATTGTTCTTTGGAGTTTAAACTGCTTGCTACATAATTGAAGAAACTATTCTTCATTAGTCTATGATAGATGGCAAGTTCTTATGCTAGTGTGTTAGTTGTGCAAATATTATGTTGTATTGGGTGACGTGAATGTGTCATTAATAAATCTCGTTGTGCTATCTCAAATATTTGTGAAAAATGCAATTTATTGATTATAACATTTTATTGTGCTATTCGTGGAAAATGTATTTGATTTTTTAATATCGAAATTCAAACCAATGGCAGCCAGGATTATGGGGCCGTGGCCTTTGATTGCGACAAGTGACATGCATCTTTTTTGCCTGTCACTTGTATACACATACTAGTGACAGGCACTTTGCCTGTCACTAGTAACCTTATACCAGTGACTAGTCATTAGTGACATGCGCTTTGCCTGTCACTAATGGGCCCTTTAAGCCTGTCACTGATAGCCAATTCTGCAGTAGTGAACGGACGTGTACATTTACGCGCATCAACAATGCATCGGCCTTCTCTGCAGCGGCATCAACAAAGGCAGCACGATCAGCGTCATCATCATGGATTGACCCCGCTGTATCACTTATATCGTCAGCAAGGGATTGAGGATCGATGAAAGAAGCTTCAGGATTCATTGGATCATCGTGTTCATCTTCTGGGTCTATTTTTCCTTCGGTGTGGTATTCTACAAGGGTTGAAGAGTCTCTTCTCTCGGAAGTATCATTCGACAAGTGTTGCAAACGTTCGGGAACTGTGAAGATTGAAAGAAACAGATTAATGAGAACACGAAGAAAAATTTACCTCGGTTGGTAGATGGTCAGCGTCGTACGACGGTTGGGGAGATATTAGTGGGATTGAGTCTTATTGGCTAAAGAGAGTAAGGCGCCTAACTTCATCAAGCAGCTCCTTCTCGGATAACTCAGCAACATTTACTCTGGTCTCATCCTTGGGGCCCGAATACAACCACATCGGGTGGGCCCTAGACATGATTGGCTGGACTCGACGTTTTAAGAACACAGCGGCTACCTCGGTACCTATCATGGTTTGGCCGTCGGATTCCTTGATCCGAAGGAATCTCTCGAATAATCTATCGACTGTTGGTTTTTCATCGGGTGAAAGGATATTCTTCCAAGACTTCTTAGGCTCGGCTTCCAGAACGTCGGAGAATTGGGGGCTGGGTGTCGGTTGCTGATGAATCTCTGATATAAAACCACTTCAGCCTCCATCCTTGAACGGATTCTTTCATTGGAAAATTGAAGTAGTTAGCCTCTTTTCGGACGACAAACCCAACTCCACCAATGACGAAAGACCCACTGATACGTCCATTTTGCATCACTATTTTATATCATAATTTGCTATTATTCATTGATATATATCATATTTAGAGATGATACTTATGTTATTTCACATATTTTGCATGTTTCATGATTATTGGAGAATTATTCACTGGAGTCAGGATTCTGCTGGAAAAAGCGCCGTCAGGACACCATATTTCTGAAGATCAACAATTGACGAAATTACATGAACATCTTATTTTTAGAAGATGAAGCCAGCCAAAAGGAGGGACCGAGGAGGGCCGCGTGGGCCCCCCATAGGCGGCGCGGGCCCAGGCCTGGATGCGCCGCCTTGTGGGGAGGGGGCCCATAGCCCTCTTCGGCCGCCTCTCCTTCGCGTACTTCTTCGTCCCGAAAACCTAAGGCACGGGGGATAAGCGAGAATAGACACAGCCGCCTCTGCGGGGCGGAGAAACACCAGAGAGCTCTCCGAGGAATCCGCCGGAAATTCCCTCCCGGAGGGGGAAATCGTCGCCATCGCCACCGTCATCGAACTGGACTTCATTGGGATCATCATCATCATCATCTCCACCATCTACACTGCCATCTCCACCGCTGCACCTCATGTCCGCTGTAACATCTAGGGTTGGATCTTGAGTATTTCATAGGGAAACTCTCTCAAATGTATCTATAATTTCTGATGTTCCATGCTTGTTTTGTGACAATACTTACATGTTATGTTCATACTTTATATCGTTTTTATGCGTTTTCTGGAACTAACCTATTAACAAGATTCCGAAGTGCCAGTTCCTGTTTTCTGCTGTTTTTGGTTCCAGAAAGGCTGTTCGGGCAATATTCTCGGAATTCGACGAAACGAAGACCAAACATCATAATTCACCGAGACGGACCAGGACACCGAAGGGGAGACGGAGAGGAGGCCCAGGGCCCCAGACCATAGGGCCGCGCGGCAGGGCCCGGGCCGCGCCGACCTATGGGGAGCGCCCTGGTGCCCCTCTGCGCCACCTCTTCGCCTATAAGACCCCTTTCGACCTAAAAACGCGATACCGATTGACGAAACTCCAGAAAACATCTAGGGGCGCCGCCGCCATCGCGAAACTCAATTCGGGACAGAAACTCCGTTCTCCCTGCCAGGACGGGGAATTGCCCCCGGAGCCATCTCCATCGACACCGCCGCCATCTTCATCGCCATCGCTGTCTCCCATGATGAGGAGTGAGTAGTTCTCCCCCGGGGCTGAGGGCTCTACCGTAGCTATGTGGTTAATCTCTCTCTCTCTACTCCAATACAATGATCTCATGAGCTGCTTTACATGATTGAGATCCATATGATGAGCTTTGTATCGCTACTAGTTTATGTGCTACTCATGTGATGTTATTAAAGTAGTCTATTCCTCCTGCATGGTGTAAAGGTGCTAGTGTGTGCACCGTGTGGTTCTTGTCGTAGGCTATGATCGTGACCTCTTGTAGGTTGTGGAGTTAATTGTCATTATGATAGTATTGATGTGATCTATTCCTCCTTTCATAGTGTAATGTGGACAATGTGTATGCTATGTTAGTTCTTGGTTTATTTTGCAAAGATCTATTATGCTCTAAGGTTATTTAAATATGAACATCGAATGTTGTGGAGCTTGTTAACTCCGGCATTGAGGTGCTCTTGTAGCCCTACACAACGAATGGTGTTTGTCATCCAACAAAAGAGTATATGTAGCACAAATGAGAGAAGCTATTATTTATTATGCGATCAATGTTGAGAGTGTCCACTAGTGAAAGTATGATCCCTAGGCCTTGTTTCCAAACATCGAATCTCTGTTTATTTACTGTTGCATGTTTACTCGCTGCCATATTTTATTCAGATTGCTATTACCATTCATATACATCCATACTGCTTGTATTTCACTATCTCTTCGCCGAACTAGTGCACCTATACATCTGACAAGTGTATTAGGTGTGTTGGGGACACAAGAGACTTCTTGTATCGTGATTGCAGGGTTGCTTGAGAGGGATATCTTTGACCTCTTCCTCCCTGAGTTCGATAAACCTTGGGTGATCCACTTAAGGGAAAACTTGCTGTTCTACAAACCTCTGCTCTTGGAGGCCCAACACTGTCTACAGGAAAAGAAGCGTGAGTAGACATCAGAAACTCTCCCGGTATTGATTACTACTTGTTATTGATGCTATTGAGTGAAACCATTGGATCAAGGTTTATGTTCAGATTGTTATTCATCATCATATCACCTCTGATTATGTTCCATATGATGTCTCGTGAGTAGTTCGTTTAGTTCTTGAGGACATGGGTGAAGTCTAAATGTTAGTAGTGAACTATGTTGAGTAATATTTAATGGTTTGATATTTAAGTTGTGGTGTTATTCTTCTAATGGTGTCATGTGAACGTCGACTACATGATACTTCACCTTTATGGGCCTAGGGGAGTACATCTTGTATTCGTTTGCTAATTGTGGGGTTGCCGGAGTGACAGCAACCTGAACCCCCGTTGGTATATCGATGCAGGAGGGATAGCAGGATCTCAGAGTTTAAGGTTGTGGTTAGATTTATCTTAATTACTTTCTTGTATTTGCGGATGCTTGCAAGGGGTATAATCACAAGTATGTATTAGTCCTAGGAAGGGCGGTGCATTAGCATAGGTTCACCCACACAACACTTATCAAAACAATGAAGATTAATCAACTATATGAAGCGAAAGCACTAGACTAGATCCCCGTGTGTCCTCAAGAACGTTTGGTCATTATAAGTAAACAAACCGGCTTGTCCTTTGTGCTAAAAAGGATTGGGCCACTCGCTGCAATTATTACTCTCGCATTTTACTTACTTGTACTTTATTTATCTGCTATATCAAAACCCCCTGAAAACTTGTCTGTGAGCATTTACAGTGAATCCTTCATCGAAACTGCTTGTCAACACCTTCTGCGATACTACGATACACCCCCTATACTTGTGGGTGATGGCGTGTAACTCACACGTTCGTTGGGAACCCCAAGAGGAAGGTATGATGCGCACAGTAGCAAGTTTTCCCTCAGAAAGAAACCAAGGTTTAATCGAACCAGGAGGAGCCAAGAAGCACGTTGAAGGTTGATGGTCGCGAAATGTGATGCGGCGCAACACCAGGGATTCCGGCGCCAACGCGGAACCTGCACAACACAACCAAAGTACTTTGTCCCAACGAAACAGTGAGGTTGTCAATCTCACCGGCTTGTTGTAACAAAGGATTAAACGTATCGAGTGGAAGATGTTTGCAAAGAAAACAGTAAAACAAGTAGAATGTATGCTATGTAAAGAATAGGACCGGGGTCCACAGTTCACTAGAGGTGTCTCTCCCATAAGATAAAAGCATGTTGGGTGAACAAATTACAGTCGGGCAATTGACAAATAAAGAAAGGCATAACAATGCATATACATGACATGGTAAATATAGTGAGATTTAATCCGGGCATTACGACAAAGTACATAGACCGCCATCCAACCGCATCTATGCCTAAAAAGTCCACCTTCAGGTTATCATCCGACCCCCTCCAGTATTAAGTTGCAAAGCAACAGACAATTGCATTAAGTATGGTGCGTAATGTAATCAACAACTACATCTTTAGACATAGCATCAATGTTTTATCCCTAGTGGCAACAGCACATCACAACCTTAGAACCTACTGTCACGATCCCAGATTCAATGAAGGCATGAACCCACTATCGAGCATAAATACCCCCTCTTGGAGTTAAGAGCAAAAACTTGGCCAGAGCCTCTACTAATAACGGAGAGCATGCAAGATCATAAACAACACATAAAAAATAGATTGATAATCACCATAATCATAGTACTCTCTATCCATCGGATCCCGACAAACACAACATATAGTATTACAGATAGATGATCTTGATCATGTTAGGCAGCTCACAAGATCCAACAATGAAGCACAACAAGGAGAAGACGACCATCTAGCTACTGCTATGGACCCATGGTCCAGGGGTGGACTACTCACTCATCACTCCGGAGGCGACCATGGCGGTGTAGAGTCCTCCGGGAGATGAATCCCCTCTCCGGCAGGGTGCCGGAGGCGATCTCCGAGAATGGGATTCGCGGCGGCGGCGTCTCTCCAAGGTTTTCCGTATCGTGGCTCTCGCGGGGGTTTCGCGACGGAAGCTTTAAGTAGGCGGAGGGTCAACGCGGGGGCCACACGAGGGCCCAGGGTAGGTCGGCGCGGCCAGGGCCTGGGCCGCGCCGGCCTCCCTCGGCCGCCTCGTGGCCCCACTTCGTTAGGTCTTCGGTCTTCGGAAGCTTCGTGCAAAAATAGGACCCCGGGCGAAAGTTTCGTCCAATTCCGAGAATATTTCTTTACTAGGATTTCTGAAACCAAAAACAGCAGAAAACAGCAACTGGCTCTTCGGCATCTTGTTAATAGGTTAGTTCCAAAAATGCATAAATATGACATATAATGTGCATAAAACATGTAGGTATCATCAATAAAGTAGCATGGAACATAAGAAATTATCGATACGTTGGAGACGTATCAGCATCCCCAAGCTTAGTTCTGCTCGTCCCGAGCAGGTAAAACGATAACAAAGATAATTTCTGAAGTGACATGCCATCATAATCTTGATCATACTATTTGTAAACATATGTAATGAATGCAGCGATCAAAGCAAAGGTAATGACATGAGTAAACAAGAATCATATAGCAAAGACTTTTCATGAATAGTACTTCAAGACAAGCATCAATAAGTCTTGCATAAGAGTTAACTCATAAAGCAATAAATCAAAGTAAAGGTGTTGAAGCAACAAAAAGAAGATTAAGTTTCAGCGGTTGCTTTCAACTTATAACATGTATATCTCATGGATATTGTCAACATAAAGTAATATAATAAGTGCAATATGCAAGTATGTAGGAATCAATGCACAGTTCACACAAGTGTTTGCTTCTTAAGGTGGAGGGAGATAGGTAAACTGACTCAACAATAAAAGTAAAAGAAAGGTCCTTCAATGAGGAAAGCATTGATTGCTGTATTTGTGCTAGAGCTTTTATTTTGAAAACATGAAACAATTTTGTCAACGGTAGTAATAAAGCATATGAGTTATGAAAATTATATCTTACAAGTTGCAAGCCTCACGCATAGTATACTAATAGTGCCCGCACCTCGTCCTACTTAACTTGGACTACCGGATCTTCGCATGCCATGTTTCAACCAAGTGTCACAAAGGGGTACCTCCATGCCGCTGTACAAAGGTCTAAGGAGAATGCTCGCATTTCGGATTTCTCGCTTTTGATTATTCTCAACTTAGACATCCATACCGGGACAACATGGACAACAGATAATGGACTCCTCTTAAATGCATAAGCATGTAGCAAAGTTATTATTCTCATATGAGATTGAGGATATATGTCCAAAACTGAAACTTCCACCATGATTCATGGCTTTAGTTAGCGGCCCAATGTTCTTCTCTAACAATTTTGCATGCTCCAACCACTAAAATGATAGACCTTCAGACAAGACGGACATGCATAGCAACTCACATGATATTCAACAATAGTTGATGGCGTTCCCCAGAAGCATGGTTATCGCACAACAGGCAACTTAATAAAATATAAAGTGCATAAGTACATATTCAATACTACGATAGTTTTTAAGGCTATTTTGTCCCATGAGCTATATATTGCAAAGGTGAATGATGGAATTTTAAAGATAGCACTCAAGCAATTTACTTTGGAATGGCGGAGAAATACCATGTAGTAGGTAGGTATGGTGGACACAAATGGCATAGTAGTTGGCTCAAGGATTTTGGATGCATGAGAAGTATTCCCTCTCGATACAAGGTTTAGGCTAGCAAGGTTATTTGAAGCAAACTCAAGGATGAACAAGTGCAGCAAAACTCACATAAAAGACATATTGTAAACATTATAAGACTCTACACTGTCTTCCTTGTTGTTCAAAACTCAATACTAGATATTATCTAGACCTTAGAGAGACCAAATATGCAAATCAAATTTTAGCAAGCTCTATGTATTTCTTCATTAATGGGTGCAAAGCATATGATGCAAGAGCTTAAACATGAGCACAACAATTGCAAAGTATCACATTATCCAAGACATTTTAGAATTACTACATGTAGCATTTTCCAATTCCAACCATATAACAAATTAACGAAGAAGAAACTTCGCCTTGAACATTATGAGTAAAGCCTAAGGACACATGTGTCCATATGCAACAGCGGAGCGTGTCTCTCTCCCACAAAGTGAATGCTAGGATCCATCTTATTCAAACAAAAACAAAAACGAAAACAAACCGACGCTCCAAGTAAAGAACACAAGATGTGATTGAATAAAAATATAGTTTCAGGGGAGGAACCTGATGATGTTGTCGATGAAGAAGGGGATGCCTTGGGCATCCCCAAGCTTAGACGCTTGAGTCTTCTTAAAATATGCAGGGGTGAACCACGGGGCATCCCCAAGCTTAGAGCTTTCACTCCTCTTGATCATAGTATATCATTCTCCTCTCTTGACCCTTGAAAACTTCCTTCACACCAAACTTCAAGCAAACTCATTAGAGGGTTAGTGCATCATTAATAATTCACTCATTCAGAGGTGACACAATCATTATTTTCACTTCTGGACATTGCATAATGCTACTGGACATTAGTGGATCAAAGAAATAAATCCAACATAGCAAAAGAGGCAATGCGAAATAAAAGGCAGAATCTGTCAAAAACAGAACAGTCCGTAAAGACGAATTTAGAAATGGCACCAGACTTGCTCAAATGGAAAAACTCAAAACTAATGAAAGTTGCGTACATATCTGAGGATCACGCTCGTAAATTGGCAGATGTTTTCGAATTTTCTACAGAGAATTGTGCCCAGATTCGTGACAGACAGCAATGCTGTTTCTGCGCAGCGATCCCAAATATAACATCAACTTTGACATAGAAACTTTACTTGGCACAAAAACATGATAAGGAGAGGTTGCTACAGTAGTAAACAACTTCCAAGACTCAACAAAACAAAAAATTGCTGTAGGTAAAAACATGGGTTGTCTCCCATAAGCGCTTTTCTTTAACGCCTTTCAGCTAGGCGCAGAAAGTGCAAATCAAGTAACATCGAGAGTAGAAGCATCAACATTATTATTTTTCATGCAAACACAACTTGTTGCAGAGGGTGCTTTAGGTGCTCCATTATCTAAATTTTCTATGGTGGTGCTAGGGGTTTTAGCAATTTTAGGTCTATAGTAATTCTTTTGTTTAGGCACCTTAGAGGCATACATGAATTTTTGCTCTTTACCCACATAGGCTTTCTCATTATACTTGAGAGAAGAAAAGGTTGAACCCAAGGTTCCCATAGCTTTTTCAAGTTCATCAATCCTATTGGTTTGATTATCATGGATAACACAAGTTCCTAGGACACTAATTCTTTCATCAATTCCTCCTAGGGATTTATCAAGTTCATCAGTTTTATCCAATAACATTTCTAATTTAGTTTCAATACTTGGAAATTTTTTCTCTATGGTTTCCAATTTTTTCATAACATCTTCAAGAGAGATTTCAATTTTAACTTCATTAACAGGTGGTATTCCAACTAGACTCTCAATGATGCAACTAGCTTCTAAAGCGGGAGTACCTAGGAAATTACCTCCCGAAAGAGTATCAAGAACATATCTATTCCAACTAGATAAACCAACATAAAAGTTCCTAAGAAGGATAGTGGTGGAGTGTTTCTTAATGCACCTATGATGAGCATTACTAATTCTATACCAAGCATCTTTAAAACTTTCTCCACCTTGTTGCTTAAAAGAACGAACTTCAACTTCAGGATTACTCATTTTAGTAGCAGTAAAATAAAACAATCTAGATAGTGTAAATGCAAGTAATTAATTTTTTTTTGTGTTTTTGATATAGAGAGCAAGACAGTAAATAAAGTAAAACTAGCAACTAATTTTTTTGTGTTTTGTTTTAGTGCAGCAAACAAAGTAGTAAATAAAATAAAGCAAGACAAAAACAAAGTAAAGAGATTGAGAAGTGGAGACTCCCTTGCAGCGTGTCTTGATCTCCCGGCAACGGCGCCAGAAAAAGAGCTTGATGGCGTGTAACTCACACGTTCGTTGGGAACCCCAAGAGGAAGGTATGATGCGCACAGAGCAAGTTTTCCCTCAGAAAGAAACCAAGGTTTAATCGAACCAGGAGGAGCCAAGAAGCACGTTGAAGGTTGATGGTCGCGAAATGTGATGCGGCGCAACACCAGGGATTCCGGCGCCAACGCGGAACAACACAACAGTACTTTGTCCCAACGAAACAGTGAGGTTGTCAATCTCACCGGCTTGCTGTAACAAAGGATTAAACGTATCGAGTGGAAGATGTTTGCAAAGAAAAGTAAAACAAGTAGAATGTATGCTATGTAAAGAATAGGACCGGGTCCACAGTTCACTAGAGGTGTCTCTCCCATAAGATAAAAGCATGTTGGGTGAACAAATTACAGTCGGGCAATTGACAAATAAAGAAAGGCATAACAATGCATATACATGACATGGTAAATATAGTGAGATTTAATCCGGGCATTACGACAAAGTACATAGACCGCCATCCAACTGCATCTATGCCTAAAAAGTCCACCTTCAGGTTATCATCCGAACCCCCTCCAGTATTAAGTTGCAAAGCAACAGACAATTGCATTAAGTATGGTGCGTAATGTAATCAACAACTACATCTTTAGACATAGCATCAATGTTTTATCCCTAGTGGCAACAGCACATCACAACCTTAGAACCTACTGTCACGATCCCAGATTCAATGAAGGCATGAACCCACTATCGAGCATAAATACCCCCTCTTGGAGTTAAGAGCAAAAACTTGGCCAGAGCCTCTACTAATAACGGAGAGCATGCAAGATCATAAACAACACATAAAAAATAGATTGATAATCACCATAATCATAGTACTCTCTATCCATCGGATCCCGACAAACACAACATATAGTATTACAGATAGATGATCTTGATCATGTTAGGCAGCTCACAAGATCCAACAATGAAGCACAACAAGGAGAAGACGACCATCTAGCTACTGCTATGGACCCATGGTCCAGGGGTGGACTACTCACTCATCACTCCGGAGGCGACCATGGCGGTGTAGAGTCCTCCGGGAGATGAATCCCCTCTCCCGGCAGGGTGCCGGAGGCGATCTCCGAATCCCCCGAGATGGGATTCGCGGCGGCGGCTCTGTAAGGTTTTCCGTATCGTGGCTCTCGGTACTGGGGGTTTCGCGACGGAAGCTTTAAGTAGGCGGAGGGTCAACGCGGGGGGCCACACGAGGGGCCCAGGGGGTAGGTCGGCGCGGCCAGGGCCTGGGCCGCGCCGGCCTCCCTCCTGGCCGCCTCGTGGCCCCACTTCGTTAGGTCTTCGGTCTTCTGGAAGCTTCGTGCAAAAATAGGACCCTGGGCGAAAGTTTCGTCCAATTCCGAGAATATTTCTTTACTAGGATTTCTGAAACCAAAAACAGCAGAAAACAACCGCTCTTCGGCATCTTGTTAATAGGTTAGTTCCAAAATGCATAAATATGACATATAATGTGCATAAAGCATGTAGGTATCATCAATAAAGTAGCATGGAACATAAGAAATTATCGATACGTTGGAGACGTATCAGTGGGTCATCAAGACAATTTTCTGGCGCCGTTGCCGGGGAGTGAAGCGCTATTGGTAAGTGGAATTGGTAAGGAAAACTTTTACTGTACGTGCTGATTTTGTTTATGCCTGCTGCTATAAGTTATTATGGAGAGATCCTCCCTTGAATTTCTATTTGGGAAATCTACTACTACTGCAAAGGTAGTGGATGAGGCGTCAAGTGAGGAAGTAATACCATATAAAATACCTATGAAAATTATTGAACGTGTTGTGGATAACCGCTATGAAGGGGATGGAATTGTTCATCCTGGAGATCATTTACTGTTTTTACATGAATTATGCGGGTTATTTAAGTGTGCAGGTATTTCAATGGATGAAGTTAGGAAGAAATT
Organism: Lolium multiflorum; assembly: GCA_030979885.1. Lineage (NCBI taxonomy): Eukaryota > Viridiplantae > Streptophyta > Magnoliopsida > Poales > Poaceae > Lolium > Lolium multiflorum. The sequence goes on along the minus strand of CM061753.1, from coordinate 140,249,546 downwards.
ATTTGCTATGTCGCTGTCTGGTAAAGCAGCGCATTGGTATAAACTGAAGGATGGGCATTCTCTTGATTGGAAGGATATTGTGCCTCTATTTTATTCTAAATTCTATCCTCCAAGTGAAATTCACAAAGACCGAAACCGTATATATAATTTCTGGCCTCATGATGGAGAGAGTATTGCCCAAGCATGGGGGAGATTGAAGTCTTTAATGCTCAAATGCCCCATTCATGAGCTTCCTGGTAATATCATCATTGATAATTTCTATGCAAGACTTTCTTTTCAAGATAAAACCTTGCTGGATACTACTTGTTCTGGATCATTCACACGCAATAAAGAAGAGTTTAAATGGGACCTTCTTGATCGAATCCAAGAAAATACTGAAGGATGGGAGAATGACAAAGGTAGAGTGTCATGTATAAATTATGATTATGAATGCATTAAAACTTTTATGGATACTGATAAATATCGTAATATGAGTGCTACTTATGGTCTTGACTGTCAAGTTCTTGCAAATATTTATAAAGCTTTTGCCTCTCATTTTGAATTGCCTAGGAAGAATTTTGATAAGTATCATGATGCGCGTAGATGTACACGTCCGTTGGGAACCCCAAGAGGAAGGTATGATGCGCACAGCAGCAAGTTTCCCTCAGTATGAAACCAAGGTTATCGAACCAGTAGGAGCCAAGAAGCACGTGAAGGTTGTTGGTGGAGGAATGTAGTGCGGCGCAACACTAGTGAAACCGGCGCCAACGTGGAACCTGCACAACACAATCAAAATACTTTGCCCCAACGTAACAGTGATGTTGTCAATCTCACCGGCTTGCTGAAAACAAAGGATTAAACGTATCGAGTGGAATATGATGTTTGTTTGCAAAGAACAGTAAAAACAGTAGAATGTATTCAGATGTAAAAGAATGGACCGGGGTCCACAGTTCACTAGAGGTGTCTCTCCAATAAGATAACTAAAATGCTGGGTGAACAAATTACAGGCGGACAATTGACAAATAAAGATTCAATACATATCAACGATGATTACTATGTGATTTAATCAGGGCATTACGACAAAGTACATAGACCGCTATCCAGCATGCATCTATGCCTAAATAATCCACCTTCAGGTTATCATCCGAACCCCTTCCAGTATTAAGTTGTAAACAACAGATAATTGCATTAAGTATGGCGCGTAATGTAATCAACACAAATATCCTTAGACAAAGCATCGATGTTTTATCCCTAGTAGCAACAGCACATCCACAACCTTAGAACCTATTGTCACGATCCCAGATTCAATGGAGGCATGAACCCACTATCGAGCATAATTACTCCCTCTTGGAGTTACAAGTATCAACTTGGCCAGAGCCTCTACTAGCAACGGAGAGCATGCAAGAACATAAACAACACATATATGATAGATTGATAATCAACTTAACATAGTATTCTATATTCATCGGATCCCGCCAAACACAACATGTAGCATTACAAATAGATGATCTTGATCATGTTAGGCAGCTCACAAGATCTAAACAATGATAGCACAAGCGGAGAAGACAACCATCTAGCTACTGCTATGGACCCATAGTCCAAGGATGAACTACTCACGCATAAATCCGGAGGCGGGCATGATGATGTAGAGCCCCTCCGGTGATGATTCCCTCTCTTGCAGGGTGCCGGAGGCGATCTCCTGAATCCCGAGATGGGATTGGCGGCGGCGGCCTCTCAGTAATGTTTTCCGTATCGTGGCTCTCGGTATAGGGGGTTTCGCGACGAAGGCTATTTGTAGGCGGAAGGGTAGATCAGGGGGCGACGCGAGGGGCCCACACACTAGGGCCGCGCGGCCAGGGGCCAGGCCGCGCCGCCCTGGTGTGTGGCCTCCTCGTAGCCCCACTTCGTTTCCCTTTCGGTCTTCTGGAAGCTTCGTGTAAAAATAGGACCCCGGGCGTTGATTTCGTCCAATTCCGAGAATATTTCCTTACTAGGATTTCTGAAACCAAAAATAGCAGAAAACAGAACTGGCGCTTCGGCATCTTGTTAATATGTTAGTGCCGGAAAATGTATAATAATGATGTAAAGTATGTATAAAACATTCAAGTATTGTCATAAAAGTAGCATGGAACATAAGAAATTATAGATACGTTTGAGACGTATCAAGCATCCCCAAGCTTAGTTCCTACTCGCCCTCGAGTAGGTAAACGATAACACAAATAATTTCTGAAGTGACATGCTACTAACATAATCTTGATCAACATTATTGTAAAGCATATGAGATGAATGGAGTGATCTGAACAAAAGATTGCTAACAAAGATGATGACTAAACAAATGAATAATATAGCAAAACTTTTCATGAATAATACTTTCAAACAAGTATCAATAAGACTTGCATAAGAGCTAACTCATAAGCAATAAATTCAAAGTAAAATGCATTGAAGCAACACAAAGGATGATTAAGTTTCAGCAATTGCTTTCAACTTGTAACATGTATATCTCATGGATATTTTTCAACATAGAGTAATATAACAAGTGCAATAAGTAAACATGTAAGAATCAATGCACACAGTTAACACAAGTGTTTGCTTCTAAGATAGAAAGAAGTGGGTAAACTGACACAACATAAAGTAAAAGAATGGCCCTTCGCAGAGGGAAGCATGGATTACTATTTTTGTGCTAGAGCTTTTGTTTTGAAAACATAGAAACAATTTTGTCAACGGTAGTAATAATTCATATGTGCTATGCATAATACTTCCTACAAGTTGCAAGTCTCATGCATAGAGTACTAATAGTGCTCGCACCTTGTCCTACTTAGCTCGGAAAACACGGATTATCATCGCATAACATATGTTTCAACCAAGTGTCACAAAGGGGTACCTCTATGCCGCCTGTACAAGTGTCTAAGGAGAAAGCACACATTGGATTTCTCGCTTTTGATTATTCTCAACTTAGACATCCATACTGTGTTATCACCAGAATTTGACCAAGTCAGAGGTGGGCCGCGATCAAGATGGACTTGAAGATATACATATAGAAGAGATATGTGAATCGGCCTTATTTACCAAGTTTGGGCTAGCTAGCCCGTGTATCTTAGTTTAGAAATTAGAGTTTGTCTCGTGCACGGTTTAGTGCACGCCCACATTAGAAAGTCCCCTGGACTATAAATATGTACCTAGGGTTTATGGAATAAACAACAACCAACGTTCAACACAAACCAATCTCGGCGCATCGCCAACTCCTTCGTCTCGAGGGTTCCTCCGGTAAGCATCATGCTGCCTAGATCGCATCTCGCGATCTAGGCAGCACAAGCCTGCCTAGTTGTTCATGCGTTGCTCGTACTGAAGCGTTTTTGATGGCGAGCAACGTAGTTATCGTAGACGCGTTAGGGTTAGCATCGTTCTTAGCATCATATGCTCGCGTAGTGCAACCCTTGCGCGTCTAGCCGTCCTTGTGCCTCATCATGGGTGCAGGGGCGGCACCCCGCTTGATCTTTATTTAGTAGATCTGATCCGTTATGGTCGATCCTTGATTCATCAAGGATTAGTTTAATATCTGCAATAGTTAGGCCTTACAAAGGGTTGGAGGATCCAGCGGCATGCAGGGTGTAGTTTGCTGCCCCTAGACAGGACGTTCCGAGGATCAACCTAGTGTTGGTTTTTAGGCCTTGTCTAGGGCTGGCTTACGTTTACCGTGCGTGAGCGCGAGGCCCAATCGTGAGTAGGATGATCCGATTATGCGGTGAAAACCCTAGATCGTCGTGGATCTCATACGCTTTATATTGATCAAGCAGGACCACCATATATTCGGCCACCTTGGACGAATCATGGGTGAATCGGCTCCCTGAGCCGATTCACAGGACAACCTGAGAGCCGATCGAGGCTCGTATTTAACGTGTACGTGTGTGCCCTGCAGGAAACTAAGCGAGGCATCATCCACACCTTCCTGACCAGGTATAGGTCAGGTGGCACGCCCTTGCGACCCAGCATCGGCGCGCGACCAGGAGGCTTTGCGGGCCGTCGCTCTGAGGGACTGGGGCCAGCCGCAGCCCTAGTCATTCCCGGCTCTACCGTGTTGGCCAGTCACTGCCCGCCGGTGGGTTTCTGACGCCAACACATTCTGGCACGCCCGGTGGGACAAATCTTCAACGACTCATCTTCAGCGACAACCACCTCGCCATCCACATCAGAGATGGCGGAAGAAACTCCGGTCACATACGAGGAGCTCACTGGCGAGCCCACGAAGAAGCATAACAAGGCCAAGGCGGTCATCGGAACCGAACTCATCGGCTCCTATGGGAAGACCCGTTCACACGGCATCAGGCTCGACGGAGGCACACGTCCTTTGCCTGGCGACGATACGGTCGACCTCAGCCACTCCATAAGGGAACCAGGGTTCTCGTTCGATGCCAATATGGCAGGGTTCGTGATTCGCCATGGCGCGGACAAAGCGGAGAGCAGCCACGCTCGTGGCAGAGAGAAGGAGGGAGCCGGAGACCGGCCCCAAGACGACAATAAACGGTACCTGGCCGAGGAGGAGGTGAGAAGCATGCGGTATCCACGCTCATTATCCGTGCATCTCCTCAGCAAATACGATCAGCCATACGACCGACGCCACCGCTACGGCGGAGGCGATCAAAGAGATCATCGGTCTGATGCAGACGGGAGGTATCGTCGGAACAACGACGGGTATGAACGGCGCGCCAGGGGGAGGTCAGAAGAGCAATACAACATGGACGAGCACTGGAACTGTCCCTTCTTCAAACACTGCTGGGATTCAGGAATGAGCCGATTGCCAACAATCGGCAACTGCCCAAGATGCACACAACAAAGGGGAAGGACGAACCGAGTTGCAGTGTTCAAACGTCTAGGACCTCTCCCACCTCAGAGCAAACGGACTGAGTCGTCTCAAGAAGAAGACTTCGAGGAGTCGGGTAGAGAAGAAGATAGGTACCGCCAACCAAGGCGGTGCCCTGATGGACCCAGCCAGTCTCGGGAGCGCCGGGTGCAGCGGCCGCGAAGTTTGGAAGAGGCCGAGGCACGGTACTTCTACATGTTGAGGATATCACGGCCCGATCTGGCCGCGAAAATCCAACGAATGGTGGAGACAAGGGCGCGCCCACCAAAGAAAGTGTGGCGCCTCAAACAGGCTGAAGCCGATGCACAGGCATCAACTGATGCCGATGCAGACGCATCGGTAGACACACATGGCCCAGAAGTGGACAGCATACGAACAGCGCCATCCAAAATTGTACCAAGACAAGCACGAGCGCGTCACCCTGATCGAGAAGGACAAAGATGAAGGTTCTGCAAGAGATCAGGAGTTTACCAATGTTGAGTGGACCCGGGGGGCAAGACCCGTGTCCTGCAAGGGGGCAAAGCAACCAGGGCCGGTGAAGGGATTCGACTTCGATTTGAGCAAAACGGAGCAAATTTTTGATTGGCTCCTGAAGAAAAAACAGCTGAAGTTGCCCGACGGCTATGAAATCCCCACATTACAAGAGGTAACCGGCAGACCATACTGCAAATGGCATGACACGTTCACCCATGCCACCAACGACTGTGAGGCTTTGCGCGGACAGATTCAGATGGCGATAGAGCAAGGCCGGTTACTCTTCGATCAGTTTGCCATGAAAGTTGACGCGCAGCTATCCCCGGAGGTCAACATGGTCGATCTCGGCCATTGCATAAAACGCGAGCCAGGTGGTTCGTCTGATATCGATAGGGCAGGGCTTGCAGATCGCCGGTGCACGGATAAGCCCGAGAGCATTCGCTCCCGCAGAAAAGGCGAAGAAGAGGCCGATCCACACGATCGGCCCCAAACGATGAAAAGGAACGCTGACTACAGTGATCGGCCGATATCGTCCTCAACGGACGCTTTACCTATTTTCCGCATTAGCCTAAAAGGCGATGGAAAACTGGGGAACGGGTTTGCGTCGGCTGACCAGCTAGAAGAGGTTGAGGGAATCCAGAAAGAGATTGAGAAATTGTTAGACACCCAGTTCATCAGGCCATGCAGGTACGCCGAAGGAATTCCCAACGTAATACCTATGGAGAAAAAGGATGGCCGGTGGCGCGTTGCCATAGACTTTCGAAGCCTCAACATTCTGTGAATAGTCGGATCGACAACCACAAGGGAAGACGATTCCAGCGATCGGCTGAAATCACTCACACCACCCTTGTTTACTATGTGTTATTTCGCATGGTGGGTGGCTGAAAAAGCCGGTATCTTCAATCTCTTGAAGGATTCGGCTCGGGGGGCATGCACACGGAGAAGGCACAAAGGCTCGAAGTATGTACCCAAGGGAGGCCGATTCATAGATCGGCCGGCTAAAGAAAATCGAAAATACAGAAATTTTTGAGCACAGCCGATGCGTAGCCATCGACTCAAGGAATTTAAGCGGAAGCTTAACCAGAGCAGGCCTTTCATTGAGATTGCCTGGCGACTCGGGCCCTCTCTTCAGTGACTTCCAACCCTGGCCAAATAGCAGGAATAGCATGGATGTGCAGATCAGGCTAGAATCACGAGAAAACAACCGGTGGTCATCCAGGTGGGTTGAATGTCATTTTCACCAAAGGTTGCCCAAGCAAGATTGCAGTACCTGGATTACACGGCCAGGCAGCTCACCACGGAAGCTCTCTGTTGTTAACAACCGAGTCGGTCAGAATCGGCTGACGCTGTACCACAGTGGAGGGACTGATAGTGGCCCAATGCAGCGGTTCAACTTCACTCTCGCCTTGATCGAAGGCTCGGGGGGCAGCGAGCCAATGGTGTTGAGATTGGCTGGCTCTGCATCGTAACCAGGTTGAAACGAGAGAAGTTTGAAGGAGGGGCCATCATCAGTGGTTAGGCCTCAGACCAGTTCATTACGGCACAGGAGCGTGACATCGTGGGAAAAGCTGTGGGCAAACACTTGTTGAGCAGAGGTGTCAGCTTCAATGTCCGGGTCGTCAGGGTTTCTGGAAGCATTAACCCAGGAGTTGTGTTATCAGGACAAACATCATATTCAGATGATGATAAAAGTCTAAGGGCTTTGGGATCCCAAAGCTACGCGTCGGACCTGTTCGATGGAAAGTGTGAATCTGAAACCCATGGACTGTAGGTTGACATCTGAGGAGTCAATCAGATCGATCTTTTTGCGATTTAGTTGGAAGCTGATGTCTTGCCATCGGCTCATTAAGCAGTTACCGGATTGACAATCGGCGGACTCAGCATAAAAAATCGGCAAAATCAAGTTAAGGGAAGTTCTTCATTAATGAACAAGATTTCTTACAGAGGGAGAGCCGATTGCTCAAAGAAGGGAGAATAAAGGAAAGGTCTATTGACCAATCTACTACTGATAGGCCTATGCTAGTAGATCCTAGTCTATGGACCATCACTGCCCTCGTCGTCGCCTTCAGAACCCTCATCGGCACTGCTGCCGATGGGCTCCTCGTCGCTACTCCCATAGCCCTCTACGGGAGCCTCATCCCCGTCTTCATCGTCGCTGCTGTCGTCGTCCCACCACATGCGGAGGCGTTTCGCCGGCGGATAGCCCTCAAGGGAGTCGTCGTCATCGTCGTCGTCCACCTCTTCCTCCTCTTCAGAGGTGGGGCAGCCTTCCCAGAGAACGTCCTCGCTCTCCGGCTCCGGTTCCTCGTCAACGAGGAACTGAAGATCTTCCTCCCTGCTGGTCAGGGGCTGGTCGTCTTCAGACCAAGCGGAGGAGGCGTGATCCTCCAGGTCCCATTCTTCCAGGGCACGGATGTCCGGCGGTGTCTCGCGGGAGGAGGAAGACCCACAGGAAAGCTCGGAGGAGGAAGAAGACATGGTGGTGCAGGAAGATTTTGGGAGTGCTAATGCGAGGAAGATGAAAAGGGAGCAAGCTGTTTAGAACGGCTAAATAGAAGGGATGTGAGGGAGATTTAATGCCACAGCAGTTTCCGAGGAGGTGATGCCTAGCAGGAAAAATTTTCGGACGCGTGGAGAAGTGAAAGGGGTAGGGTGTCATGATGAGGGATTCTGCGGTGATTTCTGCTCTGCCACGACATGACCCTCCGAGGGAAAGCTTAATGATTTTGGAAATGTTATTTCCAAAACCAGGGGGCATGTGTTATCACCGGAATTTGACCAAGCCAGAGGTGGGCCGCGATCAAGATGGACTTGAAGATATACATATAGAAGAGATATGTGAATCGGCCTTATTTACCAAGTTTGGGCTAGCTAGCCCGTGTATCTTAGTTTAGAAATTAGAGTTTGTCTCGTGCACGGTTTAGTGCACGCCCACATTAGAAAGTCCCCTGGACTATAAATATGTACCTAGGGTTTATGGAATAAACAACAACCAACGTTCAACACAAACCAATCTCGGCGCATCGCCAACTCCTTCGTCTCGAGGGTTCCTCCGGTAAGCATCATGCTGCCTAGATCGCATCTCGCGATCTAGGCAGCACAAGCCTGCCTAGTTGTTCATGCGTTGCTCGTACTGAAGCGTTTTTGATGGCGAGCAACGTAGTTATCGTAGACGCGTTAGGGTTAGCATCGTTCTTAGCATCATATGCTCGCGTAGTGCAACCCTTGCGCGTCTAGCCGTCCTTGTGCCTCATCATGGGTGCAGGGGCGGCACCCCGCTTGATCTTTATTTAGTAGATCTGATCCGTTATGGTCGATCCTTGATTCATCAAGGATTAGTTTAATATCTGCAATAGTTAGGCCTTACAAAGGGTTGGAGGATCCAGCGGCATGCAGGGTGTAGTTTGCTGCCCCTAGACAGGACGTTCCGAGGATCAACCTAGTGTTGGTTTTTAGGCCTTGTCTAGGGCTGGCTTACGTTTACCGTGCGTGAGCGCGAGGCCCAATCGTGAGTAGGATGATCCGATTATGCGGTGAAAACCCTAGATCGTCGTGGATCTCATACGCTTTATATTGATCAAGCAGGACCACCATATATTCGGCCACCTTGGACGAATCATGGGTGAATCGGCTCCTAAGCCGATTCACAGGACAACCTGAGAGCCGATCGAGGCTCGTATTTAACGTGTACGTGTGTGCCCTGCAGGAAACTAAGCGAGGCATCATCCACACCTTCCCGACTGTATAGGTCGTGTGGCACGCCCTTGCGACCCAAAGACGGCGGCGACGAGGCTTTGCGTCTGTCGCTCCGAGGGACTGGGGCCAGCCGCAGCCCTAGTCATTCCCGGCTCTACCGTGTTGGCCAGTCACTGCCCGCCGGTGGGTTTCTGACGCCAACAACCGGGACAACATAGACAACAGATAATGGACTCCTCTTTTAATGCTTAAGCATTCAACAACAGTTAATATTCTCATAAGAGATTGAGGTTGTATGTCCAAACTGAAACTTCCACCATGATACATGGCTTTAGTTGGCTGCCCAATGTTCTTCTCTAACATATGCATACTCAAACCATATGATCATGAAATCGCACTTACTTCAGACAAGACGAACATGCATAGCATCTCACATGATATCCAACAAAGGTAAAAAGTTGATGGCGTCCCCAGAAACATGGTTACCGCTCAACAAGCAACTTATAAGAATTAAGACACATAACTACATATTCATCACCACAATAGTTTTTAAGCTATTTGTCCCATGAGCTATATATTGTAAAGGTAAAGGAATGAGATTTTAAAGGTAGCACCCAAGTAATATACTTTGGAATGGCAGAAAAATACCACATAGTAGGTAGATATGGTGGACACAAATGGCATGGGTTTTGGCTCAAGGTGTTTGGATGCACGAGAAGCCTCTCAGTACAAGGTTTGGGCTAGCAAGGTTGTTTGAAGCAAACACAAGTATGAACAGGTACAGCAAAACTTACACAAGAACATATTGCAAGCATTATAAGACTCTACACTGCCTTCCTTGTTGTTCAAACACTTTACCCGAAAATATCTAGACTTAGAGAGACCAATCATGCAAACCAAATTAAACAAGCTCTACGGTAGTTATTCATTAATAGATTAAACTACATGATGCAAGAGCTTAAACATGATCTATGAGAGCTCAAACAATTGCCAAATTTCCAAACCATATGCAGCATTTTCTGATTCCAACCAAATAGCAATTTAACGAAGCAATTTCAGCCTTCGCCATGAACATTAAAGCACAATTAAGAACACAAGTGTTCCATATGAAAAAGCGGAGCGTAATATCTCCAATCTAAGAATGGTGGGATCCAACTTTATTCAAACCAAAACAAAATAAAAGCAAACCGACGCTCCAAGTAAAGAACATAAGATGTGATGGAATAAAAATATAGTTTCACTAGAAGTGACCTGATAATGTTGTCGATGAAGAAGGGGATGCCTTGGGCATCCCAAGCTTAGATGCTTGAGTCTTCTTAAAATATGCAGGGATGAACCACCGGGCATCCCCAAGCTTAGACCTTTCACTCTTCTTGATCATAGTATATCATCCTCTTCTCTTGACCCTTGAAAACTTCCTTCACAACAAACTTCAAGCAAACTCATTAGAGGGTTAGTGCATAACCAAAATTCACATATTCAGAGGTGACACAATCATTCTTAACACTTCTGGACATTGCACAAAGCTTCTAAAAGTTAATGGAACAAAGAAACTCATTCAACATAGCAAAAGCGGCAATGCGAAATAAAAGGCAGAATCTGTCAAAAACAGAACAGTCCGTAAAGATGAATCTGGAAGGGGCACTTAACTTGCTCAAATGGAAAAACTCAAAACTAATGAAAGTTGCGTACATATCTGAGTATCACGCTCGTAAATTTGCAGATTTTTTCGATTTTTTTACAGAGAGCTCTGCGAGAATTCATGACAGACAGCAATGCTGTTTCTGCGCAGCAATCCCAAATATAGCATCAACTTTAACATAGAAACGTTACTTGGCACAAAAACATGATAAGGAGAGGTTGCTACAGTAGTAAACAACTTCCAAGACTCAACAATACAGTAAATAAAATGTAACTTGGGTTATCTCCCAAGAAGTGCTTTTCTTTAACGCCTTTCAGCTAGGCAGAAAGTGCAAATCAAGTATTATCAAGAGAAGAAGCATCAACATCATAACTTGTTCTAATAACAGAATCAAAAGACAACTTCATTCTCTTTCTAGGGATGTGTTCCATACCTTTCTTGAGAGAAAATTGATATTTAATATTACCTTCCCTCATATCAATAACAACACCAACGGTTCGAAGAAAAGGTCTTCCCAACACAATAGGACAAGATGCATTGCATTTGATATCCAAGACAACAAAATCAACGGGGACAAGGTTATTGTTAACCGTAATGCGAACATTATCAATCCTCCCCAAAGGTTTCTTTTTAACATTATCGGTAAGATTAACATCTAAATAACAATTCTTCAATGGTGGCAAGTCAAGCATATCATAAATTTTCTTAGGCATAACAGAGATACTTGCACCAAGATCACATAAAGCATTACACTCAAAGTCATTGAATTTCATTTTAATGATGGGCTCCCAACCATCTTCTAACTTCCTAGGAATAGAAGTTTTAATTTTTCTTCCCTAGCTTTAATGAGAGCATTTGTAATATGTTTTGTAAAGGCTAAATTTATAGCACTAGCATTGGGACTTCTAGCAAGTTTTTGTAAGAACTTTATAACTTCAGTAATATGACAATCATCAAAATCTAAACCATTATGTTCTACAGCAATGGAATCATTGTCACCAATATTTTGAAAAATTTCAGCAGTTTTATCACAAACAGCAGTTTCAGCAGTTTCAGGCAATTTTGCACTAGGAGTAGAAACATTGCCAACACCAATTATTTTACCATTAATAGTGGGAGGTGTAGCAACATGTGAAGAATCAACATTACTAGTGGTGGTAATAGTCCATACTTTAGCTACATTATTCTCTTTAGCAAGTTTTTCTTTTTCTTCTCTATCTCACCTAGCATGCAATTCAGCCAACATTCTAATATTATCATTAATTCGAACTTGGATGGCATTTGTTTTAGCAAACCTAGCATCTTTAACTTCCTCAGGCATAACTTTCAATTTTAAAAGATCAACATCAAGAGCAAGACTATCAACCTTAGAAGCAAGAATATCAATTTTACCAAGCTTTTCTTCAACAGTTTTATTGAAAGCAGTTTGTGTACTAATAAATTTTTTAAGCATCACTTCAAGACTAGAGGGTACACTCTTATTATTTTTGTAATAATTACCATAAGAATTACCATAACCATTACCATTATTAGAAGGATATGGCCTATAGTTGTTGTTACCATAATTATTCCTATAAGCATTGTTGTTGAAATTATTATTCTTAATGAAATTCACATCAACATTTTCTTCTTGAGCAACCAATGAAGCTAAAGGAACATTATTAGGATCAACTAGAAGATCTCCTCGCAAGCGATGTCCTTTGATATATCATTAGATGTTTCTGAGAAAGAAGTTTCAGGTGCCTTGAATATTCATAATATGCTCAATGCGGTAGCACTTGCACAATAGGTATCTTTAATCGTCCATATTTTGTGGCGAATGATTATAACTCGACTTCTAAAAGCTAAAAATACATTATAAGTTGGTTGTATGGGATAACTGATAGTATTGATCTAGATTTTGATTTACACATAACGTCATTTTTGGTCATATACATATCAAAGATGTTTTTCCCACATACAATTATAGGAGCCATCGTTTGTTTTTTTGCAAGAGGTTAAACTCAAAGAAAAAATCTTTAGAGCAAACTGTGATCTATCGAAAAAAAATTATATTTCTAAGGAGAAATATAAATAACTAATTTTAAGTGGATCTTGGGAACCATCTGATCTGAAAAGAAACATTCATTTAAATACAGACGGGGTAGATTTTAGATATATATCTAATGGATTGTTGCTAAGCGGATTTAAAAAAATGTCGCTCTCATACAAAAAATTCTAACAACCTAATGCTATGTATAAAATAATCCATGTAGGACAAACTACAAAACTAAAAATTATACTTATTTCTTTTGCAATATTTGTAAAAATGATTTTAGAAAGAACCTCCCGTCATACAAAAAAGCATGAACTCTCGTGCTGAACTACCAACAATAAATCAGTGACCCCGGTTGAATTGACACAAATTGTAGAGATTGAAAGTAAAACTAAATCAATCAATGCAAAAATGAAAAGATATATATATATATATATATATATATATATATATATATAATAGGTAAAATAATTGGGGCACCTAGGTGCCCAGGCTCCCAGATCTTCCACCGTTAGATTGATCCACGGGCAGATGAAAGAAATCCGGGTATATATTGTGACAAAACCCGTTAGCTCACCATAATACCCGTTTTGTAGCATGATCCGGCAATTCATAAATATTTCCATATTTGATTTGCATGGAAGCTCCAATGGATGATTCCAAAATATTTCCATTTTCGGTTTTTGCATGCATGCACCGTGATTGCAGATTATACATACTCGGAATGAAAAAATAAGGATGCAAAACGTATGCCCGTTTAATGGTTATCAATCAGCCATGATTTCCGTGACTTAGTTGCCTTTTCTGGCTATTTTTGAATTCATATCTCCTAGCTATTTAATAGGTGATCATGGCTGAACGTAATTCATGCTCCACTTTTTGCATCTCATCCTTGTCTAGACTTGGCTGAGTGAAGGACGACCCAAAACCTCTCCACGTTTTTGAAATCTTCTTGGCCGAGGTATGAATTGTGGCTGTGATTATTGGACCCTGTTTATCTTCACGATCAGATCCATTTGAATTCAGACTTTTTTTTTCATTCGCAGGTATCTTGATGCCCAGGCTGCAGAGGTGCGCTAGTGCTAGAAGGAGACGTTCTTGTTTGGCTGGCCACGGCAGTATGTCTACCCACGGACAGAATGATGACGATGACTTCGTGGATCCTCCTCCCAGCTCAACGATACCCTCTAAATTTGTGCCTCCAACTTCTAGATGCACTCCTGTTTCAGTATCATCCATTGTGAAAGCGTTCTGCCTTGTTAAGAAAAAATTAGTCAGTGAAATGGGGTTAGATGGTATGCTAAAGCTGCCAGACATTGTCAACAACAAAGAATTTAGCTAGTGGACACTCTCTAGAGTGTCATGCGATGATGTTGCCATTAGAATGGGAGACGGTAGTCTGCTTTCTTTTTCGGATGAGGACGTTTATAAGGTTCTACATATTCCACAATACCTGGATGCTCGATACTGGTGCCTCAAGTATGATATGACGTGAGTTACTCACAGTGTCAAAATCATATATACCCGTGCCGCTTATTTATTTGTTGTTCTCAATACAGGGTGGCGTGGCTTCTTTGTTCAAGAATTGATGAGGCAGTACACATTTGGAGACAAATGAGGTCACACACGATCTGGGAGAATGTTAGCCTGAAGATGGCGTCCGCTGTAAAACGTCAACAAACATGTTTTCATTCCTGTTAGTAAAATATCGCTGTAATAAGTACAATTTTGTTTGCTTCGAATAATGTGCTTAATTATGCATTGTAAGAAAGTTTTTTTGTAATAAGTACATTATGTTTGCTTCTGAAATTGTACATATAACTGTTCTAAGATGTTTTTTTGTTCTCCTATAAGATATGCAATACATTAGATCTTTTCCCATCGTATATCATGCACAGCTTCTTATCGTATTCCTAGGTACCCTTACAAACCCTCTAGAACACTCACAATCCTCGAAAAATATCATTCTAACTTCACATTGTAGATACCTAAAAACTCTCATACTCGATACATATATACCTACAAAAACTCAATACTCGATACCTATATACCTACAAAAACTCAATACTCGATACATACATATATATATGTATACATACCTAAGTTACACATACCTAAGGTATACATACCTAAGATATGCATACTCAAGTGATACATACCTAAGATATTGCATACCTAAGGTGTACGTACACTGATACGTGTATATATATGTTAGGTAATTAACTGGTGCTCCTAGGTGCCCGGGCACCATACGTAGATACGCGTATTTTTGCTTTGTAGTACACATACCTGAGGGTATACATACCTAAGTTACACATACCTAAGGTATACATACCTAAGATATGCATACTCAAGTGATACATACCTAAGATATTGCATACCTAAGGTGTACGTACACTGATACGTGTATATATATGTTAGGTATGTGTAACTTGCATGTGTGTATGTTAAGTATGTAAATGTTAGGTATGTGTAACTTGTATGTGTTTATGTTAGGTATGTAAACCTTAGGTATGTGTAATTTAGACACGTACACTCCAGATATGTACGAAATACACGTTGGGTGCCCATGCTCCTAGGTGCCCCATCTGAGCTAAATATATATCTTTTCTTAAAAAAAAGAAAACCTATGACAACCTATATCATTGCTCTCAAGTCATTCTGATGACAACCTATGACATGAAATCCCATATCTTTTATTTGCAAGTTCTGATAGTATGCTTAGTTCACTGGAAATTATACATTTTAACTCGACATCACAGTTAGGAATATCTTCATTTTCCAGAAAGTAACAGTTTTATGTTATCCGTTGAAAGCAATACTTGTCAAGAGAATAAGCTTGCGCATACATGACGCCGAGTGACGTGCACAAAGAAATAAGCAAGACTGTTGGCGAAATAAGCAGTTTATGCGGTTAAGAGTATTGCCTAGTCACCATTCCTCTCCATTGCACAGTATATTCTGAAAGTCTATGTTACATTTTTGTTTTGTAATATAACCAGGCAAGAGAAATGAAGGCAACTATAGCTAGCAAAACTATCTAAACTGAAATGAACATAAGTTTTTCCAATTCTCTCTTTGCAAGTGTATTTCTAATGACGGTACAAAGAGAGCCAAAGTCTAAAACAGGAAAAAGTTAACGTTGATTAGTCAGACCAACTAAGGATATGGCTAAGAGATCAGTTGACCTGGCCGTGTAGTAGCATGTGATTATAAAAACTATTACTTCATTTATTTGCTCGCGAGCTAAACTAAAAAAAAATGGAATGAGTAGGCATATTAGTTGGCGGAAAACTTCTGAAGAAGCTAACTAAAGAACAATCGTATAAACATTTCATTGTGATTAATTTGGATCAAGTATCAAATCTATTTTACAGTCAAAGCCACGGTTGGTTATTTGTCTTTAAGTATTTCTTTTGATAGAGAGCATATTTTGTTTAAGAACATGTTGTCCTCTTTTTTCTTTTAGTATGATGGACGTGGACTCAAAGTGTACTCTAAAATACCCTGCATTATATCTAGTAATACTAAACATTGTACCTCCCGAGACAAACAGAGTACAATTGGTGCGGTAGAAATTAGTTAAGCAGGGTTTGAGGGTTCCAATATCCGAAAAATATCCGCAAATCATGCCTAGCTTCTCTTTCCTCCTCTAGGAGTTGAAATACAATAGAAAAGAAATTTTGGAAAGTTACGACTTACAACTGAACTTGGTAAAATCCGATTTAAAAAGTACAATTATATCAGCAGAAGCTAATAGTGCAAGGAAAGCATACATGAGCTAATACAACTTAGAAATGCTTTCATGTGTTTTAACTGGCATTATAATCCCCAATTCACTCCTATGTCCTAGATGATATGTATCGAAAGTGCACATATTTTTATAAGTGTGGAGCAGAATTTAATTACATCTTACATATAGGAGTAGAACTTACCATTGCCATAATAGCACTCAAGCGACAATCCATTTCTTACTTGTACATTGGCTTCCAAATAAATATCCCATAGACTCTGAAGGAGAAAATGACTAAGCTCTTGATAAATATAGAATCCCATAGAATCTGGAGGAGAAAATGACTAAACAATTATACAATCCTGTAGGTTGACAGGCAAAGCTCTGCCATATAATAATTTATACCAACAATTTGGTAAATTTTATATTATAAGAGAGAGAAAAAGAGCATCCTTAGCCTGTTAATGCCACGGCTGTAAAAATCATTTATGTTCAGAGATTTTTTCTAGAAATTAATTTTGTGTTGTAGGAAGGAATCGGAATAGAAATATGTTTGGCCCTAGGAAATTGAGCAAATAGAGTACCTGCACATTTGAAAATGCAATACATTAGCGAAGAAATAGGCAAGTAGAAAGCAATCTATATGCCTACCTGCTTATGCTGAAGTCTAATCATAAAAGTAACATGTACTACGGCATCTGACCTGCGGTTATCAATAAACCTGTCAGCGCCATATAAACTTGACAGTGAGCTTTAATTTCAAAAGTATGAGAGGAGAGAAAGAGAAAATAACAGATAACGGAAATGTGTTTGTACTTCCCTTGCTGAGAGCGGATGATTGTTTTCTCGGCTATTTTCTTCTCCTTTTGCTATGTGGTTGATCGACTCTATATATCATAAACTGATAAATTAACCACTATAATAGAGATCGACTCTATATATCATAAACTGATAAATTAACCACTCTAATAGAGATCGTTGGAGGTGAGGAGCACTAACCATGGTATCAGCCTATCAGGTACGTGGACAACTGGAGATATACAAATACGATCGAAGTCGGGCCATCGTTGTGCAGTCGCTGAGGACCATGAAGCCGGTGGAGACCTCCCAGTCTCCAAGTACGGGGTAGCGCCTAGAGTTGACGTGCTAGGAGGCGCGGGGCAGCACCAAATCTTGCAGATTAATTCTCGGGGCACAACTTCGAAAAAATGATGACTAACCCAAACTAAGCACTATGCAATTTTCGTATTGCTCCACAGGTAGATCTTAAATAAATCTGAATAAATATTCGTGCACAATGTCACCTGGCGGTGCCATAGACCTTCGTGGTGGCGTTATTTTTACCAATGGATGTCGACCGATGAATTTGCATGAAGACAGCCCTAGCCTCCCCGACGCCCTGGTTCCTTCCGAGTGCGGTCATGCCTGGCGTGCTCGCCCACGTCGTCGGAGAGCGGCGCCGGCGTTGACTCGACGCCCTGGTTCCTCCCGAGTGCCATGAGTGCGGTCATGCCTGGCGTGCTCGCCCGCGTCGTCGGAGAGCGGCGCCGGCGTTGACCCGACGCCCTGGTTCCTCCCGAGTGCGGTCATGCCTGGAGTGCTCGCCTGCGTCGTCGGAGAGCGGCGCCGGCGTTGACTCGACGCTCTGGTTCCTCCCGAGTGCCATGAGTACGGTCATGCCTGGCGTGCTCGCCCGCGTCGTCGGAGAGCGGCGCCGGCGTTGACCCGACGACCTGGTTCCTCCTGAGTGCGGTCATGCCTGGAGTGTTCGCCTGCGTCGTCGGAGAGCGGCGCCGGCGTTGACCTCCGCCCGGCCTCTCCTCGTCGCGTTTCAGTGCGTGAACGACCGAGTGCCCGACTGCCTGGTTCCTTCCGATCGAGCGCGGTCCTGCTCATGCGTGGCGTGCTCGCGGACGTCTTCGTGCGCGGCGCCGGCGGCAAGGCACCAGCGTTGACCTCCGCCCGGTATCTCCGACGACCGAGCCCGTTGATGTGGAGGCTTGACGACGGCAACAATGCGTACAGCCGCCAGCCTCCAGGGAGATGAAAGTAGGAATAGTCAGTTTAGGGTTCTATAGAGCACGTACATTTTTTTTCCTTGGTATAAAGCACGTACATTGCGGTTATAGTGGCAAAGGTGGGTAATTTTCTATCAGTTTAATACTAAATTGATATTTTACTGATCCATTGGCTATAAATTTTTGGACCGTAAAATAGATGGCCAGATTTTCCTGATTATTGTGGAATTTTCTAGCTATTTCTCTAATTTCTGGTTAGCCCGTAATTTACTTTTAATATATAATAGATATGAGATCTACCATTTGCAAGCATAGACATAATAGCATCAATCTTATCACCCAAAGAAGAGATTTCTTCAACAGAATTTACCTTCTTACCTTGAGAAGTTCTTTCAGTGTGCCATTCGGAGTAATTGATCATCATATCATCAAGTAATTTAGTCGTGGCGCCGATGTCTACGGTTTCTATTCTTGTAGACAGTGTTGGGCCTCCAAGAGCAGAGGTTTGTAGAACAGCAGCAAGTTTCCCTTAAGTGGATTACCCAAGGTTTATCGAACTCAGGAGGAAGAGGTCAAAGATATCCCTCTCATGCAACCCTGCAACCACAAAGCAAGAAGTCTCTTGTGTCCCCAACACACCTAATAGGTGCACTAGTTCGGCGAAGAGATAGTGAAATACAAGTGGTATGAATGAATATGAGCAGAAGTACGGCGCCAGAAAATAGCTGGCGTGCAGTTGATGGTAATAATATTGTAGGAAGTAAACAAGCAGTAGTAACGCAGCAGTAGTAACACAGTAAAACAGTAACAAGCAGCGATAGCAGTATTTAGGAACAAGGCCTAGGGATTAGACTTTCACTAGTGGACACTCTCAACATTGATCACATAACGAATAGATAAATGCATACTCTCTCTCTGTTGGATGATGAACACATTGCGTAGGATTACACGAACCTCAATGCCGGAGTTAACAAGCTCCACAATTCAATGTTCATATTTAAATAACCTTAGAGTGCATGAAAGATCGATACGACTAAACCAAGTACTAACATAGCATGCACACTATCACCTTCATGCTTATGTAGGAGGAATAATACACATCAATACTATCATAGCAATAGTTAACTTCGCAATCTACAAGAGATCATGATCATAGCATAAACCAAGTACTAACACGGATGCACACACTGTCACCATTACATCGTGCAGGAGGAATAAACTACTTTAATAACATCACTAGAGTAGCACATAGATAAATTGTGATACAAAACACATTGCAATCATAAAGAGATATAAATAAGCACTTCACTATGCCATTCATAACAGTGAATAAGTATTCTGTGAAATATAGCCTAAGAGACCCACACGGTGCACACACTGTCACCTTTACACACGTGGGACAAGGAGTCTCCGGAGATCACATAAGTAAAACTCACTTGACTAGCACAATGACATCTAGATTACAAGCATCATCATATGAATCTCAATCATGTAAGGCAGCTCATGAGATTATTGTATTGAAGTACATAGAGAGATATGAACCACATAGCTACCGGTACAGCCCCGAGCCTCGATGGAGAACTACTCCCTCATGGGAGCAGCAGCGGTGATGAAGATGGCGGTGGAGATGGCAGCGGTGTCGATGGAGAAGCCTTCCGGGGCACTTCCCCGTCCGGCAGGGTGCCAGAGACTCCTGTCCCAGATCTTGGCTTCGCGATGGCGGCGGCTCTGGAAGGTTTCGCGTACCGTGGCTTCCTCCGTAAGGGTTTTCGACGCGGGGGCTTTATATAGGCGAAAGGGCAGCGTCAGAAGGTCGAAGGGGCGACGACGCCATAGGGCCGCGTGGCCAGGGTGGGCGCGCCGGCCTATCATCTCACCCGTGTGGCCCCCTCCGCGCTCTCGGGTGTCTCGATGCTTCCGAGCAAAATAGGAACCTGGGCGTTGATTTCGTCCAATTCCGAGAATATTTCGTTACTAGATTTCTGAAACCAAAAACAAGAGAAAACAGAACTGCACTTCGGCATCTTGTTAATAGGTTAGTTCCAAAATGCGTAAATACGATATATAATGTGCATAAAACATGTAGATATCATCAATAATGTAGCATGGAACATAAAAAATTATCGATACGTTGGAGACGATCAAGCATCCCCAAGCTTAGTTCTTCGTTCCGAGTGGTGTAAATTGATAACAAAGATAATTTCTGAAGTGACATGCTATCATAATCTTGATCTACTATTTGTAAACATATGTAATGAATGCAGCGATCAAAACAATGGTAATGACATGAGTAAACAAATGAATCATAAAGCAAAGACTTTTCATGAATAGTACTTCAAGACAAGCATAAATAAGTCTTGCATAAGAGTTAACTCATAAAGCAATAAATCAAAGTAAAGGTGTTGAAGCAACACAAAGGAAGATTAAGTTTCAGTGGTTGCTTTCAACTTATAACATGTATATCTCATGGATATTGTCAACATAAAGTAATATAACAAGTGCAATATTCAAGTATGTAGGAATCAATGCACAGTTCACACAAGTGTTTGCTTCTTAAGGTGGAGAGAGATAGGTAAACTGACTCAACATAAAAGTAAAAGAAAGGTCCTTCAAAGAGGAAAGCATCGATTGCTATATTTGTGCTAGAGCTTTTATTTTGAAAACATAAAGAGAGCATAAAAATAAAGTTTTGAGAGGTGTTTGTTGTTGTCAACGAATGGTAGCGGGTACTCTAACTACCTCATCAACCAGACTTTCAAGAGCGGCTCCCATGAAGGACGTTATCTCTACCAGCAAGGTAGATCATCCCTCTTCTCTTTTGTTTACACATGTACTTTAGTTTAGTTTTTCTTTATTTATGGATGACACTCCTCCCAACCTTTTGCTTACACAAGCCATGGCTAACCGAATCCTCGGGTGCCTTCCAACATTCACATACCATGGAGGAGTGTCTATTTGCAAAATTAAGTTGCTTACTGATGAATCAGAGCAAAACATGTGAAGAGAATTATTAATGAAAGTTAATTAATTGGGGCGGGAACCCCATTGCCAGCTCTTTTTGCAAAATTATTGGATAAGCGGATGTGCCACTAGTCCATTGTGAAAGTCTGTCAAAAGTAAATGACAAGATCGAAAGATAAAACACCACATACTTCCTCATGAGCTATAAAACATTGACACAAATAAGAGGTGATAAATTTTGAATTATTTAAAGGTAGCACTCAAGCAATTTACTTTGGAATGGCGGAAAATACCATGTAGTAGGTAGGTATGGTGGACACAAATGGCATAGTGGTTGGCTCAAGGATTTGGATGCATGAGAAGTATTCCTCTCGATACAAGGCTTAGGCTAGCAAGGTTTATTTGAAACAAACACAAGGATGAACCGGTGCAGCAAAACTCACATAAAAGACATATTGTAAACATTATAAGACTCTACACCGTCTTCCTTGTTGTTCAAACTCAATACTAGAAATTATCTAGACCTTAGAGAGACCAATTATGCAAACCAAATTTTAGCATGCTCTATGTATTTCTTCACTAATAGGTGCAAAATATATGATGCAAGAGCTTAAACATGAGCACAACAATTGCCAAGTATCACATTATCCAAGACATTTTACTAATTACTACATGTAGCATTTTTCCAATTCCAACCATATAAAAATTTAACGAAGAGGAAACTTCGCCATGAATATTATGAGCTAAGAACACATGTGTTCATACGAACCAGCGGAGCGTGTCTCTCTCCCACACAAGGATGAACTTATTCAGAGAACTAAGATAACAAAACAAAAATAAAAGCACACACAGACTCCAAGTAAAGTACATAAGATGTGACGAATAAAAATATAGTTTCAAGAGAAGGAACCCGATACTTTGTCGATGAAGAAGGGGATGCCTTGGGCATCCCCAAGCTTAGATGCTTGAGTCTTCTTGAAATATGCAGGGATGAACCACGGGGCATCCCCAAGCTTAGA
The DNA here is from genome assembly GCA_030979885.1 of Lolium multiflorum. NCBI lineage: Eukaryota > Viridiplantae > Streptophyta > Magnoliopsida > Poales > Poaceae > Lolium > Lolium multiflorum. The sequence goes on along the minus strand of CM061753.1, from coordinate 140,227,131 downwards.
GCTTTCACTCCTCTTGATCATAGTATATCATACTCCTCTCTTGACCCTTGAAAACTTCCTTCACACCAAACTTCAAGCAAACTCATTAGAGGGTTAGTGCATAATCAAAAATTCACATGTTCAGAGGTGACACAATCATTCTTAACACTTCTGGACATTGCACATAACTTCTGAAAGTTAATGGAACAAAGAAACTCATTCAACTTAACAAAAGCGGCAATGCGAAATAAAAGGCAGAATCTGTCAAAAACAGAACAGTCCGTAAAGACGAATTTTAAAATGGCACCAGACTTGCTCAAACGGAAAACTCAAAACTAATGAAAGTTGCGTACATATCTGAGGATCACGCTCGTAAATTGGCAGATTTTTTCGAATTTTCTACAGAGACTTAGTCCCAGATTCGTGACAGACAGCAATGCTGTTTCTGCGCAGCGATCCCAAATATAACATCAACTTTGACATAGAAACTTTACTTGGCAAAAAACTTGATAAGGAGAGGTTGCTACAGTAGTAAAAAACTTCCAAGACTCAAATATAAAACAAAGTACTGTAGTAAAAAACACATGGGTTATCTCCCAAGAAGTTCTTTCTTTATAGCCATTAAGATGGGCTCAACAGTTTTAATGATGCACTCGCAAGAAATAGTAGTTGAAGCAAAAGAGAGCATCAAGAGGCAAATTCAAAACACATTTAAGTCTAACATGCTTCCTATGCATAGGAATCTTGTAAATAAACAAGTTCATGAAGAGCAAAGTAACAAGCATAGGAAGATAAAACAAGTGTAGCTTCAAAAATTTCAGCACATAGAGAGGCATTTTAGTAACATGAAAATTTCTACAACCATATTTTCCTCTCTCATAATAACTTTCAGTAGTATCATGAGCAAACTCAACAATATAACTATCACATAAAGCATTCCTTTCATGAGTCTCATGCATAAAATTATTACTCTCCACATAGGCATAATCAATTTTATTAGTTGTAGTGGGAGCAAATTCAACGAAGTAGCTATCATTATTATTCTCATCATCAAATATAGGAGGCATAGTATCATCAAAGTAAATTTTCTCCTCAATGCTTGGGGGACTAAAAATATCATGCTCATCAAAGCCAGCTTCCCCAAGCTTAGAATTTTCCATAGCATTAGCAACAATAGTGTTCAAAGCATTCATATTAATATGTTCCATGGGTTTTTTAATTTTCGCATCAAACCATCCATGTCTTAAATCAGGAAATAGAATAAGAAGGTCATTGTTGTCCATTATGCCTAACTAGTGTAAAAAAGAAACCAAATGTCGCAATTGCAGAGTCTAAAGGAAATAGCTTCGAGAACACACACAATGGCGCCAGAAAAGTATGTTACCTGGAACCGAAGTATGAGTGCCTTTTACCTTTCCTCCCCGGCAACGGCGCCAGAAAAGTGCTTGATGTCTACGGGTGCTTCTATTCTTGTAGACAGTGTTGGGCCTCCAAGAGCAGAGGTTTGTAGAACAGCAAGTTTCCTTAAGTGGATTACCCAAGGTTTATCGAACTCAGGAGGAAGAGGTCAAAGATATCCCTCTCATGCAACCCTGCAACCACAAAGCAAGAAGTCTCTTGTGTCCCCAACACACCTAATAGGTGCACTAGTTCGGCGAAGAGATAGTGAAATACAAGTGGTATGAATGAATATGAGCAGTAGTACGGCGCCAGAAAATAGCTTGCTGCGATGGTAGTAATATTGTAGGAAGTAAACAAGCAGTAGTAACGCAGTAGTAACACAGAAAACAAAGAATACAAGCAGCGATAGCAGTATTTAGGAACAAGGCCTAGGGATTAGACTTTCACTAGTGGACACTCTCAACATTGATCACATAACAGAATAGATAAATGCATACTCTACACTCTCTTGTTGGATGATGAACATATTGCATAGGATTACACGAACCCTCAATGCCGGAGTTAACAAGCTCCACAATTCAATGTTCATATTTAAATAACCTTAGAGTGCATGAAAGATCGATACGACTAAACCAAGTACTAACATAGCATGCACACTGTCACCTTCATGCTTATGTAGGAGGAATAATACACATCAATACTATCATAGCAATAGTTAACTTCGCAATCTACAAGAGATCATGATCATAGCATAAACCAAGTACTAACACGGATGCACACACTGTCACCATTACATCGTGCAGGAGGAATAAACTACTTTAATAACATCACTAGAGTAGCACACAGATAAATTTTGATACAAAACACATTGCAATCATAAAGAGATATAAATAAGCACTTCACTATGCCATTCATAACAGTGAATAAGTATTCTGTGAAATATAGCCTAAGAGACCCACACGGTGCACACACTGTCACCTTTACACACGTGGGACAAGGAGTCTCCGGAGATCACATAAGTAAAACTCACTTGACTAGCACAATGACATCTAGATTACAAGCATCATCATATGAATCTCAATCATGTAAGGCAGCTCATGAGATTATTGTATTGAAGTACATAGAGAGATATGAACCACATAGCTACCGGTACAGCCCCGAGCCTCGATGGAGAACTACCCCTCTTCATGGGAGCAATGGTGATGAAGATGGCGGGGAGATGGCAGCGGTGTCGATGGAGAAGCCTTCCGGGGCACTTCCCGTCCGGCAGGTGCCGAACAGAGACTCCCGTCCCCCATCTTGGCTTCGCGATGGCGGCGGGGAAGGTTTCGCGTACCGTGGCTTCCTCCGCGGCTTTTACGCGGGCTTTATATAGGCGAAAGGGCGCTCGTAAGGTCGAAGGGGCAACGACGCCATAGGGCCGCGCGGGGGTGGCCGCACGCCTCATCATCCTGGGCCCTGTGGCTCCCCCGCGCCTCGTGTTCTGGATGCTTCCGGGCAAAATAGGAACCCGGGCGTTGATTTCGTCCAATTCCGAGAATATTTCGTTACTAGGATTTCTGAAACCAAAAACAGAAAACAGGAACGGCACTTCGGCATCTTGTTAATAGGTTAGTTCCAAAATGCGTAAATATGACATATAATGTGCATAAAACATGTAGATATCATCAATAATGTAGCATGGAACATAAGAAATTATCGATACGTTGGAGACGTATCAGGCGCCCAGGGTGATGGACATTAAAGTACCTTCAGAAGCTGAATCCAATAGGTTCCTTGAGGAAAAAATTCAATCCCGCATAAAAGGTTTGGATGATCATCCAAGTAGTCAGTCCATGGGTTGGGCAATTCTTTACCAAAGATTTCATTCTCTCCCATGCTTGAGCAACATGTTCATTATCAAATTGTTTAAAATTCATTATGCTACTTCTCAAAGATATAATCTTAGCAAGAGGATAATATTTACTAATAAAAGCATCTTTACATTTAGTCCATGAATCAATACTATTTTTAGGCAAAGAAAGCAACCAATCTTTAGCTCTTCTCTTAATGAGAAAGGAAACAATTTCAGTTTTATAATATCACCATCTATATCCTTATACTTTTGCATTTCACAAAGTTCAACAAAATTATTAAGATGGGCAGCAGCATCATCAGTACTAACACCAGAAAATTGCTCTCTCATAACAAGATTCAGTAAAGCAGGTTTAATTTCATAGAATTCTGCTGTAGTAGCAGGTGGAGCAATAGGAGTACATATAAAATCATTATTATTTGTGCTAGTGAAATCACACAACTTAGTATTTTCAGGAGTACCCATTATAGCAGTAATAAAGTAAACTAGGCAAATAGAATAAAGACAAGTAACTAATTTTTGTGTGTTTTTGATATGGAGCTAATGACAGTAAGTAAAGTAACTAATTTTTTTGTGTTTTTAGTATGAAGCAAACAAGACAAGAATAAAGTAAAGTAAAGCAAGACAAAAACAAAGTAAAGAGATTGGAAGTGGAGACTCCCCTTGCAGCGTGTCTTGATCTCCCTGCAACGGCGCCTTAAAAAGGTGCTTGATGCCCGAGATGTACACGTCCGTTGGGAACCCCAAGAGGAAGGTATGATGCGCACAAACAAGTTTCCCTGAAACCAAGGTTATCGAACCAGCAGGAGCCAAGAAGCACGTGAAGGTTGTTCGTGTGAGGAGTGTAGTGCGCGCAACACCAGTGAAACCGGCCAACGTGGAACCTGCACAACACAATCAAAGTACTTTGCCCCAACGTAACACTGAGGTTGTCAATCTCACCGGCTTGCTGAAAACAAAGGATTAAACGTATCGAGTGGAAGATGATGTTTGTTTGCAAAGAACAGTAAAAACAAAGAGAATGTATTCAGATGTAAAAGATCGGAAGAGGGTCCACAGTTCACTAGAGGTGTCTCTCCAATAAGATAACTAACATGTTGGGTGAACAAATTACAGGCGGGCAATTGACAAATAAAGATTCAATACATATCAACGATGATTACTATGTGATTTAATCAAGGCATTACGACAAAGTACATAGACCGCTATCCAAAGATGCATCTATGCCTAAATAATCCACCTTCAAAGTTATCATCCGAACCCTTCCAGTATTAAGTTGTAAACAACAGATAATTGCATTAAGTATGGCGCGTAATGTAATCAACACAAATATCCTTAGACAAAGCATCGATGTTTTATCCCTAGTAGCAACAACACATCCACAACCTTAGAACCTATGTCACGATCCCAGATTCAATGGAGGCATGAACCCACTATCGAGCATAATTACTCTCTTGGAGTTACAAGTATCAACTTGGCCAGAGCCTCTACTAGCAACGGAGAGCATGCAAGAACATAAAGAACACATATATCATAGATTGGTAATCAACTTAACATAGTATTCTATATTCATCGGATCCCGCCAAACACAACATGTAGCATTACAAATAGATGATCTTGATCATGGGCAGCTCACAAGATCTAAACAATGATAGCACAATAGGAGAAGACAACCATCTAGCTACTATGGACCCATAGTCCAAGGATGAACTACTCACGCATCAATCCGGAGGCGGGCATGATGATGTAGAGCCCCTCCGGTGATGATTCCCTCCGGCAGGCGCCGGAGGCGATCTCCTGAATCCCGAGATGGATCACGCGGCGGCCTCTCAAGAATGTTTTCCGTATTGTGGCTCTCTGCACAGGGCTCTCGCGACGAAGGCTATTTGTAGGCGGAAGGGTAGGTCAGTGACACGCGAGGGCCCACACACTAGGGCCGCGGCCAGGCCAGGCCGCGCGCGCCCGGTGTGTGGCCGCCTCGTGGCCCCACTTCGTTTTCCCTTCGGGAAGCTTCGTGTAAAAATAGGACCATGGGCGTTGATTTCGTCCAATCCCGAGAATATTTCCTTACTAGGATTTCTGAAACCAAAAACAGCAGAAAACAACAACTGGCACTTCGGCATCTTGTTAATAGGTTAGTGCCGTAAAATGTATAATAATGTTGTAAAGTATGTATAAAACATTCAAGTATTGTCATAAAAGTAGCATGGAACATAAGAAATTATGGATACGTTTGAGACGTATCAATCATGAACCTTATAAAGATAAAACCGATTCACCTATAGGTAAATGTATTGAAATTAAAACTGTTGATCATGTTCTTCCTGAAGCTTATATTGAAAAAACTCCTTTCCCTGCTAAAATGAAGGAGTATTCTGTTATAACTAGTGTATTTAATAAAAGTGCAAAGAAACCTATAGAACCTGAGGAGCAAATAAAGGTTGAACCTGCTGTTGCAATAGTTAAAGATCTTGTTACTGAAAATGTAGAAGATGGTCATATCATTTTTGGTGAAGATGCTTCTAATATTTTTTCGCATCCTAATAAGTCTAGGAAAGCCAGTGTTCCTGTGCTCTGTTAGAATTGGTGATCATTGTTATTATGGTTTATGCGACATTGGTGCAAGTATTAGCCATTCCTTATGAGCTTTACACGGAAATCATGCATGAAATTGGTTCTTGTGAACTTGAAGATATTGATGTGGTTATTCGGCTAGCTAATAGAGAAACTATCTCTCCTATTGGTATTGTTCGAGATGTGGAAGTTCTATGTGGTAAGATTAAATATCCTGCTGACTTTTTGGTACTTGGTTCTGCTGCTAGTAAGTCTTGTCCTATTATTTTTGGTAGACCTTTTCTAAATACTTGTGGAGCTGTTATAGATTGCAAGAAAGAGAAAATTGTTACTAAATTTGCTGGTGAATCTTATGAGTTTAACTTCTCTAAATTTTCCAAAACTCCTTATAAAGCTGATTTGCCTAATGATGATTTTAGAGTTGAATAGTGTGCATCTATTCTTGCTCCTAATAATCCTTTGCAGCAACATTTGGAGGATAGTGAGAGTGAAGTCTTTAGGGAAGAAAGGGATGAGCTTGATGAAATTTTCCTTCGTCAACCTATTCTTAAACATGACTTGTTTTGAAGATCTAGGTATAACACCACCACCAAAGGAAGATCATGTATTTGATTTGAAACCATTACCTGATAATCTTAAGTATGCCTATATTGATGATAAGAAAACATATCCTGTTATTATTAGTGCTAAGCTTTCAGATTTTGAAGAAGAAAGGTTATTGGAAATATTGAAGAAACACCGAGGAGCTATTGGCTACACTCTTGATGACTTGAAGGGGATTTCTCCCGCTATTTGCCAACATGCCATCAACATGGAAGATGATGCAAAGCCTGTTGTTGAACATCAGCGTCGTCTAATTCCTAAGATGAAGGATGTGGTAAGGAATGAGGTATTAAAACTTCTTGAAGCAGGTATTATATATCCTATTGCCGATAGTAGATGGGTTAGTCCTGTGCATTGTGTTCCTAAGAAAGGAGGAATAACTGTTGTCCTAATGATAATGATGAGCTCATCCCCCAAAGAGTAATTGTAGGGTATAGAATGTGCATTGATTATCGAAAAGTTAATAAAGTTACTAAGAAAGACCATTACCCTTTACCTTTTATTGATCAAATGTTAGAGAGGTTGTCTAAAAATACTCTTTTGCTTTCTTGATGGTTATTCTGGGTTCTCACAAATTGCTGTTAGAGCTAAAGATCAAGGGAAAACCACTTTCACTTGTCTCTATGGAACTTATGCTTATAGGCGTATGCCTTTTGGTTTATGTAATGCTCCTGCTACTTTCCAAAGATGCATGTCTGCTATTTTTCATGGCTTTTGTGAAAGATTGTTGAGGTATTCATCGATGATTTTTCTGTCTGTGGTAATTCTTTTGATAATTGCTTGCGAAACCTTGATAAAGTTTTGCAGAGATGTGAAGAAACTAACCTTGTTCTTAATTGGGAGAAATGCCACTTTATGGTTAATGAAGAAATTGTATTGGGACATAAAATTTCTGAGAGAGGTATTGAAGTTGATAGAGCTAAAGTGGAAGCAATTGAGAAGATGCCCTATCCTAGGGATGTTAAAGCTCAGCAAAGGAGGAAATTCTTTTATGATTTGAGGCACTATTTTTAAGATGACCCACACTTATATAAAGAAGGAGTGGATGGTATTATGCGAAGATGTGTCCCAGAATATGAACAACAAGAGATATTGAGTAAGTGTCATGGTAGTGTTTATGGAGGACATCACGCCGGAGATAGAACCGCACAAAAGGTTCTACAATCAGGTTTTTATTGGCCAACACTTTTCAAAGATGCAAGGAAGTTTATCTTATCTTGTGATGAATGTCAAAGAGTTGGTAATATCTCTAGACGCAATGAAATGCCTATGAATTACACTCTTGTTATTGAACCATTTGATTGTTGGGGATTTGACTTCATGGGTCCTTTCCCTTCTTCAGAAGGTAACACTCATATACTTGTCGCTGTTGATTATGTTACTAAATGGGTGGAAGCCATACCTACAAAAAGTGCTGATGGTGAGACCTCTTTAAAAATGCTTTTAGATGTTATTTTTCCTAGATTTGGAGTACCTAGATATATTATGACTGATGGAGGTTCTCACTTTATTCATGGTGGTTTTAGAAAAACTCTTGCTAAATATGGTATTAATCATAGAATTGCTTCAGCTTATCATCCTCAAACTAGTGGGCAAGTAGAATTATCAAATAGAGAGATTAAATCTATCTTGCAAAAGACTGTTAATAAATCTAGAAAGAATTGGACTAGTAAGTTAAAGGAAGCATTGTGGGCTTATAGAACTGCTTATAAAAATACTATGGGAATGTCTCCTTATAAAATGGTTTATGGAAAAGCTTGTCATTTACCTTTAGAATTAGAGCACAAAGCTTATTGGGCTGTAAGAGAACTTAATAAAGATTTTAAACTTGCCGGTAAGAAGAGGTTGCTACAATTGAGTTCTTTAGACGAATGGAGAAGTGAAGCTTATGAAAATGCTAAACTTTTTAAGGAGAAAGTTAAGAAATGGCATGATAGAAGAATTATTAAAAGAGAATTTAATGTTGGAGATAAAGTCCTATTGTATCGGTCTCGTCTCAGATTTTTTGCAGGGAAATTACTCTCAAAATGGGAAGGACCATATGTCATTGAGGAGGTGTATCGTTCAGGAGCAATAAAAATTGCCTCGCTGAAAGATGATGCTACACAAGTGGTGAATGGACAAAGACTCAAGCATTATATTTCGGAGATTCTTATAATGAAGATATTGATGTTATTCAAGTGATGACTCCGGAAGCTTTCATCAAAGACCAACTTTGAATAGGTAATAGTTTAAGTAATAAAAGTCCGCGTTTAACTTTCCGAACAATATTTCTGCTATTTTTGGAAAATATGAAAAATTACGAGATCGAAACGGAGTGGAGGTGACGCACGAGGGCGTGCCCCCATAGGCCGGCGCGGCCCCACCCGCCGCGCCGCTTTATGGGGACAGCCCTCGGCGTCCCGCTTCGTTTTCGGCCTGGTACCTTCCTTTTGTCGTGAAAATATCTGCTATATAATCCCCCGGATCCCCAGAGGTCCGTATATCATTTTCTCGCCTTGTTTTGTTTCGACCTGTTTCTGTTCAGATGTCGTCGCAAGGATCATCCTCAGAAGACTATGCAACGCGTCGCCAACGTGAGCTCCTCCAGGATCTAGATCAAGGAACTTTCGTTGGATGGGCGGAAGAGGAAAGGGTCGTGACAAGACGGGAAGAGATGGATGAAGGTGTCAATGAGGAAGAAGATGGCATCAGCAAAAAGAGAGCGGAAAGCTGTGGGGAGTAAGCCAATCTTGGTGGGATCGGTTAACACTCGACGTTCTTTTCTCATAACTTGCAGGGACCTCTACCACCTGCACCTGACCTCAACTCTTTCCCTGCTGCGGAAGAAGCTCTTCGGGTGACCGATGAGTTTTGTGATCAATACCGTGTTCTGAGAAGGGAAGTGGAGATTCTTCAGGATGAGAACAACCGACTTCGCAGAATGCTAGAGCGGTTCCTCACCCCCATCAGGGTCGTTCCACCATCACCACCGAAGGAGTAATTCATCATTGGTATTGGCATCCCCTTGGTTTGTTCCAAGCTTGGGGAGTGCCGCGGTATCACATCATCACTATCTTTATCTTTTTACTATCAAGTAGTGTCATATCATGAGTAGGGAAGTTATCATATAAGATGGTTTGCAGTGTGGAAGTATCTCTCTTAGTTGGTTATCTATGTATCCCTTGGTGTGAGTTATCGTTATGGAATATTAACGAGAAGTCTTATCATTTACTTTTTGCACACCTTATTTTAGTTTGCAATTTCTGTTATATGATTACTCTTGACATTAGTATTGATATCACTTTGGGAGCATTAAGTAAATCTATTTGGTTTTGGCAAACTTAGCATTGGTCAATAGCAACAATACTTTGATGTTTAAATAGAAAAGGGAAATACATGTAGATATATTACTTTATTATCTTTCTGCTAATGAGTTTAGTATTCTGAAGTTAAAATTGCTTGTGCTTACGAGAAAGATGCATGATTGTTTCTATCACATGTATATTTGTTTGTTTCCTCAACTCTTATGCTTGCTACCCAACCTTGCTAGCCAAAGACCTGTATTGAGAGGGAATGCCTCTCATACATCCAAAACCTTAGACCAAACCCATGCCATTTGTGTCCACCATAACTACCTACTATGTGGTATTTTGCGCCATCCCAAGTAAATACTTCATGTGCTACCTTTAAATAATTCAAACTATTACTCCTTATTTGTGTCAATGTTTTATAGCTCATGAGGAAGTATGTGGTGTTTATCTTTCAATCTTGTTGGGCGGACTTTCACCAATGGACTAGTGGCACATCCACTTATCCAATAATTTTGCAATAAGAGCTGGCAACGGGTTCCCAGCCCAATTAATAACTTTCATTAATAATTCTCTTCACATGTTTTGCCCTGATTTATCAGTAAGCAACTTAATTTTGCAATAGACACTCCTCCATGGTATGAGAAATGTTGGAAGGCACCCGAGGATTCGGTTAGCCATGGCTTGTGAAAGCAAAGGTTGGGGGAGTGTCATCCATAAATAAAACTAAAATACATGTGTAAACAAAAGAGGAGAGGGATGATCTACCTTGCTGGTAGAGATAACGTCCTTCATGGGAGCCGCTCTTGAAAGTCTGTTTGGCAAGGGGGTTAGAGTGCCCACTACCATTCGTTGACAACAACAAACACCACTCAAAATCTTACTTTTATTCTCTTTATATGATTTCAAAACTTGAAAAGCTCTAGCACATGATTTAATCCCCGCTTCCCGAAGGGCCTATCTTTTACTTTTATGTTGAGTCAGTAAACCTATTTCCCTCTATCTTAAGCAAGCAATTGAGTTGTTGTGATCCAACCATTTATGCTATGATCTAGTTAATCATGTCTTGTATTCTTCCTTGTTTAGTACAAATTTTATCTGAATGAATATGACTTTGAAAGTTATCAATGATTATGAGGAGATTGTTATGATTAAGGATGAAAGCCCTGCCATATAAATTCTAATATAAAGGCTTTGCTTAGAAGATAAGTACAATATGTTAATAGTTCTTTGACCAAGAACAAAGTTTGCCATAACCAATTATGATTTCCTATGCACCTTTATTTGTGATTTCTCTTTACTTATTTCAAGTTGAGTTATATGAGGAAAATGTTTACTAGAATGTCTGGTGTGAATCAATATGATGCTTCTTGTCCGTATTTCATTTATCGACTCTTCACTCCATAAACATGTGGTCTTGTTTATTGAGCTCAGTTTCGCTTGGGGACAAGCGAAGTCTAAGCTTGGGGGGAGTTGATACGTCCATTTTGCATCACTATTTTATATCATAATTTGCTGTTATTCATTGATATATTTCATATTTAGAGATGATACTTATGTTATTTCACCTATTTTGCATGTTTCATGATTATTGGAGAATTATTCACCTGAGTCAGGATTCTGCTGGAAAAAGCGCCACAGGACAACATATTTCTGAAGATCAACAATTGACGAAATTATACGACATCTTATTTTTCCAGAAGACGAAGCCAGCCAAAAGGAGGGACCGAGGAGGGCCGCCATGGGGCCCCCCATAGGCCGGCGGGCCCAGCCCGCCGCGCCGCCTTGTGGGGAGGGGGCCCACAGCCCCCTTCGGCGCCTCTCCTTCGCGTACTTCTTCTCCCGAAAACCTAAGGCACGGGGATAAGCGAGAATAGACACAACCGCCTCTGCGGGGGAGAAACACCAGAGAGAAAAGAGCTCTCCGCGGGCGGAATCACGGGGGAAATTCCCTCCCGGAGGGGGAAATCATCGCCATCGCCACCGTCATCGAGCTGGACTTCATTGGGATCATCATCATCATCTCCACCATCTACACCGCCATCTCCACCGCTGCACCTCGTCTCCGCTGTAACATCTAGGGTTGGATCTTGAGTATTTCATAGGGGAAACTCTCCCGGTATTGATTACTACTTGTTATTGATGCTATTGAGTGAAACCATTGGATCAAGGTTTATGTTCAGATTGTTATTCATCATCATATCACCTCTGATTATGTTCCATATGATGTCTCGTGAGTAGTTCGTTTAGTTCTTGAGGACATGGGTGAAGTCTAAATGTTAGTAGTGAACTATGTTGAGTAATATTTAATGGTTTGATATTTAAGTTGTGGTGTTATTCTTCTAGTGGTGTCATGTGAACGTCGACTACATGATACTTCACCTTTATGGGCCTAGGGGAGTACATCTTGTATTCGTTTGCTAATTGTGGGGTTGCCGGAGTGACAGCAACCTGAACCCCCGTTGGTATATCGATGCAGGAGGGATAGCAGGATCTCAGAGTTTAAGGCTGTGGTTAGATTTATCTTAATTACTTTCTTGTATTTGCGGATGCTTGCAAGGGGTATAATCACAAGTATGTATTAGTCCTAGGAAGGGCGGTGCATTAGCATAGGTTCACCCACACAACACTTATCAAAACAATGAAGATTAATCAACTATATGAAGCGAAAGCACTAGACTAGATCCCCGTGTGTCCTCAAGAACGTTTGGTCGTTATAAGTAAACAAAGCGTTTGGTTGTTATAAGTAAACAAACCGGCTTGTACTTTGTGCTAAAAAGGATTGGGCCACTCGCTGCAATTATTACTCTCGCATTTTACTTACTTGTACTTTATTTATCCGCTATATCAAAACCCCCTGAAAACTTGTCTGTGAGCATTTACAGTGAATCCTTCATCGAAACTTCTTGTCAACACCTTCTGCTCCTCGTTGGGTTCGACACTCTTATTTATCGAAAGTACTACGATACACCCCTATACTTGTGGGTCATCACCCACTACAGTTGTACCTTTTCACGAAGAAAATTTTCTTCCACACCAAAATGGGGCTCGATGCCCGTGAATGCTTCAGAGGGTGATAAAGGTGGCAACATGAAGGATTGAATTGGGGGTCAACTGCAATAGTTGGATCTCATACACACGAAGGAGGCGATGGGGAAATTTGTGAGCAGGAAGCGAAAGACCTCGATACAAGAAGGATAAGAACATCACAGTAAAACCGGCGGGGGGATTGGGCCGCGAAGTCGCACTTGGGAGAATGACGTTCCCCTCGTTGGCGAAATTATTCCAAGGCCCCTCTTCTCGTCGCGTCGTGGTGGTAGAAACCGACAATCGCCGGCATAGGCCCAGCTATGGAGCTTTCCAGGTGCGGCGCCGGAATGGGGAGGAGCGTCGATGCGAATCTCTCGATGAGTTCGGAGGAAGCTTAGTGGTGGCGCCCATCGCCACGCACCGCGCGAGAGTAAGATTCTTCTTTTTCACCATCGCGAGATCTGAAGAAGATCTAGAAAACGGCGGCGGCGGTGGTGCAGCGGTTATGAGCAAGGAGGATGAATGAGGAAGAAAGGGTGCGAGGAGAAAGCGTGGAAAGGGGAGAATTTACCCTCTGATATTATAAAGTAAAAGGGAGTTTTAGAATTGAGTGGGCACGTGTCGTTGCCTTCAATTTATTAAAGAGATCTCTCTTCTTCGTTGAGCGTAAATCGAGGAGACACCTTGCAATCGCACGAAGTAATGGTCATTTCCTAAACAACCGTGCGTATGGGATGGGCCCGTCAAGTCACGTCCCGTCGCCAAATCAACAAGGTTACGTCATATCGTTGGCAAAGGTGTCCGATACGTCTCCAACGTATCGATAATTTCTTATGTTCCATGCTACTTTATTGATGATACCTACATGTTTTATGCACATTATATGTCATATTTATGCATTTTCTGAACTAACCTATTAACAAGATGCCGAAGAGCCATTTGTTGTTTTTTTGGTTTCAGAAATCCTAGTAAGGAAATATTCTCGAATTGACGAAATTTCGCCAGGGGTCCTATTTTTGCACGAAGCTTCCAAGACCGAAGAGATAACGAAGTGGCCACGAGGCAGCCAGGAGCTAGGCGCGCGCCCAAGCCCGGCCGCGCCAGCCCCGCCCGGCCCCTCGTGTGGCCCCCGCGTTGACCTTCCGCCTACTTAAAGTCTCCGCCGCGAAACCCCCGCACCGAGAGCCACGATACGAAAACCTTCCAGACGCGCCGCCGCGAATCCCATCTCGGGATCAGGAGATCGCCTCCGCACCCTGCCGGAGAGGGGATTCATCTCCTGAGGACTCTACATCGCCATGGTCGCCTCCGGAGTGATGAGTGAGTAGTTACCCCTGGACCATGGGTCCATAGCAGTAGCTAGATGGTCGTCTTCTCCTTGTTGTGCTTCATTGTTGGATCTTGTGAGCTGCCTAACATGATCAAGATCATCTATCCGTAATACTATATGTTGTGTTTGTCGGGATCCGATGGATAGAGAATACTATGTTATGGTGATTATCAATCTATTGTTTATGTGTTGTTTATGATCTTGCATGCTCTCCGTTATTAGTAGAGGCTCTGGCCAAGTTTGTACTCTTAACTCCAAGAGGGAGTATTTATGCTCGATAGTGGGTTCATGCCTCCATTGAATCTGGGACAGTGACAGAAAGTTCTAAGGTTGTGGATGTGCTGTTGCCACTAGGGATAAAACATTGATTCTATGTCTAAGGATGTAGTTGTTGATTACATTACGCACCATACTTAATGCAATTGTCTGTTGCTTAGCAACTTAATACCGAATGGGGTTCGGATGATAACCTGAAGGTGGACTTTTTAGGCATAGATGCAGCTGGATGGCGGTCTATGTACTTTGTCGTAATGCCCAATTAAATCTCACTATATTTATCATATCATGTATATGCATTGTTATGCCTTTCTCTATTTGTCAATTGCCCGATTGTAATTTGTTCACCCAACATGCTTTTATCTTATGGGAGAGACACCTCTAGTGAACTGTGGACCCCGGTCCTATTCTTTACATAGCATACAATCTACTGCAATTGTGTTTTACTATTTTCTTGCAAACAATCATCTTCCACTCGATACGTTTAATCCTTTGTTACAGCAAGCCGGTGAGATTGACAACCTCACTGTTTCGTTGGGGCAAAGTACTTTGGTTTGTGTTGTGCAGGTTGGCGCCGGAATCCCTGGTGTTGCGCCGCATCACATTTCGCGACCATCAACCTTCAACGTGCTTCTTGGCTCCTACTGGTTCGATTAAACCTTGGTTTCTTTCTGAGGGAAAACTTGCTACTGTGCGCATCATACCTTCCTCTTGGGGTTCCCAACGAACGTGTGAGTTACACGCCATCAAGCTCTTTTTCTGGCGCCGTTGCCGGGGAGATCAAGACACGCTGCAAGGGGAGTCTCCACTTCTCAATCTCTTTACTTTGTTTTTGTCTTGCTTTATTTTATTTACTACTTTGTTTGCTGCACTAAATCAAAATACAAAAAAATTAGTTGCTAGTTTTACTTTATTTACTGTCTTGCTCTCTATATCAAAAACACAAAAAATTAGTTACTCGTTTTTACTTTGTTTGCCTAGTCTACTTTTTGCTTATTGCATCATGTTTCCTTTTAATTTCACCACAAAAGACATACCGGTAGGACGTGGGTCCATAGTTGGGAGAAATAATATAGAAGAATTTTTCAATCATGTTAGTATTACTGAAGATTTTGAAGATAGACACTTGGTAGAACTTGCACCTACCTATGAAATTGCTGCTGCTGCTTTAGTTCGCATGTTGGAAACTAAATTTGTTAATATCAATCCTATAATCCAACACATGTTTCTTACACTTGGTGATATGGAAGAAGGGGAAAAGAAAGATTTTGTTTTAGAAACTCTTCTTAGAGAATTTGGTGGTCTAGCAAGAGAGGCTAGAAAGGTTTTTGCTAAATTTAATATGCTAGGTTCTCATACCAATTTTATTGGTCTCCTTGAAAAAATGGACATGGATAGAATAAGGTACACTAATAACATTAATGATGGTGGGGAAATCAAAGCACCAATACCATGTAAACTCCTAGCTATGAATGATGCACTAGAAAATAACTATGCTTGGCTTGTCCCTGAAAATTTGTTTGATGAGAGTAGCAAGCCTAAGACTAATGAAAAGGGAGACGCTAAAACTTACATATCAAACATACTATGCTTGGTTGAGAAAACTCCCAACACCCCTGGTAATAATGTTGATGCTTCATCTCTCGATAATACTTGATTTGCACTTTCTGCGCCTAGCTGAAAGGCGTTAAAGAAAAGCGCTTATGGGAGACAACCCATGTTTTTACCTACAGCAATTTTTTGTTTTATTGAGTCTTGGAAGTTGTTTAATACTGTAGCAACCTCTCCTTATCATGTTTTTGTGCCAAGTAAAGTTTCTATGTCAAAGTTGATGTTATATTTGGGATCGCTGCACAGAAACAGCATTGCTGTCTGTCACGAATCTGGGCACAGTTCTCTGTAGAAAATTCAAAAATCTGCCAATTTACGAGCGTGATCCTCAGATATGTACGCAACTTTCATTAGTTTTGAGTTTTTCCATTTGAGCAAGTCTGGTGCCAGCTTTAAATTCGCTTTACGGACTGTTCTGTTTTTGACAGATTCTGCCTTTTATCTCGCATTGCCTCTTTTGCTATATTGGATTCATTTCTTTGATCCATTAATGTCCAGTAGCTTTATGCAATGTCCAGAAGTGAAAATAATGTTTGTGTCACCTCTGAATATGTGAATTATTAATTGTGCACTAACCCTCTAATGAGTTTGCTTGAAGTTTGGTGTGAAGAAAGTTTTCAAGGGTCAAGAGAGGAGAATGATATACTATGATCAAGAGGAGTGAAAGCTCTAAGCTTGGGGATGACCCCGTGGTTCACCCCTGCATATTTTAAGAAGACTCAAGCGTCTAAGCTTGGGGATGCCTTGGGCATCCCCTTCTTCATCGACAACACCATCAGGTTCCTCCCCTGAAACTATATTTTTATTCAATCACATCTTGTGTTCTTTACTTGGAGCGTCGGTTTGTTTTTGTTTTTGTCTTTGTTTGAATAAAATGGATCCTAGCATTCATTTTGTGGGAGAGACACGCTCCGTTGCATATGGACACATGTGTCCTTAGGCTTTACTCATAATGTTCATGGCGAAGTTTCTTCCTCGTTAAATTGTTATATGGTTGGAATTGGAAAATGCTACATGTAGTAATTCTAAAATGTCTTGGATAATGTGATACTTGGCAATTGTTGTGCTCATGTTTAAGCTCTTGCATCATATGCTTTGCACCCATTAATGAAGAAATACATAGAGCTTGCTAAAATTTGATTTGCATATTTGGTTTCTCTAAGGTCTAGATAATATCTAGTATTGAGTTTTGAACAACAAGGAAGACGGTGTAGAGTCTTATAATGTTTACAATATGTCTTTTATGTGAGTTTTGCTGCACTTGTTCATCCTTGAGTTTGCTTCAAATAACCTTGCTAGCCTAAACCTTGTATCGAGAGGGAATACTTCTCATGCATCCAAAATCCTTGAGCCAACCACTATGCCATTTGTGTCCACCATACCTACCTACTACATGGTATTTCTCCGCCATTCCAAAGTAAATTGCTTGAGTGCTACCTTTAAAATTCCATCATTCACCTTTGCAATATATAGCTCATGGGACAAAATAGTCTTAAAAACTATCGTAGTATTGAATATGTACTTATGCACTTTATCTTTTATTAAGTTGCTTGTTGTGCGATAACCATGCTTCTGGGGAACGCCATCAACTATTGTTGAATATCATGTGAGTTGCTATGCATGTCCGTCTTGTTCTAAGGATCTATCATTTTAGTGGTTGGAGCATGCAAAATTGTTAGAGAAGAACATTGGGCCGCTAACTAAAGCCATGAATCATGGTTGAAGTTTCAGCTTTGGACATATATCCTCAATCTCATATGAGAATAATAATCATTGCTACATGCTTATGCATTTGAGAGGAGTCCATTATCTGTTGTCCATGTTGTCCCGGTATGGATGTCTAAGTTGAGAATAATCAAAAGCGAGAAATCCAAAATGCGAGCATTCTCCTTAGACCTTTGTACAAGCGGCATGGAGGTACCCCTTTGTGACACTTGGTTGAAACATGGCATGCGAAGATCCGGTAGTCCAAGCTAAGTAGGACGAGGTGCGGACACTATTAGTATACTATGCATGAGGCTTGCAACTTGTAAGATATAATTTACATAACTCATATGCTTTATTACTACCGTTGACAAAATTGTTTCATGTTTTCAAAATAAAAGCTCTAGCACAAATACAGCAATCGATGCTTTCCTCTTTGAAGGACCATTCTTTTAATTTTATTGTTGAGTCAGTTTACCTATCTCCTTCCACCTTAAGAAGCAAACACTTGTGTGAACTGTGCATTGATTCCTACATACTTGCATATTGCACTTGTTATATTACTTTATGTTGACAATATCCATGAGATATACATGTTATAAGTTGAAAGCAACCGCTGAAACTTAATCTTCCTATGTGTTGCTTCAACACCTTTACTTTGATTTATTGCTTTATGAGTTAACTCTTATGCAAGACTTATTGATGCTTGTCTTGAAGTACTATTCATGAAAAGTCTTTGCTATATGATTCACTTGTTTACTCATGTCATTACCTTTGCTTTGATCGCTGCATTCATTACATATGTTTACAAATAGTATGATCAAGATTATGATGGCATGTCACTTCAGAAATTATCTTTGTTATCGTTTTACCTGCTCGGACGAGCAGAACTAAGCTTGGGGATGCTGATACGTCTCCAACGTATCGATAATTTCTTATGTTCCATGCTACTTTATTGATGATACCTACATGTTTTATGCACATTATATGTCATATTTATGCATTTTCTGAACTAACCTATTAACAAGATGCCGAAGAGCCAGTTGCTGTTTTTTTTTGGTTTCATAAATCCTAGTAAGGAAATATTCTAATTGACGAAACTTTCGCCCAGGGTCCTATTTTTGCACGAAGCTTTAAGATCGAAGAGATAACGGTGGGGCCACGAGGCAGCCAGAGCTAGGGCGGCGCGCGCTGCCCCGCGCCACCGCCCCCTGGGCCCCTCGTGTGGCCCCCGCGTTGACCTTCCGCCTACTTAAAGTCTCCGTCAAACCCCCAAAGACCGAGCCACGATACGGAAACCTTCCGAGACGCCGCCGCGAATCCCATCTCTGGGGATTCAGGAGATCGCCTCCGGCACCGCCGAGAGGGGATTCATCTCCCGGAGGACTCTACATCGCCATGGTCGCCTCCGGAGTGATGAGTGAGTAGTTCACCCCTGGACCATGGGTCCATAGCAGTAGCTAGATGGTCGTCTTCTCCTTGTTGTGCTTCATTGTTGGATCTTGTGAGCTGCCTAACATGATCAAGATCATCTATCTGTAATACTATATGTTGTGTTTGTCGGATCCGATGGATAGAGAATACTATGTTATGGTGATTATCAATCTATTGTTTATGTGTTGTTTATGATCTTGCATGCTCTCCGTTATTAGTAGAGGCTCTGGCCAAGTTTGTACTCTTAACTCCAAGAGGGAGTATTTATGCTCGATAGTGGGTTCATGCCTCCATTGAATCTGGGACAGTGACAGAAAGTTCTAAGGTTGTGGATGTGCTGTTGCCACTAGGGATAAAACATTGATTCTATGTCTAAGGATGTAGTTGTTGATTACATTACGCACCATACTTAATGCAATTGTCTGTTGCTTAGCAACTTAATACTGAATGGGGTTCGGATGATAACCTGAAGGTGGACTTTTTAGGCATAGATGCAGTTGGATGGCGGTCTATGTACTTTGTCGTAATGCCCAATTAAATCTCACTATATTTATCATATCATGTATATGCATTGTTTTGCCTTTCTCTATTTGTCAATTGCCCGACTGTAATTTGTTCACCCAACATGCTTTTATCTTATGGGAGAGACACCTCTAGTGAACTGTGGACCCCGGTCCTATTCTTTACATAGCATACAATCTACTGCAATTGTGTTTTACTATTTTCTTGCAAACAATCATCTTCCACTCGATACGTTTAATCCTTTGTTACAGCAAGTCGGTGAGATTGACAACCTCACTATTTCGTTGGGGCAAAGTACTTTGTTTTGTTGTGCAGATTCCACGTTGGCGCAGGAATCCCTGGTGTTGCGCCGCATCACATTTCGCGACCATCAACCTTCAACGTGCTTCTTGGCTCCTACTGGTTCGATTAAACCTTGTTTCTTTCTGAGGGAAAACTTGCTACTGTGCGCATCATACCTTCCTCTTGGGGTTCCCAACGAACGTGTGAGTTACACGCCATCAATGTCAAGTTCGTATGAAGCATCCGAAGAAAAGCTAAAACCATCGGTGGATCGACTTGAGTCTCGCACGTTTGCAAGCATCCGTACCTAGACTCGGGTTACTCCCATCGGGAGCGCCGGACGCGCACCCGATAAAATTCAGACTCAAGGTTTGCTTGCAAGGAAGAGCATATCATGAGTATCTGAGAAAGATTGAAATATTCGAAATGTTTGGTCTAAGTCTGCACTTTGCAAGCACCGCGACCACTGGGCTACTCCCATCGAGCACGGTTGTGCACCCGACGAAACTTTTTGCACTCCGGATCATGCTCTCGGGACTTGATTCTGTGTAGGGTAGCGTTGTTTTGCCATCGGCAGTTAACCACAAAGAAAGGTGATACGTCTCCAATGTATCTATAATTTCTGATGTTCCATGCTAGTTTTATGACAATACCTACATGTTTTGCTCATACTTTATATCATTTTTATGCATTTTCCGGGACTAACCTATTAACAAGATGCCGAAGCGCCGCCTGTTTTCTTTTGCTTTCAGAAATTCTACACAGGAAATATTCTTGGAATTGGACCCCACGATGACAGAAGTCAATATTTTGCCGAGGCGGACCCAGAGAGCCAGATAAGGGCTAGAGGGGGGCAAGGGGCCTCCACACCATAGGGGGGCGCGGGTGGCCCCCTGGCCGCGCCCAGATATGGGGTGGCCCCAGACCCTCCGGCCGCCCTTCCGCCTAAAGTTACGTAGCCGCCATCGCGCCAAGTTCGGGACAAGTCTCTGTTCCGGCACGTGATGACCCACAAGTATAGGGGATCGCAACGTCTTCGAGGGAAGTATTACCCAATTTATTGATTCGACACAAGGGGAGACAAAGAATACTTGTAAGCCTTAACAGCGGAGTTGTCAATTCAGCTGCACCTGGAAATAGACTTGCTCGCAAGAGTTTATCAGTAGTAACCGTTTTATGGCAGTAGGAATAGTGAAATAACAAGCAGTGAAATAAAGACAGATAGTGATTATAGTGAACAGCAGGATTAAAATATGTAGGCACAGGGACGGATTAACGGGCGTTGCATGGATGAGAGAAACTCATGTAACAATCAAAGCATGGGCATTTGCAGATAATAATAAAACGGTATCAAGTACTAATCAATCAATAGGCATGTGTTCCATATTTAGTCGTACGTGCTCGCAATGAGAAACTTGCACAACATCTTTTGTCCTACCAGCCGGTGGCAGCCGGGCCTCTAGGGAAACTACTGGAAATTAAGGTACTCCTTTTAATAGAGTACCGGAGCAAAGCATTAACACTCCGTGAACACATGTGATCCTCACATCACTACCATCCCCTCCGGTTGTCCCGATTTCTGTCACTTCGGGGCCATTGGTTCCGGACAGCGACATGTGTATACAACTTGCAGGTAAGATCATAAACAACGAATATCTTTATGAATCAATAACATGTTCAGATCTGAGATCATGGCACTCGGGCCCTAGTGACAAGCATTAAGCATAACAAGTTGCAACAATATCATAAAAGTGACATCTACGGATACTAGGCACTATGCCCTAACAATCTTATGACTATTACATGACCAATCTCATCCAATCCCTACCATCCCCTTCAGCCTACAGCGGGGGAATTACTCACACATGGATGGGGGAAACATGGCTGGTCGATGGAGAGGCGTTGGCGGGATGGCGGTGAAGATCTCCTCCACCTCGTCCCGGCGGAGTGCCAGAACGGAGACTTCTGGCTCCCGAGACGGAGTTTCGCGATGTGGCGGCTCTCTGGAGGGTTTCTGGCGATTTCGACTTCTCGTGCGTTTTAGGTCGAACCCGATAAGTAGTCCGAAGGGGGGCGTCGGAGGCCAGCCGAGGGGGCCACACCATAGGGCCGCGCGGGCCCCCCTAGGCCGCGCCGCCTTATGGTGTGGGGCCCTCGGGCCTCCACCTCACTTGTCCTTCT
Organism: Lolium multiflorum; assembly: GCA_030979885.1. Taxonomy (NCBI): domain Eukaryota; kingdom Viridiplantae; phylum Streptophyta; class Magnoliopsida; order Poales; family Poaceae; genus Lolium; species Lolium multiflorum. The sequence goes on along the minus strand of CM061753.1, from coordinate 140,205,059 downwards.
GGCTCCGTCAGTATTTTGAAAATAGGGCCTTCGCATAAATTCCGAGGATTTTCCCGAAAGTTGGATTTCTGCACAAAAACGAGACACCAGAGCAGTTCCTGAAAACAGCGTTAGTCCGTGTTAGTTGTATCCAAAATACACAAATTAGAGGCAAAACAATAGCAAAAGTGTTCGGGAAAGTAGATACGTTTTGGACGTATCAACTCCCCCAAGCTTAGCTTATTGCTTGTCCTCAAGCAATTCAGTTAACAACTGAGCGATAAAAGAACTTTCACGAACACATTTGCTCATATGATGTATATATTCTCATGCTATGGCTAATACTTAAGCAGTTCATAATGAGATACATGCAAATAAGATCATCCAACAACTATGTCAATCATGGAGAGGTACCAACAATTAATAATAAGCATCATGAATCATGTATGTAAGCAGGATTGCAATGTTCATAAGAGAATATGATAAAGTGGTATCTCGCTTGCCCGTATTTGATCGGCAAAACATAAATGCCGAGGCACCTCTGGAGTTCATAGAAAGACTAGAAGTAGTGATTGTCAAAGATAAAAGCATCAAAGTTATACCACAATCAATCATATTTTGAGACAAGCATATTATACTAAGAATGACAGTTGTGCTCTCAAGATAGTGCTCAAAGAAAGAATGGAGACACAACATAAAAGTAAAAGATTGACCCTTCGCAGAGGGAAGCAGGGATTAACATGCGCTAGAGCTTTTCATTTGTAAAGCAGGAGTAAAATTATTTTGAGAGGTGTTTGTTGTTGTCAACGAATGGTAATGGGTACACTAACTACCTCATCAACCGGACTCTCAAGAGCGGCTCCCATGAATTATTTGTATGTTTATGTGGCACTCCTTCCAACCTTTCTTACACAAACCATGGCTAACCGAATCCTCGGGTGCCTGCCAACAATCACATACCATGAAGGAGTGCCTTTTTATTTAAGTTTTATTATGATGATGACACTCCCCCCCCTTTGCTTACACAAGCCATGGCTAACCGAATCCTTCGGGTGCCGTCCAACAATCACAAACCATGGAGGAGTGTCTTTTTATTTAATTAATTTGGGACTGGGAATCCCATTGCCAGCTCTTTTTGCAAAATTATTGGATAAGCGGATGTGCCACTAGTCCATATGAGAGTCCGTCAAAAGTAAATGACAAGGTTGAAAGCTAAACACCACATACTTCCTCATGAGCTATGAAACATTAACACAAATTGAGAAGCATTTTGAAAGTTTTAAAGGTAGCGCATGAGAATTTACTTGGAATGGTTTGAAATGCCATGCATAGGTATTTATGGTGGACACTTTGGAACAACTTGGTTTTCAGGTGTTTGGAAGCACGAGCGGCGTTCCCGCTCAGTACAAGTGAAGGCTAGCAAAAGACTAGGGAGCGACAAATCAAGAGAGCAGTAACTGTCATAATCATGCTTGCGGCAAAATAAATTAACGGAGGCATAAAAGTGATACAAGAACTCTGAAGCAATATAAATCATCGAGGCTTAATTGACTTTTTGTTCAGTCATATGCATGCGTGAGCATGTGCCAAGTCGATATAAATGAATTATTCAGGAGGATACCACAATGCCATACTTACTTATGAATAAAACAATGCAAGCGAACATCCATGACATGCTACTCATATTAATAAATTGGAGCTAAACATGAGAGATCATGAACTACTAGACTTTCTCAAATAACATATACCTCACATGAACCAACTAAGCATGCTCACATGGATGAGTATATGTACAAAAATGAAAACAAATAGAGTTCATACCAGCCTCTCACCGCAATCAGATTGTCGTAGATCGTCATTATTGCCTTTTCACTTGTGTAGCTTGGATAATATGAAATGAAAACCACGCTCCAGCCACCGAAGACCATTGAACTCATGATGAACTTTACAAACCAAAGAAGAACAGCAAATATTTTTGGTGTTTTCGAATTGGAAACAAGAACGAAAGAAAACAAGCAAACAAAGCAAAATCTTTTTGGGTTTTCTCATAGCAAACCAACGATAGCAAATAAAGTAAAATAAGAGCAAAGAACCAAATAAACAAATGGTGAAGAGAAACAACAGAAATATTTTTGGTCTTTTTGTGTTTTAGGAAAGAAACAAAGTGAAAACAAAAGAATGCAAACTAACAGAAACACAGAAAAGCAGGATGACAGAAATCTGCCAAATCCTGACAGCAGTACAGAAATCGAAATTAACAAAAATCTTCCATTGCTCAGACCAAAAAGTGTTCAACTAATGAAAGTTAGATAACAACCTGGGGCACATGCTCAAAAATTGGCAACTCAAAATAACGTTCTGGCTGTGCGCACGAATTTTTTTGGTAACAGCCCAGAATCTGTTTTTGGACAGCACTTCCCCAAATATCATCTCCCTCTCATTAGAAAACCACTCTAAGAGACTAAACAAGTATGTACAAGTATCCAGCAACCATAATATGCAAAGAATGAGTGATGCCGGTATACCTCCCCCCAAGCTTAGGCTTTTGGCCTAAGTGGAGTTCATTCCCAACGAGGGTCGGAGTTCCACGCCGGTGGGTCATACATGGAGTGATAATAAGGCCCCTGCGCAGAAGAATATCGTGGAGGCTCCACATGACCATGATGTTGATATGAGGAGCTCGCTGCATCGGATGAAGAGTCGGGGTGCTCCTCGGCCTCCTCCTCACCTTCCCTTGCACGACGGCTTTCCCTTTCTATGTATGCGTTTAGCTCATTTTCTGTGATCGACCACCCTTTCCTGGCATCAAGGTTAAACAGAGCAGGTGCAGGCAATCGTACTAATTTTTCAATTTTCTAAGTTATGCTCCAATTTTTCTTATACAAAGTTATCCTATAATGCAGGTTGTTCAAATTAGATGCATCTGAAATAAATTCATGTTTAATCATGGAAACAACATCAAGCTTCTCTATAGAAAGCGGAATATCTAAATGGTGAGGTCCTACACCATGCATAGCTAATAAGCGAGAGGCGATAAGACCTCCACAAATTCCTCCTTTCTCACGGTTAGTAGCAAGTCTACAAGCTATTAAAGCACCCAAATTATAAGTCCTATCCTGTTGCAAAGCAGCAGCTAAGAAAGCCAAATCTTGGACAGATAATTTACCTCCAGTCTTCCTAGCAAGAACGCACTTTGTAACGAAATAAGCAAAGTAGCGGATAGCTGGCTGTTGAATGCTACTAATCTTACCACTATCATTGGAGAAGCTCCTCCCATTACAAATCATTGTATAAAGATTCGAGAGCTCCCGCGGCGTTCCCCTGATCTTCTCGCAGGATCCCCACCGCGGCACTCTAATTGCTGTACAAAAATCACTGAAAGGCAAGTTGATAGTTTTGTTATAAATCTTGTACCGTACCATGGGGTTAGTTTGAGACCGGTAAAATTCGAAATCCTGCACAACCGACACCGTTAGTTTAGCATATTGGTGAGGTTCACCAACAGTAAAACCTTCCAACCCTGCATTGGAAATCAGTGTTTGAACATCTTGCAGATTCCTGCATTCCGCATAAAATCCGTGCATGGGTAATAAGAGGGGTATACTCCCTCTTCACGATGAACTCTCATGACTTGCTGTACCTCCAACTCTTGTTGGTTAAGTTGGTGCATACTCCCTTCCATTTTCTGAAATTTTTCAACAATCATTATAAAATTTGATTTCAAGGTATATAATTGAAGGGAAGTACTATAGGAACTTGCTAGAGTACTAAACATGCATCAAAACTAGTTTCTTCCTCTTAGAACAACCATGCAAGCCCACTAAACATGTTATCTACAGCAGCAAAATATTCAAAATATACTCAACCAAACAAAATTCTAATTGGACAATCAAAGGAGTCACATACCAAGGAGTAAATGTGCCAAATTTCAAACAAAAATCTGGGCTGAGCAAGGAGATCGAAAAATCGCGAGTTCTTGAGCAGAAACGCGAGTGAGAGGAACTTGGTGCGAGTTTTTTCGGGAGAGAGAAGATGCTGGGAGGAAGAGATGAAGTAGTGGGGCAAGGAGGGGCCCACACCACAGGGGGCGCGCCACCTCTGGCCGCGCCGGCCTGTAGGTGTGCCACCCTGGTGCCCCACAGTCATTCTCTCACTCCCAGCCTCATTTAAAAATAGGACCAACGGTGTAATTTTTGTAATTTTAGAGAACTTCGAAAAATGCACATTTCTGGGTATTAAATTAATGATTACTGCGCAGGAAAATGATTTCTAAAATCTTAAACAACTAAAGCATATTGCAAAACAAAAGTGCTACAGCGAGTAAAATAAGTGGAGGGAGAAAGAAAGAAAGAAATGTTGTTTAGCTCTCTTATGCATTAAAATATACTTGTTAACAAGGTTGATCAAGTCTTGCTACCAAATAAATTTTATATGACATAAGAAGAAATAAACCTCAAATCAATCATGTTACCTTATATTGAATTGATATGGATCCAATCACAAGAGTTTGATATTCCTCTTTAGGCTCATATATAGGACAATCAATGGATCCCACTTTGATAGTTTTTACATTAAAAATTGTATTAACTCCGCATACTTTATCAATCCTCTTGGGAAAATAGATAGTGTGTTCCTTATCATCAACATTGAAAGTAACCATGCCTTTATTGCAATCAATAACAGCAGTGTTAAGAAAGGGTCTTCCAAGAATAATGGACATATTATCATCTTCAGGCATTTCCAATACAACAAAATCAGTTAATATCAAACAATGCTGAGTAACTTGAACAGAACATTTTCACATAAACCAACAGGAATAGCAGTAGATTTATCACCCATTTGCAAAGATATATCAGTTGGTATCAACTTATCTAAATCAAGTCTCTTATAAAGAGAAAAAGGCATTACACTAACACCTGCTCCCAAATCACATAGAGCAGTTCTAACATAATTATTCTTGATGGAACAAGGAATAGTCGGTATACCTGGGTCTCCAAGCTTCTTTGGAATCTTACCATTGAAGGAGTAATTAGCGAGCATAGTGGAAATTTCCTCATTCGGGATTTTCCTTTTGTTAGAGACAATATCTTTCATATACTTTGAATAAGGAGGCAATTTAATAGCATCAGTCAAAGGGATTTGCAAAAATAAAGGTTTCATCCAATCACAAAATTATTATAATGTTCCTCCTCCTTTGATTTTAGTTTCTTAGCAGGAAAAGGCATTTGCTTTTGAACCCAAGGTTCTCTTTCATTACCATGTTTCTCAGTAATAAAATCTTCTTTAGTGTACTTTTATTTTTAGCATGCTTTTCAGGTTCTTTTTCAATTTCTTCTTTATCAGGAGTATCATCCTTATCATTATCTTTATCATGTTCATTACCACTTTCAGTTTCAGCATCAGAAATAGAAATACTATTAGGATCATTAACAGGTTCAGAGGATTCTACAACATTCTTATGTTTCTTTTTCTTTTTCTTAGATGGAGCACTAGTTTTAGTTAGTTGAGAATCTTGTTCAACTCTTTTGGGATGCCCTTCAGGATATAGAGGATCCTGGGTAGAAACACCACCTCTAGTTGTTACTTCATAAGCATGTTTTTCTTTAGAATTATTTCCCAACAAGTCATTTTGCACTTTAGTAAGTTGATCAATTTGAGTTTGAACCATTTGAAAATGTTTAACAAGTATCTTAACATCATTGGAGGTTCTCTCCACAATACCATGCAATTCACTAATAGCTCGAGAATTTTCCATTAAATGATTCTCTACTCTCATATTAAAGTTTTCTTGCTTAATAATATAATTATCAAACTCATCTAAGCATTGAGCAGGAGGTTTTGAATACGGAATATCTTCCCTAGTAAAGCGTTGAAGCGAGTGTACCTCAATCATGGATGAAGGGGAGTTATCTCACATAAATCTTCTATAGGAGGTAAATTCTTCACATCTTCTGGTTTAATCCTTCTCTTTAAGAGACTTCTTGGCTTCCCTCATATCTTCATCATTTAATTTAATCATACCCCTCTTCTTCACTATCGGTGTCGGGGTTGGTTCAGGTGTAGACCAATCATCATGATCCTATTTTAGCCAATAATTCTTCAACGTCGTCTGGAGTTCTTTTCCTGAAAACACAACCAGCACAACTATCCAGGTATGCCCTAGACTCAATGGTTAGTCCACTATAAAATATATCAAGTAAATCATGCTTTCCCAAATCATGGTCAGGCTGAGCTCTAATAAGAGAGCAAAATCTCGCCCAAGCCTAAGCAATTTCTCTCCATCTTCCCGGTCAAAATTATAAATTCTCCGCAACACATGTTGAGCACTAGCAGAAAGTATTCCTGAAGAAAACATCAAGCAATTCTTTGGGCTTTTAATAGAAACAGGAGGCAAATTATTATACCAAGTTTTAGCATCATCCTTTAATGAGAAAGGAAAAATTTAGCGACAAAATAAGTACGCATCTTAACATCATCATAAAACAAGCCACTAAGAGTAGATAACTTGTCATGTGTTCAACATCACTTTCTTTTTCAGTACCACAAAAGGGTGTTTTCTCAACAATAGCTATATGAGATAGATCAAGAGAAAAATCATAATCTTTATCCCTAATGTTTATAGGAGATGTGGCAAATTTAGGATCAGGAGATAGTTTATATCTAACAGCATGTTCCGCAAGCAACTTTTTAATTTTTCTTGCATCAGTTGTAGCATTGCATTTTTCAATAAAATCATCATCAAGCCCTACATAATCTTCATCAAGATCATCACTAGAATATTCAACAGACTCAGGTGAATTAACAGGTGCAAGCATTTTCATTAGGAGTTTCAATATTTTCAATTTGTCTAGACCTAGCAATTGTAGCATCTAGAAAAGATCCCAACGAACCATCATTATCAAGCACAGCAGAAGCATCATCACAATTATAAGAGGAATTTTCAGATTCAGCAGAAGTACCAGCATTTGAAGCTTGTGGTGGTGAAACAAGTTTACTTATCATAGATGGTGAATCAAGAGCACAGAGGTACTAAGAGTTGTACCTTTTCTTGTAGTGGATGGTAATATGGCGATCTTAGTATCGCGAGGTTTACCCATGATGGAGAATTTGCAGCGAACAATATCAATCCAAGTGAACTTCCAAATAAAGCTATGCTCCCCAACGGCGCCAAAAAATAGTCTTGATGACCCACAAGTATAGGGATCGCAACAGTCTTCGAGGGAAGTATTACCCAATTTATTGATTCGACACAAGGGGAGACAACGAACTGTAAGCCTTAACAGTGGAGTTGTCAATTCAGCTGCACTGGAAATAGACTTGCTCAAAGAGTTTATCGTAGTAACAGTTTTATGGCAGTAGGAATAGTGAAATAACAGCAATGGTGAAATAAAGACAAGCAGTAGTGATTATAGTAAACAGCAGGATTAAAATCTGAGGCACAGGGACGGATTAACGGCGTTGCATGGATGAGAGAAACTCATGTAACAATCAAAGCATGGGCATTTGCAGATAATAATAAAACGGTATCCAAGTACTAATCAATCAATAGGCATGTGTTCCATATTTAGTCGTACGTGCTCGCAATGAGAAACTTGCACAACATCTTTGTCCTACCAGCCGGTGGCAGCCGGGCCTCTAGGGAAACTACTGAAATTAAGGTACTCCTTTTAATAGAGTACCGGAGCAAAGCATTAACACTCCGTGAACACATGTGATCCTCACATCACTACCATCCCCTCCGGTTGTCCCGATTTCTGTCACTTCGGGGCCATTGGTTCCGGACAGCGACATGTGTATACAACTTGCAGGTAAGATCATAAACAACGAATATCTTCATGAATCAATAACATGTTCAGATCTGAGATCATGGCACTCGGCCCTAGTGACAAGCATTAAGCATAACAAGTTGCAACAATATCATAAAAGTGACATCTACGCATACTAGGCACTATGTCCTAACAATCTTATGACTATTACATGACCAATCTCATCCAATCCCTACCATCCCCTTCAGTCTCCAACGTATCGATAATTTCTTATGTTCCATGCTACTTTATTGATGATACCTACATGTTTTATGCACATTATATGTCATATTTATGCATTTTCTGGAACTAACCTATTAACAAGATGCCGAAGAGCCATTGCTGTTTTCTGCTGTTTTTGGTTTCAGAAATCCTAGTAAAGAAATATTCTAATTGGACGAAACTTTCGCCCAGGGTCCTATTTTGCACGAAGCTTCCAGAAGACCGAAGACCTAATGAAGTGGGGCCACGAGAGGCCAGGTGGCGCGGCCCAGGCCCGGCCGCGCCGCCCTATGTGGGGCCCTCGTGTGGCCCCCCGCGCTGACCCTCCGCCACTTAAAGCTTCCGTCGCAAAACCCCCAGTACCGAGAGCCACGAAAAAACCAAGGTAGAGCCGCGAATCCCATCTCGGGGATTCTGGAGATCGCTCTCCGGCATCCTGCCGGAGAGGGGATTCATCTCCCTGAGGACTCTACACCGCCATGGTCGCTCCGGAGTGATGAGTGAGTAGTTCACCCCTGGACCATGGGTCCATAGCAGTAGCTAGATGGTCCTCTTCTCCTTGTTGTGCTTCATTGTTGGATCTTGTGAGCTGCCTAACATGATCAAGATCATCTATCTGTAATACTATATGTTGTGTTTGTCGGGATCCGATGGATAGAGAGTACTATGATTATGGTGATTATCAATCTATTGTTCGTGTGTTGTTTATGATCTTGCATGCTCTCCGTTATTAGTAGAGGCTCTGGCCAAGTTTTTACTCTTAACTCCAAGAGGGAGTATTTATGCTCGATAGTGGGTTCATGCCTATCAACTGGGATGGTGACATAAAGTTCTAAGGTTGTGGATGTGTCGTTGTTGCACTAGGGATAAAACATTGATGCTAATGTCTAAGGATGTAGTTGTTGATTACATTACGCACCATACTTAATGCAATTGTCTGTTGCTTTGCAACTTAATACGGAGGGGGTTCGGATGATAACCTGAAGGTGGACTTTTTAGGCATAGATGCAGTTGGATGGCGGTCTATGTACTTTGTCGTAATGCCCAATTAAATCTCACTATATTTATCATATCATGTATATGCATTGTTATGCCTTTCTCTATTTGTCAATTGCCCGACCGTAATTTGTTCACCCAACATGCTTTTATCTTATGGGAGAGACACCTCTAGTGAACCGTGGACCCCGGTCCTATTCTTTACATAGCATACAATCTACTGCAATGTGTTTACTGTTTTCTTTGCAAACATCTTCCACTCGATACGTTTAATCCTTTGTTACAGCAAGCCAGGAGATTGACAACCTCACTGCTTCGCTGGGACAAAGTACTTGGGTTGTGTTGTGCAGTTTCCGCGTTGGCCGGAATCCCTGGTGTTGCGCCGCATCACATTTCGCGACCATCAACCTTCAACGTGCTTCTTGGCTCCTCCTGGTTCGATTAAACCTTGGTTTCTTTCTGAGGGAAAACTTGCTACCGTGCGCATCATACCTTCCTCTTGGGGTTCCCAACGAACGTGTGAGTTACACGCCATCAAGCTCTTTTTCTCGGGCGCCGTTGTGGGAGATCAAGACACGCTGCAAGGGGAGTCTCCACTTCTCAATCTCTTTACTTTGTTATTGTCTTGTTTATTTTATTTACTACTTTGTTTGCTGCACTAAATCAAAACACAAAAAAATTAGTTGCTAGTTTTACTTTATTTACTGCCTTGCTCTCTATATCGAAAACACAAAAAATTAGTTACTTGCATTTACTTTATCTAGTTTGTTTTATTTACTTGCTAAAATGGCCAACCATGAAAATACTAAATTGTGTGACTTCACAAATGCAAATAATAATGATTTCCTATGCACACCTATTGCTCCACCTGCTACTACAGCAGAATTCTTTGAAATTAAACCTGCTTTACTGAATTTGGTTATGAGAGAACAATTTTCTGGTGTTAGTTCTCATGATGCTGCTGCCCATCTCAATAATTTTGTTGAACTTTGTGAAATGCAAAAGTATAAAGATGTAGATGGTGATATTATTAAATTGAAAGTGTTTCCTTTCTCATTAAGAGGAAGAGCTAAAGATTGGTTGCTATCTTTGTCTAAGAATAGTATTGATTCATGGACTAAATGCAAGGATGCTTTTATTGGTAGATATTATCCTCCCGCTAAAATTATATCTTTGAGAAGTAGCATAATGAATTTTAAACAATTAGATACTGAACATGTTGCTCAAGCATGGGAGAGAATGAAAACTTTGGTAAAGAATTGCCCAACCCATGGACTGACACTTGGATGATCATCCAAACCTTCTATGCAGGACTAAATTTTTCTTCGCGGATTTATTCAGCTGCTGGAGGTACCTTTATGTCCATCACATTGGGGGCGGCACAAAACTTCTTGATGATATGATGATAAATTACTCTGAATGGCACCGGAAAGAGCTCCACAAGGTAAGAAGGTAAATTCTGTTGAAGAAACCTCTTCCTTGAGTGATAAGATTGATGTGATTATGTCTATGCTTGTGAATGGTAGATCTAATGTAGATCCTAATAATGTTCCTTTAGCTTCATTGGTTTCTCAAGAAGAAAATGTTGATGTGAATTTCATTAAAAATAATAATTTCAACAACAATGATTATAGGAACAACTCTGGTAATAACTATAGGCCATATCCTTCTGCTAATGGTAATGGTTATGGTAATTCTTATGGGAATTCTTACAACAATAATATAAATGTACCCTCTGGTCTTGAAGCCATGCTTAAAGAATTTATTAGTACACAAACTGCTTTTAACAAAACTGTTGAGGAAAAGCTTGATAAAATTGATACTATTGCTTCTAGAGTTGATAGACTTGCCTCCGATGTTAATCTTTTAAAGTTGAAAGTTATGCCTAATAATGATATTGATAATAAGATTACTACTACAGCAAATGCCATCCAAGTTAGAATTAATGAGAATATAAGATTAATGGCTGAATTGCGTGCTAGGTGGGATAGAGAAGAAAATGAAAAACTAGCTAAAGAGAATAATGTAGCTAAAGTTTGACTATTACCACCACTAGTAATGCTAATTCTTCACATGTTGCTGCACCTCCTACTATCAATGGTAAAATAATTGGTGTTGGCAATGATTCTACTCCTAGTGCAAAGCGTACAAAACTGCCTGAAATTGCTAAAACTGCTTGTGATAAAACTGCTGAAATTTTTTCCAACCTTGGGAATAATGATCCCATTGCTATAGCTCATAATGATTTAGATTTTGATGATTGCCACATCTCTGAAGTTATAAAGTTCTTACAAAAACTTGCTAAAAGTCCTAATGCTAGTGCTATAAATTTAGCCTTTACAAAACATATTACAAATGCTCTCATAAAAGCTAGAGAAGAGAAACTAAAACTTGAAACTTCTATTCCTAGAAAGTTAGAAGATGGTTGGGAGCCCATCATTAAAATGAAATTCAATGACTTTGAATGTAATGCTTTATGTGATCTTGGTGCAAGTATTTCTGTTATGCCTAAAAAGATTTATGATATGCTTGACTTGCCACCATTGAAGAATTGTTATTTGGATGTTAATCTTGCCGATAATGTTAAAAAGAAACCTTTGGGGAGGATTGATAATGTGCATATTACGGTTAACAATAACCTTGTCCCCGTTGATTTTGTTGTCTTGGATATCGAATGCAATGCATCTTGTCCAATTGTGTTGGGAAGACCTTTTCTTCGAACCGTTGGTGCTGTTATTGATATGAGGGAAGGTAATATTAAATATCAATTTCCTCTCAAGAAAGGTATGGAACACTTCCTAGAAAGAGAATGAAGTTGCCTTTTGATTCTATTATTAGAACAAGCTATGATGTTGATGCTTCTACTCTCGATGTTACTTGATTTGCACTTTCTGCGCCTAGCTGAAAGGCGTTAAAGAAAAGCGCTTATGGGAGACAACCCATGTTTTTACCTACAGCAATTTTTTGTTTTGTTGAGTCTTGGAAGTTGTTTACTACAGTAGCAACCTCTCCTTATCATGTTTTTGTGCCAAGTAAAGTTTCTATGTCAAAGTTGATGTTATATTTGGGATTGCTGCGCAGAAACAGCATTGCTGTCTGTCACGAATCTGGGCACAATTCTCTGTAGAAAATTCGCAAAAATCTGCCAATTTACGAGCGTGATCCTCAGATATGTACGCAACTTTCATTAGTTTTGAGTTTTTCCATTTGAGCAAGTCTGGTGCCATTTCTAAATTCGTCTTTACGGACTGTTCTGTTTTTGACAGATTCTGCCTTTTATTTCGCATTGCCTCTTTTGCTATGTTGGATTTATTTCTTTGATCCACTAATATCCAGTAGCATTATGCAATGTCCAGAAGTGAAAATAATGATTGTGTCACCTCTGAATGTGTGAATTATTAATCGTGCACTAACCCTCTAATGAGTTTGCTTGAAGTTTGAAGTTTTCAAGGGTCAAGAGAGGAGAATGATATACTATGATCAAGAGGAGTGAAAGCTCTAAGCTTGGGGATGCCCCCGTGGTTCACCCCCGCATATTTTAAGAAGACTCAAGCGTTTAAGCTTGGGGATGCCCAAGGCATCCCTTCTTCATCGACAACATCATCAGTTCCTCCCGAAACTATATTTTTATTCAATCACATCTTGTGTTCTTTACTTGGAGCCGGTTTGTTTTTGTTTTTGCTTTTGTTTGAATAAAATGGATCCTAGCATTCACTTTGTGGGAGAGTACATTCCGCTGTTGCATATGGACACATGTGTCCTTAGGCTTTACTCATAATGTTCAAGGCGAAGTTTCTTCTTCGTTAAATTGTTATATGGTTGGAATTGGAAAATGCTACATGTAGTAATTCTAAAAATGTCTTGGATAATGTGATACTTGGCAATTGTTGTGCTCATGTTTAAGCTCTTGCATCATATGCTTTGCACCCATTAATGAAGAAATACATAGAGCTTGCTAAAATTTGATTTGCATATTTGGTTTCTCTAAGGTCTAGATAATATCTAGTATTGAGTTTTGAACAACAAGGAAGACGGTGTAGAGTCTTATAATGTTTACAATATGTCTTTTATGTGAGTTTTGCTGCACTTGTTCATCCTTGAGTTTGCTTCAAATAACCTTGCTAGCCTAAACCTTGTATCGAGAGGGAATACTTCTCATGCATCCAAATCCTTGAGCCAACTACTATGCCATTTGTGTCCACCATACCTACCTACTACATGGTATTTCTCCGCCATTCCAAAGTAAATTGCTTGAGTGCTACCTTTAAAATTCCATCATTCACCTTTGCAATATATAGCTCATGGGACAAAATAGCCTTAAAACTATCGTAGTATTGAATATGTACTTATGCACTTTATATTTTATTAAGTTGCCTGTTGTGCGATAACCATGCTTCTGGGGAACGCCATCAACTATTGTTGAATATCATGTGAGTTGCTATGCATGTCCGTCTTGTCTGAAGGTCTATCATTTTGGTGGTTGGAGCATGCAAAATTGTTAGAGAAGAACATTGGGCCGCTAACTAAAGCCATGAACCATGGTTGAAGTTTCAGTTTTGGACATATATCCTCAATCTCATATGAGAACAATAATCATTGCTACATGCTTATGCATTTAAGAGGAGTCCATTATCTGTTGTCCATGTTGTCCCGGTATGGATTTCTAAGTTGAGAATAATCAAAAGCGAGAAATCCAAATGCGAGCATTCTCCTTAGACCTTTGTACAGGCGGCATGGAGGTACCCCTTTGTGACACTTGGTTGAAACATGGCATGCGAAGATCCGGTAGTCCAAGTTAAGTAGGACGAGGTGCGTGCACTATTAGTATACTATGCGTGAGGCTTGCAACTTGTAAGATATAATTTTCATAACTCATATGCTTTATTACTACCGTTGACAAAATTGTTTCATGTTTTCAAAATAAAAGCTCTAGCACAAATACAGCAATCGATGCTTTCCTCATTGAAGGACCATCTTTTTTACTTTTATTGTTGAGTCAGCTTACCTATCTCCTTCCACCTTAAGAAGCAAACACTTGTGGAACCGTGCATTGATTCCTACATATTTGCATATTGCACTTGTTATATTACTTTATGTTGACAATATCCATGAGATATACATGTTATAAGTTGAAAGCAACCGCTGAAACTTAATCTTCCTATGTGTTGCTTCAACACCTTTACTTTGATTTATTGCTTTATGAGTTAACTCTTATGCAAGACTTATTGATGCTTGTCTTGAAGTACTATTCATGAAAAGTCTTTGCTTTATGATTCATTGTTTACTCATGTCATTACCTTTGCTTTGATCGCTGCATTCATTACATATGTTTACAAATAGTATGATCAAGATTATGATGGCATGTCACTTCAGAAATTATCTTTGTTATCGTTTTACCTGCTCGGGACGAGCAAACTAAGCTTGGGGATGCCGATACGTCTCCAACGTATCGATAATTTCTTATGTTCCATGCTACTTTATTGATGATACCTACATGTTTTATGCACATTATATGTCATATTTATGCATTTTCTGGAACTAACCTATTAACAAGATGCCGAAGAGCCAGTTGCTGTTTTTGTGGTTTCAGAAATCCTAGTAAAGAAATATTCCTAATTGACGAAACTTTCGCCCAGGGTCCTATTTTTGCACGAAGCTTCCGTAAGACCGAAGACCTAACGAGTGGGGCCACGAGGAGGCCAGGGGGTGGCCGGCGCGGCCCAGCCCCGGCCGCGCCGACCCATCCCCCGGGCCCCCAGTGCCCCCGCGTTGACCCTCCGCCACTTAAAGCTTCCGTCGCTAAACCCCAAAGTACGAGAGCCACGATACGGAAACCCACAGAGACGTCGCCGCGAATCCCATCTCGGGGGATTCTGAGACGCTCTCGGCACCCCTGCCGGGAGAGGGGATTCATCTCCCTGAGGACTCTACACCGCCATGGTCGCTCCGAGTGATGAGTGAGTAGTTCACCCTGGACCATGGGTCCATAGCAGTAGCTAGATGGTCGTCTTCTCCTTGTTGTGCTTCATTGTTGGATCTTGTGAGCTGCCTAACATGATCAAGATCATCTATCTGTAATACTATATGTTGTGTTTGTCGGGATCCGATGGATAGAGAGTACTATGATTATGGTGATTATCAATCTATTGTTCATGTGTTGTTTATGATCTTGCATGCTCTCCGTTATTAGTAGAGGCTCGGGCCAAGTTTTTACTCTTAACTCCAAGAGGGAGTATTTATGCTCGATAGTGGGTTCATGCCTCCATTGAATCCGGGGACAGTGACAGAAAGTTCTAAGGTTGTGGATGTGCTGTTGCCACTAGGGATAAAACATTGATGCTATGTCTAAGGATGTAGTTGTTGATTACATTACGCACCATACTTAATGCAATTGTCTGTTGCTTTGCAACTTAATACTGGAGGGGGTTCGGATGATAACCTGAAGGTGGACTTTTTAGGCATAGATGCAGTTGGATGGCGGTCTATGTACTTTGTCGTAATGCCCAATTAAATCTCACTATATTTATCATATCATGTATATGCATTGTTATGCCTTTCTCATTTGTCAATTGCCCGACTGTAATTTGTTCACCCAACATGCTTTATCTTATGGGAGAGACACCTCTAGTGAACTGTGGACCCCGGTCCTATTCTTTACATAGCATACAATCTACTGCAATTGTGTTTGTTTTCTTTGCAAACATCTTCCACTCGACACGTTTAATCCTTTGTTACGCAAGCCGGTGAGATTGACAACCTCACTGTTTCGTTGGGACAAAGTACTTGGTTTGTGTTGTGCAGGTTGCGTTGGCGCCGGAATCCCTGGTGTTGCGCCGCATCACATTTCGCGACCATCAACCTTCAACGTGCTTCTTGGCTCCTCCTGGTTCGATTAAACCTTGGTTTCTTTCTGAGGGAAAACTTGCTACTGTGCGCATCATACCTTCCTCTTGGGGTTCCCAACGAACGTGTGAGTTACACGCCATCACCCCTTTAGCCTACAGCGGGGGAATTACTCACACATGGATGGGGGAAACATGGTTGGTCGATGGAGAGGCGTTGGCGGTGATGGCGGTGAAGATCTCCTCCAATTCCCCGTCGGAGTGCCGAACGGAGACTTCGGCTCCCGAGACGGAGTTTCGCGATGTGGCGGCTTCGAGGGTTTCTGGCGATTTCGACTTCTCCTCGTGCGTTTTAGGTCGAACCCGATAAGTAGTCGAAGGGGGTCGGAGGCCAGTCGAGGGGGCCACACCATAGGGCCGCGCGGCCCCCCCTAGGCCGCGCCGCCCATGGTGTGGGGCCCGGCCTCCACCTCACTTGTCTTCCGTCCGTCAATATTTTGGGAAAATAGGGCCTCTACATAAATTCCGAGGATTTTCCGAAAGTTGGATTTCTGCACAAAAACGAGACACCAGAGCAATTCTGCTAAAAACAACGTTAGTCCGTGTTAGTTGTATCCAAAATACACAAATTAGAGGCAAAACAATAGCAAAAGTGTTCGGGAAAGCAGATACGTTTGGACGTACGCACGCCACGGACGGGAAGTGCCCCGGAATCCATCTCCATCGACACCACCGCCATCTTCACCCCCGTTGCTGTCTCCCATGATGAGGAGGGAGTAGTTCTCCCCTGAGGCTGAGGGCTCTACCGTAGCTATGTGGTTCATCTCTCTCTCTCACATGGTGTGATCTTTATGTGATCATGAGCTTTGTAATCTAGTTGAATATGTAGATGTTACTCTTGTCTATTATGCACTCTAGAGGTTACTTTAATATGAACTCCTGGAGTCACTCTCCACGGTGTGATGGTGACAGTGTGCGCATCGTGGTGTGATTCTTTTATGAAGTTGTGGAGCTTGTTTACTCCGCTTTGAGGTGTGTTTAGCCCTACACAATGAATGGTGTTTGTTATCCAACAAGAGAGTGTTTGAGAGTAGCATTTATTTATTCAATTATGTGATCATTGTTGAGAGTGTCCACTAGTGAAAGTATGATCCCTAGGCCTTGTTTCTAAGCATTGAAACACCGTTTCCAACAAGTTCTGCTACATGTTCGCTTGCTGCCATTTTTATTTCAGATTGCAATTACTACTTATAATCATCCATATTACTTGTATTTCACTATCTCTTTGCCGAACTAGTGCACCTATACATCCGACAAGTGTATTAGGTGTGTTGGGGACACAAGAGACTTCTTGTATCTTAATTGCAGGTGCTTGAGAGGGATATCTTTGACCTCTACCTCCCGAGTTCGATAAACCTTGGGTGATTCACTTAAGAGAAACTTGCTGCTGTGCTTCGAACCTCCGCTTCTGAGGCCCAACACCGTCTACGTGAACAGAAGCGTGCGTAGACATCACCGGCACGTTACTCAATATCCTTTATGCATTAAATCTTATTTGAAAAATTGAAGCCCCGATATAAATGTATCGGATGACTTATGAAGATCTCGCAGAAGCTTCGACATAAGAAAACATTCGAGTAAGACAACTTGAGTCTACGACGGTTGCAAGTATCCGTACCTAGACTTGGGGTTATTTCCCATCTGAGCGCTGGACGCGCACCCGATAAAAGGAGATACCATATAAGAAGGACAAGATTTATTAAATGAGGCGAACATTCGGCAGGCATGCTTTAGTCTCTACCCGAAGTATTTTCGGCTAGACACTCGGGGCACTACATGGCATTACCTTTGTTAATTAGAAGTTGCATTACCTCTTATGCCCACCAGGGCCCATGAAGACACTCGATAGCCAGGTGGGCCACTACGTCTGCTCGTAAAAGAATTCTTGAAGAACAAGGCAAATAGACGAAGAGTACAAGGAAAGTTTAGAACTAGGACTCTTGTAACCTAGTCGCATTCCTGGACAAATCTCTCGAGACCCGGCTCCCAATATAAGGGTTAGGAGAGAGACCGCCGAGGACACACACGATCTTAGCAATCATAGCCATCGTAAGTCTAGAGCTAGGTCTCTGCACCTTAGCCTCACGACGAGATCATAGCCGAAACCTTCGGCACCCCATTGTAACCCGATATTTTCATAATCAAGATCGACAGCAGACGTAAGGGTTTTACCTCACGAGGGCCCCGAAATGGGTAAATCGCTCTCCCCGCTTGTTTGATAACCGATGTCTCGTGTCAGCCACAGGATTCAATCTACCCTAAGCCCCAATCGGAGGGTATTGCCGAGGAGTACCCCCGACGCATGGCGATCGCATAGCTGTTGGCTTCCTCCTCCGCCAACCGCCTCATGCGCCGGGCGTCTCAACAGGGTCTCGAAGACACGACCAGTAACGAGCCGGTCGCCGTCGTACCGAAGCGGCCGGGGACGGGGCGTCGCGTCCGCGATGTCGTGGATGACGGCGTCCGGCCGGTGGGGCCGCGAGGGCGACGTCAGCCGCCTCGCGCCGCTCGAGCTCCGCCTTCGAAGGCCGAGCTCGGCCATGGCGTTGGCGATCTCCGCCCTGGTCGCCGCGAGGCGCCCTTCGGCGCGCTCTGCCGCCTCCGCCACCGCCTCCGCAACCTCCGCCACCGCCGCCGCCGCTCCGGGGTCCAACCGGCTGGCCTTAACGCCGGCGCCACCTCCTCCTCCTCCGGGTGGAGGTGGCGGCACATCTGAACAACGTGCTCCCAACTAAGGTTCTGCCCGGCCATGGATGGATTAGCTTGAGGTGTGCCCGTCGCCCCCGCCGGTGTCCACCATATATAGCCACGGCGGGGCGGGAAACGGCGTTGGCGCGCAGGTCGTTTCCCGCGCGCGCGAAACGCCGGCGAAACTTGCCAATGTATTGGGCACGCGCGGGAACGATCGTCGTCGCGCGGGAACAGTTAATCGCCATTACGAGCTCGACGTCGTCCCTCGCTAAAAAATACGTCCACACCGCGACGTACTCCGACGAAACAAACGACTCTGACCACACGTCCATGCGCCACGCGCAAACAAACATTTCGCCGCTCGAAATGCCAGCCCACTTGAAATGCCCTGACGACGAGAGGATTGACGCTGGGCTGTAGACTCAGACTTAGACTCTAGAGGCAGCTTTATTTGGCATATACGGACCGAGTCAGCCACTGGCGCTGGAATAGCCATTCGAAGCGTGCTGGAAAGGTCTGTAGCGTGCATCGTCTCTCTCGCGCGGCCAAGGGAAAAGAAGCAGCAGCGGTGCAGAACGGGAGCAGTGCGCGCGCTCTCTGCGGCGGGTGCATGCGGGTTCGTTAGGCGCGATCCCGCGCCGCGTGCATTCCGGCCAGATTAGGAAAAGACAAATCCCGTTTCATTCGCGGCCGTGTCTCTGTCCCCTGCGCCCTGATTTCGCCACCTCCCTCCCTGTGCTCCGCCGCGAGCTTCCATTGGAGCACCGGACCAAGTAATGTAAAATAGAGCGCGGTCGTACTATACCATGTGCGGCGTGGGGAATCCTTTCATTTCCAGCAGGTTGGAGGAGGAGTCAACCGGGGTCACAAAGCGCGCAGGGCTCGAGGCGCTGATGCAGCAGCTATCGCCTCGCCCCATAGGCCGCTCCATTATTGGGGGCACGGAACTCTCAGCACCATCTCGGAGCTCGGTACGAGTATCATGCACAGTACAGTACTAGCCATTATGGTGATCCAACGGTCCAGAACGTACGTCCCCGTTCAGGCAAATGCAAGGGGTATGCAAACAAGGCATGCACCACATGTCATGTCGTCCCCGACTCACCGCTACATCATCTACGCTGACAGCATTGATGCAAAGCCCGCCAAGCAAACGGGAGAAACTCCAACCGACGCATAAATACCACCCGACAATCACCAGTTTAGTAGCCCAATACAATCACCAGCAACCTCATCCCAGTTCTTCGCGCGGGTGCCGTAGGGGTGTGCCGCCTTTGCGCCATGTAGGATTAGGGCGTAGGTTTCACCCATGAACCAAGCTAACCGGCGGCGGTCCCAATGATTCATGCACTCAATTTTCTTTCACTTTACCGACATACTCCCCTCGTTTCAGATAAGAGCATCTCCACCAACGCACCCCAATATATATTTGGGAGTCCAACGCCTTTTATGGCCACATCGCACGCTCTAAAATAACATGCCGCTTTTGTAGCCTAAACACCGCCAGAACTCCGTGTCGCCTCTTCGCCTAGGGTGCCGAACGGGCCACGACACCTCACGCCACGCAGGATTAGGCGTGTGGGGCCTCACGCACGAATCAAATCGTCATGATGGCGTGCCAAGGGTTCACGCACTAAATTTTCTTTCACTTTACCGTAACATGTATAATCAAAACCTGATACTCCTTAGTCGCGACCGTTGGCCCCTATCCCCTCGCCGGCGCCTCTTCCGGAAGCTACCCACCCTTCCCCCGGAGCCGATCACGCGGTTCAAGATCATAGCCACACCGAAGGCGTTGGTGTTGAAGATCCCCTCATGCCTCCGTGTTGATTATCCCCGAGCCACTATCTTTGGAGCACCCGGTGCTATGCTTGGGGAGTATGGTGTTGGTGTTGTGACGCTTGGGCGTTGTTGCGTAAGGATACGCCTTGGGTGCTTGTCCCGCCTAGGGCACAACATGCGCCGCCTTGGGTGCTTGGGTGTTTCTGTCCCTCCGCATCTAATACCTCGGCATCCTACTCCATCTTGGCTTAACAAGAGATGCCATCATGCCATGAAGACCGGGGATTCAATTAACTAGGAGCTGCTCACTGCAACAATTGTCGCTATTTTGGCCACAAAGCAAAGTGTTGCAAGGGAAAACTGCTAATCACACTTTCTGATCAAATTCGCCATGCTACGAAGGCCTGCCGTTGTTCTGCTCGCAACGATCCCCTCCCAATCCACATCTAGTGACTCAACTTGGAAGTCGGGCCATGTGCACTTTAGCCTTCGCCGCCTGTCGTCCAACCGCTTCCGCCTAGACTCGGGCAGAGAACAGCAGTGGTACCCTTGAAAGCAGCCATGTTACTTTGCTCGAGCTTCTCCATCGCTTTGTGGACCAGACATCAGCATGGTGTAGTACACAAGTCGTTGACATAACACAAGCGAAACACCGTTCCACTCATATTACATCCCTCAGAGTGGTACAACAGAAACATATGCGAGTCCAAGGTATGTCTATAGAAGGATACACAAGCTGTTTACAAAAGACTCCTACTTTACAGTGAGGTAAAACTTCAAATAAAGCTCCAGAAGAACGACTCGTAATCTAACTTATTGCTAACACTATCTCCAGAGATACTAGGCTTGCTATAGAATTCTAGCTACTTAGGTGCTAAGATTAGGGAAATGTTCCCTTCTATTACTAGTCTAAGTTTCCACTTCAGCTGATGCAGAAGTTGACTCCATTGACTTCTTTGCTTGGATTCTTCATCTTGTTGCAATTGACTCCTTTGTCTTCGAGTTCCACGGTAGTTTCTCCTCCGGTGCCTCCATAGCTAAGCAGAGGATTTAAGAGTGGGATGAGTACGAGCGCATCAACAAGTTCATATTAGGAAATAGGTGTATCATGCACTAGCTACAGCAGACAGAAAGTCATAGGCGAATGCAAGTTTTCATAATCATTTCTTCAAAAGGTTTATTTTATTCTAAAACTATGCCCGCTATTTCAGTGTTGACTAGAACTTTCATGAGTTCCTTTCCCGTCAGCTCCTTCCCTAACAAAGGAGTGACAATACAATTCGCATCCTCCGCAGAGGTGCGTTACTTTTCCCATAAGAGAACTTAACCTTGTTGCCAACCGGGCAGCTGGCACCGTCCACACTTCCTTTGGTGTGAGGTCAGGTATAAGAACCAAGTCCACACCGCCTTCTCCGCGACCCCGCAAACCCATCCTTTTGTCCATCCGTACACCCCGGTAGACATCTCCGATCATACGGCTTTACCCACGGTGTACGTCGGACAATCCTTCATAGACGGTAGAGCCTCTCATCCAAACGTCCGGATGGGGATTTTAAAGGCTATCCCAACCTACGCAAGTGCCTCCAACACCCCGCCAGGCTCTATCAAGTCCGTTGGCGTGCAGGAGGGAAAAGATACAACTGACTTCCCAGAGCCATTATAGATCTTATGGTTAACGCGATATGTACGACGCTAGAATCACTGGACGGCATTGGTACTTAGTCCTATGAATAGTACCCTGCAATGGAACCTCCACCATATCAACACATACCATGGTTCCATTGCCCACCACATAGTCATATTCATAATTGTAAAATAATACTTTGCTTTTCAATGCAGGAGTGATAAGTATAGTACTTTGCATATAATTTGATAAAAATAATCAAATGACATGAGCAAGCGATGAACTTGCCTTTCTTGACGCAAGATTATGCAGGCAAAAGCTTCGATACGTGAGAACTCCAAATTCTGAATACCATCATTGTCCGGTGAAGGGACAATGTTTAAAGAACCGGCAAAGATGCTATAATGCATAGTATGAGATGCAATCGTCCCGAGCGTAACCTAACCTCGATGATTTAGGATGTATGAGTTGTAAAGATTTCTTTAGGGTTTGTTGCACTTTTAGAATGGTTCTCAAACAAGGTTTTTATTAAAGTGTGGTTATATTAGCATCATAATCAAGTGATATAATACATCATAACAATCATACACACTAATAATAGTGGTGGAATAATATGTAAAGAACAGTTGTCAATTTTAAGTTCTACCGAACATGGTTGATGATTACTTGTATTATACTTCAAAAGAATAACTTTTGAAGAACATGTTGTTTAAGAAATAATGAGTATTTCAAAGAAGGATTAGGCTTCTAAGGTTTGATTGGCATCTGTACTTCAAAAGAATAACTTTTGAAGAACAGGGTAAATAAGAACAAGAACTATTAAAAATAGGAGCTATGGTTTCTAGGTTTACTATTAGATTCATCTAGTTCTCTAATAGGAACTAGTTGGGTTTCTTAAGTTGGATTAGTTCTATATACAACAAGTATTGGCAGGTTTATTACTATGGTTGATTATGGTATCATATCAAAGGATGATGGTCAAGGTGGTGTTATGAGTTAGGTTTACTATTGCTTCATATTTACTTCAATAAGTAATCACTAAAGGTTTCTAAGCTAAGTGGTGTATTACTCTCTAAGTAGGGTTTAGTGAGATAGGAGCATGTGATGTGCATTACTGCACAAAATTGGTGTTAGGGTTCATCATTAGGATTCTACTAGGGTTTGATGGTTGAGGTTGGTCCTAATGGTATGGTATATAGAAGTGGTGATCAATGGTGCTAATCCAATTAACAAGTTAGGGTTTATACCTAGGTGGTACTAATTGGATCATATAGATGTTAAGCAAAAATAAAGACATGAGATGATGGTCTTAGGTGAATTGGTTTTATTTTAGTGGATCAAGGGTATGCACTCATTGGTTGTTTATTAAGCTTCTACACCTAAAGGTGAGGTGGATATAATAATATGAGCTAAACCCCTAGGGTTTTAAGGTTGCACAAATTTAGGATGATCACATGAAATAATGGGATCAAGGTCTTACTCAAATTGAAACTAGGGTTTCTAAATTAAGATCCAATTCTTAAGCAATACTTGGTACTAGAGTTAATGTGATTAAGTACTTGAAATAAAGTTATTAATAAATTTAACATGCTATTAATTTTTTAGAGGTTTAAGAATTAACTGATTACTAGTTAGGGTTTAATTAGAAATCAGGGTTTCCTAATTATTGTTAGGTTTTAAAATAATGACTTGTTAACTAAAGATGTTTAAGTAAATAAGTTTTGAATTACCAAAATAATATTGGCTTATAATATTTTCTTGAGTTATTATTATTTACAGAAAATAGGAAATTGTAACATGCAATTTAGGGTTCATGAATTACCACTAATATTTAAGTTAATGTAAATATGATAAAGAAAATTAATCTTAACATTTTAATTAGTTACTGAATAGTTAAAATTTAAATTTGAAACTTCACTAATTATTGAATTCAATTTGCATTTTAAACAATTAGAAAGACATAATTAATAAAGATAAAATAAATGAATTTTTATTTTGACACACATTTTTGTTTTATATTTTATTTGAATAGAGTTTATTTTTGTGAACATTTTGTATATTATTCATAAGTTGAAATGAATTTTCTATGATTTTGCAAAGTTTCAGTTATTTTCTGGAATTTGAAATTTGACATAAATACTAAACATACCCGTTCATTTATACCCGCAGAGACTGACTGGTGGGACCTGCGTGTCCACCTCAGCAGCCACGCGGCAAGGTCTGGTCAACCTTGACCACGGGTTTGACCTTACCGGCGTTTAACCGCCGGCGGTCTGCTGAGGACGGCGCCGCCGATTTATGACCTCCCGGGACGCGCGACTAGGATTTTCCGACTCCCCTCGAGCTACTGGACACGATGGTGGTGTTGGTTTGGCGAGGGGATCACCGGAGCTACGCCGGCGACCATGTCCCGCGGCGGTTTACTCCGGCGAGCACACGAACTACGGCTACGGTTGATGCCAGGAAGCGAGAGTAGGCTCTAAAGATGCGTAGGCTCACCCTGAAGCACAAGGTGTGGTCGGCTCCGGCGATGGTCGACGGAGACGGTGAGAAATTCACCGATACCGGCGATGTGCTGCGGAAGGGATCAACGAAATTCGTCGGCTTGAGGAAGATCCAGCATGATTCCTTCTTCCCAGATGCTCCACGGCGCCAGGCGCTCCTCCTAGACCTCACGGCAAGCTCCGGGGTGGCCTCAATCGACGGCTTCGTGCTCGATGCCGGCGAACAGTCGAGGAAGAAATTGAGAGATGGAGAAGATCTGAGGGGAAATGGATGGGCGGATGAGATCAAGGGATGCTTGGCGGTGCTTTCACCCCTATTTATAGACCGAGGGGAGCTCTGAGGCCTCGACACGACGACGGCAACGGTGGAGAGGTGGCGGTCTCTGGAAGGTGGTCTGGCGAAGATCTTTTCTCTCCCGTGGATAGACTCGGACGCGAGAGACATAGGGAGGGGTTCTGGAAGCTTCTTCGCGTCCGGGGCGTCCTTATCGTCGACGAGAACGGCGTCTACTGGCGCTGCCGCGGTGTCGGCCTCGGAGAAGAAGACGACGACGTCGTTTTCCCCTTGCACGATTTTTAAAGCGACCAAAACGGTAAGTGGCTTTGGGCTGGGCCGCGTCTGGGCTGCGTTGGCCTGCTTCGGCTGGTGCGGTGCTGGGCTGCGACGGTCCACCAGGTGAGCTTCTCTCCTCTATATATATTTTTCCTTTCATTTTCTGTTTTTATTTTCTGTTTTCTAGTTTATTATTTGAATTCAATTCTGACTTCTATTTTGTTCTGTAGGTTTTACAATTTTGATTCTTCACAGAATTTAATAGAAATACATAATGCATAGTTGTTTAATTCAAACAAGTATTTAGTCTTTGATTAAATTTGTGTTGTTGTGAGAGGTATTCTAATTTCAAATGGATATGGATTAAATGTTTGTCTCAATTAATTTTTATTTAGAAACCAAACCTATTTTAAATGATTTAAAATTGATAACCAGTGCTTGGTAAACATGTCATTAAGTTTTGTTATTACTTAACAACATTTATTGTTCCCATGTATTTTATATTATAGTTAGAGTTTAAATTAAATGGTGTTGAGAATAGAATGGTTCATGATTTTATGTGAAGAATTGTTTTCAAAGGTTCAAGAAAATGGTTGGATTTACTCTATGTTAAATAATCTTGCTTAGAGAACTCTTGCTTGAATTATTTAAAATGAATCCTAAACCCATCATGATTAACTCTTTAGTTGAGGTGATACCATTTTATAAAATACTATTTATTTGGTTCACTTAGGCAAAGTATTTGAATTGCAAAGTAGAATAGGATATTGGTTTCCTTCTACTCACCCAAATGACATTAAGTCATTAGGTATGCAAGGCTTGGTTGTATCCTTGTGATCCATGATACACAAGGTAGGGTATAATATTCTATGTGGGGTGGATCCTATGTGAAAAGGTTTAGGGGTGCATATTCTTTATTAAATTGCAATATAAATAGGCATGAGGCATGGCATGGTTCTATTTATAATCCCAAGTGATACTTGGTTTGAAATTCAGATATGATCTAGGGTTTTAGTTATGTTTCACTAATAGAACATGGCTCTCACCTCCAAGATTAAAGGTTGGTTTGAACAAGTAGGATTTAATACTACTCTAATATTCTCTAGGATAGACATGGATATGGTTAGCATCTATAACCTCTCTCACTCCTAAATGTCTTGGAATGGCCTAAGGTCCTACTCAAGAGATGATGATATGATCCTCTGAATATATGGTTTGCTTAGGATTCTACCTTGGTATCTTATGTAGCTTGTTCTTCTGGAATTCTGATAAACCTGCATCTTGTGGTATGCCTCCACCTCCTAGCTTCTTCATATTGATCCTAGCTAATGTATGGAAGGTCTCAAGTGTTTGGTTTCCTTGTATCATGCTACAAGGTGATCATATGGATGAAGGGTGTGGCTCTATTTATAGGCTTGGGCAAGCTCTAGTATCATGACACATAGGTGGTGACTCTTGTGTTGGTTTGATGAGTAAGGTGCTTGGTTGTCATGCCCTCATCCATAGCAATCCTTTGAGCATGAGGTGGCAAGTCTTGGGATACAAGTCATGTAGATATTTTCATCCTATGTGGCATGATCATTATCCTCTCATATGAATTATACTTGGATAGCCAAGTGGCATTTGTTACTAAATATCTTGTGGATGGTGTTATTATTGTGGATGAGTCACTATATCATATTTGATTGGATTTATATTATAATATTGGTCAAGAAGTCAAGGTTGAAGGTTATTCCTCAATTTTGAATAGTTGGTGTTTGATTGCACCAAGGCATGATCATATGAGTTTCAAAATACTCATGAGTAGTTTTATTCAAATAGTTTGAACTATAACTTGTAATGTAAATGGATTCAGTTTTATGATATTCCATATATTTAATAAGTTATGATTTAAATAAGAATGTGTGGCCTTTATGCACTTTAGACCCTGTGATTTACCTTATTTATTAATAAGTTTAGAATTGAATTATATTACACACAAAATTAGTTGAAGATACACCATGAGAATCATGGTAGAAACATTTATTTAGTAAAAGACATGGAAAAGATAAGTAAAGAATAGTTTCTTAATTATTCATGTGTTGTTGTAAGGAATGTCATGTTGAGATCTTTTATAGAATCTTGTAGTTGACCCTTACTTAAGGTGTTGTTTGTTGTAAAGCTAATTCCATTTGATCTAGCTCATAGATCAAATCCTCTCTACCCAAAAACAGGGTTTTAGTAAAGATCACGTGAAGTTTATAGAGCTTGACTTGATGATCTACTTCAATTCCAAGCAAGTCAAGTGAAACTTCAGTTACTGTGGTGTTTTATTTGAAAGCGCGAAAATTCCCCGATTTTCAATGCATGAATGCAATGCACACTTTGGTGTTCTCTCATTTTATAGCTCTAAACCTGGGATATTACAAACTCTCTCCCTTAAACTGAACTTCCCGAAGTTTGAACGCTCTCATGTTTCGGAATGTTGAACTGACTTGAACAGATCACAGTCCTTTCAAACTCCGTAGTGATCTCGTTAGATATAATTGAATATATCCCTTGTCTCGATCCTTCATGAAATCTTCTGATGTCTGGCACTGATACTTTCTTCAATTCTATGATTTCTTCCAACACTCTAAGCTTATAGACTTACTCTCCAAAGATTCTTGGATTAGGACATCTTCTTATGCTAATGGACTTTACTAATGGTTGTGGTGACATCTTCCTATTTGGGTACTCAAAGCTTGGTTCTACCAGCTGCGGTAATCCAGCTGCGGTGCCCAAACCTTAAGTCTAAAGGATTGGTTTAAAGTAAGGTATTGTTTTTCCCTTACTACCATAACGAATGTAATGGTACTTCGTAAGGTATTTATAATAGGCATGGTCCTGGTTGTTTAGTCCTACGAATGGATTAGACTCATTTAGTCCATCCAATCATGGCTTCTAGTTCATACTAGTTATCTTCCTTTTGGTTTCTTTAGGTTCCATGAAAGGAATATGCTTATGTTTTGGTATGGTCAAACCCTTCGGTCTTTTGTTTTCTCAGACTTTGATTGTCCTCCGACATCTTCTTCATCCAACTTCATTAGCTTAGACTTACTTGAGTTCTACTGCTTCTGAGTAATTATCAATTACCCACTCAAGTTAAGGTATAACCCTTACTTCCTCGAGATATGAACCTGGTCTAACAACCTCCTAAGAGTACTATTATATGGATACTTCCACCAATCTTATGAAAATAGGATCGGACTTCCTCTCAGTTCAGACCTTCTTCTTCGTCTTTCATACTCCAAATCATATCTTAATACTTCTCCTTCAATCTTCCTCTCCCCCTTGGAGTTTACTAATGATCTCAACTCCTTTTCTAATCATTAAACTCCAAGGTAGAAGATTGGTTTAAGTCTGGTTTATATTTTGTACCTTTCTAAAGTCTCATGAAGAATTCTTTGTGGTGTATCCACCCAGTTGTGGGTATCCGATGTGAATCCTCCGACTAAACATTTATTATCTACGGAATACCAGCTACGGAATCCCTCTTTCCTTTAGAGTGAAAGAACGCTTAAGCTGTGGACTAATTGTTACCAGCTGCGGACTATCCAACACAAGATGTGGCTTATTGGATACCAGTTGTGGCTATGTTATGGTTCTAGTCCACATCTACCTACCAGTTGTGGCTACTTTTATAGTTTTAGTTAAGATATACCTCACTTCACATACTTTCTCTTCATGATTATCCTATATCAGCTGCGGTCTGATGATACCAGCTGCGACTTCACTTGTCTATTTTCCTTCTTCTAAGGTTTGTTTTGCAAGATAACCACTTATTGACACTATGAAAATAGTATTGTAAGTGACTTCACTTGCATTCCCTTCTTTCATAATGAATATGGCTCCACTTCTACTGCTCCATATTCACTATTTTCTCACTTTCCTGATACTTTCATGTTGAAGTATTCCTTGATTAAGGATAGAAATGAGTTTGGATTGGTCCTTCCTTTAGAGTATTGTGGTTGCTTCCCACAATTTGACTTCTTTCTTCCAGTGAACCTTCATCTTGTCTTCAAAAATCTTCAATTGTCACTTCCTCACACGAATACCATTACCCTCTAGATCTTATAACATCAAGTAAGAACTTGATATTGCAACATGCACTTCATATCAAAGTCAAACTTCATGTATGGATCTAGTCAAACAATGAAAAATCCAATAAAATCCAAGAAATCCAGCTTTGTGCTTATAATACACATCCTTATATGCCTGAATACAATAGTTGGGTAAGACATCCCTAAACATCAGGCTCAGATGTGTAGTATATAACACCACATAAGATAGGTTTAGGTTGTGATACTTAGCACAAATACGTGAATTTCTACTATTTGTCTCAACATTTATCTTAATTGCACATTTGCAATGAGACAAACTTGGCTTGGGATAGTTGAAGTTAACCTAGTCTTCTTTGCAAGTACTAACAAAATAGGATACCATATATATGTGCTATTGAGTACTACTTCCTATAATACAATTAGTTCTAACATGTCTACTCTAAACACATGATTGTTTAGAATATACCACCTATAACTCTAGGATTTCTATATGTCATATGCTCTAAATAAGCCTTCTTTAAATTAAGGACTATGGTTCTAACATACTTAGTACCGTTAGTAGGATTTTAAGGCCTAAGCTTTCGAACTATTCCTTAAATCCTACTCATATCATACTTCTGTTATCATACTTATGATGTTCTACTCTATCACATCATGACTCTCAATTGAATCATATATGATTACCAACTTTACCATGAAAAGTAGACTTATATGGTTCCTATCACTCTTCCTTACCTCCTATGATTGACTCATCATAGGTATATACTACTTTATATAACTTATTTACAACACTTAATACCAGTCATTTGGTATTTTAAATGACTTTTACTTAACCATAACAAACATTGGTATACTTCTTCCAATAGGATATCTTCCTTATGGTTGTATCCTCTCTTTGGACTACCATGTATTGTATACCAACTGTGATCTACTAACACCCATTATCTTAAGCTCCAATGGTGTTCTAGTTACTTGGGAATAAAGTAAGATAACTAACTAACTCTACTTAAGAAAGATAGATAAGAAAGATTGACTCAAGTGTGTCAGGCTCAAGTGAATACCCATCTCAAGTCAAAAGAATAATTGGTTTAGCATAGTTGGCTTAGCTAAGACTTCTTCCTATAGACACTACCAAACCTATAGGTCTCCTTTAAAGGGTTTTAATCCTAGGGTCAATTTCATTTGCTCAACTGTGGTGACCCAAATACCATGCATGGTGTAGTACACAAGTCGTTGACATAACACAAGCGAAACACCGTTCCACTCATATTACATCCCTCGAGTGGTACAACAGAAACATATGCGAGTCCAAGGTATGTCTATAGAAGGATACACAAGCTGTTTACAGAAGATCAACACAGCCTCCTACTTTACAAAGGAGGTAAAACTTCAAATAAAGCTCCAGAAGAACGACTCGTAATCTAACTTATTGCTAACACTATCTCCAGAGATACTAGGCTTGCTATAGAATTCTAGCTACTTAGGTGCTAAGATTAGGGAAATGTTCCCTTCTATTACTAGTCAAGTTTCCTCACTGATGCAGAAGTTGACTCCATTGACTTCTTTGCTTGGATTCTTCATCTTGCTGCAGTTGACTCCTTTGTCTTCGAGTTCCACAGTAGTTCCTCCTCCGGTGCCTCCAAGCTGTGATTTAAGAGTGGGATGAGTACGAGCGTCTCAAGTTCATATTAGGAAATAGGTGTATCATGCACTCGCTACAGGACCAGAAAGTCATAGGCTAATGCAAGTTTTCATAATCATTTCTTCAAAAGGTTTATTTTATTCCGAAAACTATCGCCTCAGCAGCTGACTAGAACTTCATGGAGTTCCTTTCCCGCCGCGTTCGCAGTTCCCTTCCCGGAACAGGGAGTGACCACAATTCATACCTCTGCAGAGGTGCGTTACTTTTCCCATAAGAGAACTTAACCTTGTTGCCAACCGGGCAGCTGGCACCGTTCACACTTCCTTTGGTGTGAGGTCAGGTATAAGAACCAAGTCCACACCGCCTTCTCCGCGACCCTGCAAACCTACCCTTTTGTCCATCCGTACACCCCCGGTAGACATCTCCCGATCATACGGCTTTACCCACGGTGTACGTCGGACAATCCTTCATAGATGGTAGAGCCTCTCATCCAAACGTCCGGATGGGGATTTTAAAGGCTATCCCAACCTACGGCAGTGCCTCTCAAACACCCCGCCAGGCCCTATCAAGTCCGTTGGCGCGCAGGAGGGAAAAGATACAGCTGACTTCCCAGAGCCATTATAGATCTTATGGTTAACGCGATATGTACGGGGCAGAATCAGGACCAGATGTACTTAGTCCCCAGATGAATATGGTAACAAACCTACCATATCAACACATACCATGGTTCCATTGCCCACCACATAGTCATATTCATAATTGTAAAATAATACTTTGCTTTTCAATGCAGGAGTGATAAGTATAGTACTTTGCATATAATTTGATAAAAATAATCAAATGACATGAGCAAGCGATGAACTTGCCTTTCTTGACTGCAAGATTATGCAGTCAAGGTCTTCGATACGTGATAACTCCAAATTCTGAAATACCATCATTGTCCTAAGGACAATGTTTAAAGAACTCAAAGATGCTATAATGTATAGTATGAGATGCAATCGCCTCCCAGCGTAACCTAACCTCGAAGATTTAGGATGTATGAGTTGTAAGATTTCTTTAGGGTTTGTTGCACTTTTAGAATGGTTCTCAAACAAGGTTTTTATTAAAGTGTGGTTATATTAGCATCATAATCAAGTGATATAATACATCATAACAATCATACACACTAATAATAGTGGTGGAATAATATGTAAAGAACAGTTGTCAATTTTAAGTTCTACAGAACAGGGTTGATGATTACTTGTATTATACTTCAAAAGAATAACTTTTGAAGAACATGTTGTTTAAGAAATAATGAGTATTTCAAAGAAGGATTAGGCTTCTAAGGTTTGATTGACATTTGTTTCCAAAAGAATAACTTTTGAAGAACAGGGTAAATAAGAACAAGAACTATTAAAAATAGGAGCTATGGTTTCTAGGGTTTACTATTAGATTCATCTAGTTCTCTAATAGGAACTAGTTGGGTTTCTTAAGTTGGATTAGTTCTATATACAACAAGTATTGGCAGGTTTATTACTATGGTTGATTATGGTATCATATCAAAGGATGATGGTCAAGGTGGTGTTATGAGTTAGGTTTACTATTGCTTCATATTTACTTCAATAAGTAATCACTAAAGGTTTCTAAGCTAAGTGGTGTATTACTCTCTAAGTAGGGTTTAGTGAGATAGGAGCATGTGATGTGCATTACTGCACAAAATTGGTGTTAGGGTTCATCATTAGGATTCTACTAGGGTTTGATGGTTGAGGTTGGTCCTAATGGTATGGTATATAGAAGTGGTGATCAATGGTGCTAATCCAATTAACAAGTTAGGGTTTATACCTAGGTGGTACTAATTGGATCATATAGATGTTAAGCAAAAATAAAGACATGAGATGATGGTCTTAGGTGAATTGGTTTTATTTTAGTGGATCAAGGGTATGCACTCATTGGTTGTTTATTAAGCTTCTACACCTAAAGGTGAGGTGGATATAATAATATGAGCTAAACCCCTAGGGTTTTAAGGTTGCACAAATTTAGGATGATCACATGAAATAATGGGATCAAGGTCTTACTCAAATTGAAACTAGGGTTTCTAAATTAAGATCCAATTCTTAAGCAATACTTGGTACTAGAGTTAATGTGATTAAGTACTTGAAATAAAGTTATTAATAAATTTAACATGCTATTAATTTTTAGAGGTTTAAGAATTAACTGATTACTAGTTAGGGTTTAATTAGAAATCAGGTTTCCTAATTATTGTTAGGTTTTAAAATAATGACTTGTTAACTAAAGATGTTTAAGTAAATAAGTTTTGAATTACCAAAATAATATTGGCTTATAATATTTTCTTGAGTTATTATTATTTACAGAAAATAGGAAATTGTAACATGCAATTTAGGGTTCATGAATTACCACTAATATTTAAGTTAATGTAAATATGATAAAGAAAATTAATCTTAACATTTTAATTAGTTACTGAATAGTTAAAATTTAAATTTGAAACTTCACTAATTATTGAATTCAATTTGCATTTTAAACAATTAGAAAGACATAATTAATAAAGATAAAAAATGAATTTTTATTTTGACACACATTTTTGTTTTATATTTTATTTGAATAGAGTTTATTTTTGTGAACATTTTGATATATTATTCATATTTTTCTAAGTTGAAATGAATTTTCTATGATTTTGCAAAGTTTCAGTTATTTTCTGGAATTTGAAATTTGACATAAATACTAAACATACCCGTTCATTTATACCCGCAGAGACTGACTGGTGGGACCTGCGTGTCCACCTCAGCAGCCACGCGGCAAGGTCTGGTCAACCTTGACCACGGGTTTGACCTTACCGGCGTTTAACCGCCGGCGGTCTGCTGAGGACGGCGCCGCCGATTTATGACCTCCCGGGACGCGCGACTAGGATTTTCCGACTCCCCTCGAGCTACTGGACACGATGGTGGTGTTGGTTTGGCGAGGGGATCACCGGAGCTACGCCGGCGACCATGTCCCGCGGCGGTTTACTCCGGCGAGCACACGAACTACGGCTACGGTTGATGCCAGGAAGCGAGAGTAGGCTCTAAAGATGCGTAGGCTCACCCTGAAGCACAAGGTGTGGTCGGCTCCGGCGATGGTCGACGGAGACGGTGAGAAATTCACCGATACCGGCGATGTGCTGCGGAAGGGATCAACGAAATTCGTCGGCTTGAGGAAGATCCAGCATGATTCCTTCTTCCCAGATGCTCCACGGCGCCAGGCGCTCCTCCTAGACCTCACGGCAAGCTCCGGGGTGGCCTCAATCGACGGCTTCGTGCTCGATGCCGGCGAACAGTCGAGGAAGAAATTGAGAGATGGAGAAGATCTGAGGGGAAATGGATGGGCGGATGAGATCAAGGGATGCTTGGCGGTGCTTTCACCCCTATTTATAGACCGAGGGGAGCTCTGAGGCCTCGACACGACGACGGCAACGGTGGAGAGGTGGCGGTCTCTGGAAGGTGGTCTGGCGAAGATCTTTTCTCTCCCGTGGATAGACTCGGACGCGAGAGACATAGGGAGGGGTTCTGGAAGCTTCTTCGCGTCCGGGGCGTCCTTATCGTCGACGAGAACGGCGTCTACTGGCGCTGCCGCGGTGTCGGCCTCGGAGAAGAAGACGACGACGTCGTTTTTCCCTTGCACGATTTTTAAAGCGACCAAAACGGTAAGTGGCTTTGGGCTGGGCCGCGTCTGGGCTGCGTTGGCCTGCTTCGGCTGGTGCGGTGCTGGGCTGCGACGGTCCACCAGGTGAGCTTCTCTCTCTATATATATTTTTCTTTTCATTTTCTGTTTTTATTTTCTGTTTTCTAGTTTATTATTTGAATTCAATTCTGACTTCTATTTTGTTCTGTAGGTTTTACAATTTTGATTCTTCACAGAATTTAATAGAAATACATAATGCATAGTTGTTTAATTCAAACAAGTATTTAGTCTTTGATTAAATTTGTGTTGTTGTGAGAGGTATTCTAATTTCAAATGGATATGGATTAAATGTTTGTCTCAATTAATTTTTATTTAGAAACCAAACCTATTTTAAATGATTTAAAATTGATAACCAGTGCTTGGTAAACATGTCATTAAGTTTTGTTATTACTTAACAACATTTATTGTTCCCATGTATTTTATATTATAGTTAGAG
This sequence comes from Lolium multiflorum, assembly GCA_030979885.1. NCBI lineage: Eukaryota > Viridiplantae > Streptophyta > Magnoliopsida > Poales > Poaceae > Lolium > Lolium multiflorum. Next base: position 140,170,130 of record CM061753.1, on the reverse strand, counting down.
TTTAAATTAAATGGTGTTGAGAATAGAATGGTTCATGATTTTATGTGAAGAATTGTTTTCAAAGGTTCAAGAAAATGGTTGGATTTACTCTATGTTAAATAATCTTGCTTAGAGAACTCTTGCTTGAATTATTTAAAATGAATCCTAAACCCATCATGATTAACTCTTTAGTTGAGGTGATACCATTTTATAAAATACTATTTATTTGGTTCACTTAGGCAAAGTATTTGAATTGCAAAGTAGAATAGGATATTGGTTTCCTTCTACTCACCCAAATGACATTAAGTCATTAGGTATGCAAGGCTTGGTTGTATCCTTGTGATCCATGATACACAAGGTAGGGTATAATATTCTATGTGGGGTGGATCCTATGTGAAAAGGTTTAGGGGTGCATATTCTTTATTAAATTGCAATATAAATAGGCATGAGGCATGGCATGGTTCTATTTATAATCCCAAGTGATACTTGGTTTGAAATTCAGATATGATCTAGGGTTTTAGTTATGTTTCACTAATAGAACATGGCTCTCACCTCCAAGATTAAAGGTTGGTTTGAACAAGTAGGATTTAATACTACTCTAATATTCTCTAGGATAGACATGGATATGGTTAGCATCTATAACCTCTCTCACTCCTAAATGTCTTGGAATGGCCTAAGGTCCTACTCAAGAGATGATGATATGATCCTCTGAATATATGGTTTGCTTAGGATTCTACCTTGGTATCTTATGTAGCTTGTTCTTCTGGAATTCTGATAAACCTGCATCTTGTGGTATGCCTCCACCTCCTAGCTTCTTCATATTGATCCTAGCTAATGTATGGAAGGTCTCAAGTGTTTGGTTTCCTTGTATCATGCTACAAGGTGATCATATGGATGAAGGGTGTGGCTCTATTTATAGGCTTGGGCAAGCTCTAGTATGACACATAGGTGGTGACTCTTGTGTTGGTTTGATGAGTAAGGTGCTTGGTTGTCATGCCCTCATCCATAGCAATCCTTTGAGCATGAGGTGGCAAGTCTTGGGATACAAGTCATGTAGATATTTTCATCCTATGTGGCATGATCATTATCCTCTCATATGAATTATACTTGGATAGCCAAGTGGCATTTGTTACTAAATATCTTGTGGATGGTGTTATTATTGTGGATGAGTCACTATATCATATTTGATTGGATTTATATTATAATATTGGTCAAGAAGTCAAGGTTGAAGGTTATTCCTCAATTTTGAATAGTTGGTGTTTGATTGCACCAAGGCATGATCATATGAGTTTCAAAATACTCATGAGTAGTTTTATTCAAATAGTTTGAACTATAATTTGTAATGTAAATGGATTCAGTTTTATGATATTCCATATATTTAATAAGTTATGATTTAAATAAGAATGTGTGGCCTTTATGCACTTTAGACCTTGATTTACCTTATTTATTAATAAGTTTAGAATTGAATTATATTACACACAAAATTAGTTGAAGATACACCATGAGAATCATGGTAGAAACATTTATTTAGTAAAAGACATGGAAAAGATAAGTAAAGAATAGTTTCTTAATTATTCATGTGTTGTTGTAAGGAATGTCATGTTGAGATCTTTTATAGAATCTTGTAGTTGACCCTTACTTAAGGTGTTGTTTGTTGTAAGCTAATTCCATTTGATCTAGCTCAAGATCAAATCCTCTCTACCCAAAACAGGGTTTTAGTAAAGATCACAGTGAAGTTTATAGAGCTTGACTTGATGATCTACTTCAATTCCAACAAGTCAAGTGAACTTCAGCTACTGTGGTAAGTTTTATTTGAAGCGCAAAATCCCCGGATTTTCAATGCATGAATGCACGCACAATTTCTGTGTTTCATTTTATAGCCTTAACCTCGGGGGATATTACATGCCTCTCGCGATCGTTGAGAGTTTCTGATGAGAGTTGGGACTCGCTTGCATGTCCCAAATTGTAGACAAACTCTCTGCCGAGCCCACGTCGCTTCACTACCATTAAGAATGGCTCTATGGCACCGTCTCCCCATGCCATAAAGACCCGGCCTACTGGCTTAGTCCCCATGTGTTGGTTGTCTCCGATAGTGAGGTCATGGCTCCTGATGCTGCGATTTTCATACCTGAGCAACAAGAGTTCTATGTGGTGTTAGATACCCGTGTCGACTGCATCCGAGGGACTCTCTGGCACATCGGTGGTGTATCCATGCCACCACCTTTTGAGACCAAACATCGCTTTGTCTTCGTTAACTCCAAGGCTCCTTCGGTCGCTTGGGACGCTTGCCCCAGATCTAGCAAAGAGAAAGTGCTTGCCTTATGCTCCGGGAAGGTTTCGGAGGGAAAAATCAAGAAGGTGGAGGAGTATATCTAGAGCATAAGAAGGAAGAGGGCCGGTTGATTAGTGGTGCATGTAACCGCTTGATGGATGGTTCTCATCTTCTCAAGTTAAGTCATGTCCAAGATCTTTTACTTCATGTGTTTCACTCGCGTTTTTTAGGGATGGTGATGTGTACTAGCAGATCCTCTTGAGACCATACTAGGCCATGGGTCTTGTCTTTCAAATCTTAAAAACAAAATTAGCAAGGAATTCAGACCCATCGGGTTTATTAAGATAACAAATTCCTAAGACGCATTTAGTTTCGTCCTAACCGCCCCTACTTTAGGTTGCAACCATGGTCCGCGCCATCGTATGTATGGAGAGTCTCGTGGGTTGTTGCATGTTGGGAGGGTTGGTTGATCTCACTAGACGATCAGGGGTTGTATGCTGATTTAGCGTGCATGGGTCTTTATTGTTATGGCTTGGTTTTCCATTAATTAACTTTGAGCAATATAATTATATTTTAATTAATTAATAAATGGGGATGTGCCTTTTCCCACTGCTGTGTTATAATTGTTGATTTAAGTTGCCCGAAATTTAATAAATTCACTATCTATTTTAATCAGCAGATTTGTTAGACAAGATTCGTGGAAACTCCCGGTTTGCGTCAGCGCTATCTTTTCCGTGGACGTGCACATGCTTGGCTGCTTGGTCGTGGCCTGCTAGGCTTTGGTGCAGCTTCCCATGCTCTGAATATGTGGTGTGGCCCTTTGTTTGATATGGTTTGTTGTTTCTTTCTGTGCTCATTGTTGATCATAACTACATTTACATGTAATGTGTTCTTCATAATGCACAATGTCTTACTACCTAAAGCACATAAGTGGCAACATACATTTTTTAGTTGGGCGCTGGGGTTGTATATGTCCTTTACCTTTGGATTACATTTTGACTCATGCTGATCTAGACATAGATGGGTCGACCTTATAAATTTGCCAGTTTTACATGGATTGTAAATGAAACCTTTGCAACTAAGATTTTCACTTGCACGTGCTGCAATTCGAATTTGTCTAGCTGTGCTGGTTGGAACCGAGATTATTTCAGCTGCGCGCAAGGCAGTTGTGTTGATTTTTTCAGTTGAGCGCGGATTGCAGCAGGGATTTTTTCCCCGTTGCGCGCTGGTTGCAACTCTTCGAATTTTTTTCTACTTCTGTGCGTAGATTGCAACTGGGATTTTTCCAGTTGCACGTGTTATAATTTGATTATGCCACTTGTACATGGCTGCAACTAGGATTTTTTCACTACGCGTGGATTGCAACTTGATTTTTTTCAAATAAGCGCTGCTAGATATTTTTCCGCCACATGGTTGCAATTGGAATTTTTTAGTTAGTTACGCGCAGGTTGCAACTTGGATTTTTCTAGTTGCACATGTGTTATAACTGGGATTATCTCAGTTCCATATCGTTTGTAACCGATATTATCTTAGTTGTAGGTTGTAACCGATATTATCTTAGTTGTACATGGATTGCAACTGAGATTTTTTTAAGTTACACATAGGTTATATTTGAGAATTTTCTATTTGCCAAGAACTATATCTATCTACATATCAGAGCATATATTCGATATTTTTGTTTCCGGTCCGAGTCCGCCCTGTTTCTGATTCGAATCCACAGTCCGATATGTCCGCATTCAAATTCGAAACCAGACAATATCTGTTCCGATGCGAATCCGGTCAATATCCGATCTGCATCCGAATCAGAGAAAATAACTGGGAAAGGATATGGTATGAGAGAAATCCGATCGGATCCGTTTACACCCCTACATTACACATATGTTGCAACTGAGATATTTTTGAGTTGCACATGAGTTGTAACTGAGATTTTCTCAGTTATAACTAGGTTGTAACTGAGTTTTTTCCATTTACAGATGAGTTGTAACTGAAATATTATCTATTTTCAAGTGAGATATGTCTACTGACCTAAATAACTAAGTCGAGATAACACTCTGGTGCAATGTTACATATAGTGTGCAACTGAATGATAATTACACGAGGTATGCAACTGTGGCCACACATGGCATGTAACTGAGAAATAGTACTTACACGGTGTCGCTGTCTGTTATCCTTTTTTTAGTCTACAATAACAGTGCGAGCCTATAAGAAAATGAAACATGTTCACGTTTGGGTTGTCACCGTTTTCATGGGCTACATATTCGTGGGCTGGATAGAGCTCATGGGCGAAACTCGAAGATGTACATACATGCAGGGAGCTCCAGTCGGAAAATCAAATATGTGCTATAATGCACGTACTTAGTCATTGGTGTGCAACAAAGAGCAAAGAAGAAAATACGTTTGGTAGATCAGCGTGACCGAGACCTCCGACTGCGCATAACTGAACTGAAACCGAAAAACTCAACCAAACTAATTTTTCAGTTTTTATGGTTTTATGGTTAGGTTTCAGTTAGTAAAACATCAAACCGAAAGAACTTTGGTTAATTCAGGTTTTAACCGAAAAACCGCGGTTAAACCGAACGAAACCGAACACACAGGACAACATAAAATCTGGCCAGCCCAGCTTCGCGCGTAGCCTTAATGTAGCACTTAAACTGTTAAGTTTACACGTAGCTGTTTCCTTCCATACACATGTCTCTTCTCTATGTCCGTTTGGTAAGCATTGGTTGCTAGTTCGGATTCCTTGAATGATTGAATATGTTACATGGTCTAGTTTTTTCTCTTGTTCCCCTCTTTGGCAAAAACCTTTCATACGGCTATACAAAATATATCCATATTTTAGTTTGTTCGAATTTCTTTCTTTTTTGTTTTGCTCTCTAGCAAAATCTTTAGTACAATCATACAAAAATACAGAAAATATAATATGTGGCCATAAAAGTTACTTTTCAATCTAAAATTCGCGTCAACTTTGATTAGTTTGATTATTACCGAAACCAAACCGAAACTTAATGGCTATTACCGAAACCGAATCGTATTTTTATACGCAACCGTATTAACCGAAGTATTGAAATCGTATTTATCATATAACCAAATAAACCGAACCGAATTAACCATATTAACCGTAGTATGCATCCCTTGGCTCGCATCGGGCCAGAAATTTCTGGTCTGCTTTGAATGCCTGGGAAGAACTCATTGCGTTGTTGCATGAACCGGGTTTTAAAGCACCCGGACAGCCCCGTGGAATGCCAGAATGGTGTTTCTCCGGTGGCCAAGCACGCGCGCTTAAGCCCTCGCACGCTGGGAGAAGGGGAGGCAAGGAGACGCCAATGCCCCTTCGGGGAACACGCTGGCAATTAGGGCCCACCGCCTCCTTAAGTGTCACATCACCGGCGGTTCCCCTCCCGCCGACCAATCCGCCGCACCGCCGCACGGAGGAGCACCGGTACCGGAGGAGGAGACATCGGACTCGACCCGACCTCGTCCCCGTCGCACCACCTCGTCCTCGCCCAAGAATGGCGGTAACGACCTCTCCTTCTCACCTCCGTACTCGTTCTTGCACAACATGCCTTTCTCAGGCATTTCCGACGACATGCACATTAGATCTGCTAGGGTTTCCGTTAGGATAGCGGTTGGATTGCCGTTTGCAAGGTGTTCTTCCATATTTCTTGATGTTCTTGTCCAATTTTGCTTTTCATGGTCTCGATTTGGTTAGATCTGTGAGTCTAGTATCGTATTGCGGTAGAACCTTACTAGATTGGACTTTGGATTGCTGAAACTAGCAGATCTTACTGTGCATGCAAAGAGGGGAAGAGTTTTTTGTGCTGGGGTTTAGCATGTTGAGGTTGTTGTGCGGTAGTTTGCTGTAGTTTCCTGTAGATTGTGTACTTTCTGATTGAACTAGGCCGATGATTCTAACCAGTAATCATAGTGTGAGGAGATTGATTGATAAGGAACGCAAGTGGTATGACCAACATCACCAAGCTATTGGTTCGTATCAAACATCTCCCTCCGTATGTGCTCATTGAAGAGGCCTATGCTACCTTTGTTTCCATGTTTGTACTTCTTCACTTGTTCAATGGCCAATGATTCAACAATGGCACAAATCTGGAGCAGTGGTGGTGCCTCAACCGAGTTGTGCGTGCCATATTTGTTGGGCACACTAGATTTAGATTATAAGTACCTCTTTGCTCCGTGTGATCCTACATATATGAGGCCTCCTTTTGGTTTGTCTAGTGCATTGACCAATGATTCAACAATGGCACAACGGCAAGGTGCTGCCCTCAAACTGAGTCGTGTGTGCCATACTTGTTGCACACTAGACTTAGTTTGGGGATAGTCCCTTTGCCCGCCGTGTGATCCTACATAGTGAGTCCTTTTGGTTTGTCTAGTGCATTGGCCAATGATTCATGGAACACTGGAAGGCAAGGTGCTGCCCTCAAACTTAGTCGTTGGTGTGTGATATGTTGCACACTAGACTTAGTTTGGGGGCAGTCCCTTGAGCTGCCGTGTGATCCAATGTATGAGGCATCACATGTTTGCAATGTTCGTTTTCATCTATATACTTGTGAGCAGGACACCTCTAATGGCATGTGTTTTTGTGGCAGACTGAGAAGCTCAAGCTTGGGTCACCTGAGACCCCCGACGAGGGACCGTCCAAGAAGAGAAGGGCGGCTAACGTCGGCCACTTCCAGCCGGACGTAGGGCCGGACCAGTTCCTGCGCATCGTCTTCAAGCCAACCTTCAACCGGCTACGGATTCCTCATGATTTCGTCAGATGGTTCGGAGAAATCCCTTCGAACATCATCGTCACCACCAACACAGGCTGCTACTGGAGGATGACTACGGTGATGGAAGGCGATGACATATCGACTGTGGTGGGCGGCTCTCGCCGTCGCTCATCACCGCATAGGCTAGCTCATCGTCGTCCGGAGGTGTCCACCTTCCCCACATAATGTGGCCATTCGACTACACATGCATTAAGGTGATGACCATGCTGCTACTTCATGGCGACGACCAGTGTGTTGCCTTCCAAGCCCATGTCTCAAGCTCCCGGTGTGTGTACTTGTTGTTCCAGTCGTCCTATGATCGTCTATGGTGTGTCCTGAACTATGATCGTGTTTGAACTATTATCACTGCTAAGTTTGTCTGAACTGTGAACTGTGTTCTTCCTTGTGTTGTTTGATCGCTGGTAACCTCACCACCGAAGGTAAGAGGTAAATGTAAGGTCGGGTTGCAACCAACAACACCCGCGCCGTTTTGTACATATACGAGCGCTCGAAACCGACCTACCAAACGGCGTAATCCAAATTTCCACTAGACGAAAAACTCTTTACCACCAAACAACACTTCGCTTTATGGCCCATTACCCGTTCACACGTGAATGATTCCTTCCTACCGCGCCACAAGAGGAAACTCATGTAGATCACTAAACGCGCCAATATGTCTGCAGCTGAACTCTAGGCGTGCCTCCATGTACACATGTTGGACTGCGATTTCAACATTTCATTTTTCTTTGCAGCACACCGTGCTCTGTTTCATCCCTCCTACAAATGCTCTCTGACTCTCATCACCTAGGCAATCTGCATCAGCCCCACCGATCACTTCTATAACTGAATGGCACGTGCCACTGATCTGGCTCTTTGCACTGCTAGATAGGAAGTAGGAGGTTTGTTCGTACTACTAGGAGTAGATTGAGGACCCGATTATTTACAGGCCATGTGTCGTCAGACGTTGTTGCAGTTTCGCAAACGGAAATCATCACATTCAGGAAGATCGCGTGTACTACAGTCCTCATGTTCTTTGAGAAAGATTGAAGTATAAGTATTAAAGTACACACGCGTGAGAGCAAGAGGCCGCTTCTCATTCCCCCCAAACGCTGCAGCCCGCGATGTGACTGCCCCTCCTCTCTTCACCGGGGTTTTCCTCCCTCCCTTCTCCCGCTCTAATAGCCGTCGAGATGAGAGTACATGCTCTGGCTGGCATGACATTGTATTAGCTTTAGTCTTGGTCCCGTTGTATGCGTGGGCGTTGGATGCCGGAGGGGAGTGGGTGGATCTGAGCAGCTGATCTCGGCACCGCGGCGTCTTCCTCGACCATGGAGCCCTGGTGGCCTGTCGTGGTGGGTGGCGGAGGAGGATGAGGATCTCCACACAAGGCTGACTTGGCGATCCGTGGCTTGCATGCACCGGCAAGCCGGCTTTCTTCCTCGTCGGGTGGCGAGAGACAAGGAGTTCTTTGCTAAGGTTTCGCTCGTCGTCGGATTCAGAAACAGGAAGCTCACGGCTTCTTCCGAGGAACTGTTTCGCTACTACAGCGCTCGTATTCTATGGCTTGACAGCAGTTCTCCCTCCACTGAGGGAGCACACGGCGCCCCGTTCGTCGATTTCGCTCGAAGGCGGTCCTCCATCCTCGGTGGCGGCTACAAAGCCGCCTCAAGGCAACAACAAATCTCCCGCAAGCACCGCCACGGGAGGCTCTCCATCCTCGGCGGAGTTAGCTCCCACCAGCCCCAAGTGGTTTCTGGCTCCTGGTGATGAGGAGGTCAGTCCTGCCAGATCTCATGTGGAAGGTGGAGCTGACCTGACGTGAAGTGGATATTTTGTGGTCCCTGTGCAATTTGTTCGGCCAGTTTGTACTCTCCGCTCTTTTAGGCCTATCTGTAATTTGTACCTCACCGCTGATAATATGAAGCCCTAGGGTCCTCTGGACCTTCTGTCTCAAAAAAATAAAGTATTAAAGTGATGACCAGAATAGTATGGTTGGAAGGGAAAAACAGGATACTTCTGTTCTCCAGATGGCCAAACCATCAGAATCGGAGAAATCGTAGGTTCAGCCAAGAACTAATCATATAACCCGCTAGTAGAATTCTTGATGTTTTTTTTCGCTGGAGGCCATTAATCAAATGGATTTCTATTTTTGCCCTCAGTCCTTAGTTGTATTCAGTTTTCCCAGCTCGCCCGAACCCGGCAGAAGGAGCCTTCACCAAGGAATCCGTTGCTGGACCGTCCTCCCGGCTCGACGAGTGGGCCGTGTCGTTTGTGGCCGCGTCGTGGGCCGCGCTGTGTGGAGCTGGCAGGGCGACCGCAGCGTGATTAAACCGTAGTTTGTAGTGGCCGCATGTGGGGCCGTAGGCGTGTGGAGCCGTGTGATCCGGGACTAGGGGCACGAGTGCTCGCCCTTTCGCTCTAGATTAGCAGCCAATGTACCTTTTTTCCTCTCTCTCGCTCGATCTCATTCATATTTGATAGCCCAAATTGGTAGCAAATCTAGAGCAGCTTCTCCTTCTGTTTTTTAACGCCATTCATTTCTTTATGCTTTCGTTTTTACCCAATCAGGTAGAAAATCTAGGAGAAAATATAGGATAAGCTGCATACAGCAACCAACATAGCATAGATATATTCAGGATAGATCCAAAAGTAGTACCGATAGATCCAACATAAGCTACATTTTACATGAATTTAAGCTCCTCTACAGATAGAGCAGTCACATACAGAGAGTGCAGTAGACACGTTCAATGCCTCCAGGTAGCGCTTGTGACTCGCTTGGAGGTTGCGCAGGTGAATCCCAAGTGCTTTGTGTTTGGCCATGAACACATGCACGTTCACGGTCGTTCCAACTCTAGCGCCACATCTGCCAATGGATTCAGCATGGTTCACCAGGGAGTTGAAGTCGGTGGCGCGGAGCTTCCTGTTGCAGAAGGGCACTTGTAAATGCCTCGAGCAAAGGGGCCATCGTAATGGCCGGACTGCAGCCTCCGGAGGACATGACGATTCTTGGTGTGGATGGACTCGTCGTCGCTGTCGACGTCGCTGCTCTGCACCTGTAGCACCAAAGATCGTGCAAAAAACACAGAGTCAATTGCAACGATGATGGAACAGAGAGTGAACAAAAAATCATGCATGATAATATGGGCTCGAAAAAAAGAGGTTGCCTCAAGACATTGGATTATTTTATATCTAAGATTTGAGTCAAGAAGCTGCAAAGATCATGTACAAATGTAAATTTGTATAATAACTAATTGTTTATCGACTAAACTTTGAGTCAATTTATACCTAAATATTCATCATCATCTTATTAAATCTTAAACAAAAGAAAATCACAAACACTAATAACGCAAGATCTAACACAAAATGATTGAATCAGGGAATGCATTTAACAAGACAACGCCAAAGATCTAACACAAAATGATTGGAAACAGAATGCATTTAACAAGACAACGTAAGATCTAAGCACAAAGCATTAATCAGAATAGACGAACCCCAATAACGCGAGATCTAATGTATAAAAAGGATTGAAATGAGACAAGAACAAGAGAATAAAGGGTTACCCCGCTCATTGTCGACGTATGCTGGTGTCGCAGGGGTTCTCCCGCCGTCGTACAAGACTGTTCGTACGGGTCCTAAGCGACGGGGGCTCGGACTGCGTGGCGGCGGCTGAGTGCGCTCGCCGCACAGAAGCACGACTAGTGGCCTGGACCTGGGCGGGGCCGATGCGCCGGCTGCTACTGCTGGAAGCAAAGACAGGCTCGACGGGGCGCGCTGAGCCCGGCCGAGCAATATGCCGACACTGGCATCTCATTTTCTCCATCGTCATAGCTTTCTTCTGGCTTTTTCTTCTATGTGAGAAGATGATGGGACAGAGAGGTGAAGCAGAAGGAGAACGCACGAGGGAGAGAAAGAGGGGCTCTAGAAGACGAGTGTTGCATGTGAGACCGCAACATGCATCTGCTATGTATCTACGTGAAACAAATCATGGACACGAGTCTGAACTGGGACGCGAGGGCCTGTTATAACCTCAAAGCCTTATATAGAAATTTTATTCGTATTTGCTGAGATTTAGACCGGCAAGTGCAATATACTCATGCACCTCGTAGTCAGTTGATACGTCCAACGATCGATAATTTCTCTATGTTCCATGCTACTATTGATGATACCAAGCATGTTTTATGCACATATATGCTTCTCTGTATTATGCATTTTCGAACCAACCTATTAACAAGATGCCGAAGAGCGCTGTCGTCACTGCTTGGTTTCGTAAATCCTGTAGAAATACTTAATTGGGACTTCAAACTTCTGCCTGTGGTCCCACCTTGTGCACGAAGCCTGGGAGACCGAAGACCCAACGGCGGCCACGAGAGGCCAGGCTGCGCGTCTGTGCTCGTCGCGCCGACCTATCCCCTCGCCTGGGTGGTGGCTCCCCCTCAAGGTTGACCCTCCGCCCTCACTTGGGCAGCCTGTCGCGGAAACCCCAAATATCGAGAGCCACGATACTAAAAACCCACAGAGACGTCGCCGCGAATCCCATCTCTGGGACTGGGATCGCTTCCAGACTGGCCAGAGAGGATTATCCTCCGTGGAGGATTCCTACACCCCATGGTCGCTCCGAGTGATGAGTGAGTAGTTCACTCCTGACCATGGGTCCATAGTGGGGACATGATGGCTGCTCTTCTCCTGTCTGCTTCATTGCTGGATCTAGAGCTGCCCAACATGATCAAGATCATCTATCTCGAATACTATATGTTGTGTTTGCCTTGATCCGATGGATAGAGTACTATGACAGGAGATTATCAATCTATCGTCTCATGTCGCTTATGACCCATGCCTCCGTTGGTTGTGTGCAGAGGCTCGCCAAGTTTTACTCTTAACTCCAAGAGGGTATTTTTATACTGAGAAACAAAGCCCATTGGAATCTGGACAGCTGATGAAGTTCTGCTGCATGGACTGGTCATTAAGTACTAGGGATAAAACATTGATGCAATGTCTAAGGTAGTTGTAGATTACATTACGCACCATACTTAATGCAATTGTCTGTTGCTTTGCAATTTAATACTGGAGGGGGTCTAGATGATAACCCAAGGTGGACTTTTAGGCATAGATGCATGCAGGATGTCTGTGTACTTTGTCGTAATGCCCACTAAATCCTCACTATATTTACTCATCATGTATATACTATTATGCCTTTCTCATTTGTCAATTGCCCGATCGTAATTTGTTCACTCAACATGTTTTTATCTTATGGGAGAGACACCTCTAGTGAACTGTGGACCCCGTCCCATTCTCACATATCATACAATTCCACGCAATTGTGCTTTACCGGCTTTCTTGCAAACATCTTCCACTTCGATACGTTTAATCCTTTGTTACGGCGCAAGTCAGTGAGATTGACAACCTCACCGTTTCGTTGACAAAGTACTTGCTGTGCTGTGCAGTGTTCCGCTTGGCGCCGAATCCCCAAAGGTTTCTCGCATCACATTTCGCGACCATCAACCTTCAACGTGCTTCTTGGGTTCTCCCTGCCCGATTAAACCTGGTTTCTTTCTCGAGGGAAAACTTGCTAATATGCGCATCATACCCTTCCTCTTGGGGTTCCTCAACGAACGTGTGGAGTTACATCGCCATCAAGCCTTTTGGCGTCATGTTTTGTGATCAAGACACGCCCAAGGAGTCTCCACTTCTCACCCTTTACTTTGTTTTTGTCTTGTTTTATTTTATTTACTACTTTGTTTGTTGCACTAAATCAAAACACAAAAAAAAACTAGTTGCTAGTTTTACTTTTATTTAATGTTTGCTTTCATATCGAAAACACAAAAAAATTAGTTACTTGTATTTTCTAGCTTGTTTTATTTATCAAGGTTAAAAATGCATACCCCTGAAAATACTAAGTCGTGTGACTTCACAAATGCAAATAATAATGATTTCCTATGCACACCTATTGCTCCACCCGCTACTACAGCAGAATTTTAGCTTTACTGAACTTGGTTATGAGAGATCAATTTTCTGGTGTTAGTTCTGATGATGCTGCTGCCCATCACAATAATTTTGTTGAACTTTGTGAAATGCAAAAGTATAAAGATGTAGATGGTGATATTATTAAATTGAAAGTGTTTTTCATTAAGAGGAAGAGCTAAAGATTGGTTGCTATCTTTGCCTAAGAATAGTATTGATTCATGGACTAAATGCAAGGATGCTTTTATTGGTAGATATTATCCCCCGGCTTAAAATTATATCTTTGAGAAGTAGCATAATGAATTTTAAACAATTAGATACCGAACATGTTGCTCAAGCATGGGAGAGAATGAAACTTTGGTAAAGATTGCCCAACCCATGGACCGACTACTTGGATGATCATCCAAACCTTCTATGCAGGACTAAATTTTCTTCGCTGAATTTATTGGATTCAGCTGCTGGAGGTACCTTTATGTCCATCACATTGGGGGCGGCTCCAAAACTTCTTGATGATATGATGATAAATTACTCAGAATGGCACACGAAGAGCTCCATAAGGTAAGAAGGTAAATTCCCGTTGAGGAAACCCTCTTCCTTGAGGGATAAGATTGATGTGATTATGACTATGCTTGTGTGGTAGATCCAATGTTGATCCTAATAATGTTCCGTTAGCTTCATTGGCTGCCCTAGGCAATATCCTGTTAATGGTAATACTTATGGTAGATATATGAGGGAAGGATGCTAGATGTTGAAAGATCCACTAAAAACTTTATGCAATCGCAATATGAGCAAAATCAATCGTTTACTAAAACTATGAATGAACAATCTACCTTGTTGAAAAATATAGGAAATCAACTTGAAAATTTGAATAGGGAGATTTCTGGTCTACAAACTAAAATTTCAAATGCTGAAACCCGAATCTCATACATGTCCGCATCACAATCCTCTTTAATTAACAAAATGGCTGCTAAACCTGATGATATTGATGATAAGATTACTACTACAGCAAATGCCATCCAAGTTAGAATTAATGAGAATATAAGATTAATGGTTGAATTGCGTGCTAGGTGGGATAGAGAAGAAAATGAAAAACTAGCTAAAGAGAATAATGTAGCGAAAGTTTGGACTATTACCACCACTAGTAATGCTAATTCTTCACATGTTGCTGCACCTCCTACTATCAATGGTAATATAACTGGTGTTGGCAATGTTTCTACTCCTAGTGCAAAGCGCACAAAATCGCCTCCCGAAATTGCTAAATCGCGAAACTCATGCAGATAAATCACGAAATTTTTCCAACCTTGGGAACAATGATCCTATTGCTGTAGCTCATAATGATTTTGATTTTGATGATTGCCACATCTCAGTTATAAAGTTCTTACAAAAACTTGCTAAAAGTCCTAATGCTAGTGTTATAAATTTAGCCTTTACAAAACATATTACAAATGCTCTCATAAAAGCTAGAGAAGAGAAACTAAACTTGAAACTTCTATTCCTAGAAAGTGAGAGGATGGTTGGGAGCCCATCATTAAAATGAAATTCAATGACTTTGAATGTAATGCTTTATGTGATCTTGGTGCAAGTATTTCTGTTATGCCTAAAAAGATTTATGATATGCTTGACTTGCCACCACTGAAGAATTGTTATTTGGATGTTAATCTTGCCGATAATGTTAAAAAGAACCTTTGGGGGAGGATTGATAATGTGCATATTACATTAATAACCTTGTCCCCGTTGATTTTGTTGTCTTGGATATCGAATGCAATGCATCTTGTCCAATTGTGTTGGGAAGACCTTTCCTTCGAACTGTCTGTTATTGATATGAGTGAAGGTAATATTAAATATCAATCTCCTCTCAAGAAAGGTATGGAACACTTCCTAGGAAAGAGAATGAAGTTGCCTTTGATTCTATTAATAGAACAAACCAGATGTTGATGCCTATCTTCGACAGCCATTTGATTTGCACTTTCTCGCGCCAACAAAGGCTGGCAAGAAAAGCGCTTATGGGAGATAAATCATGTTTACCTACAGCAATTCTTTGTTTTATTGAGTCTTGGATGTTTATTACTGTAGCAACCTCTCCTTATCATGTTTTAGTGCCAAGTAGTTTCTATGCAAAAGTTGATGTTATATTTGGGATCGCTGCGCAGAAACAGCATTGCTGTCTGTCACGAATCTGGGCACAATTCTCTGTAGAAAATTTCGAAAAAAATCTGCCAATTTACTAGCGTGAGTGATCCCCAGATATGTACGCAACTTTTCATTAGTTTTGAGTTCTTCCATTTGAGCAAGTCTGGTGCCATTTCTAAATTGTCTTTACGACTGTTCTGCTTTTTGATAGATTCTGCCTTTTTATTTCGCATCGCCTCTTTTGCTATGTTGGATTTATTCTTTGATCCACTAATGTCCAGTAGACATGCAATGTCCAGAAGTGAAACAATGATTGTGTCACCTCTGAATGAGTGAATTATTAATTGTGCACTAACCTCTAAGAGCTTGCTTGAAGTTTGTGTGAAGAAAGTTTTCAAGGGAGGAGAATGATATACCATGATCAAGAGGAGTGAAAGTTTAAGTTTTGGGATGCCCCCGTGTCCACCTCGTATATTTGAAGAAGACTCTAAGCGTTTAAGCTTGGGGATGCCCAAGGCATCCCCTTCATCGACAACATCATCAAGGTTCCTCCCCCGAAACTATATTTTTATTCAATCAAATCTTGTGTTCTTTACTTGGAGCGTTTCTGCGAGCTGTTTTTGTTTTTGCTCTGAATAAGATGGATCCCAGCATTCACTTTGTGGAGAGAGACACGCTCCATTGTTGCATATGGACACATGTGTCTTTAGGCTTACTCATAATGTTCAAGGCGAAGCTCTTCGTAAATTGTTATATGGTTTGAATTGAAAAATGCTAGTAATTCGAAAATGTCTTGGATAATGTGATACTTGGCAATTGGTGGCCCATGTTTAAGCTCTTGCATCATATGCTTTGCACCCATTAATGAAGAAATACATAGAGCCTGCTAAAATTGGCTTTGTATATTTGTTTCTCTAAGGTCTAGATAATATCTATATTTAGTTTGAACAACAAGGAAGATAGTGTAGAGTCTTATAATGGCTTTATAATATGTTCCTTTATGTGAGTTTGGCTGCACTTGTTCATCCTTGTTTGCTTCAAACAACCTTTTTGCTAGCCTAAACCCTTTAATGAGAGGAATACTTCATGCATCCAAAATCTCTGAGCTAACTACTATGCCACTTGTGTCCACTATACCCACTACTACATGGTATTTCTCCTATTCCAAAGTAAAATTGCTCAGTGTTACTTTAAAATTCCATCATTCACCTTTGCAATATAGCTCATGGGACATAATAGCCTATAAACTATCGTAGTATTGAATATGTACCTCTATGCACTTTATATTTTGCTGTTGCCCTTGTTGTGCGATAACCATGCTTCTCGGGAACGCCATCAACTATTGTTGAATATCATGTGAGTTGCTATGCATGTCCGTCTTGATCTGAAGGATCTATCATTTTAGTGGCTGAGCATGCAAAATTGTTAGAGAAGAACATTGGGCCGCTAACTAAAGCCATGAACCATGGTGGAAGTTTCAGTTTGGACATATATCCTCAATCTTATATGAGAATAATAACTTTGCTACATGCTTATGCATTTAAGAGGAGTCCATTATCTCTTGTCCATGTTGTCCCGGGATGGATGTCTAAGTTGAGAAATAATCAAAGGAAATCAAATGCGACATTCTCCTTAGACTGATGCGGCATGGAGGTACCCTTAGACACTTGGTCAAAACACGCACGTTAAGATCCCGTGGTATCTAAGTTAGAGATTTATGCTACGGCGACTATTAAGATACTATGTATGAGGCTTGGTAACCTAAAGATACAATTTTCATAACTCATATGCTTTATTACTACCGTTGATAAAATTGTTTCATGTTTTCAAAATAAAAGCCCTAGCACAAATACCGATGATTTCCTCATTGAAGGACCATTCTTTTTTACTTTTATTGTTGAGTCGGTTTACCCATTCTCCCTCCACCTTAAGAAGTAAACACTTGTGTGAACTATGCATTCCTACATACCTGCATATTGCACTTATTATATTACTTTATGTTGATAATATCCATGAGATATACATGTTAGAGTTGAAAGCAACCGATGAAACTTAATCTTCTTATGTGTTGCTTCAACACCTTTATTTCTTTTGATTTATTGCTTTATGAGATAACTCTTATGCAAGACTTTATTGATGCTTGTCTTGAAGTACTATTCATGAAAAGTCTTGCTTTATGATTCAGTTGTTTACTTAATCATGTCATTACCTTTGTTTTGACCGTGATTCATTACATATGTTTACAAATAATATGATCAAGATTATGATGGCATGTCACTTCGGAAATTATCTTTGTTATCGCTTTACCTGCTCGCACGAGCAGAACTAAGCTTGGGATGCTGATACGTCTCAACGTATCGATAATTTCTCATGTTCCATGCTACTTTTATTGATGATACCTACATGTTTATGCACATTATATGTCATATTTATGCATTTTCCGGAACTAACTTATTAACAAGATGTCATTGAGAGCCAGCTTATTGCTTTCTCATTGCTTTTGGCTCTGTGAACTTAAGAAAGAAATATTCTCGAATTGGACGAAATCCGCTGTGGTTCAGGCTTCTCTTGCACGAAGCCTGGTGAAGACCGAAGACCTAACGAAGTGGGGCCACGAGAGGCTGTGGTAGCCTGGCGCGGCCCAGCCCTCCGGCCGCGCCGATCTATCCCCCGGGGCCCCCGTGTGGCTCCCTCCCGCTGGACCCCGCCTCATTTAAAGCTTCCGCTTCGAAACCCAAGACCGAGAGAGCTACGACACAAAACCCATGCAGACGCGCCGCCGCGATCCCATCTCTGGGATTTCGAGATTGCCGCACTCCCGGCCGGAGATCATCTCCTGGGAGGACTCTACACCGCCATGGCCGCTCCTCCGGAGTGATGAGTGAGTAGTTCACCCCCGACCATGGGTCCTAGCGTAGCTAGATGGTCGCTCTCCCTTGTTGTGCTCACTGCCGGGATCTTGTGAGCGCCTAACATGATCAAGATCATCTATCCGTAATACTATATGTTGTGTTTTTCGATCCCATGGATAGAGAGTACTATGATTATGGTGATTATCAATCTATTGTTCATGTGTTGTTTATGATCTTGCAGCGTTCTCCGCGTTATTAGTAGAGGCTCGGCCAAGTTTTTACCTTAACCTTGGAAGAGGGAGCACGATACCGATAGTGGGTTCATGCCTCCATTAACTCTGGGAACACAAAGTTCTAAGGTTGTGGATGTGTCGTTGCCACTAGATAAAACATTGATGCTATGTCTGAGGGATGCAGTTGTTGATTACATTATGCACTACACTTTTCATTTAATTGTTCTGTTGTTTTGTAATCCTTAACACTGGAGGGGGTTCTGATGATAACCTCGAAGGTGGACTTTTTAGGTATAGATGTGCTTGGACGGCGGTCTCTATGTACTTTGTCGTAATGCCTAATTAAATCTCACTATATTTATCATATCATGTATATGCATTGTTATGTTTTCTATTTGTCAATTGCCCGATTGTAATTTGTTCACCCAACATGTTTTTATCTTATGGGAGCAGACACTTAGTGAACCTGTGGACCCCTGGCCCTGTCTCTTTCACATAGTACAATCTACCGTAATTGTGTTTACTGTTTTTGCAAACATCTTTCTCCACTGAGCACGCTAATCCCTTTGTTACAGCCAGCCTGAGATCGACAACCCCAACGCTTCGTTGGGACAAAGCACTAAGTTGTGTTGTGCAAATTTACATAAGTGTTTTAATTCAGGGCAGGCCAGATCACATTTTTATGTACTCATCAACCTTCTCAACGTGCTTCTGGCCTCCCGGTTCGATTAAACCTTGTTTCTTTCTGAGGGAAACTTGCTACCGTGCGCATCATACCTTCCTCTTGGGGTTCCCAACGAACGGGTGAGTTAAGCACGCCCATCACCGGTCAATAGAGAGTCAACAAATGAGATTAACATAGCTAATTGAGTCATTTCATGCGCAAAAAATCCAAAAAAATAAAAACATAGTGGCACCTACTCATGGAGTCTTCCTACGCAACCTGCCACCTAGAAAACCTTAACAAACATATGTAAATCAAGTTTTACCACAAATTACCATTTCTCAGAATCACCAGTGTAGCTATGAAGATGCATGGTTTTCCACTCAAACCCCTTTGCAAAACATCTTTCCCAAAAACATAGTTTGTCTAAATGATGCCATTGTCACTCATGTATATTTGAATTGCAAATAATTTGATGTAGCCCAATATGAATTATATTGTACAAAACACGCATTTTTCATTTTGTAATTCTTTTGTTTGAATCCCTTAGTCTATTTACTATTTATGTGCCCTTGGATTCTTAGTACTACTCATTCCCTCAAGTACTGTCACAAATGCTTTGAGAAGCCCAAACTTATCCCACAAGAGCTGTCACACGGATTGATCATGAACCGTTGATCCACCGATCTATCGGCAAGATACTTCATCTCGTTTTTCGTGGCAACTCTCTCTCTCTCTCTCTCTCTCTCTCTCTCTCTCTCTCGTGGCTACCCTCTTCTCTCTCCGTTTGAGAGTGCCCACCCCCGCTTATGTGTAATAACGAGCCTGCCACCCTAATATAGTTTGGGATATAGCATGGTAACATGAGGTATACATATTTGCGGATTTCTGTGAATGCATTATTTGTCACCCCTCTAACTATCAACTATCTTTAGTTGTCCTTTTCTTTTAGGGAATACAGTTTGGGATATAGTATTGGTATTTGAAACGGTCTAAAAGTGGTATAATTTTGGTATAAACATGAGGCATACATATTTACGGATTTCGGTCATTATTTGTCACACCTCTAACAATTATCAACTATCTAGCTGTCCTTTTCTCTTTTAGGGAATATAGTTTGGGATACAGTATTGGTATTTTGAAACGGCCTATGTGTGGTATAATTTTGGCATAAACATGCGCACATATCATGGATTTTCTGATTGCATTATTTGTCACCCTCTAACAATTATCAACTATTTAACTGTCCTTTCTTTTTAGGGAATATAGTTTGGATATAGTATTGGTATTTTGAAACGGCCTAAAAGTGGTATAATTTTGGTATAAACACGAGGCATACATATTTGCGGATTTCTGATTGCATTATTTGTCACCCTCTAACAATTATCAACTATCTTTAGTTGTCCTTTTCTTTTAGGGAATAGAGGTTGGGGATATAGTATTGGTATTTTGAAACGGCCTAAAAGTGGTATACTTGGTATAAACACAGTAAGTATACATATTTGCGTATTTCTGGTGATTGGTATCATTTGTCACTCTCTGGGTCAATTATCAACTATCTTTGGCTTCTTTCTTTTAGGAATATAGTTGTACCTCTGCGGAATGCACACACTAATAACTTTGAAAACAACTATAAGTACATGTAACTGAATAATGGATTTGTAAGGTATCCCTTGTAACAACTTCTAGCGCCCGTGAGAAATGATAAGAATCCGATCGCACTATACAACAAAAACAACCAGCTATCGTACTGAATGCTCTTCCAATCCCGGACCGCTGTCTAATCGCTTGTTCATTTTTCGCTCTCTCCCCTTTTCATTTCCAATTACTTCCCGATTGGGAGATTAGGTATAATCGAATCTGATCTCCCTCCGCCGCATTCTCTACAAGAAGTCCTCCCAAATTGCGTCTCATTAGCGCTAACTGACTCGCACTGAAGCCTCTCAACGTACATATCGTATCCTTTACCTGAATGCCCGTGATTTCTTTTCAAGATCTCAAACAACAACGTGAACCCTAAATCCCAAATTCGAGGGGAATAACAAGAAAAATCAAGAGAAAAAACTGGGAGAAATTGAGCGAGATCTAACCTATCCCCCCATATGGCAAGCTCGCATACAACGAACTCACGTTCCACGGCATTGCTTCGTCCATCTTGGCGACGACCGTCAGAGGTTTCAAGGTGGGTGGGCCAGTGGCATCTTGTCAAAGGCACGGGTCCATACTGCGGTCATGAAGAACGGGAGGTCGAAGAGAAACTAGACATCACCCGCCTGCCGGAGAAGGGCTGCCGCTGGCGGAGAAGAAGAACAATGGGGCGCGGGGAAAGAAAGGGGAAGCAATGGCACGTGCACGGGCGGGCTGGCTCGGGCTCCCATTTTGCAACGGTCACCTGGGTAAGATGTGGGTCCGGCGCGCTAAACGTGGATAAGTTGTGGGTCCCACTTCATGATCCGGATATGGGAGACGTGTCCATCATGCACCAACAGCGGCCCCACTTGCCAACACCAACCAACGTCAACTAAACGGAATCCTCCGTCCGAGCCTTTTCTGCGGGTTACAGACAAGGGATTGGGGAAAACTGAGGAAAACTAAGGAGATGGGGAAAACTGAGTACAACCAAGGACCCGAGGGCACGGGTAGAAATCCCTAAATTAACAAGAGAGCAGCATAATCTCACTGCAGAATTTAGACTGATTGCCCCACCTCCTTACCAAAATTCTGCAAAAGGACTAGCTATATTCTCGAGACCTATTGACTTTGTTGATTCCAACGATGCGATTCGACATAAGCTTCCTTAACCAGGGTCCAACCACGACCGATCTTTGCTCGAGCTTGTAACAAGCCTCACAACCTCAAGATTATCATCTTAATCGAATTTGTTCTCAAGGTTTCGCTTGTAAGAGCTGCTTCCATAAAGGCACATAGCTCCGCTCCAGCATGAAACGTTGTCTAGCACCTACATGATGAAAGTAAGATGGATCCATCTTGCCGCCTAACGATCATGCTAGCACCAGCAAATTCCATCCGCCGCACAAATGATCCATTAGTATTCAGTCTTTACAAAATTGTGGGTCTCATTCAAGTACTAGGAACCTGCATGTGTGAAGTGTTCGTACTAACGGACAATACTGAATTATATATCGCTGACTTCCCTCGTAAGCTTCACTAGTGGTGTTGGGTGTTAATCAATCCACTCATGAACACACAGAAGCATTCAGACCCTCAATCGTTGGCATTGGTTTATCATGCGTTATTTCATTCGAACAAACCAAATTCTCTGCATGATCATCAATAACTTATCGCGTATAGCAAACATCAGATGAGAGTAGCAGCCCTCTTACAAATTCTCGCGCTCGACCGCGATTATCACAGAGTATCCCGTACTTCACGTATAATAAAGATGCATCGCATGATCGCACCGAAAAATCATGTGCTAGACATCCTCTTGTTCAAGCCCACAAGCCAGGCACATACAAGAAACTGGCATATGTCTTCTATGTTTATTTACTTCAGTAGCAAGAGCGTTGTGGACCGCTCTCCATGCAAAAATTCAAACTTTCTCCGGTACATTACTCTTCCAAATAGTTTTCGAAATAGGTTTATTCCCAACAGGTGCAGCACTCGACAGCCTCACTATCCCGCTCCTAATGGACAAGCGAGAGGCTGCTTATAGGCACCTGATAAAATATGCCTCTTGGGTTGCCAAGAGAGAAAGTTATCACATCGTCTCAGGTGAAGTTTTAATTTTGAGAATGACATCCACGTAAATTGGGGGAAAGGTTTTCCTTACTGTGGGCTCCTACCATGCACCATTATCATCTAGCAGGCTAGAAACTCTGCTAGCCTTGATTTTCCACGATCACCACAACTTTGAGATTATATGCACGTTGCAATGGGCTTGTCCCTCCTCCATATTCTAATCGCTTACCATTCCCAATGCGCCATACTACACCCTTCTTCAATAGTTCCAGCCCATATGCTATGGCCGTCCAAATTGAGGAAGGGTTGCCAGTGAAGACAGTGTCAATGATATTGCCTTGAGGATAGCATTTTGCCCTAAGCACACGGGCACACAAACTGTAAGGTTTCAAAATAAGCATCCATGGCTGTCTAGCGAGAAGCACCTGATTATATAAGCGCATATTTCAAAAACCGATTCCACCATCACATTTTGGTTGCACCATATTTTTCAGTTCATCCTGTGTTTTACTTTGCCTCCGGCTCGCACCCCACTACAGTCATGAATAATCTTGTGAGTTCATTTGCAAATCGAGAATGGGAGCTTGAAAACACCCATAATATATGTCATTACCGCTTGAGCAATCGTACCTTTATCATCACTCCCCTTTCCTCCTGAGACAACATCCCCCCATAGGAGAATTCTCTTACATAACTTTGCTTGCAAGTTTTGGAATTTACCACGTGTCATCCTTCCTTCTAGGGTCGGTAGTCCGAGATATTTATCTTCAAAATTTTCCCTCTGTATCTCTAATATATCTCGGATAGAATCTTGCGTAGCTTCAGGGCATAAACTGCTAAATCGTACAGAGCACTCTGAAGGGTTTATCAATTGACCCGTGCTAGAAGCATACATCTCAATAACGTTCTTAATACGCTCAGCCTGCCCACTCTTAGCTAGTAGAATTCTTACGTTAATAGTGAAAATCAGAGGGGCAAATAATTAATATTCGTATTCATTCGAGATGTATCAAAGTACATTAGTTGTATATGCAATGAACTTATTATAGCTGCCATTTTGAACTTAGGCACATAGTTCAACTTGCTGGTCTAAAGCACTCGGGCTCTTATAGAAGTCATCAGACGTAGGCCGTGACTGTTGCTGCTTCGACTGAATGCTGCTGCTAGATGTATCTAAGACTTCAACGTTTCATTTATGGGTTGAAGTTGGCATCCTGAGTTAGAATCAATGTTTTGATGGGGTGATAAAAAAAATCGGATTTATATAAATTTATGGAGAAGCTTGTATTTACAAGGAAGTGAGTGAGAGCTCTGTAGCGTGTCTAATACTGTATGTGGAACTGTTGATTGAAAATGATATAGAACTTCTTGAAAGCGTCAAAGGCTATTTGAATAATAGTTTTTCAATGAAGGAACTTGGCGAAGCAGCGTATATATTAGGCATCATGATTTAGAGAGATAGATCAAGACGCTAGGGCTTCCATAGAGCATATCTTGACAAAGTTCTAAAGAAGTTTAGAATGGACGAAAGCAAGAAAGGGTTCTTGCCTATGTTGTCAGTAAGGTCTTGAGTAACACTCAAGGTCCGGCTACGATAGATGGAAAGAGAAATAATGATCAAAATCCCTATGCCACGGGCATAGGTTCCATCATGTATGTCATGTGGTACAAGAATGACATCACACACAGATTATTTAGTTTGACCAGATATCGATTTATCGTAGAATGGAAGACTAGACAGGGTCAAGAATATCCCGAAGTGTTGAAGAGGACTAAGGATATGGTTCTTTCTTATGGATTGATAAAGAGTCACAAATCGTAACACCGATGCTAGCTCTAACACCGATTCGATGATCGAATTGGAAGTCACACTGATATCGTCAAGGAATCTTAATCGAATGAGAATACATGGTCGTTTCCGTGTTACATAGGAAGCGATATGTATGAAAGAGTTCACTGAAGATGGTGCGCTCTAGTGATTTGGACCCGTTGGTCATCTACCGTGACAACACCGATGCCATAGAAAATGCTGCTAAGAGCCAAGGTACAACAAGAGAGCATATCAAGTTCCGCTTTTGATTCTATTCATGAGTATGTCCAAGAAGGGGACACATAGCGATTTGCAAAGCACACATTGATCCGAATGGTGGTTCCGTTGACAAAACCTCTCCCGAGAGCAAAATATGAACAACACCAAAAGCCATGGGTGTTAGGTACCTTCCAATGTAATCTAGATTATTGACTTTAGTGCAAGTGGGAGTGGAGATATGCCCAAGAGCAATAATAAAGTGGTTATTATTATATATTTATGTTTATGATAGATGTTTATATCTCATACTATAATTTTATTAATCGGAAACATTAATACATGTGTGTTTTGTAAACAAACCGGAGTCCCTAGTAAGTTGTTCAACTAGTTTGTTGATTAAATGATGATCAAGGTTTCTCAAGATGAATATTGGATGTTGTTAATAACAATATCATATCATTAGGAGAATTATATGATGGAGACACACCCATAGTAAGCATAGCAATAAGATCAAGTCATTAAGTCCGTTGATGTAGCTCTCAAAATGTATAGTAACTCAACCTTCAATGAGATAGTGTTAATCACTAACAATTTATGCTTTTGATGACATCAAAACAACACTTCGTAATTGGGTGGTGATAAAGGTGGCATTAAGTATTCTGAAAGTATGAGTTGAAGCTCATGGATCAAGAATGATGTCCATCGAATGACTCGATAGATATACTTTGGGCCCCCTCGAGGAGATGGCATCGAATTAGCTTGCAAGCATGTGGCATGGCTCACAAGGGATATCATATAACTAAACTATAAGGAGTACTTATCAAGAATGATATTAACCAGGCATGGAGATATCGATGATTGAATCTCTGAGCAAGTAAAGTGTCGCAAGCGAGAAAGAGAACCGGTAACAAATGCTTATGGTTCTTCACTGCTAAGTCATCGTTGAATATGTAGGAGCCATTATGGATCTCCAAATCCTGCTATTGGTTATTGATTGGAGAGGTGTCTCGATCATGTCAACATCGTTCAGAACCTGAGGGTACACTTAAGGTTCGACGTCGTTTATGTAGATAAGGAATATGAGATGAGATCGAATGTTGTTCGTAGTTTCCTGATTGGATCCGTGACATCATTTATGGGAGGTTTGCACAGTTCAGAAAACAAGATTCATATAAGGGAAGTCATTTTTCGTGGTTCTAGAAAGTTTTGGTAAGCTAATTTAGGTTTCTTAGAAGGTGCTGATTGCCACATGTGGGGCTTCACCACTTGGAGGGGCCACATGGCCGAGGGGATGCAAGATGGTCTTCTGTTGCGTGACCGATGACCCACAAGTATAGGGGATCGCAATAGTATATCAGGAAGTAAAACCCAAATTTATTGATTCGGCATAAGGGAGACAAAGAATACTTATAAGCCTTAACAACGGAGTTGTCTATTCAAAATTCAGCTGCACCTGGAAAAGCACTAGTAATAGGGGTGATGTGAAAGCAAGAGAATATGAGTAGAGCAAATGGCAATAGTAATACAAAGACGTGAGCAAGAATACGAGGCGATGGCACTTTAAAATATTCCAGTTAAGGTAGCTGACTTAGAGCAATGATGATGATTGAAGAACCTAGGTTCCTAAATATTCCACACTAGTGGTAACTCTCCAAATAACATGTGTTGGGTGAACAAATTATTTGGGAAATTGATAATTGTGAGGGCATGACAATGCATGTTATGATAAGATAAAGGTTACTGTAGTATTTAATTGGGCATTATAAACATAATACATAGACCGTAACCCAACTGCGTCTATGACTAATAATTCACCTTCAGTGCTATCATTCAAACCCTTCCAACATTAAGTCAGACATCGACATCAGATACAATGTGTGTGCTAAACAACACTATCCTCTTAGACAAAAGCATTATTGCTTTCTCCGAGTACAAACAACACATCTATAATCTTAGAAGTTATTGTTACTCTTCCGCATTACTAGATAAGAGATGAACCCACTATCTATATAAATACCCCTCTTTGAGATACACGAATTATTTCCATCAGGGTAACTGCAAGTACCATCACTATAAGAAAACAAACATTCAGGACGCCAACAAGGATCTCTTTAATCACGCCTCAACGTGATGGGTCATATGAACGCCGTAGACGTTATATGAGACGCTTCTTAAGGGTGCGTCCTAGAATCATAAGATATAGGCCTAACATGAGATTGGATTCAATTTTATTTACAGGTTTTGAGACAAAATTTTGGGACGACTCTTGCGTCTTAGACTGCAAATGGCTCAGCCCATTAAAACACTACATGTACAGTGGTAGTCATTCGATCACACTATTCCTCTCCACTGCCACCACGCCCTCAACAGCTGCCGCACATCTGTCTCAGTTCCGTCGCATCGCGTATTGCTCGGCGCCGGGCCGGCTAACTTCCCGTTCGCCGTCGGGAGATACTGCCTAAAGTAACCTGAGGTCTCAACCGGAAGTTGCCGTCGACGCCGTTTCACAGCCAGATATCATTCCCTTATCGTGCCGGCGGTCAAATCAAGGCAGCGAGCCGGCGACGGAGAGGGCAACCGCACAAACATACCCTTCATCGTCGGCACCCGGTACTGGTACTCCATGATTCTCTTGATGTCAGCTTTAAGTATTCATTCAATCAGTATAAGTACAACTGCTCTGAGAGTTTCGGCAAGAGGAATCAATCGAAAACTTGTTTTTACAGTAGCCGGTACCTACCGGAGTGACGTCAGATGATGTCAGCCATGTGCTGACCAATTTTTGCACAAAATTGTGAAACAAATTTCAAACATAATTTAAACATAATCAAACACTAATATTTCGCGAAATAAACCGTAGTTTATCGTCAAAGACGACAAGCATTGGCTTATCGTTATTGATCGTTTCACTATTTTTCCACGCATCACTTTTAGTTTCAAAGCCACTGCTGTCAATTATTACTTTATATTGTGGACAACGTCGTTTCACAAATTAAAAAGACGTGTTAGGCTTTGCACGTAACACCTACACCTACCGCTCCTTTAAAATCGCTGCTCTCGTCTAATACTGTGTCGAGCACTCCATCTTGTTCTCTGCTAGGTTGAAGGATGGAATCAAGTTGTTGTACGGATCTGGGGACCTATACGAGAACTATTATTATTTCTAAAAAGTATGCTCTGATTTCCTTTGCATCGCACAGCACATGGATATCCCCTGGACTTATTTTCGTCATCCCTAATTACGTAAATTTGTATTGGACCAAAGTATACTATTGTTGACAAGCATAAGCATTTAATTCTAGTCATGCCCATGAAATCTGAGTTCTATATAGCATAAACACATATAATGATGGAAAGTGTAAGTTTTGTTGATGGCATCAGCATATATTATTATTCATTCAAAGGTTTGTTCCTGTTCCCCTTTTCTGATGTTTAATTATGTGGTTTTATCACAGGATTCAGAGGACAAACTCAATTGTCCTAAACATGTTACATCGTGCATTGTAAGTGTTAGATTGCACATATTGTATTTACAGTAGGACTGTATTGTAATTGTAACCTAACCCTAGGCCTCTGCCTCTTATATAAATACCGGAACCCCACGTCATTATACGTGTGAGGCTTCCCCCAAAACCCTTCTACATGGTATCAGACTAATCTCGGTCCTACCCTAGCCGCCGCCCGCCTCCCAACCCTAGCCGCCGCCGCCTCTTCGGCCGCCGCCGCCCTAGGTCGGGCCGCCGCCACCCCTAGCCCCACCCCACCTTCCGCTGCCATGGAGCTCACCGCCCTCACCGACGGGACCTCCTCCACACCTGCGGCTGCTACGGCCGCCGCGATCGTCCCCGCTGGCGCTCCGCGTCACGCCGGCCCCGTGCTGCTCTCCTTCGCCGCCGGGAACTACTCCAAGTGGTGCATCTACATGCGCGCTTCCCTGGGCCGCTCCGGCTACCTCGGCCATGTCGACGGCACCGTCGCCGCCGCCCCCACAGACGCTGCGTGGGCCACCGCCGACTACACCGTCCTCAACCACCTCCACGCCGCCATCGACGAAGACGTCGCGGACATGATCCTTGCGGGGAATCAGACAGCGCGTCAGCTGTGGCTCGCGGCACGCGACCTCTTCACCGCGAACAAGGCGAACAAAGCCATCTACCTTGACAATGACTTTCGCCAGCTTGTGCAGGGATCTCTCTCCATCCACGAGTACTGTCGCCGCCAGAAGCACCTCGCCGATGCGCTCTCCGACAACGACTCTCCCGTGAGCGACCGCGCCCTCGTCCTCAACACCCTGCGCGGCCTCGGCCCTCGCTTCGCCTCCGCCGCCACGGTCATATCCATGACCGACCCGCTGCCCACCTTCCTCCGCACCAGGGCCATGCTCCTGATGGAGGAGATGCAGCAGGCCAACGCGGCGGCCACCTCCGCCAACACCGCCCTCGTCGCCCAGGCCCGCGGCCCCGCCTCTTCATGCACCGGCCCCGGCTGCCGCGGTGACGGTCCCGCCCCTGGTGCGGGCGCCGGGAAAGGCAAGCAGCCGGCCAAGCAGAAGGGCCGCACTGGCGGCCGCCAGGGTGGAGGCGCCACCCAGGGCACCCAGCCCGCCCGCGCGCCGGCCCCGACCGGCCCGTGGGTCTGCTTCTCCCCGGGTGCTGGCCAGTGGCGCGCCCCCTCCTCTGGACAGGGCATCCTGGGCCCTCGGCCCCAGGCCTACACCGCCACCGCGCCGTCTACCTCAGCGACCACATGGGACAGCTCGGCTCTCATCGCCGCCCTCAACAACCTCGCGCTTCAGCAAGGTGGTTGGGTCATGGACTCAGGCGCGTCCTCACACATGACCAACGACGATGGTAACCTCACTCGTTCCTCCCACCTTCGCACTCCTCACTTCGTCACCGTCGGCGATGGCACCACCATCCCCATTACCTCTTCTGGTTTCATCTCTTTTCGCACACCTTCTGGTCACGTCTTCCGACTCAACCATGTACTCCTAGTACCGCACATTATTCGCAATTTGCTTTCGGTTCGCAAGTTTACCCGCGATAATATGTGTTCCATTGAGTTTGACGCCTTTGGTTTCTCTGTGAAGGACCTGAAGACCCGTCGCGTGATTCTTCGTTGCAATAGTGACGGAGATCTCTACACCTTTCCCGGGAGGAGCAGTTTTCGCCGTTCCTCCTCCACCGCTTTGGTCGTCACCGCCACCGCCGAGCTATGGCACCAGCGTCTTGGCCATCCTGGGCATGATGCCATGTCGGCTCTTCAGCGTCTAGATTTTATCAAGTGTAATAAATTTAGTCGTACTCGGGTGTGTCATGCATGTCAACTTGGCAAGCACGTCCGTTTACCGTTTCGTCAGTCTACTACCGCGTCTAGTGCCATTTTCGATTTGATACATTGTGATTTGTGGACATCTCCAATTATAAGCACCCTCCGGTTTTCGACATATTACCTTGCTGCTGTTCATCACTATTCTCACTTTTATTGGCTCCTTTCCTAATTTCGCAACAAGTCTTGGCACCGCCCGCACTTCAACCTTTTCTTATGTTACAGACGTTAGCTTAGGCATTATTCATTTCTCCGCATTTATTAACTACCAGTTCCCTCAACAAGATCGCGACACTCTCTCACCACCCACGGTATCGCTTGCTGGTCATTATGCCCATACACCTCCCAGTGAACGGGAAGCTTGTTGCACATTCGTACCATTAATGATACTATGTGCACTTATGTTCCAGCTCACATCTCAAATTAAGTTTAGGCTCGCTAATGCTTACATACTTATTTAATCACGCTCTAGTATGTTACGTAAAATTTGAAACAGACACGCTTCCATGGTCGCCCTTCATATAATTGATCTTCGCCTTCTAAGTTGTTCTGTTATCTCTAACATCGCTCTTACCGCTTCTTAATAATACTGGGCTCGCACGCTCTATGGTATGTGTCTTTCTTGCATTCCTTTCAATTCATCGTTACCGTCACAACTCTACATCGAGAATTATCGTCTCACTATTATGTCGTTTCACCAAGACTGAGCCTTTCAAGATGCATTGTTGTTCGTCAGGCTGCTGGCTGGCTTTGATTTCGATGTCTTCTTCACGCTGATCATGGCCATCATTTACATTATATTAGCTTCTGAATTTCCGCTTCATCATGCGAAGGCCGGCCAGTTGCGCTGAAACGCTTTCGATGGTTGCTTAGCCCGCTGCTCCGCCGGACAGACAGCTCAGGTTTATTATGCCGGCTCTCGCTGGTCTAATCGGACTTTGGCTACACATCGCTGAAGTAGCCGCCTTAACCGCCAGCGTCGTGTTTGCCGGCATATACATTCACTCGTTCAACCGGATTCGGCTTGATCGTTACTATGTTCTTTGGCCGGCCTCTGAGCCGGTTCCACCAAGACGCGCCCGGCGCTAAGTGCGTCTCTGTGGACAAGCCTAACCTCCGCGTGGACTCGTCTCTCGACAAGCCGTTCCCCACCACCTCCGTTCGACGGCCGGTCCCCCACCACCTTTCGCCTGCAATGCAGATCCCCGCCGGCGTGCCGCCATGTCTCGATGAGTACTGTGCCTGCCAACAACGCGCACTTGGTCACTGCTCGGCCCTCCGCGCGGCGAACGCAAGTGGATCTTCCGTCGTAAGTTCCACGATGGCACCTTGTTGCGAACATGCTCCGTCAAGTTGTTCGTGGGTACTCAGCCCGCATCGACTATGAGGAGACGTTCGTCTCGCGGTCGCTTCTCGTACGACACGCCTTGTTCTTCACATTGCTGTTCTGCACCGGCCCATACTACCTTGATGTAGAATGCGTTCCCACATGGCCTCGGGATGAGGTGGTTCATCGTCGTTAGCTCCTCGGTTTGTTGATGCCTTCGCCTACTCCTCACGTCTCTGTCGCCCACAAGTCCCCGTACGGCTTGAAGCAGTTCCTCGCGCCGGCACCCACTGCCGCCTCCCAGAGTCGCACTCTGGACGAGTTGCTCACGACGCCATGCTCGTTTGTCCTCCATCATGGGTGAGACAAGATACTTTATCGTCTGGAGGGGACGAGACATCAATAGTCGCCTGTCGACGAAGTCTTGAGGGGCCTTGGCGCCGCTCTCCAAGGGCCGAGAGCTCACAAGACCGATCTCTGGGATCTCCACTACTTCCCTCGGGTATGCATATCACTTGTCCTCTATTGGTCTCTCTTCTCCCGTCACAAATACGCATGCTCCTCGGGACATCCCACAGCTGGCTGGCATATTCCGATCGCCACCCCTCACCTACACCGGTCGACACGTCCTCGAAGCTCTCTGCTTCCGACGGCGAGCTTCTTCCCGACGCCACCGACTACAGGAGCATCGTGGGCGGCCTTCAGTATCTCACACTGACGCGCCCCGATCTCTCCTACGCTGTTCAGCAGGCCTGCCTTCACATGCATGCTCCGCGCACGTCTCACTTGGCTCTCGTGAAACGTGTTCTGCGGTATGTTCGGGGTACACTGGAGTTTGGCCTCCAGCTCCACGCCTCCTCGTCGACCGCCCTTGTGGCCTACTCCGACGCCGACTGGGCAGGCTGTCCGGACTCTCGTCGCTCCACCTCCGGTTACTGCGTCTACTTCGGTGATAGTCTCATCTCTTGGTCCT
The DNA here is from genome assembly GCA_030979885.1 of Lolium multiflorum. Lineage (NCBI taxonomy): Eukaryota > Viridiplantae > Streptophyta > Magnoliopsida > Poales > Poaceae > Lolium > Lolium multiflorum. Next base: position 140,137,920 of record CM061753.1, on the reverse strand, counting down.
CCAAGCGACAGACCACCGTGTCCCGTTCCTCTGCAGAGGCTGAGTACCGCGCCGTCGCCCACGCCGTCGCCGAGTGCTGTTGGCTCCGCCAGCTGCTCCAGGAACTTCATCGCCCCCTGAGCTCCGCCACTGTTGTCTACTGTGACAACGTCTCCGCCATCTACATGTCCTCGAATCCGGTGCAACATAAACGTACCAAGCACATCGAGATAGACATCCACTTCGTCCGCGAGAAGGTGTCCTTGGGAGAGGTCCGTGTTCTGCATGTTCCGTCCTCCCACCAGTTCGCGGATGTCATGACGAAGGGATTACCGAGTCAGCTCTTCCTCGACTTTCGGTCCAGTCTCAACGTCCGAGAACCTCCCGCTGGGACTGCGGGGGGGTGTTAGATTGCACATATTGTATTTACAGTAGGACTGTATTGTAATTGTAACCTAACCCTAGGCCTTTGGCCTCTTATATAAATACCGGAACCCCACGTCATTATACGTGTGAGGCTTCCCCCAAAACCCTTCTACAGTAAGGGAAATAATTGAGAAGAGCATATTTAACTTTATTGTTACTTTTTTCTAACTATTCGCATTGTTCTAAACATCATCCGACTCAGTTTCTTTGAAAATTATCTTAGTATGGATTTGGGGATAAACATAGACTTTATCAATCTGCATACTTCATTAGCAACAACTAGTTCTTGTGGTGTGTGAAGCTTATATATCCATTTCCATATTTGTACCTGTGTAGAACAAGTAAATATTTGATATGTTTGCATGTTGATACCCACCTCATCGTACACGTTCTTAACGCTATAATCTTCGAGCTGGCTTATTTACGGGTGAAGAAGCTAAGGAAGGTTTTCAAGCATCAAGATGAAATGCAGAAAGCGATATACATAGAATATGATTCTCGGGATGTTGATGTAGCAAACTAGCTAAAAAGCTTATGGATATTTCAATCGACTTTTTTTCATATACTTTACCAATTAGGTCGATAGAATTAGAAGTATAATTAACATGTGTGTTATTGTATATGGATGTACAGTTCATGTTTGAAAAATTGGATGTACAATTCAGTTGTAAACTATCAATGTCCTTAATAATATGATATTTTGTCGCAGCAATTTTTCTATTGTTTTGAGATTATGCTGAGAAAATATCATTTTTATTAAATTTGGTACCAATTTATTACAAATATTTGAATATGAACCATTTTGCATATTAAAACGAGCATTTGTTTGGCATACAGTAAAACGACCCAATACTGGTAGAGACGCTGTCCACACTGGTAGAGACGTTATACAGTCCAGCTGCCAAGTCGTCTCCACACATCTACACACGTTCTTGAAGCGACTCATTTTAAGTAGAGACTGCCAAGTCGTTCTTACATATCTACATACGTTCTTGAAGTTAACTTACTTTAAGTAGAGACGCTTTTCAATGCGTCTCTCGATATCTTCGGCATCTACGCGACAAGAGACGTTTAATGACGCTTACAAACGGGTTTCACAATCAGTTAGGGATGGGAGCGAATGTCTTTAAAGCACACCAGTTGTGACGTCTCTACATGCCTTCTCGCGGTTGTAGTGCATAGAGCATACAAGATCTTAAATAACAGTAGTATGATAATATGATGAATAATCTGATCACAATTCCACAATTTATCGATCCTATAAACACAACAGCGATTACATCATATGGATCTCAATCATGTAAGGTAGCTCATGAGATCATTGTATTGAAGTACATGGGAGAGAGAGTACCAACTAGCTGCTAGCGAGAACCCGTAGTCCAGGGGAACTACTCACAAACCATCATGGAGTCGAAGTGGAGGTGGAGTCGATGGAGATGGCTCCAGGGGTCAATCCCCGTCCCAGCAGGTGCCGGAACAGAACTTCCGACCGCTGAAACTTGTATGGACGATGGCGGCGGTGACGGAAATTCTCGGACTCGAGGCCGTATTCTTTAGGATTTTGCGTAAGGCAACACAGAAGGGCGAGCTCAAGGGCGCAGGAGACCCCACACCACCCCATGGCGCTGGGGGCCCGCGCAAGGGCTGGTGTGGCTCTCCTGGCTCCCTCCGTCTCGCCTCTGACTTCGCTTCGTGTCAAAATAGAGGTTTGGCTTTGTTTCTCCACCAGAATATTTCGTACAACTTTTCTGAAATACAAAACAGCAAAAATGAACTGACACTATGTCATCTTGTCAATAGGTTATTTCCGGAAAATGCATAAAAGTGCTACGAGGTGTAAACAAAACATATAAATTGGTAAAAGAAGCATGTAGTATAAAATTATAGATACGTTTGCAACGTATCAACATCCCCAAGCTTAACTCCTGCTCTCTCGAGTAGGTAAGTGATAACAAAAATAATTTTTGAGGTGACACGAAGCCAACACAATCTTGATCAAGTTATTGTAAAAGCATTGTGAGCTAGGATTAAAGTACTCTAAACACAGGCATGATAGATATAATTCTAACAATAGAGCTTATCAACTATGTTATAACAAGAGAAGTAACTCAAACAAAAGATCATAAATAATAATACACTGAAAGCAACTGTTTGTTTTTGGGCATAACGAAAATATAGCAAAGTGGTATTCAGCTTGTCCTTTATGAAGTAGCAAAACATAATTGTCAGGACACCTTTAAAGTTTAGAGGGTGACTAGATAGAAATAATTGGAGAACAAGAAATAGTCATAATCATGAATCAATCAATAATAATTTGGGACTATGCATATTATACTCGAATGACAAGTATGCTCTCTTAATTTGTGCATAAAGCATGGAGATGAAGACTAAACATAAAAGTAAAAGAAATGTCCTTCAGGGGAAGCAAGATTACTCATGTGCTAGAGCTTTTTTATTTTGAATGCAATAGGAATGTTGAAAATATATATTTTGAGAGGTATGCATGTCTATGTCAACGAATGGCATCAAATGATCTATCATCCTTTCATATAGTGACCTCAAGAGCGGCTCCCATGTAGTTCTCCATTGCACACCATTATTTAGGATCTCTCCAGTACATAATGCGCAGAGCATTATTTATTTATTTTATATTTTATTTGGGATGGGCACCCAGTTGCCTTGCTCTTTTTGCAATATTAAGGATTTAGCACATTATTCATGCTATTCAAGGTGTGAAGTCATGAAAAGACAATAAACCATTCAATACTTCCTCATGAGCTAAAACAAAACACAAAACATGTAGTAATGTTTGAAGGTTTAAAGGTAGCACACAAGCAATTCACTTTGGAGTATGTGAAATACCACATATAGTTTAGGTATGGTGGACATAATTGGCAAACTTTTTTTTGGAGTTGATGCACTCAGTAGAGCTCACTCAGGATGTGGCTAGCAAAAGACTTGGAGCGACACTAAGAGAGCAATAATGGCCATAATCATGCATACGACGAACTTATTAATCAAAGCATAAATTGATATTACAAGTAAAAAACTAAATGATCGTAGAGGCTTTAGGTGACTGGCTTGTAGTCCTAACATGGTATAAGTATGTGCCAAGTCGACCCAATAACAACATCAAAGGAGAATACCACACTATTATGCTTTTGTATAATGGAAACAACACATGATTTTTTCAATGGCACATTAAGCACTCTCATCGCTATTTGACACAAGTCATGCTACAACAGTAATTACTAAGAATATGATTAAAATAACATCTAACATGGCATGCCAAAGTCTATGCCACAGTCTAAACAAGCTCCCTTTTGCATCACTATAAGCATGAAACATTTTACTCGTCTCCAACACCAATCAACTTATTTGAAACAACTCCCATAGATAATAATAAATAAATACCAGAGATATAATCATACCCAACTAAAGAAAACCAACAAGCTCTGGAACAAAATACGAGTGAAAAACCAGAGCTAAACGCAGTACTAGCAAAAGAGAACACTTGCAGAACAATAAAAGTGAAAACTAGAGTGTTTTATGCAATGAAAACGAATTGTGTATCTCTCCAAAATAAATATGTTGGGGTCCAACAATATGCTACAACAAACAAGACAAAATAAAACTAAAACACAAATAAAGACGCTCCAAGAACAACACATAGCATATGAAGCAATAAAATATATAGTGTCTCGAAAGATGACCTAATACTTTGTTGATGAAGAAGGATGCCTTGGGCATCCCCAACCTTGACGCTTGTACCTCTTGGATATTTCTTGGGGTGACATGGGCATCCCCAAGCTTGAGCTTTTGTCCACCCTTCATTTCATCACACCATTCTTCTCTCCCCTACACTTGAAAACTTTCTTCATACAAAACTTCACACAATTCTCATTAGCGCATTAATGCCATCAAAATAACAAATTCACTTGGTTCAGTTCTAACATAAGTCAAACATCCATTAAAACATTTAGCTACTGTAGCAACTTCTTTGGAAAGCTCTTTCTCTCAAAAGAACTAAAAAAAGAAAATATCAAGAGGCAAATGGAATGGTGATAGAAATCTGTCAAAACAGAACAACATGTAAAGATCAAATTTTTTAAATCCTCTGTTGCTCACATCGGAAAGTGAAAAACTAACGAACTTAGATAATAATTTGGGCCATACGCTAAAAAATTGGCAGCTCAAAATTATGTTCTGACTGGGAATACGAATATTTATGGTGACAATACATAATCTGTTTCAGGACATCAACTTCCCCAAATCTTACTTTCTTCCTGTTAGAGGCTATTCTTGGCACAAAACGAAATAAAATTATAAGGAGATTGAGGTTATTACAGAGGTAACAACTTCCAACTCAACATAAAATAAAAATTACAGAAATAAAATATGGATTTCTCATAAGCGCTTTTCTTTAATGCCTTTTAGCTAGGCTTGATAGTTTGAGAAGATGCTCACATAAGAAATATGAATTGAAGTAAAAGAGAGCATCAAGAAGCAAATATGAAACAAATTTATGTTCTAACCCACTTCCTATGCATAGGAATCTTGTACACAAATAAATTCACAAAGAACAAAGTGACAAGCATAAAGATAAAACAAGAGTAACTTCAAAACTTTCAAAATATAGGAGGTGTCTTAGTACCATGAAAACTTCTACAATCATATTTTCCTCTCTCATAATAATTTTTAGTAGCATCATGAATAAACTCAACAATATAACTATCACATAAAGCATGCTTTTCATGATCTAAAAAACACATAATTTTTATCAAGCTCAAAAATAGTGGGATTAAAACATTCAAACCCACTTTTAACAATTCTATAACAAGATGATTGATCATTATCAAGAGATATGGGGCTCCAAGATAAAATCAAGACTCCTCCAAATCTCATTTCCAATAGTAGTACAATTAATATTATCAACCAATATAGGACCATCATGTAGAGCTTTATCATAAACAATTTTTAAGCAAAACTCTTTAGTACCACGCATTTCGAAGTTAGGCACAAATAAAGGATTATCATAAGATTTATCAAAATAGCATGGATTATCATATATAGATAACGGGAGCATAATTATTATCACAAGTTTTACTCATAGTAAATATTTCAAGAGAATCCATAGGAACATAACATTCATCCTCCTTTGGTAAGCATGAGGGAAAATCAAATAATGTAAGGGATAAGAGTTACTCTCATTAGAAGGTAGAAATGGGTAGGCAATCCATTCTTCCTCCTTTTGTTCATCACTCTCCTCCTCTTTTTATCTAATGAGCTTTCAGGTTCAACAATTTTGTCTTCCACATGTTCCTGCAAATTGTGGATATATTCTTGTGCATGACTGAGCCTCTCTTCATAATCAATGATATAACAGTTATTGCTGTAATTTTCTATGCAATAATCAAGGATAGAAGAGACCATATCTTTAAATTTATTACAAACAACACAGGTTTCATAATTTTTAGACATGAAGGGTTCTATTTTAGAAGCTCCCATAAATAAGACAAATTGTTCTACTTCTTCAAATCCAAGATGAATATAGTTATTCCAATGATAGTTCAAAATTAAAAATTATTTACTAAAGCCACATTGGAATTTAAGATGTTTATTATCCTGTTCAGAGCAACAATTTATATGAGGGCATTTAAGCAAAATTTCAGCAATTTGATTCAACTTTTGTAACACGCCTCTCATGACTTTACCCTTATATGATTCTCTATACTTTATAAATAGTTCCATAGAGGTTCTAGCATGTTCTTCCATAACAACAATTTTTTAGATTTTCGGTTTTTCAATTTTTTATGGATTTTCGGGTATATAAGAAAAAATAAAATAAGATGAAAATAGAATAGACAAAAGTAAACTAAACAAAACACAACTAAACATAAATAAACTAAGCACAAATAACTAGACAAGACAAAATAAAATAAAAACAGAGAGACAGGTAAAGTGTACTCCCTAGGAGAGTTATAGGCTCCCCCCGCAACGGCGCTTAGAAAATAGTCTTGATGACCCACAAGTATAGGGGATCGCAAAAGTCTTCGAGAGAAGTAAAACCAAATTTATTGATTCCACAAGGGGAGAGAAAGAATACTTATAAGCCTTAACAACTGAGTTGTCAATTCAGCTGCACCTAAAAAGTACTAGTAACAGGGGTGATGTGAAAGCCAGTAATATGAGAGCAATGACAATAGTAAACATCAGCAGTAGCAGTAACACAGAGGCGATGACACCAAAAAATATTCTAGTGCGTAGTTGAGTTTAGAGCAACGATGATGACAGACCGGGGTTCCCAACTATCTACATTAGTGGTAACTCTCCAAATAACATGTGTTGGGTGAACAAATTACAGTTGGGAAATTGATAATTGTGAGGGCATGACAATGCATGCTATGATAAGATAAAAGTTAATGTAGTATTTGATTGGGCATTACAACATAATACATAGACCGTAATCCAATTGCGTCTATGACTAATAATCCACCTTCTACTTATCATCCGAACCCCTTCCAAGATAAGTTGCAAGCAACAGATTATCGCATTAAGCAATGTGTAAAGTAAACAATAGAATTATCCTTAGACAAAACATTGTTGTTTTCTCCCAAGTAGAGCAACAACACATCTACAATCTTAGAAGTTATTGTCACTCTTCCGGAATACTAGAGGCATGAACCCACTATCGAGCATAAATACTCTCCTGGAGATACATGCAACTACTTGATCAAGGTAACTACAGAATGAGAGCATGCAAGATCTAAAACAGTAGTATGATAATATGATGAACAATCTGATCAAAATTCCACAATTTATTCGGATCCCAACAAACATAACACCGACACATCATATGGATCTCAATCATGTAAGGAAGCTCTGAGATCATTGTATTAGCATATGGAGAGAGATACCAACTAGCCACCAGAACTCATATTACAGGGGAACTACTCACAAACTATCATGGAGTCGGCGGAGGCGGTGAGTCGATGGAGATGGCTCCGGGAGTCAACCCTGCTTGGCAGGGTGCCGAACAGAACTTCTCCCCGAAACTTGTATGGATGATGGCGGCGCAATGGAACTTTTCGTGGACGAGGCTGTATTCTTTAGGTATTTGCAAGGCAATATATAGGCGACAGGGCGAGCCTGGGCGCCAGTGTGGCCCCACACCACCCCACAGCGCGGCCAGGCCCCGCACAAAGGGCCGGTGTGGCTCTCCTGTGCCCTCCTCCGTTCTGCTCTGGACTTCGCTTCATGGCGAAAAATAGGAGGTTTGGCTTTTGTTTCGTCCAAATGCCGAAAATATTTTCTGTACAATTTTTTTGAAATACAAAAATAGCAAAACACAAGAACTGCATTGGCATCTTGTCAATAGGTTAGTTCCGAAACGCATAAAAGTGCCACAAGGTGTAGACAAAACATATAAAAATTGGTGTAAAAGAAGCATGGAACATAAATTATAGATACGTTTGCAAAATATCACGCACCAAGCCCTCTATGCCCTGTCGGCCAGCCCCATGGCGATAAAATCGATTCCCTTTAAATGTAGGGGATACGTATCGAGATCCCTAGCTAGATTGTAGGGGGTGGGACTTGGGAGGAAATCCTCCTCCATGCACCAGCCAACAAAGGTGGGGCCAAGGTGGCCAGCCCTAGCTCTCAGCCTCCCTCTGTAAACAGAGGTGAGGGGAAGGCCGCCACTCCACCTTCCAAACCTTAGCCGCTACCCTCTCTCCTCCTTCTCCTGGCTGGCGTGAAGCCCGCAGAATTATCCTCCACCACCACCACCACGCCGTCATGTTGCCGGAATTCCACAGAGGATCTACTACATCCGCTGCCCGCTAGAACGGGGAGAGGATGTCACATCAACACCGTACGTGTGACCGAGCACGATGGTGTTGTCCGCTGCGTTGCGGAACTTCTTCTGGACTTGAGTTCGACAAGTATACGACTAGGATTATCCACGATATTCGATATCGTTACGCTCGGGATCTTCAATGGTAATGATCTCATCTATCTCTTTTCTTCAATCTAGTAGATTAGGTTTTGTTCGTTCTTGTGGTAGATTTTTTTGTTTTCTATGCTACGAACCCAACAAGATTATATCATACAATACATTCCAAAATTCAGCTATACCACATCACTTCCCTGCAAAGATGGGTTATAAACTTATACACAAGTTCTTGCTTTATTACGTGGCTCCTAGGGTTGCGAAGAAAACCGTTGCTACCTACGTGGCTGTTTGAGCAAAAATCTTTTGATAGTTATTTGATGCTTTGGGTGAGTGAAATGATAGTTACGAGGAACTAAAACCTCAATCTAAATTTTGATCATAGGCGATCAACCACATGGCCCACTAGTTACAATTTTGATTACTTGATTAAAGTAAGAAAAACAGACATCCGCAAAGTCGATTTAGCCGTGCTTCACCCACTATTATTGAACCAGTATCGTCTGAAGATCGTAAGGTCGTCCGGACCGCTATTCTAACAATGGTTGCCAAGATCAAACAGAAAAGAGGGTAACTTATCAAGATCATTAATATCGATCATCAAACATAACCTCTATCCGCACCTGTTTCTATGCATAGAGGTTCTAATACCACTGCTGGGGAACATGTATAGAAAACAAAAAAATCCTACGCATAACCAACATCATATGCAAGAGAGGAGACAACGGAACGTACCCTCGTAGATTGAACTAGCGGAATTTTTTTGATGACGAGGTTGATGAAGATGCAAGTTGATTCCCACAACTAGACATGTCTAGTCGCGAGAAGATGTATTATCCCACGAACTTGTGTTCCACATGCAACACCCCTAGGGTATCCACACGTACGAGATCAACAACATTGCGTCGAAGTATGATCAAGCAAATCGTCGAAGCGGGAACATATCCATGAAGATCCGGCTGCGCTTCTGCGAGCTCGACTAGATTAGATCTAGGCAGGAGTAAAACTTGGGTAGCACTCCATGTAGAAGAAGTCAAAGTAGTTCTTCGCGGGGTCCTCCGGTGACGTCGGCGTCAAGAAGAAGGGTGGCGCGGTGGCGGTGGTGGCGACTGACGGTGGCATTGTGTCTAGGTTTGGGAATAGGCGCGGCTTGAGGTGGTATGGTCGGCCCCTCTCCTCCCCTTTAAATAGGAGGCCGGCCGGACCTTGCCACATCCTCCAAACCGACTAGGTGGGAGTTGGAGTCCTGGATGGACCCCCACCAAACCGACCTGTGGAATTTGGAGTCCAAACGGACTCCCCAATCCAAATTGAAGGAGGAGAGTCCACCTGGAATCTCCCTTTCTCCTTATGTGATGGCATTGGTGGGGCCCACGCAGCCAAGGCCCATGGTGCCCCTTCGGGACATCCCCTTCCAGACCCTTCCAACCTTTCAAAATATTCCGGACGCTTCTGAAACCTTCCAAAATAATTCTAGATCCTTCGGGTACTTTCCATATATGATTGAAACCATTCCGTATCATTCTCGGACACTCTCCGAACCATTCTGGAGTATTTCGGGATTCCCTAAACATCTTTCGGAACCACTTTGCTTCTTTACCTTCATTCACACTCACGTTCTAAATGTCGCTAAACCTTAAGTGTGTGACCATATGGGTTCGAATTTATGTAGACATATCTGGAACATCCTTCAACTATAATGATCGATGTCGAGCGCTTAATAACCGCAACAATCCCTGCATATAACACGAAGTTCTTTTGTCGTATGAACCTCTCGTATTACTATTCGATATATGTTACATTGCCTGGCGATACTTTACATTGCCCGAGGTGAAATGTTTAGGTATGCTCGTTAAGCGACATGTTCTCTTTACTAATCCCATATCGTCAATGCTCATGTGAAGTAACAACTTAGTCACGCATCTTCGAATATTAAGCGACATGTTCTTTTACTATTCTGGAGTAAACCGTAATCCTTCTTCCTCTGTGATGTTTCTTCACGTGAACTAGACCACTCAGTGGAGGTAGTGTTTACGTCTGGTACATTTCCCTCGATGTTGCTACACCAGATAGTCCTCAAGGGAGTTCTGCTGAGTTCTTGCATTGGCAAGAGGATACGCCTTGATAGTTCGTTGTTTGTTGTCTATGTCTTCATCTTCACATTAGGTAGATTACAAGTACTCTAGGTTGCTTGTTCTTGAAGCGGAGTATGCTTCTTGTAATCTTCGTTGATTGTTGTGTTGTCCTGTCTGTTGAGAACAACAGAATTATTCGACACCATATAGTTGCTTGTGCTTGAAGATGATGCATGTGTTTCCAAATTCTTCAAACTGGCAATTTTAGACGTTGATTAGGAATACAACGGGAGGTTCTCATATGCGCTAGTTCGAGTGCTTGAAGCAACCATATAGTTGTGACTGTGAGTTCCTCAAGGGTTGTTGTAGATTAGCATATCGTTGCTACAATATAGCATTCAAGTATGCCAATTAATACTTCAAGGGTTGTTGTCTTCAATGAGGTTATCACTCCAGCTAGTGGATACCACGAGTGCCAGTTTAGGAGCTTGATGCAAGGAGATGGTGCACTTGTGATTTTCTCATCACTGTGGGTAGCGATAACCTTGGCAGCAGATAAACCTCAAGGAGCATAACTCGAGTCATGCGTTGAGGAAAGTAATTGATGTTCTTGAGTTCATCAAGTTAAGGCGCTAAGGACGAGAACGACTGCCGCCTTAGCATGGACGACGGAAAAGGGTGCTCGTAGCGCTAAGGCGGCTATTACGGGGCATCACGCGGAGGACGTGGTGCGCGCTGGCCTATCACGTGTCGTGTGCCGTGTGCGGCAGAAGAAGCATCATTTACCGAGCGGTGCGACTATGCATGCATGTGCATCTCAAAATAAAAGAAAAACGGGCCAACGAGCTGAGCCAATCCTGGCTCGGCCCAAGCTCTGTGTGGGCCTGTAAATGCAACTTGGCTTGGTCCATTACACTAGTGGGCCGAGCCAGGCTCAAGGCCAGCCCATGAAAGCTCGGGCCAGCCTTTTTCCAATCTTTTCACATGAGGTTGGTTGCATGAGAAAAAACAAGTCCAAGCAATGGTTTAGCTTCACTGCACCACTCGTCTTTTCACATGTTTCTGCAACAGCGTCGCCGGCGTGTGTTTTTGTGTGCAACGAAAGATAGATAGATAGATAGATACCCTTGCAGTTCATACAGCCACCAGAGGATTGAGAGAGATAGAGACAGAGGTAGAGGGAGAGACGGCGAGGCAACTCGGGCGAGTGAAATAAATGGCTACAAGTCTGGCAGGCTCGTTGGCGGCGTGGCAGGTCCTCTCTGTCGCCTCCTCCCAACTCCCTATCTTAACTCTCTCGCCCCCTCTCTTCCCTTTCCTCATCACTCTCCCTCCCTCCCCAAAAAGCTGCCTCCGTCCCCGTCCCCGTCCCCGTCTCCGTCCTCTCCCCACCCCACCCCACCACCACCGTACGCGCAGACAAGCCAAAACTTTAACCCACCACCCAGCTACCACTTGATCAAGCTGCGCAGCCGAGACGTCGGAGACGAGAGCTAGCAGGCGCGTCCAACTGTGCAAGAAGCTCAAGTCTTGAAGCGAGCTCGGATTTCTTACGCATGCCGCGGCCGGAAGCCTGCCCGGCTATGGTAGAGAGTAGCTAGACAGCGGGCGATACAGGCGCGATCTATGGATCTGGGCGCATGGCGGGATTCCCTCTAGGCGGAGGAGGCCACCACCACAGCCGCGGCGGCCGCGACGACGACAGACAGCACCCTCCCGGCGCCAGTAACCCTCCGGAGCCCTCCGCGGCCGCCTTCCTCTACGCCACCAGCGCCTCCCGCGGCGGATTCCAGCTATGGCAGCACGAGGCGCAGCAGCAACACCACCACCCCTTCTACGGCGGCGCCTCCTCCAGCATCATCCGCTTCGCCGATGACCCCGCCGCGGGCGCCGGGTCGTCGTCGCGCGGCGGAGGGAGGGGCTCCAGCGCCGGCGCGGGCACCATCAGCTGCCAGGACTGCGGCAACCAGGCCAAGAAAGACTGCCCCCACATGCGCTGCCGCACCTGCTGCAAGAGCCGCGGCTTCGACTGCTCCACCCACGTCAAGTCCACCTGGGTCCCCGCTGCCCGCCGCCGCGAGCGCCATCACCAGCAGCCAGGCTCCGAGCCCGTCAAGCGCCCGCGAGAAGGAGGCCAGCCCTCCTCCACCACCCCTACCACCACTTCTTCAGGTACTAGCTCTCTCAACAGTCTTCTTCATTCCTATATATACAGCTCAACTCAAGCGAGTGTGAGAGATCGTGAGCTTTACGAAATCGCGTGTTTGCTTAGGGGAGCATCAGCAGCAGATGATGGCGGCCGACAGGTTCCCGCGGGAGGTGAGCTCGGAGGCGGTGTTCCGCTGCGTGCGGCTGGGCCCGGTCGACGAGGGCGACGCCGAGGTGGCCTACCAGACCACCGTCAGCATCGGTGGCCACGTTTTCAAGGGCATCCTGCACGACGTAGGCCCGGACACCTCGCTCGCCGCCGGGGCCCGCCACCAGCCCGCCGAAGGTTCCTCGCCGAGCACAGCAGCTGGTGGCGGTGGGGAAGGCGGATCCGCAGCAGCAGCAGCCGCCGTCTCGTCATCGGCTGTGGTGATGGACCCGTACCCGACTCCCGGCCCGTACGGTTCCTACGGCGGCGCACCCTTCTTCCACGGCCACCACTCGAGGTGATCAAACGGCCACCTCGTCTCGTCCTACGCTTTAGACGCCATGCCATTGCCACTCCACCATGCCTTTGTTCGCTTTCTCATTAGCTCTCAAATTCTTAGCTCACTACTGGGATCGATCGGTCGACATGATAGGTTCGATTGATCTTATTGATGCAAACATAAATTGATGTGCTGGTTTTCTTTAGCCCATCAGGTCAGATCAGGTCAGGTCAAGTCAGCTCAGCTAATAAAGCTGGAACTAGCTAGGGAACAATCAATCATTAAAAATTGAAATCTGACAGTTTGATTAGTTTGGTGCCTGCCTGCATGCTTTGCCTGGGGAGAGAATGGCCTTGATTGATACTACCTCTCTCTCTCTCATTCTGGTTTGCATCACTCTCTCTCTCTCTCATACGGAGTACTATGCTGGTTTGCAACAATGGTGGCGATGATGCTGTTCCCTGGCCGTGTTTTTCTTTTAGTTGAGGTTTGTATTTGCATTTGTCTTTTTTTCTTCTCTCGATACTCATCCTACTACTGCTAGCTTCTAATCCTATGTCTAGCTCTTCCATAAGGTGTCATACCTTTGCTTTATCTTTCTTCTTCAAAAGCTGAGCCCTAGTAGTCTAGCTATAGGCTCTAGCTTGTACTAATTACTTGGCAATTGGTCTCCTGAATAAATTGCTATACTCCTACCGTGCTTGAGAGAGAGAGGGAGAGTTTTTTTTTTATAGAAGGAGTTAAACTGTTAGAGGGAGACATTTCTTCTGGTCATCATATGCTCCACGAAGGGGTGGCCGGGAACAAGAGATCCAGCAAAGATTGCTGGAAGGATCGAATGATTGAGATGATTGGAAGCAAAAAATGTAGCTGTTTGCTCGCCTCTAGTTTGCTTGATTAATGTTTTGATTATTTCCATGTAGTATATGACTCGCACACATTTTCCACTTTTAACACTCTAGCTTTGATCCCATACCTGTCACATATTACTCCATCGTAGTCCATTCTCTTTGTTTCAACACCATGTTCTTCATTATTTTCATTATGATTTTCTTTAGCAAAACAATGGGAGCATTCATCATGGAACTTGTTTAGCTTAGCATTTGTACCATCTTCGGATATTGTCTGCCTTAGTTTATAGCATTGTGAAGACTATTATATTTAGGAAAAACAAAAAACTATGTTACCATCTGCCCTTCATGACATAACTGTTTAACACATTGTTTGTGCCACAAGAAATTATATGATCAAGGAAGTGGGATAACAATATATACTAGCATAACAGCATTTTTAAAGCTCTACCTTGCACCTCATTATGTAATATATGACACAACATTTAGCGGAACTTAGAAGCTAGCAGACTATAATAGTGTATCCCACCTCCAAAAACTGAAATAATCACTGTACTACTTGATTTTAAAAAGTTTTGGCAGCTCTAGTAATTGTAATGCTCAAATATTTTTGAACTTCAAACATTTAGTCTATTTTTTGCATATAATGTCAATGACACTTTAAAGAAAATTCAACTTGATTAGCGGAACTCAGAAGCTAGTCTACTATAATAGAGTATCCTACCTCAAAAAACTGTAATAATAAATTTAGTACTACTTGATTTCAAGAAGTTTTGGCAGCTAAGTAATAGCATTAGTTAATTAATTTCAAACATTGAGTATGTAATCTGTTTTTTTTCATGTATGCTAGTGATAATATAAAGAAAAAAACTTTATTAAATTTCTACACAATTTGAATTTTTTTGCATGGTTTTACAATTTATCTATGACCGAGTCTTTCCAATTTGTATATTTTAAGGCCTTTTGGCAATGGGTTATGTATTCCATTATTTGCATGCAAAACATAAACCTAATTCTGGTAAAAGTTTTTTGTTATCTGTTTAGATGTTTAAACCTGTCCTTAAGTTGATGGGCTGCATAGGTGATCATGCTGCACACAAATTTATGTATCGCGCCTGATCGCTGCAGCTGGTCATTTTGGATGAAACATCGGTTGACTATATGTTAGTGTTTTTAACACCTTTAGTTGTTTCTGAGTTTTCCCTAGTAGTAATTGGCTACTATTACCAGCTCGTCTATCTCTTAATCCTGCCAGTGTTTTGGTTGTTATGCTTATGCTGGAAGTACAACTTAACATTCATGGGATTTTGTGTCGGCCTTGCATGTTCTTGGAGGTGCTTCCTAGCAAGGTTTTTTATATATACTTTTAACCATTATACAAAGGTATCACTCCTTGCCAAAAGGAAGCTAAAGATATCATTTACTAGTCTCCTTCCTTCCACTTATATATAATAAAACAACTTTGAAAGCACTAGAAATTAGATTAATTTGGTCGTTAATTTCATTTTTACAAGTTCCTGTGAAAAACCTTCCTCTTATACTGTCATCCTTGGCTTGTTAGTGTCATTTTATTTGGGAAAAACAACTGTTTCAATAGTATTAGTATATTTCTTTACATAAATTAAATCATACAACTCGGTGTTATCAAGGCATCGGCCATGTTTTGGCCTTATAACTGAATTGCATTGCCTAAACAATTGTGTACAACTCAACGCTTGATTTGATATTTTGACATTTTGTTGGCACATAATCTTAAATTAACTCACTCATTAAATCACCTATTATAAAGTACATATGGTAGCTAGTAATGTGAGTGTGGATCACATGAATGTCAATTCTGCTTTGTTGCTCCTTCATTTTATATGGAGATAAATCTGCTGGTATATATGGGAGCTATGCTAGTAGACAAGACATTTGACCTAAGGCATATCTACACTATCATGGGTACTGTACTACAAGATCCTTTTGGTACTATTATGTCGATCGACAACTTTACCAAACTTGAGGAAAGAACAATAAAAGCTCAGAATATTTCGAACACCTGATATATATGCACTTTCTCCCACTTGCCAGTACAAAATGGGAGACTAAATGCGCCGATCTATTAGCTTCGGAAATTATTTGCTGGTTGCAAAACTAGATTGAAAATTGCACATAAGCTTCGGAAATTCTACTTTAGTTAGCTTGAAATTATTTGCTGTGCTAGCTTGGCCAAAGCGTTGAATTAATTGGATTGTGTGCAGTGCCATTTCCGTCGAGAATTTTCCATCCAGCAGTCCTCTGAAAGACTGAATCTCGAGAACTCAGGAAATAGTTCCGGTCTTGCAAACGTGCCCTTGGTTCCTGTTTTCTACTCCTATATTGTATTCGTCACGCAACAGTAAAGATGCATGGATGATCTGGATCAGCCTCATCTCTTTGGCTTGTGTTCCTTTCAATCAAAAGGCATGGGAGCAGGAATAATCAGTGACTTTTGGACTTCTCCCAGAGAAGTGTCATGCATACGTTTCTGATTCTCGTTCATGTGCATGCATTGCATACGCACCAAAGTCAATGCTGCGGAAGATATTTCTCCTGTTAAATAGTACTCCTTAGATATTTTTGTGAAATCTTTCGACACGGCTGACGATTTTCTACCATTATATATGAAAAAGCAAAGTTCGTTCTGGCCCCATCAGATGCACACAGCTAAATAGCAAGGATCAATAGTACGATCTGCTTTGTAAGTTAGTTAATATACACTACTCACAAATTAATACCGACATTCCCTTTGCACCGTATCATGTCTGAATATTGGCTCATGATATGTCTAATCAAATACTAGAAGAAAGGCATGCATCCCATTCGCAATTTCAGATTTTTGTTGCCTTGATTATTATTTTCTGGCCTAGAAGATTCCATGGACCACGCCCCAAGTAACAGTTATAGGCCTTTGCAAATGTGCTTAAGCATCTAAGGTTATAGCCGCTGAAACTGTCATATAAGCACTCAGTGTGTGGAGTCCAACCAAACTCCTTTTCAATGTTATCAGCATGAAAGTTTCTTAATATATTAAACTATGTCATTTCTAATGTCATCGGAAAATTTGCTTGAAGAAATACCAACTGCGTTCAAATGATCTATTAAATGCGGAACTGTTACGTGTTGACATCCGCGCACTCCCTCCGAAATGTGGCATGTTCCTTGCTGCTTGACTACGGCGCTACAACTCCAATTGGAGATATGTATTGATCTTCCCATTGCTTGCAATAGCTAGTTGCGCACATGTGAAAAGTTACAATTACTAAATGCAACTACAAAAGATAAAACAGGTGGCGTCATCACATTATTTTCTTTTCTTTTGTATTAAAAATATGTTTTCGCCTAAACCGTATCCCCGATTCATAATCTATATCCGTAGGATGAGCTCTTGAAATCTATATTCCACTCAAGTGTGTGTGGACAAACTTTTTCCGAAGCATTTTCTTTCTAGACAGTAACGATCATTTGCCACCCGATTTCGTAACAAGTTACCACATGATAAATTTAGTACAGATAGGTAGGAAAATTGAGAAGTCCTTAGGTGTTAGCACTTAACGTGAAGGGAAAATTTATCGAAACGTGCCAAACATAGAATCTAGTTATAAAGCTTTTGTTGAAACAATGATGACAATGAAGGTAGACCATAAATCGGGTTTACAATCTAGGAGTTGAAACATTTGAAATTTGGAAAATATTACCTTGCTAATGCTATTCCTTGTTCTACAAGTGAGCGCTTTTTTTGTGTGCATTCCACCATGCATTTTGTATTTACAACATCTTTTAGAAACGGGGCCACCAAGAGAGCTTATACGGTCTGTAACACAAAAGTATAGAAGCAATTAGGTGCCATGACCATTTTACGTGTGGTGCACAAAGCTGTGCCGCTTAATTACGCATGAGTCAACATGTATATAGTTGCTCCCTCCGTTGCGGAGTATAGGTCTTGCGTGTATTACTAGGTTGTCAATTTGACAGATACTGTATAATATAAATTGTACGACACAAAATTATACCATTAGAAAGTATAACATCTATTTTTTATTAATAAATGTTTTTAAATATATACCTAGTATTAGGTTGGTAAAATTGATGATCTAGGATATAGTCAGACTTATATGAGTGAGCAAGTGTACACGTCCCATTCCTTAATCTCCACCCATAATTTCGCTCTTCTGGCTTGCCACATAGAAGGATGAAACAAGGAGCTAGGCCGGCAGCGACGCGACCGGCACAAAAGCGACGGCCCGATCCACTGTTGAAGCCCGGCCTTTACCTCCCATCAAAACAGTGGCAAGGAGAGGACGGCGGCCGGCCGGAGTCGGTAGAGATGGATCGAGCTATCTATGCATGCCGGCCAGCAGTGGTTTACATTGACACGACCACGATTACATATTCCCCCGGCCGGAGATCGAGATGTCCCGATTAACAGTGCGCACGTATCCATCCATCGTCGCCACCATGATTCATCTTCAACCCACATGACAGAATGACAGGCGCAAAAGCGCCATGAAGGCAGCGTACCGTAATGTCATCGGCGACCTTTATCGCCGTCGCTACAGTGCAAACCTTTTTCCCCTTGGCTTCCTTTTCTCCCATGATGAGATAGAGATAGAGAGAGAGTGTGGGAGATCTAGAGAGAGAAACTTGGGCCGCGCGCGTAGCTGGGGAGAGCTAGGGCACCTAGGGTTCTTCATGAGGAATCCGTAGGGTGGGGAGAAGGCGATGCCCGCCGGCATGGTCCCGATCGAGAAGGATTCACGTGCCCCATACGTCAAAAACCCTGCGACGCCGCCAGGGTTTGCAGGGGCGTTTAGTGCCGTTTACTATTTCATGCGTTGGTCGATCCATCCATCTACTGGCCGATCGATCCGTCGACCGATCTCCTGTTCAGGTCGCTGCGGAGTCGATTGATTGATCGAGTTCATCCGCTTAATTACCATCTGCGGCGGTGCAAGTACTGCTGCACAAGGCAGTAAACGCCACATGGCCAGCAAATCTGCCAGCAGATGCATGCATGGTGGCTTCTAATCCAGTTGTAATAACTGAGCTTACCCTATTGGCATGCATGGTGGCTTCTAATCCAGTTGTCTGAAAATAGATTTTTTTAAATGGGTCCTTTTCTGAAACTTTAGCACAAAATTGACATAAACTGATTTTTTTCTTCCCAAAATGGCATCTTTACACAATGAAGTAGGATGGGGCATCATGCAGATAACATGACACCCTAGTCTACGTGACGACAGTTGGGGCGTTATGTTAAATAGTATAGCGCCCACACTAGAATTTGGCGCCCACACTAGAATGTGGACGCTACACCCCAGGGCGTCATGGAAAGAGGGTTTTTTTTTTGAATAAAAAGAAATCAGATCTAGTCCATTTTATTGAAAAGAAAAGACCTTCTTCTGTCCATTTTATGGTGACTTGGTACTGCTAGTACCTTGTACTTGCGCCGTTGTGCATAAAGGAGAGTTAATTGTGCCGATTTATGTGCTGGAACAGTACCCACAGTTAAGACGAGAGAGCAAATATGCATACGTACAGTTAATTTATGTGCTGTTTGAAGCATCATCATATGTAATACTACTATGGCCCATTATCGATCTTTTGTTTGAAAGGAGATGTTAGCTTGGATTTAGAGTCAGTAGCTTTGCTTGCATGCAGTAATGCACAGACAAGTGGCTCCCTCCGTTCATTCAGGTGGCATGGATTGTTGTTTAACTAATCCATGCATGGAGCTCGCACTTTCAGGAACCTAGAGCCGCACAATTTTGTTAATCCCAACTGACCGTACAACACCTTGTTAATTTCGTATGGTAGTAGGCGTACCGTGTAAAGGCATCTACAGTACATCGAGCTGCATGAAGGCCGTGTTCCTGCTGCTCCATTCGATTCGAGCGTGGTACGTACCATCGATCGGTTATTCCAACGGAATGCATCGATGCAGAAACTTCCTGGCACAACGACCCGTGTTTCCAGCAACGTTTGTTTGTTGGTTGGTTCGGGCTCTGATCTCCAGCTGCTGGAAGAATCCAATGAATCATGAGTGCGTGTCAGCGTGGGTGTATGTCTATGCATGTCCACGCTTTTGCGTGACGTTGAGCGGTGACATCTATCGAGGTGTGCTGCTCCAAGGTAAGCGCCAACGACCTTGGTACAAAAGCTACCACAACTAGCCTTTTGTTTTCTTCTCTCTCCGGTTCAAAATACTAAGTGTTCCTTTGATTCAAAAGAATTGCGTAAAATTTTGTAGGATTTGGATCTATAGATTTTTTTTTCCTACAAATGCTGTTTGATTTCTAGGATTGCATCCTTTGGAATTTCTACAAAGGATTCATTTGCATTATGCTTTGGAGGAAAATTTCCCTTCACTCCCACCTCTTCGTACAATTCCTTTGGTTTTCATGTGCAATCAAACACTAGTGGATCCAAAATTCTATAGTTTCCTAATCCTATAGGATTGAAGAGGACATGCCATTCCAATCCTCTGGTTTTTCTATTCCTCAGTTCTGAAAATCATGTGAATCAAACAAGCACTAATTTCTCACAAATTGATGTATCAATATATGTTTTAGTGTGTAGATACATTTATTTTTAGAAAATTATTTCGAATCGGATGAAGTACCTTTGTTTGCCCCGCGTGTCTATTCGGTTCACGCAAACTGAGGGCACGACCACGTAGGCAACTTAAACAGAACAGTTCCGTGGATTTGTCGGCCCCAGTTTATTTGCAACCTAAATTTCAGCTAAATATATGGTCCAATGGACAATGTTTGCATCCACGCCGGTCCTTCTCGTGTTACAGTCTACCTCACCGGCAACTCCACTCTCTCCTCTCCCAAACCAAGTCGCCATTTTCGCTGCTGCAGCCTGGCGAGCTATGTCTGACCCTCCCCCCACCCACACACACACACACACGCTGCCTCCACCTATTGGCCCTTCTCAAGCCGAAGAAATATTTCTTCCTGAAGCATAGAGTTGCGGTGACGAAAAAACACTAGCCATGGAAAACTCCCCCGCCCCCCACCGCAAACACCTGACCTCATTGCCGCACAAGTCACCACCAAGATTTCCCTCAGTCTCAAGGAGTAGGCGCTCGATCCATGTCCAACATCAACACTACCACGGTTGCGAGTTCAAGATCTTCTGCAAACCACCTACATCAGTGTGCCAAGTTGCCCTTCCTCTCATCATCGTCGCTGACGTGCCACTGCCTTAGTTCTCCACCTCATGTGGCGTGTCGCTAGAGATGGTCAAGCCTATGCCGACCGTGCTTGTAGCGTCAGCCCTTGCTCGCAATGCCTCACATGTGGTCGAAGACTCATCGGTGATTGAGAGAGAGACCCCACGGTTGTTATCCTCTAACAACCTCCTCGATTCCCGCAACTTATTCGATCAAATGCATGCCCCACCTCCGGTCTAAGATGTTCTAAAACTTATTTGTACATCGGTTTTTGAGTTGAATAGTGTGTGTGAATATATTCATATATGCATAGGCATACTATGATGAGTATTGTGTCATGACACATATGATCAATGAGGGTGGAGATGCGGGTGGGCAAGAAGGTGGCTATGAGGGGTTCAATATTGATGAAGAGCTCGTGCTTGACGATGATCTCACTCAACAAGCACACGCTCAATCGATATGGCAAAGCAAGAAGACTGGAGCATACATGGTTGATGAGGATAAGTTGCTTTGCGAGGTATGCATGAAAATTGGACAAGCTCCAATTTGTGGTGGTGGGTGATACGTTGCAAACATATCTATAATTTTTGATGCTCCATACTTGTTTTACACCAATTTCTATATGTTTTGTTTACACTTCGTGGCATTTTAATGTATTTTCTAGAACTAACCTATTAACAAGATGCCACAATGTCGGTTCCTGTTTTCTGTTGTTTTTGTATTTCAGAAAAATTGTACAGAAAATATTCTAGGAATTCGACGAAACAAAAGCCGAAGTTTCTATTTTACTGTCACGAAGACAGATTCCAAAGGGGAGACGGAGAAGAGCCAGGAGGTGGCCACACCACCCCTAGGCGCGGCCCACCCCCTGGCCGCGCCTAGGTATGGCGTGGGCCCCTTAGGCGTCCACCGACCTCAGCCTTTCGCCTATAAATTCACATCATCGGGAAAAACCTAAACACCCGAGCCTCCATCCACGAGCCGCCGCTATCGCCGACCCTAGTTCGGGAGGGTTCTGAAGCTCTTCCCGGCAACCCGCCGGAGAGGGAGATCATAACCGTAGGCCTCTTCATCAACATGGCCGCCTCCAAAGTGATGCGTGAGTAGTTCATCTTTGGACTACGGGTCCATAGCAGTAGCTAGATGGCTGTCTTCTCCTCATTATGCTTCATGTTTAGATCTTGTGAGCTGCCTATCATGATCAAGATCATCTTTATGTAATGCTACATGTTGTGTTTGTTGGGATCCGATGAATATTGAATACTATGGTTGAGTTGATTATAGACCTGTTTATATATTGTTTGTGATCTTGCATGCTCTCTGTTGCTAGTAGATGCTCTGGCCAAGTATGTGCTTGTGACTCCAAGAGGGAGTATTTATGCTCGATAGTGGGTTCTACCTCTAGTAATGTGGGAGAGTGACAGTAACTCCTAAGATTGTAGATGTCTATTGCTACTAGGGAGAAAACAACAATGCTTTATCCAAGGATAATTCTATTATTTACTTTACACAGTTTACTTAATGCAATAACATGTTGTTTGCAACTTAATACTGAAAGGGATGCGGATGTTAACTTGAAGGTGGATTATTTGTCATAGATGCAGTTAGATTACGGTCTATGAATCTTTTTGTAATGCCCAAATGAATCTCATAGTAATCATCTTGTCATGTATGGTCTTTATTCTATCAATTGCCCAACTGTAATTTGTTTACCCAACATGTTATTTATCTTTATGGAGAGACACCTCTAGTGAATTGTGGACCCCGGTCCTTTCTTTTACACTGATAAATTCATCTATTGCAAATACATGTTCTATTTACTTACTGCAAGCACTGTTCTCTTTATTTCAATGCAAACAAACATCTATTTCCACATTATACTTCTAATCCTTTGTTTCCAGTAAAACCAGTGAGATTGACAACCTCACTGTAAGTTGGAGAAAAGTATTTTAGTTGTGTTGTGTGCAGATTCCACGTTGTTGCTGACACCGGTAGTGCGTCCTGCCAAAGTCAACCAGCAACACCTTCAGAAGTGATTTCTTTCTCCTACTAGTTGATTAAACCTTGGTTTCTTACTGAGGGAAAATTTGCTGCTGTGCTCATCATACCTTCCTCTTGGGGTTTTTCAACTGCGTGCTCTGCACAACATCAAGCTCTTTTCTGGCGCCGTTGCCGGGAGAAAGAGGATTTCTGCAAGGGGAGTCTCTCATCTCCAATCTCTTTACTTTGTTATTGTTTTGCTTAGTTTATTTTACTTTTTCTTGTTTGCTTCTTTTTATCAAAAACATAAAAAATTTAGTTCCTACTTTAAGTTGCTTCTATGTCTAGTCCTGTTACTATGTGACCTGAGGAAATGATCTTCACTTTCAAACAAGGGAGTGAGGAGAATTTTAAAGAAGCTTGGTCTAGAATTAATAATTCTTATGATAAAATTGAACCTAAAATGACTCTGGGCCAGATTCTTAGTAGGTTTTACTTTAGTCTTGTTCTTTGTTATAGATATGCTTTGGACACTGTAGTAGGAGGAGATTTCCTTCATTGTGATGGAGATCAAGCTTTTAATGTCATAAAAAGTTGATTGCAACATATAGCTCACCTAGTAAATTTGATTCATCCCTTGTGAGCATTTATGCTAGATTAAATACTCTTGAGACAACTACAACTTGTTTAAAAGAATGTTATAATCTGCTGATGACCCACAAGTATAGGGGATCGCAACAGTCTTCGAGGAAAGTATTACCCAATTTATTGATTCGACACAAGGGGAGACAAAGAATACTTGTAAGCCTTAACAGCGGAGTTGTCAATTCAGCTGCACCTGAAAACAAACTTGCTCGCAAGAGTTTATTGTTGGAGATATGCCCAAGAGGCAATAATAAAAGTGGTTATTATATATCTTTATGTTTATGATAAATGTTTATATACCATGCTATAATTGTATTAACCGAAACATTGATACATGTGTGATATGTAAACAACAAAGAGTCCCTAGTAAGCCTCTTAACTAGCTTGTTGATTAATAGATGATTAGTTTCATAATCATGAACATTGGATGTTATTAATAACAAGATTATATCATTATATGAATGATGTAATGGACACACCCAATTAAGCGTAGCATAAGATCACGTCATTAAGTTATTTGCTATAAGCTTTCGTTACATAGTTACCTAGTCCTTATGACCATGAGATCATATAAATCACTTATACCGGAAAGATACTTTGATTACATCAAACGCCACTGCGTAAATGGGTGGTTATAAAGGTGGGATTAAGTATCCGGAAAGTATGAGTTGAGGCATATGGATCAACAGTGGGATTTGTCCATCCCGATGACGGATAGATATACTCTGGGCCCTCTCGGTGGAATGTCGTCTAATGTCTTGCAAGCATATGAATAAGTTCATAAGAGACCACATACCACGGTACGAGTAAAGAGTACTTGTCAGGAGACGAGGTTGAACAAGGTATAGTGTGATACCGATGATCAAACCTCGGACAAGTAAAATATCGCGTGACAAAGGGAATTGGTATCGTATGTGAATGGTTCATTCGATCACTAAAGTCATCGTTGAATATGTGGGAGCCATTATGGATCTCCAGATCCCGCTATTGGTTATTGGTCGGAGTGAGTACTCAACCATGTCCGCATAGTTCGCGAACCGTAGGGTGACACACTTAAAGTTGGATGTTGAAATGGTAGAACTTGAATATGGAATGGAGTTCGAATATTTGTTCGGAGTCCCGGATAGGATCCCGGACATCACGAGGAGTTCCGGAATGGTCCGGAGAATAAGATTCATATATAGGATGTCATTTTATGTGAATTAAAATGATTCGGAAGGTTCTATGGAAGGTTCTAGAAGGTTCTAGAAAAGTCCGGAAGAACACACCTAGGAAGGTGGAGTCCACATGGGACTCCACCTCCATGGCCGGCCAACCCTAGTGGGGTGGAGTCCCAAGTGGACTCCCCCATAAGGGGCCGGCCACCCCCCCATATGGTAGGTGGAATTCCCACCTCTAGTGGGAATCCTAGCTTGGGAAGGTTTCCCACCATATGGAAGGTTTTGGGTTCGGGTCTTATTCGGAGACTTGTAGTCCAACACTTGGGGCTTCCACCTATATAATGAGGAGCCAAGGGGAGGGGGCCGGCCACACCAAAGCCACCACCTTGGCCGCCCCCTTTAGTGGCCGGCCACCCCCTCTCCCCAAACCCTAGCGCCCCGCTCCTCCACCATATCCCGCACGCTTAGCGAAGCTCCGCCGGATTTCTCCACCGCCACCGACACCACGCCGTCGTGCTGTCGGATTCAAGAGGAGCTACTACTTCCGCTGCCCGCTGGAACGGGGAGGTGGACGTCGTCTTCATCAACAACCGAACGTGTGACCGAGTACGGAGGTGCTGCCCGTTCGTGGCGCCGTGATCAAGATCTTCTACGCGCTTTTGCAAGCGGCAAGTGATCGTCTACCGCAGCAACAAGAGCCTCATCTTGTAGGCTTTGGAATCTCTTCAAGGGTGAGACTCGATAATCCCCTCGTTGCTACCGTCTTCTAGATTGCATCTTGGCTTGGATTGCGTGTTCGCCGTAGGAAAATTTTTGTTTTCTATGCTACGTTCTCCTACAGTGGTATCGAGCCGTGTCTATGCATAGATGGTTGCACGAGTAGAACACAATGGTTTTGTGGGCGTTGATGCTTATGTTATCTTTAGCTTGAGTACTTTGCATCTTTGTGGCATAGTGGGATGAAGCGGCTCGGGCTAACTTTACATGACCGCGTTCATGAGATTTGCTCCACGCTTGACATGCAACTTGTATTGCATAAGTGGCTTTGCGGGTGTCTGTCTCTCCTACTATAGTGAAGATTCAATTTACTCTTCTATTGACAACACTAGTATCACCGTTGTGGTTGATGTTCGTAGGTAGATTGGATCTTGCTCGAAAACCCTAAACCACGTAAAATATGCAAACCAAATTAGAGAACGTCTAACTTGTTTTTGCAGGGTTTGGTGATGTGATATGGCCATAATGTGATGATGACTATGTATGAGATGATCATTATTGTATTGTGGCAACCGGCAGGAGCCTTATGGTTGTCTTTAAATTTCATGTTGAGTAGTTTTTCAAAGTAGTTGTAATAGTTGCTACATGGAGGACGATCATGAAGACGGCGCCATTGACCTTGGTGCTTCGCCGACGATGATGGAGATCATGCCCGTTGATGATGGAGATCATGTCCGTGCTTTGAAGATGAAGATCAAAGGCGCAAAGACAAAAAGGGCCATATCATATCACATATGAACTGCATGTGATGTTAATCCTTTTATGCATCTTATTTTGCTTAGATCGCGACGGTAGCATTATAAGATGATCCCTCTCACTAAAATTTCAAGATAATAAAGTGTTCATCCTTAGTAGCACCGTTGCCAAGACTTGTCGTTTCGAAGCATCTCGTGATGATCGGGTGTGATAGAATCAACAAGTGCATACAACGGGTCAGCTTTTGCACATGCGGATACTAAGGTGGCCTTGACGAGCCTAGCATGTACAGACATGGTCTCGGAACACATGATACCGAAAGGTAGAGCATGAATCATATGATTGATATGATGAACACTTTGAGTGTTCGCCATTGAAATTACATCTTGTCTCGTGATGATCGGGCATAGGTGTGATGGATTTGGTTCGTGTGATCACTAAGACAATGCGAGGGATATTGTTTTGAGTGGGAGTTCACCTAGTTTTTTAATTTTGTTAAATTAAAATTTGAACTCAATTTATCATAAACATTAGTCTAAACTATTGCAAATATGTTGTAGATATGGCGTCCCCAATCAATTTTAACCAGTTCCTAGAGAAAGAAAAGCTTAAGAGCAACGGTAGCAACTTCACCGACTGGTTCCGTGTGAGGATCTTCCTCAATGGCGGAAACCTGCAATATGTGCTTGATGCACCGCTAGGTGACCCTCCTGCAGAAACTGAAACCGATGAAGTAAAGAATGTTTACGCGACTCGGAAAACTCGGTACTCTCAAGTTCAGTGTGCCATCCTGTGCAGTCTGGAAGCCGATCTTCAAAAACGTTTTGAGCACCACGATCCACATGAGTTAATCAATGAGTTAAAGACTATCTTTGAGACTCATGCGGCCGTGGAATGCTATGAAGCATCGAAACACTTCTTCAGCTGCATGATGGAAGAAGGCAGCTCCGTTAGTGAGCACATGCTCGCCATGACCGGGCATGCGAAGAAACTCAGTGACTTGGGAATAGTGATTCCTAACAGACTGGGGATTAATCGTGTCCTTCAATCACTGCCACCTAGTTATAAGAACTTTGTGATGAATTACAATATGCAGAACATGAACAAAGAGTTACCTGAACTCTTTGCCATGCTAAAATCTGCTGAGATTGAAATTAAGAAAGAGCACCAAGTGTTGATGGTCAACAAGACCACCAGCTTCAAGAAACAGGGCAAGTCTAAAGGCAAGAACAAGAAGAGTGGCAAGAAAGCTGCCACGCCTCCTGTGAAACCTAAGTCTGGCCCTAAGCCTGATGCTGAGTGCTATTACTGCAAGGAGAAGGGACACTGGAAGCGTAATTGCTCCAAGTATTTGGCGGATCTGAAGAGCGGCCTTGTCAAGAAGAAGAAAGAAGGTATATCTGATATACATGTTATAGATGTTTATCTCACTGGTTCTCGTACTAGTACCTGGGTATTTGATACTGGTTCGGTTGCTCATATTTGTAACTCGAAACAGGAACTAAAGAATAAACGAAGACTACTGAAGGATGAAGTGACGATGCACGTTGGAAATGGATCCAAAGTCGATGTGATCGCTGTCGGCACACTTCCTCTACATCTACCTTCGGGATTAGTTTTAAGCCTAAATAATTGTTATTTTGTACCCGCGTTAAGCATGAACATTATATCTGGATCTTGTTTAATGCAAGACGGTTATTCATTCAAGTCTGAGAATAATGGTTGTTCTATTTTTATGAATAATATCTTTTATGGTCGAGCACCTGAAAAGAATGGCTTATTTCTGTTAGATCTCGATAGTAGTGATACACATATACATAACATTGACGCTAAGCGAATTAAATTGAATGATAATTCTACTTATATGTGGCACTGTCGTCTTGGTCATATTGGAGTGAAACGCATGAAGAAACTCCATACCGATGGATTACTTGAATCACTTGACTTTGAGTCACTTGATAGATGCGAAGCATGTCTGATGGGAAAAATGACTAAGACTCCATTCTCGGGTATGATGGAGCGAGCTACTGACTTATTGGAAATCATACATACAGATGTGTGTGGACCAATGAGTGTAGCATCGCGCGGTGGTTATCGTTATGTTCTAACCTTCACAGATGATTTGAGTAGATATGGGTATATCTATTTAATGAAACATAAATCCGAAACTTTCGAGAAGTTTAAGGAATTCCAAAGTGAAGTAGAAAATCAACGTAACAAGAAGATTAAATTTCTACGATCTGATCGCGGAGGTGAATATCTGAGTTATGAGTTTGGCATGCATTTAAAGAAATGCGGAATACTTTCACAATTGACACCGCCGGGAACACCACAACGAAACGGTGTGTCCGAACGTCGTAATCGAACTCTCTTAGATATGGTTCGTTCTATGATGTCTCTTACTGATTTACCTTTATCATTTTGGAGTTATGCATTAGAGACAGCCGCATTCACTTTAAATAGAGCACCATCAAAATCCGTTGAAACGACACCGTATGAATTATGGTTTAATAAGAAACCTAAGCTGTCGTTCCTAAAAGTTTGGGGTTGCGAAGCCTATGTAAAAAAGTTACAACCTGACAAGCTAGAACCCAAAGCGGAGAAATGCGTCTTCATAGGATACCCTAAGGAAACTATAGGGTACACTTTCTATCACAGATCCGAAGGCAAGATCTTTGTTGCTAAGAACGGAACCTTTCTTGAGAAAGAATTTCTCACTAAAGAAGTGACTGGAAGAAAAGTAGAACTCGATGAGATTGAAGAATCTCTACTCGTTGATCAGAGTAGCGCAGTACCGGAAGATGTTCCTGTGCCGCCTACACCGGCAACAGAGGAAGCTAATGATAATGATCATGAAACTTCAAATGAGATAGCTACTGAACCTCGCAGATCGACAAGGGAACGTGCCACTCCTGATTGGTATGATCCTTGTCTAAATGTCATGATTGTGGATAACAATGATGAAGACCCTGCGACATATGAAGAAGCGATGATGAGCCCAGATTCCAACAAATGGCAAGAAGCCATGAAATCCGAAATGGGATCCATGTATGATAACAAAGTATGGACTTTGGTAGACTTACCTGATAGCCGAAAGGCTGTCGAGAATAAATGGATCTTCAAGAGAAAAACAGATGCTGATGGTAATATTACTGTCTATAAAGCTCGACTTGTCGCAAAGGGTTTCCGACAAATTCAAGGTGTTGACTACGATGAGACTTTCTCACCTGTAGCGAAGCTAAAATCTGTGAGGATTTTGTTAGCAATAGCTGCATTTTTCGATTATGAGATTTGGCAGATGGATGTCAAAACGGCGTTCCTTAATGGAGACATTGAGGAAGAGTTGTATATGGTACAACCCAAAGGTTTTGTCGATCCTAAAAATGCTGACAAAGTATGCAAACTTCAGCGTTCAATCTATGGACTGAAGCAAGCATCAAGAAGTTGGAACCGACGCTTTGATAAGGTGATCAAAGACTTCGGGTTTATACAGTGTCATGGAGAGGCCTGTATTTACAAGAAAGTGAGTGGGAGCTCTGTAGCGTTCCTGATATTATATGTAGATGACATATTATTGATTGGGAATGATATAGAACTATTAAGCAGTGTAAAAGGTTATTTGAATAATAGTTTTTCAATGAAAGACCTTGGTGAAGCATCATATATATTAGGCATCAAGATTTATAGAGATAGATCAAGACGTCTAATAGGGCTATCACAGAGTACATACCTGGACAAAATTCTAAAGAAGTTTAGAATGGACGAAAGTAAGAAAGGATTCTTACCTATGTTACCAGGCAAGGTCTTGAGTAAGACTCAAGGTCCGGCTACGGCAGAAGAAAGAGAAAGGATGAGTCAGATCCCCTATGCCTCGGCAGTAGGCTCTATCATGTATGCCATGCTATGTACAAGACCGGATATAGCACATGCTGTTAGTTTAACTAGCAGATATCAAAGTGATCCAGGAATGGAACACTGGACAGCGGTCAAGAATATCCTGAAGTACTTGAAAAGAACTAAGGATATGTTTCTTTGTTATGGAGGTGACCAAGAGCTCGTTGTAACAAGTTACACCGATGCAAGTTGGAACACTGATCCTGATGACTCTAAGTCACAATCTGGGTACGTGTTTATATTGAATGGTGCTGCAGTAAGCTGGGCAAGCTCGAAGCAGTGCACGGTGGCGAAATCCTCAACAGAATCGGAGTACATAGCGGCTTCAGAGGCTTCATCAGAAGCGGTATGGATGAAGAGGTTCATTGTAGAGCTCGGTGTGGTTCCTAGTGCATTGGACCCACTAGTCATCTACTGTGACAACATGGGTGCCATCGCCAATGCACAAGAACCAAGGTCACACAAGAGGCTGAAGCATATCAAGCTGCGTTATCATTCGATTCGCGAGTACATCGAAGATGGAGAAGTAAAGATTTGCAAAGTACACACTGATCTGAATGTAGCAGATCCGTTGACTAAAGCTCTCCCTAGGGCAAAGCATGACCAACACCAGAATGCCATGGGTGTTAGGTACCTTACAATGTAATCTAGATTATTGACTCTAGTGCAAGTGGGAGACTGTTGGAGATATGCCCAAGAGGCAATAATAAAAGTGGTTATTATATATCTTTATGTTTATGATAAATGTTTATATACCATGCTATAATTGTATTAACCGAAACATTGATACATGTGTGATATGTAAACAACAAAGAGTCCCTAGTAAGCCTCTTAACTAGCTTGTTGATTAATAGATGATTAGTTTCATAATCATGAACATTGGATGTTATTAATAACAAGATTATATCATTATATGAATGATGTAATGGACACACCCAATTAAGCGTAGCATAAGATCACGTCATTAAGTTATTTGCTATAAGCTTTCGTTACATAGTTACCTAGTCCTTATGACCATGAGATCATATAAATCACTTATACCGGAAAGGTACTTTGATTACATCAAACGCCACTGCGTAAATGGGTGGTTATAAAGGTGGGATTAAGTATCCGGAAAGTATGAGTTGAGGCATATGGATCAACAGTGGGATTTGTCCATCCCGATGATGGATAGATATACTCTGGGCCCTCTCGGTGGAATGTCGTCTAATGTCTTGCAAGCATATGAATAAGTTCATAAGAGACCACATACCACGGTACGAGTAAAGAGTACTTGTCAGAGACGAGGTTGAACAAGGTATAGTGTGATACCGATGATCAAACCTCGGACAAGTAAAATATCGCGTGACAAAGGGAATTGGTATCGTATGTGAATGGTTCATTCGATCACTAAAGTCATCGTTGAATATGTGGGAGCCATTATGGATCTCCAGATCCCGCTATTGGTTATTGGTCGGAGTGAGTACTCAACCATGTCCGCATAGTTCGCGAACCGTAGGGTGACACACTTAAAGTTGGATGTTGAAATGGTAGAACTTGAATATGGAATGGAGTTCGAATATTTGTTCGGAGTCCCGGATGAGATCCCGGACATCACGAGGAGTTCCGGAATGGTCCGGAGAATAAGATTCATATATAGGATGTCATTTTATGTGAATTAAAATGATTCGGAAGGTTCTATGGAAGGTTCTAGAAGGTTCTAGAAAAGTCCGGAAGAACACACCTAGGAAGGTGGAGTCCACATGGGACTCCACCTCCATGGCCGGCCAACCCTAGTGGGGTGGAGTCCCAAGTGGACTCCCCCATAAGGGGCCGGCCACCCCCCCATATGGTAGGTGGAATTCCCACCTCTAGTGGGAATCCTAGCTTGGGAAGGTTTCCCACCATATGGAAGGTTTTGGGTTCGGGTCTTATTCGGAGACTTGTAGTCCAACACTTGGGGCTTCCACCTATATAATGAGGAGCCAAGGGGAGGGGGCCGGCCACACCAAAGCCACCACCTTGGCCGCCCCCTTTAGTGGCCGGCCACCCCCTCTCCCCAAACCCTAGCGCCCCGCTCCTCCACCATATCCCGCACGCTTAGCGAAGCTCCGCCGGATTTCTCCACCGCCACCGACACCACGCCGTCGTGCTGTCGGATTCAAGAGGAGCTACTACTTCCGCTGCCCGCTGGAACGGGGAGGTGGACGTCGTCTTCATCAACAACCGAACGTGTGACCGAGTACGGAGGTGCTGCCCGTTCGTGGCGCCGTGATCAAGATCTTCTACGCGCTTTTGCAAGCGGCAAGTGATCGTCTACCGCAGCAACAAGAGCCTCATCTTGTAGGCTTTGGAATCTCTTCAAGGGTGAGACTCGATAATCCCCTCGTTGCTACCGTCTTCTAGATTGCATCTTGGCTTGGATTGCGTGTTCGCCGTAGGAAAATTTTTGTTTTCTATGCTACGTTCTCCTACAGTTATCAGTAGCAACAGTTTTATAGTAGTAGGAATAGTGAAATAACAGCAGCGGTGAAATAAAGATAGCAGTAGTGATTATAGTAAACAGCAGGATTAAAATACTGTAGGCACAGGGACGGATGAATGTGCGTTGCATGGATGAAAGAATTCATGTAACAATCATGGTAGGGCATTTGCAGGTAATAATAAAGCGGTATCCAAGTACTAATCAATCAATAGGCATGTGTTCCATATATAGTCGTACGTGCTCGCAATGAGAAACTTGCACAACATCTTTTGTCCTACCAGCCGGTGGCAGCCGGGCCTCTAGGGAAACTACTGGAAATTAAGGTACTCCTTTTAATAGAGTACCGGAGAAAAGCATTAACACTCCGTGAACACATGTGATCCTCACATCACCGCCTTCCCCTCCGGTTGTCCCAATTTCTGTCACTTTGGGGCCTCGGGTTCCGGACAGCAACGTGTGTATACAACTTGCAGGTAAGATCAATAAACAATGCATATCATGATGAAATAATAACATGTTCAGATCTGAGATCATGGCACTCGGGCCCTAGTGACAAGCATTAAGCATAACAAGTTGCAACAATATCATAAAAGTAACATCTACGGATACTAGGCACCATGCCCTAACAATCTTGTGACTATTACATGATCAATCTCATCCAATCCCTACCATCCCCTTCAGCCTACAGCGGGGGAATTACTCACACATGGATGGGGAAACATGGCTGGTCGATGGAGAGGCGTCGGTGGTGGCGGCGGTGAAGATCCCCTCCAATCCCGGCGGAGTGCCGAACGGAGTTTCTGGTCCCGAGGCGAGTTTCGCGATGGCGGCGGCGCACTGGATGGTCTCTGGAAATATCGACGTACCCCGGCGTTTTAGGTCGAAAGACGTATATAGTCCGAAGGAGAGCGTCGGGGGCGCCGAGGCGCCCACACAACATGGCGGCGCCCCCCGCCGCGCCGGCCTAGTGTGTGGGCCTCGGGCCCCCACCTGGCTTGCCCTTCTGGCTCCGTCAGTATTCTGGGAAAATAGGGCCTTTCGCATAAATTCCGAGGATTTTCCTGAAAGTTGGATTTCTGCACAAAAACGAGACACCAGAGCAATTCTGCTGAAAACAGCGTTAGTCCGTGTTAGTTGTATCCAAAATACACAAATTAGAGGCAAAACAATAGCAAAAGTGTTCGGGAAAGTAGATACGTTTTGGACGTATCAACTCCCCCAAGCTTAGCTTATTGCTTGTCCTCAAGCAATTCAGTTAACAACTGAGTGCGATAAAAGAACTTTCACGAACACATTTGTTCATATGATGTAAATATTCTCATGATATGGCAAGTGCTTAAGCAATTCATAATAAGGTACATGCAAATAAAGTCATCTAGTAACTGTGTCAATCATAAAAGAGATACCAACAAACTAATAACAAGCATCATGAAGCACTTCAATAAGCAGGATTGCAATGTTCATAAAAGGATATGATAAAGTGGTATCTCGCTTGCCTGTATTTGTAGCAAAACATAAATGCCCAGGCACCTCTGAAGTTCATAGAAAGACTAGAAGTAAATTTGTCAAAGATAAAAGCATCAAAGTTATACCACAACTGATCATATTTTGGGACAAGCATATTATACTAAGAATGACAGTCATGCTCTCAAGAAAGTGCTCAAAGAAAGGATGGTGACTCAACATAAAAGTAAAAGATTGACCCTTCGCAGAGGGAAGCAGGGATTAACATGTGCTAGAGCTTTTCATTTTTCAAAGACAGAAGTAAAATTATTTTGAGAGGTGTTTGTTGTTGTCAACGAATGATAGTGGGTACTCTAACCACCTCGCCAACCAGACTCTCAAGAGCGGCTCCCATGAAGGACGTTATCTCTACCAACAAGGTAGATCATCCCTCTTCTCTTTTGTTTACACATGTATTTTAGTTTCATTATGGATGACACTCCCCCAACCTTTGCTTACACAAGCCATGGCTAACCGAATCCTCGGGTGCCTTCCAACATTCACATACCATGGGGAAGTGTCTATTTGCAGGTTAAGTTGCTTACTGATGAATCAGAGCAAAACACGTGAAGAGAATTATTAATGAAGGTTGATTAATTGGGGCTGGGAACCCCGTTGCCAGCTCTTTTTGCAAATTTATTGGATAAGCGGATGTTCCACTAGTCCATTGGTGAAAGTCTGTCCGGAGTAAATGACAAGGTTGAAAGATAAAACACCACATATTTCCTCATGAGCTATAAAACATTAACACAAATTGAGAAGTAGTTTGAAGGTTTAAAGGTAGCACATGAGAATTTACTTGAATGGTTTGAAATGCCATGCATAGGTATTTATGGTGGACACTTTGGAATACTTGGTTTTCAGGTGTTTGGAAGCACGAGCAGCGTTCCCGCTCAGTACAAGTGGAGGCTAGCAATAGACTGGGAAGCGACAATCAAGAGAGCAATAACTGTCATAATCATGCTTGCGGCAAAATAAAATTAACGGAGGCATAAAAGTGATACAAGAACTCTGAAGCAAAGTAAATCATCGAGGCTTAATTGACTTTTGTTTAGTCATATGCATGCGTGAGCATGTGCCAAGTCGATTCAAGTGAATTATTCAGAGGAGGATACCACAATGTCATACCGATCTATGAATAAAACAATGCAAGCAAATATCCATGACATGCTACTCATTATTAATAGATTGGAACTAATCATGAGAGATCATAAACTACTAGACTTTCATTAAATGACATATACCTCACATGAACCAACTAAGCATGCTCACATGGATGAGTATATGTACAAAAATGAAAACAAATAGAGTTCATACCAGCCTCTCACCACAGTCAAATTGCCGTAGATCGTCATTATTGCCTTTCACTTGTGCAGCTTGAATAATAATATGGAATGAAACCAAGCTCCAACCACCGGAGACCTCTGAACTCCCTAATAAACTTTACAAAACCAAAGAAGAACAACAAATATTTTTGGTGTTTTCGGGTTAGAAACAAGAACAAAAGGAAACAAGAAAACAAAGCAAAATCTTTTTGGGTTTTCTCATAGCAAACTAACGATAGCAAATAAAGTAAAATAAGAGCAAAGAACCAAATAAACAAATGGTGAAGAGAAACAACAGAAATATTTTTGGTATTTTTGTGTTTTAGGAAAGAAACAAAGCGAAAACAATAGAATGCAAACTAAAAGAAACACAGAAAAGCAGGATGGCAGAAATCTGCCAAAACCTGACAGCAGTACAGAAATCGAAATTAACAAAAATCTTCCATTGCTCAGCTCAAAAAGTGTTCAACTAATTAAAGTTAGATAACAACCTGGGGCACATGCTCAAAAATTTGCAACTCAAAATAACGTTCTGGCTGTGCGTACGATTTTTTTTGGTTACAGCCCAGAATCTGTTTTTGGACAGCACTTCCCCAAATATCATCTTCCTCTCATTAGAAAACCACTCTAAGAAACTAAACGAGTATGTACAAGTATCCAGCAACCATAATATGCAAAGAATGAGTGATGCCGGTATACCTCCCCCAAGCTTAGGCTTTTGGCCTAAGTGGAGTTCATTCCCAACGAGGGTCGGGGTTCCACGCCGGTGGATCGTACATGGAGTGATAATAAGGCCCCTGCGCAGAAGAATGTCGTGGAGGCTCCACATGACCATAATGTTGATATGAAGAGCTTGCTGCATCGGATGAAGAGTCGGGGTGCTCCCTGATACGTCTCCAACGTATCGATAATTTCTTCTGTTCCATGCTACTTTATTGATGATACCTACATGTTTTATGCACATTATATGTCGTATTTACGCATTTTCTAGAACTAACCTATTAACAAGATGCCGAAGAGCCAGTTGCTGTTTTCTGCTGTTTTTGGTTTCAGAAATCCTAGAAAGGAAATATTCTCGGAATCGGACGAAATAAAGACCCAACATCCTATTTTTCCCGGATGCTTCCAGAGCACCGAAGAAGGGCCAGAGGGGCCAGGAGGGCCCCACCCCACACGGCGCGGCCAAGGGGTGGGCGCGCCCTATGGTGTGGGCACCCCGTGGCCCCTCCGACTCCGTCTCTTCGCCTATTTAGTCGTCCCTGACCTAAAAACACCGATACGGAAGACGAAACCCGAGAAAACCTTCCAGCCGCCGCCATCGCGAAATCAAGATTCGGGGGACAGAAGTCTGTTCCGGCACCCGCCGGAGCGGGGAATTGCCCCCGAGTCATCTCCACCGCCGTCTTCACCGCCATCTTCACCGCCATCGCTGTCTCCATGATGAGGAGGGAGTAATTCACCCCCGGGCTGAGGGCTCCGATGTAGCTATGTGGTTCATCTCTCTTTATGTGATCTAGTTGAATATCATCTATGTGCTACTCTAGTGATGTTATTAAAGTAGTTTTATTCCTCCTACACGGTGTAATGGTGACAGTGTGTGCACTCGTGTTAGTACTTGGCGTAGGCTATGATTATGATCTCTTGTAGATTATGAAGTTAACTATTACTATGATGGTATTGATGTGATCTATTCCTCCTAACTGGCGTGAAGGTGACAGTGTGCATGCTATGTTAGTACTTGGTTTAGTCGTGTTGATCTTTCATGCACTCTAAGGTTATTTAAATATGAACATTGAATTGTGGAGCTTGTTAACTCCGGCATTGAGGGTTCGTGTAATCCTACGCAATGTGTTCATCATCCAACAAAAGGGTGTAGAGTAGTCCTATTATGTGATCATTGTTGAGAGTGTCCACTAGTGAAAGCAGGATCCCTAGGCCTTGCTTCCAAGCATCGAATCTCCGTTTGTTTACTGTTTTGTTGCATGTTTACTCGCTGCCATATTTTATTCAGATTGCTATTACCACTCATATACATCCATATTACTTGTATTTCACTATCTCTTCGCCGAACTAGTGCACCTATACACCTGACAAGTGTATTAGGTGTGTTGGGGACACAAGAGACTTCTTGCTTTGTGGTTGCAGGGTTGCTTGAGAGGGATATCTTTGACCTCTTCCTCCCTGAGTTCGATAAACCTTGGGTAATCCACTTAAGGGAAACTTGCTGCTGTTCTACAAACCTCTACTCTTGGAGGCCCAACACTGTCTACAAGAATAGAAGCACCCGTAGACATCAAGCACTTTTCTGGCGCCGTTGCCGGGGAGGAAAGGTAAAAGGCACTCATACTTCGGTTCCAGGTAACAGTACTTTTCTGGCGCCATTGTGTGTGTGCTCGAAGCTATTTCCTTTAGATCCTGCAATTGCATCTTTTTGTTTCTTGTTTTTATTTTCACTAGTTAGGCATAATGGAAAACAACAAAAAAATTGGTGAGCTTTTTAATCTTTTTCCTAATTTAGAATTGTTTGATACGAAAATTAAAAAACTATTGAACCTTATTTACATGATAGTAGCAATGTTATTAGTATGAATGCAATTACTGCTAATGCTATGAAGAAGTCTAAGCTTGGGGAAGCTAGTTTACATAAAAATAATCTTTTTTGCTCCTCCGCTTTGGAAGAAATATTTTGCTCTGATGATGCTTTATCTCCCATATGCGATAACTCTAATGATGCTTCTGATATTTTAAATCCACCTGCTGAAAGTATTCCGTATAAAATACCTATGGAAATTATTGAACGTGTTATGGATAACCGCTATGAAGGGGATGGAACTGTCCATCCTAGGAATCATTTACTGTTTTTGCATGAATTATGCGGGTTATTCAAGTGTGCAGGTATTTCAATGGATGAAGTTAGGAAGAAATTATTTGTTATGTCGCTATCTGGTGAAGCGGCGCATTGGTATAAACTGCTGAAGGACGGGCGCTCTCTTGATTGGAAGGATATTGTGCCTCTATTTTATTCCAAGTTCTATCCTCCAAGTGAAATTCACAAAGATCGAAACCATATATATAATTTCTGGCCTCATGATGGAGAGAGTATTGCCCAAGCATGGGAGAGGTTGAAGTCTTTAATGCTCAAATGCCCCAATCATGAGCTTCCAGGTAATATCATTATTGATAATTTCTATGCAAGACTTTCTTTTCAAGATAAGACCTTGCTGGATACTACTTGTTCTGGATCATTCACGCGCAACAAAGAAGAGTTTAAAAGGGACCTTCTTGATCGGATTAAGGAGAACGCTGAAGATTGGGAGAACGACAAAGGTAAAGAGTCAGGTATAAATTATGATTATGAATGCATTGAAACTTTTATGGATAGTGGTAAATTTCGAAATATGAGTGCTACTTATGGTCTTGACTCTCAAGTTGCTGCAAATCTTTATAAAGCTTTTGCTTCTCACATTGAATTGCCTAGGAAGAATTTTGATAAGTATCATGAACCTTTTAAAGACGCTTGCATGAAGGATGAAACTGTTATTAATGATTGCAATGAACATGTTGAAACTTCTGAAAATGCTATTTCCTATAAGCATGTTAATTTTTGTGGAATGCATAGACCTTGTGGAATTAATAAAATAGAAGATGAATATTGTATCCATCACAGAAATGAAAAAACTAGAAAGTGGTCTAGAGCTCTAGATGATCTTGGAGAAAAAGTGTGTGCCCTCTATCCTTTTATTTGTGAACTTTGCCATAGAGTTGGTCATTTTAATTTTCAATGCTCCTCCAATGATAATTCGAACCCCATGAGTGCTGCAAATTTGTATTGTGATGATGAAATTATTCCTAATCAGCATGATGAACTTACCTTATTTTTGAAGTGTGAAGAGTTGTCAAGAAAAATTTCTTTGTTAAATATTAACGATCTTGATATTGATGATGTCCTGCATGGGTGTCTTTCTTATTGCATTAATAATTGCCATACAAATACTTACATACAGAATATTTTAGAAGATGACACCTTGCCAAAATATGATAGGACCGCTGTGTGTTTTCAATTAATTAATGAAAAGGAGGGATCCTCCCAAGTTTCTTCTATTGTTTTTGAAAGTAAATCAGGTTATGCGGACAAGCCACCCTTCAAGCCTCTTCCTCCTAAAGAAGGGAACGAGGAGAAGGAAAAGAAGAAGAAGAAGAAGAAGAAGAAGAAGAAGAAGAAGGAGAATAAAGAGAAAGAGGCAATGGCATATCCCCGCGTGTATGAGGTAACAATAGGTAACCGTAAGTATGTTGCGCCTAATGATTATTATGATAATGAATCTGAGTACGATGATCTTCCTATACCCTTTACCCATATTAGTGATCATGATTTGGATGAGCACACTGCCTTTGATATTGAAAATCTCTTTGGTACTGATTATGAAAGTAATGATGATAGCATTATTCATGTCCCCTTAAACGATGATATTGAAAGCTCTAAGCTTGGGGATGTTGTGCTTGAAGATCCTGTATTTGAGACCTCTACTTTTAGTGAAAATGATGATATTACATATTCTGGTTTAGATAATTGCTATAGAGATGTATATGACACATGTTACAATTATCCTTATGAAACTTGTCATAGTTATGATGGGCTTGCCAAAAACCATTCCCTTAGTATGCAACTTGTTTACCATGTTCAAATTCTTGATAATAATCCTGCTCCAATTACTATTAATGAGAAGAGTTTTTCTTATGACAAAAATAATGATACCTTTATGCATATGAACCATGATAAGAATGTTTTAAGTGATGGTTATATTGTGGATTTCATCAATGATGCTACTGAAAGTTATTATGAGAGAGGGAAACATGGTTATATTCATCTTAATAATATTAAGTTTCCCCTCTTTATGTTGAGAATCTTGAAGTTACTCGTGTTTTATCCTCTTATGCTTGTCAATTTGTTCTTCATGAATTCATTTGTGTACAAGATTCCTCTGCATAGGAAGCATGTTAGGCTTAAACGTGTTTTGAATTTGCCTCTTGAAGCTCTCTTTTGCTTCAAATACTATTTCTTGCGGGTGCATCACCAAAATTGCTGAGCCCATCTTAATGGCTATAAAGAAAGAACTTCTTGGGAGATAACCCATGTACTACAGTACTTTGTTTTATATTTGAGTCTTGGAAGTTGTTTACTACTGTAGCAACCTCTCCTTATCATGTTTTTGTGCCAAGTAAAGTTTCTATGTTAAAGTTGATGTTATATTTGGGATCGCTGCGCAGAAACAGCATTGCTGTCTGTCACGAATTCTGGCACAAGTATCTGTAGAAAATTCGAAAAATCTGCCAATTTACGAGAGTGATCCTCAGATATGTACGCAACTTTCATTAGTTTTGAGTTTTTCCGTTTGAGCAAGTCTGGTGCCATTTTAAAATTCGTCTTTGCGGACTGTTCTGTTTTTGACAGATTCTGCCTTTTATTTCGCATTGCCGCTTTTGTTAAGTTGAATGAGTTTATTTGTTCCATTAACTTTCAGAAGTTATGTGCAATGTCCAGAAGTGTTAAGAAAATGATTGTGTCACCTCTGAACATGTGGATTTTTGATTATGCACTAACCCTCTAATGAGTTTGCTTGAAGTTTGGTGTGAAGGAAGTTTTCAAGGGTCAAGAGAGGAGGATGATATACTACGATCAAGAAGAATGAAAATTCTAAGCTTGGGGATGCCCCGGTGGTTCATCCCTGCATATTTTAAGAAGACTCAAGCATCTAAGCTTGGGGATGCCCAAGGCATCCCCTTCTTCATCGACAAATTATCAGGGTCCTTCTCTTGAAACTATATTTTTATCCCATCACATCTTATGTACTTTACTTGGAGCGTCTGTATGTTTTTGTTTTTGTTTTTTTTGTTTGAATAAATGATTGTTTGGGAGAGAGACACGTTCCGCTGGTTCGTATGAACACATGTGTTCTTAGCTTTTAATTTTCATGGCGAAGGTTGAAACTGCTTCGTTAATTGTTATATGGTTGGAAATGGGAAATGCTACATGTAGTAATTGGTATAATGTCTTGAATAATGTGATACTTGGCAATTGTTGTGCTCATATAGATCTTGTTTAAGCTCTTGCATCATGTACCTTGTACCCATTAATGAATAATTACATAGAGCTTGTTAAAATTTGGTTTGCATGATTGGTCTCTCTAAGTCTAGATATTTTATGGTTGAGGTGTTTGAACAACAAGGAGACGATGTAAAGTCTTATAATGGTTACAATATGTTTATATGTGAGTCTTGCTGCACCATTTTATACTTGAGTTTGCTTCAAATAACCTTGCTAGCCTAAACCTTGTATAGAGAGGGAATACTTCTCATGCATCCAAATACTTGAGCCAATATTCATGCCATTTGTGTCCACCATACCTACCTACTACATGGTATTTCTCCGCCATTCCAAAGTAAATTGCTTGAGTGCTACCTTTAAACAATTCAAAAGTTATTACCTCTTATTTGTGTCAATGTTTTATAGCTCATGAGGAAGTATGTGGTGTTTATCTTTCAATCTTGTTGGGCAACTTTCACCAATGGACTAGTGGCTTCATCCGCTTATCCAATAATTTTGCAAAAAGAGCTGGCAATGGGATTCCCAGTCCCAAATTAATTAACAAAAATAGACACTCCTCCATGGTATGTGATTGTTGGACGGCACCCGAAGGATTCGGTTAGCCATGGCTTGAGAAAGCAAAGGTGGGGAGGAGTGTCATCTAAATAAAACTAAAATAAAAAGGCACTCCTTCATGGTATGAGATTGTTGGCAGGCACCCGAGGATTCGGTTAGCCATGGTTTGTGAAAGAAAGGTTGGAAGGAGTGCCACCCAAAAATAAAATAAAATGGGAGCCGCTCTTTGAAGGTTTGTCTGGCAAGGGGGTTAGAGTGCCCACTACCATTCGTTGACAACAACAAACACCTCTCAAAACTTTACTTTTATGCTCTCTATATGTTTTCAAAATCAAATCTCTAGCACAAATATAGCAATCGATGCTTTCCTCTTTGAAGGGCCATTCTTTTACTTTATTGTTGAGTCAGTTTACCTATTCTTTCTATCTTAGAAGCAAACACTTGTGTAAATTGTGTGCATTGATTCTTACATGTTTACCTATTGCACTTGTTATATTACTTTGTGTTGACAATTATCCATGAGATTGATGCGCGTAAATGTACACGTCCGTTGGGAACCCCAAGAGGAAGGTATGATGCGCACAGTGGCAAGTTTTCCCTCAGAAAGAAACCAAGGTTTAATCGAACCAGGAGGAGCCAAGAAGCACGTTGAAGGTTGATGGTGGCGAAATGTGATGCGGCGCAACAACAGGGATTCCGGCGCCAACGTGGAATCTGCACAACAAAACCAAAGTACTTTGCCCCAACGAAACAGTGAGGTTGTCAATCTCACCGGCTTGCTGTAACAAAGGATTAAACGTATCGAGTGGAAGATGTTTGCAAAGAAAACAAAAAACACAATTGCAGTAGATTGTATGCTATGTAAAGAATAGGACCGGGGTCCACAGTTCACTAGAGGTGTCTCTCCCATAAGATAAAAGCATGTTGGGTGAACAAATTACAGTCGGGCAATTGACAAATAGAGAAAGACATAACAATGCATATACATGATATGATAAATATAGTGAGATTTAATTGGGCATTACGACAAAGTACATAGACCGCCATCCAACTGCATCTATGCCTAAAAAGTCCACCTTCAGGTTATCGTCCGAACCCCATTCAGTATTAAGTTGCTAAGCAACAGACAATTGCATTAAGTATGGTGCGTAATGTAATCGACAACTACATCCTTAGACATAGAATCAATGTTTTATCCCTAGTGGCAACAGCACATCCACAACCTTAGAACTTTCTGTCACTGTCCTAGATTCAATGGAGGCATGAACCCACTATCGAGCATAAATACTCCCTCTTGGAGTTAAGAGTACAAACTTGGCCAGAGCCTCTACTAATAACGGAGAGCATGCAAGATCATAAACAACACATAAACAATAGATTGATAATCACCATAATCATAGTACTCTCTATCCATCGGATCCCGACAAACACAACATATAGAATTACAGATAGATGATCTTGATCATGTTAGGCAGCTCACAAGATCCAACAATGAAGCACAACAAGGAGAAGACGACCATCTAGCTACTGCTATGGACCCATGGTCCAGGGGTGAACTACTCACTCATCACTCCGGAGGCGATCATGGCGATGAAGAGTCCTCCGGGAGATGAATCCCCTCCCAGGTGCCGGAGGCGATCTCCTGAATCCCCCGAGATGGGATTCGCGGCGGCGGCGTCTCTGGAAGGTTTTCCGTATCGTGGCTCTCGGTACTGGGGTTTTCGCGACGAGACTTTAAGTAGGCGGAAGGGCAACGCGGGGGCCACACACGAGGCCCAGGGGGTAGGGCCGCGGCCGGGCTTGGGCCGCGCCGCCCGTCCCCTGGCTGCCTCGTGGCCCCACTTCGTTATCTCTTCGGTCTTCTGGAAGCTTCGTGGAAAAATAGGACCCTGGGCGAAAGTTTCGTCCAATTCCGAGAATATTTCCTTACTAGGATTTCTGAAACCAAAAACAGAAGAAAACAGCAACTGGCTCTTCGGCGTCTTGTTAATAGGTTAGTTCCAGAAAATGCATAAATATGACATATAATGTGCATAAAACATGTAGGTATCATCAATAAAGTAGCATGGAACATAAGAAATTATCGATACGTTGGAGACGTATCAGCATCCCCAAGCTTAGTTATGCTCGTCCCGAGCAGGTAAAACGATAACAAAGATAATTTCTGAAGTGACATGCCATCATAATCTTGATCATACTATTTGTAAACATATGTAATGAATGCAGCGATCAAAACAAAAGTAATGACATGAGTAAACAAGTGAATCATATGACAAAGACTTTTCATGAATAGTACTTCAAGACAAGCATCAATAAGTCTTGCATAAGAGTTAACTCATAAAGCAATAAATCGAAGTAAAGGTGTTGAAGCAACACATAGGAAGATTAAGTTTCAGCGGTTGCTTTCAACTTATAACATGTATATCTCATGGATATTGTCAACATAAAGTAGTATAACAAGTGCAATATGCAAGTATGTAGGAATCAATGCACAGTTCACACAAGTGTTTGCTTCTTAAGGTGGAAGGAGATAGGTAAACTGAATCAACATAAAAGTAAAAGAATGGTCCTTCAAAGAGGAAAGCATCGATTGCTGTATTTGTGCTAGAGCTTTTATTTTGAAAACATGAAACAATTTTGTCAACGGTAGTAATAAAGCATATGAGTTATGTAAATTATATCTTACAA
The DNA here is from genome assembly GCA_030979885.1 of Lolium multiflorum. Classification (NCBI taxonomy): domain Eukaryota; kingdom Viridiplantae; phylum Streptophyta; class Magnoliopsida; order Poales; family Poaceae; genus Lolium; species Lolium multiflorum. The sequence continues at coordinate 140,093,002 of CM061753.1, read as the reverse complement.
GTTGCAAGCCTCATGCATAGTATACTAATAGTGTCCGCACCTCGTCCTACTTAGCTTGGACTACCGGGTCTTTGCATGCCATGTTTCAACCAAGTGTCACAAAGGGGTACCTCCATGCCGCCTGTACAAAGGTCTAAGGAGAATGCTCGCATTTTGGATTTCTCGCTTTTGATTATTCTCAACTTAGACATCCATACCGGGACAACATGGACAACAGATAATGGACTCCTCTTTAATGCATAAGCATGTAGCAATGATTATTATTCTCATATGAGATTGAGGATATATGTCCAAAACTGAAACTTCAACCATGATTCATGGCTTTAGTTAGCGGCCCAATGTTCTTCTCTAACAATTTTGCATGCTCCAACCACTAAAATGATAGATCCTTCAGACAAGACGGACATGCATAGCAACTCACATGATATTCAACAATAGTTGATGGCGTTCCCCAGAAGCATGGTTATCGCACAACAAGCAACTTAATAAAAGATAAAGTGCATAAGTACATATTCAATACTACGATAGTTTTTAAGGCTATTTTGTCCCATGAGCTATATATTGCAAAGGTAAATGATGGAATTTTAAAGGTAGCACTCAAGCAATTTACTTTGGAATGGCGGAGAAATACCATGTAGTAGGTAGGTATGGTGGACACAAATGGCATAGTGGTTGGCTCAAGGATTTTGGATGCATGAGAAGTATTCCCTCTCGATACAAGGTTTAGGCTAGCAAGGTTATTTGAAGCAAACTCAAGGATGAACCGGTGCAGCAAAACTCACATAAAAGACATATTGTAAACATTATAAGACTCTACACCGTCTTCCTTGTTGTTCAAAACTCAATACTAGATGTTATCTAGACCTTAGAGAAACCAAATATGCAAATCAAATTTTAGCAAGCTCTATGTATTTCTTCATTAATGGGTGCAAAGCATATGATGCAAGAGCTTAAACATGAGCACAACAATTGCCAAGTATCACATTATCCAAGACATTTTAGAATTACTACATGTAGCATTTTCCAATTCCAACCATATAACAATTTAACGAAGAAGAAACTTCGCCATGAACATTATGAGTAAAGCCTAAGGACACATGTGTCCATATGCAACAGCGGAGCGTGTCTCTCTCCCACAAAGTGAATGCTAGGATCCATTTTATTCAAACAAAAACAAAAACAAAAACAAACCGACGCTCCAAGTAAAGAACACAAGATGTGATTGAATAAAAATATAGTTTCAGGGGAGGAACCTGATGATGTTGTCGATGAAGAAGGGGATGCCTTGGGCATCCCCAAGCTTAGACGCTTGAGTCTTCTTAGAATATGCAGGGGTGAACCACGGGGGCATCCCCAAGCTTAGAGCTTTCACTCCTCTTGATCATAGTATATCATTCTCCTCTCTTGACCCTTGAAAACTTCCTTCACACCAAACTTCAAGCAAACTCATTAGAGGGTTAGTGCACAATTAATAATTCACTCATTCAGAGTGACACAATCATTATTTTCACTTCTGGACATTGCATAAAGCTACTGGACATTAATGGATCAAAGAAATAAATCCAACATAGCAAAAGAGGCAATGCGAAATAAAAGGCAGAATCTGTCAAAAACAGAACAGTCCGTAAAGACGAATTTAAAGCTGGCACCAGACTTGCTCAAATGGAAAAACTCAAAACTAATGAAAGTTGCGTACATATCTGAGGATCACGCTCGTAAATTGGCAGATTTTTTCGAATTTTCTACAGAGGCCTGTGCCCAGATTCGTGACAGACAGCAATGCTGTTTCTGCGCAGCGATCCCAAATATAACATCAACTTTGACATAGAAACTTTACTTGGCACAAAAACATGATAAGGAGAGGTTGCTACAGTAGTAAACAACTTCCAAGACACAAATATAAAACAAAGTACTGTAGTAAAAAAACACATGGGTTATCTCCCAAGAAGTTCTTTCTTTATAGCCATTAAGATGGGCTCAGCAGTTTTAATGATGATGCTCTCATGAAAATAGACAATGAAGCAAAAGAGAACATCAAGAGGCAAATTCAAAACAAATTTAAGCCTAACATGCTTCCTATGAAAAGGAATCTTGTAAATAGACAAGTTCAAGAAGCATAATGCAACAAGCATAGAAAGATAAAACAAGTGTAGCTTAAAAAATTTCAGCACATAGAGAGACATTTTAGTAACATGAAAATTTCTATAACCATATTTTCCTCTCTCATAATAACTTTCAGTAGCAACATGAGCAAACTCAACAATATAACTATCACATAAAGCATTCTTGTCATGAGCTACATGCATAAAATCATTACTCTCCACATAAGCATAATCATTACTATTAATTGTAGTGGGAGCAAATTCAATAAAATAACTATCATTATTCTCATCACCATAATCATCATATATAGGAGGCATATTGTAATCATAATTAATTTTCTCCTCAATAGTAGGTGGACTGAAAATATCATATTCATCATTGCAAGCATCATATATAGGAGGTAAAGTATCATCCAAGTAAATTTTCTCCTCCATGCTTGGGGGACTAAAAATATCACAACCAGCTTCCCCAAGCTTAAATTCTTCCATAGCTTTAGCAATAATGGTGTTCAAAGAGTTCATGCTAATAACATTGCTACAACTATTTTGCAAACAAAGTTCCATGGGTTTTTTAATTTTCTCTTCAAACACATCATGTCCTAACTCAAGATAAATACTATAAAGATCTCTAATTTTTTTGTTGTTTTCCATTAAGCCTAACTAGTGAAAATAAAAACAAGTACAGGACTAGACATGATAACAAAATAAATTAAATGCAAGTAACTAATTTTTTTGTGTTTTGTTTAGGTGCAGCAAACAAAGTAGTAAATAAAATAAAGCAAGACAAAAACAAAGTAAAGAGATTGAGAAGTGGAGACTCCCCTTGCAGCGTGTCTTGATCTCCCCGGCAACGGCGCCAGAAAACAGGCTTGATGCGCGTAAATGTACACGTCCGTTGGGAACCCCAAGAGGAAGGTATGATGCGCACAGTGGCAAGTTTTCCCTCAGAAAGAAACCAAGGTTTAATCGAACCAGGAGGAGCCAAGAAGCACGTTGAAGGTTGATGGTGGCGAAATGTGATGCGGCGCAACAACAGGGATTCCGGCGCCAACGTGGAATCTGCACAACAAAACCAAAGTACTTTGCCCCAACGAAACAGTGAGGTTGTCAATCTCACCGGCTTGCTGTAACAAAGGATTAAACGTATCGAGTGGAAGATGTTTGCAAAGAAAACAGTAAAACACAATTGCAGTAGATTGTATGCTATGTAAAGAATAGGACCGGGGTCCACAGTTCACTAGAGGTGTCTCTCCCATAAGATAAAAGCATGTTGGGTGAACAAATTACAGTCGGGCAATTGACAAATAGAGAAAGACATAACAATGCATATACATGATATGATAAATATAGTGAGATTTAATTGGGCATTACGACAAAGTACATAGACCGCCATCCAACTGCATCTATGCCTAAAAAGTCCACCTTCAGGTTATCAAAACCCCATTCAGTATTAAGTTGCTAAGCAACACAATTGCATTAAGTATGGTGCGTAATGTAATCGACAACTACATCCTTAGACATAGAATCAATGTTTTATCCCTAGTGGCAACAGCACATCCACAACCTTAGAACTTTCTGTCACTGTCCCAGATTCAATGGAGGCATGAACCCACTATCGAGCATAAATACTCCCTCTTGGAGTTAAGAGTACAAACTTGGCCAGAGCCTCTACTAATAACGGAGAGCATGCAAGATCATAAACAACACATAAACAATAGATTGATAATCACCATAATCATAGTACTCTCTATCCATCGGATCCCGACAAACACAACATATAGAATTACAGATAGATGATCTTGATCATGTTAGGCAGCTCACAAGATCCAACAATGAAGCACAACAAGGAGAAGACGACCATCTAGCTACTGCTATGGACCCATGGTCCAGGGGTGAACTACTCACTCATCACTCCGGAGGCGATCATGGCGATGAAGAGTCCTCCGGGAGATGAATCCCCTCTCGGCAGGGTGCCGGAGGCGATCTCCGAATCCCCCGAGATGGGATTCGCGGCGGCGGCGTCTTTGGAAGGTTTTCCGTATCGTGGCTCTCGGCGGGGTTTTCGCGACGGAGACTTTAAGTAGGCGGAAGGGCAACGCGGGGGGCCACACGAGGGGCCCAGGGGTAGGGCCGCGCGCCAAGGCTTGGGCCGCGCCGCCCTGTCCCCTGGCTGCCTCGTGGCCCCACTTCGTTATCTCTTCGGTCTTCTGGAAGCTTCGTGGAAAAATAGGACCCTGGGCGAAAGTTTCGTCCAATTCCGAGAATATTTCCTTACTAGGATTTCTGAAACCAAAAACAGCAGAAAAACAACTGGCTCTTCGGCGTCTTGTTAATAGGTTAGTTCCAGAAAATGCATAAATATGACATATAATGTGCATAAAACATGTAGGTATCATCAATAAAGTAGCATGGAACATAAGAAATTATCGATACGTTGGAGACGTATCAGAGATATACATGTTAAAGTTGAAAGCAACCACTGAAACTTATATCTTCCTTTGTGTTGTTTCAAAGCTTTCTACTAAGAATTTATTGCTTATGAGTTAACTCTTATGCAAGACTTATTGATGCTTGTCTTGAAAGTATTATTCATGAAAAGTCTTTGTTATATGATTCATTTGTTTACTCATTATCTTCGTCATTGCTTCGAATCTCTGCATTCATCTCATGTGCTTTTTAATAGTATGATCAAGGTTATGATGGCATGTCACTTCAGAAATTATCTTTGTTATTGTTTTACCTGCTCGGGACGAGCAGAACTAAGCTTGGGGATGCTTGATACGTCTCCAACGTATCGATGATTTCTTATGTTCCATGCTACTTTATTGATGATACCTACATGTTTTATGCACATTATATGTCGTATTTACGCATTTTCTGGAACTAACCTATTAACAAGATGCCGAAGAGCCAGTTGTTGTTTTCTGCTGTTTTTGGTTTCAGAAATCCTAGAAAGGAAATATTCTCGGAATCGGACGAAATAAAGACCCAACATCCTATTTTTCCCGGACGCTTCCAGAGCACCGAAGAAGGGCCAGAGGGGAGCCAGGAGGGCCCCACCCCACAGGGCGGCGCGGCCAAGGGGGGTGGTGTGGGCACCCCGTGGCCCCTCCGACTCCGTCTCTTCGCCTATTTAGTCGTCCCTGACCTAAAAACACCGATACAGAAGACGAAACCCGAGAAAACCATCTAGAGCCGCCGCCATCGCGAAATCAATATTCGGGGGACAGAAGTCTCTGACCGCCGAGCGGGAATTGCCCCGAGTCATCTCCACCGGTCTTCACCGCCATCTTCACCGCCATCGCTGTCTCCATGATGAGGAGGGAGTAATTCACCCCCGGGGCTGAGGGCTCCGCTGTAGCTATGTGGTTCATCTCTCTCTTTATGTGATCTAGTTGAATATCATCTATGTGCTACTCTAGTGATGTTATTAAAGTAGTTTTATTCCTCCTACACGGTGTAATGGTGACAGTGTGTGCACTCGTGTTAGTACTTGGCGTAGGCTATGATTATGATCTCTTGTAGATTATGAAGTTAACTATTACTATGATGGTATTGATGTGATCTATTCCTCCTAACTGGCGTGAAGGTGACAGTGTGCATGCTATGTTAGTACTTGGTTTAGTCGTGTCGATCTTTCATGCACTCTAAGGTTATTTAAATATGAACATTGAATTGTGGAGCTTGTTAACTCCGGCATTGAGGGTTCGTGTAATCCTACGCAATGTGTTCATCATCCAACAAAAGGGTGTAGAGTAGTCCTATTATGTGATCATTGTTGAGAGTGTCCACTAGTGAAAGCAGGATCCCTAGGCCTTGCTTCCAAGCATCGAATCTCCGTTTGTTTACTGTTTTGTTGCATGTTTACTCGCTGCCATATTTTATTCAGATTGCTATTACCACTCATATACATCCATATTACTTGTATTTCACTATCTCTTCGCCGAACTAGTGCACCTATACACCTGACAAGTGTATTAGGTGTGTTGGGGACACAAGAGACTTCTTGCTTTGTGGTTGCAGGGTTGCTTGAGAGGGATATCTTTGACCTCTTCCTCCCTGAGTTCGATAAACCTTGGGTAATCCACTTAAGGGAAACTTGCTGCTGTTCTACAAACCTCTGCTCTTGGAGGCCCAACACTGTCTACAAGAATAGAAGCACCCGTAGACATCACTCCCGACCTCCTCCGTGCCGTCCCTTGCATGATGGACTTCTCTTTCTATGTACGCATTTAGCTCATTTTCTGTGATCGACCACCCTTTCCTGGCATCAAGGTTAAGCAGAACAGGTGCAGGCAATCGTACTAGTTTTTCAATTTTCTTAGTTATTCTCCAATTTTTCTTATACAAAGTTATCCTATAATACAGGTTGTTCAAATTAGATGCATCTGAAATAAACTCATGTTTAATCATGGAAACAACATCAAGTTTCTCCATGGAAAGCGGAATATCTAGATGGTGAGGTTCTACACCATGCATAGCTAATAAGCGAGAGGCGATAAGACCTCCACAAATTCCTCCCTTCTCACGGTTAGTAGCAAGTCTACAAGCTATTAAAGCACCCAAATTATAAGTCCTATCCTGTTGCAAAGCAGCAGCTAAGAAAGCCATATCTTGGACAGACAACTTACTTGCATTCTTTCTAGCAAGAACGCACTTTGTAACGAAATAAGCAAAGTAGCGGATAGCTGGGAGTTGAATGCTACTGATCTTACCACCATCATCGGAGAAGCTTCTCCCATGACAAATCATTGTATAAAGATTCGAGAGCTCCCGCGGCGTTCCCCTGACCTTCTCACAGGATCCCCACTGCGGCACTCTAATTGCTGCACAAAAATCACTAAAGGGCAAGTTGATAGTTTTGTTATAAATCTTGTATCGGACCATGGGGTTAGTTTGAGACCGATGAAATTCGAAATCCTGCACAACCGACACCGTTAGTTTAGCATATTGGTAAGGTTCACCAACAGTAAAACCTTCCAACCCTGCATTGGAAATCAGTGTTTGAACATCTTGCAGGATTCCTGCATTCCGCATAAAATCAGTACATGGGTAATAAGAGGGGTATACTCCCTCTTCGCGGTGAACTCTCATGACTTGTTGCACCTCCAATTCTTGTTGGTTTAGTTGGTGCATACTTCCTTCCATTTTCTGAAATTTTTCAACAATCATTATAAAATTTGATTTCAAGATGTATAATTGAGGGGAACTACTATAGGAACTTGCTAGAGTACTAAACATGCATCAAAACTAGTTTCTACCACTTAGAACAAGCATGCAAGCTCACTAAACATGTTACCTACAACAGCAAAATATTCAATATATACTCAACCAAACAAAATTCTAATTGGACAATCAAAGGAGTCACATACCGGAGAGCAAATGTGCCAAATTTCAGACAGAAATCTGGGCTGAGCAAAGAGATCGAGAAATCGCGAGTTCTTGAGCAGAAACGCGAGTGAGAGAAAGTGAGTACGAGTTTTTTCGGGAGAGAGAGTGCAGTGAGTGAAAAAGATGATGGAGTGGGTGAAAGGATCGTATGCCGCACCTAGAGGGGGGGGGGTGAATAGGTGCTAACCAATTTTTAGTTCTTTTTCAATTTAGGTTTGACACAAAGGTAAATTCTCTAGATATGCAACTAAGTGAATTTACCTATATGACAAGGTTATCAACTAAGCAAGATATAGCTACGCAATATATAGGAGATAGAGTGGGATAGAGGTAACCGAGAGTGTAGCACGCGTTGACACGGAGATGATTCCCGTAGTTCCCTTCCTTTGCAAGAAGGTACGTCTACGTTTGGAGGAGTGTGGTTGCTACGCAAGCCAAACCAACAGCCACGAAGGCTTCACTCAGATCTCCTGTGAGCAACGCCACGAAGGCCTAGCCCACTTCCACTAAGGGATTTCCTCGAGGCGGAAACCGGGCCTTTACAAGGTTCTTGGGGCACACATCCACAACTGAATTGGAGGCTCCCAAATCTGTAACAATACAACAATCAACAACAACACATCAACAACAAATCAACTAGGGAACCAAATAGGAACACTAGCATGAGATCCCTCAAACAAGTGAGGGGGAAATGAAGAACGCTTCGGTGAGGATGTAGATCGGTGGCTTCTCCTTCGAATCCCCAAAGATCAAGAGCTTTGGTTGGGGGAGGAAGGAGATCTTGCAAATCTTGTGTTTCTTGAGGTGGCTCTAATGGTGGTGTAGCTTGGCAGAATTCTTGAGCAATGATTGAGCAAAGAGGTAAGGAAGAAGAAGAGGGGTATAAATACCCCTCCCCAAAATCCAACCGTTGAGCCAACCTATGACATTGTCCGGTCAAATGTCCGGCCCTATGCCAGAGCCACTTTTCTTCCAGTCCTTAGCCAAAAACGGGGGCCGGATATTTCCAAAATATCCGGCCCGGATATTCCGGCCCTGGTACAATACCGGGACAATATCCGGGCAAATGTCCGGCCCCCATACTGAGCTGCTTTTCCTCGAAGACTTAGCCAAAAACAGGGGGCCGGATATTTCAACAATATCCGGCCCGGATTATCCGGCCTACCCAACATTTTCAGATATCTTTTGGCAGATGATCAAATCCAACACACATGAATAAATATCTATGTAATCCCTGTACCACTTAAACAATCATTAGTGTATCACATACATTGACATCAAACACTCAAAACATAATATGAGAGATGTTCTTTCAATCTCCCCCTTTTTGGTGTTTGATGACAATATACGGATTTGCAAGAGAATAACTATAGAGACAAACATGATGGCAAAAACATAGAGGCACTCCCCCTACATGTGTGCATATAAGTAATTTGCATTTGAATACAAATACACAACACATAGGATTGAGTTGCCTCAACACTAGAGATATCCATCATGAGCTCTAACACGAGACATAAACAAATATGAAGTTGAGATAGGATGCAAGAAGTCATACCCATGTGTAGATATAAGATACGGAGATATAACATCACACATAATATAGCATCCTTGATCTCAACATATAGAAATCCGAAAACCATAACAATGTCTCACACCACATAGCACATAGTTTTAAACGGGACACAACCAAAGCAAATAGTGCAAATACGAGGGAACACAAGCAATAAAGGAATGGTAAACGCAAATGCTTGTGCCCAAACCATGCAAATCCCCGAGATAGTTCCTAATAGAACACTTCTCCCCCTTTGGCATCGAAACGCCAAAAAGGGGACAAGCGCGATGCTACTCGTCCCATGGGAATCACTCGGAGGCATAATCATCATCGGACTCGTCTGCCGCTTCCTCTTCATCCTCATCAGTGTCAGGTGCATCCGGGGAGCGGCGAGAGGTGTTGGACCTTTGAAGGCAGTCATCAAGTTCACTCCATGGAACCTGTGCAGAGTGCCATCCACTGTAACCCTGGTGAGCTGGAGGCTGAGGCGGGGGTCCTTGATCACCACTGAGCTTGTGAAGAATAACCGCCTGAGTGTGCTTAATCTCAGAACGCTCTCGGCTAGCAGCATAGTTTTCCTTGTGTATCTCAATGTTCATGCACAAGATGTGACGCTGAAACCAACTAAGCCGGCTCACTTGCTTCCTCATAGCCGGGACATCAGGGTGACGAGCAGGAGCAAAGCCACTGGAGCGAGCATCACGCATGAAAGTGTCAGGAGCAGGTACGGCTGAAGAGACTGGCTTAAGCTTGTAGGGCTTCTTGACATGGTGCTTCACCAAAGGATACCCACTTATGTCTTCATCAATCCCAGCCACAGAGTTGTTGATGAGAAGCTGAATGTAGGGTGCATAGGGTATGGTGGTCCGAGAGACCATGGCATCATGGATCTCATGGAAGATAAAGTCCATGACATCAAGAGTGTAGTCCCGTTCTTCATTCACATCACGAGCACACTTATAGCTGAGGTGCAAAAGGTCCACAAGGGCTCCCCGAAGAGCATCATTGTTGCCACCACTTGGGCAAATGGTTGCCCGAAAGAACCGAAGCAACTGACTGTATATGGGAAGCAGCCCCTTAGCTTGACCAATTTTTCCCGCTGAGGTATAGAGATGCACAAGAGCATTCTTATCTGTCTGTTGTGGTCCATGAAGTCGACGACCCCCATCAACAGGAACTCCAAGATAACCAGCAAACTGGCGCAGAGTGGCACTGCAGTGAGTGGAGCCAGTCATCCATTCCATGGTGTGTTCCTCATCTTTCCTGATTGCCAAAGTGGCAAAGAACTGCTTCACCAAATCTGGGCTAAAGTCACACTGAATCTTCATGATATCATGCAAGCCCATCTTTCCAGCTACCCAGATAGCATCTTCAAAGTGATTGTTGATTGCCAGAATGTCCACATCGATAGCTTGCATGGGTCTCAGATTCTTCATGGGCTCATAGATGTCCTTGTAGATGAACTCCTGCTCAGTGCACCAGTATCTCCTGCCCGCTATGTCTTCATCCCTTGGGACATCATCATACCAGTTCTTCAAGCGGATAGCGGAGTAAGAAACTGGGTCCATGGTCTTGTAGTTCTCCCTCACTTCCTTGTTCTTCCGCCTTGAAGTGACGGACTTGCGAGGTGCATTGGAGGCAAACTCATCACTAGATCGATCATGCCTTGAGCGTCTCCGACCACCCCGAGAAGCACCACCTGTGAGAAGCAAAGGCGGGTAGCAAAGGAAAGGTAATGCTCATAAGTCATGTAAGATACAGTAATATACTCGAGAAACATGCTATAAGTCGGTACAAATCTAGACATGATAGATTGAAGCCAAGCTGCAGCGGCGATGAAGCTCCAGGCCGGATAATCCGGTGTCCCCTGGGGGCGGATAATCCGGCCAGGCCGGATAATCCGGCCAGCTCGGGGGGCGGATAATCCGGCCCTGCGAGATTTGCAGTTTTCCAATCAAAAGCTTGTCTAAGACTAGATCGGCCTCATAGCATGCAAGAGGAGTACATTACAAAGGTTTGGAACAACTAGACACCAATTCCACCAAGAAAAAAGCACATATAAAACACAACATCTAGGGTTAGAGATTGTGAATCATACCCACATCCATTGTGGAAACCGCTTGGAGGAGAAGGTAGCTAGGGAGGAGATGCACCCGATCCACCCACGAACTCCGAGAGGGGGCGGACGGAGCGTCTCCGGCGAGGAGGAGGAGGTCCGGCGAACTTGAGAGGAGAAAGAGGAGAGAGAGGCGCGTGGGGGTGGTGTGAACCGTTTGCCCCCCGCGGCCTCGTCCTCAACCCTTTCAAGATCTGCCCAGGCCGGATAATCCGGCCCTAGTTTAAGGCGGATAATCCGGCCGGGCCGGATAATCCGGTGTCTCCTGGGGCCGGATAATCCGGGGTTCTGAAAAATTCCAGAATCACGGGGAATCCGTCCCATCTTTCGTTGGTTATTTGCAAGACTCATGTGTGATGCAATAAAGTATCACGTCACATATAAGGTGCAAATTTACCAATAAGATGGAGCAACCTAGATCATCCGACCGAAACACCTCAAACTCCAAGTTTTTACCAAACATGACAAATGAGCAAGATGGAAATGGCTTATGGTAGAGAGTAGGCTTAGGTTGTAGAAGATACAAACTGTTAATGGTACATGATCACTCAAGTTTGCAAGATATGAGCAAATAAGGCCAAACTAGAGTGATTTCCCATAAGAACATGGAGTTGTCAAATAAAAGGCGATAAGACCCAAATAACTCCAACTCTTCACAAAGAAGAGTGTGGTGGCCTAGGCCACCATATATGAGTGTTATGGCATGGCACCGCGAAGATGTATCTTGGGCCCAAAACCACTACTCATCATTGAAGCTCACATATCATTATATGATATAAAGAGAATGATTTTATTTAATGTTGGCATTATGGGGGGAGGGATAGCTCAATAGTTTAAACCGCACTCCCCCTATTTCCATGCCCACATCTAAACCAAATAAAGTTTTGAGACAAAGGTGTGTTTGCAAGATGGTCAAGCTATACTCCTTGAATCAATGATATTTAGCTCATTCCTCAAATAAGAGAACCTTGCTTCATCAAGAGGCTTCGTGAATATATCGGCAAGTTGATCTTTGGTAGGAACATAGATAAGCTCAATATCACCACGGGCAACATGATCCCTAATGAAATGATTCCGGATCTCAATATGCTTCGTTCTTGAATGTTGCACCGGATTATAGGCAATCTTGATGGCACTTTCATTGTCACATAATAGAGGCACTTTGTCACAAATGACACCGTATTCCTTTAAAGTTTGCCTCATCCATAACAATTGAGTGCATCCACTTGCGGCGGCAACATATTCGGCTTCGGCGGTGGAGAGAGATATACAATTTTGCTTCTTAGAAGACCAACACACCAAGGACCTACCAAGGAATTGGCAAGCCCCGGAAGTTGATTTCCTATCATCCTTGTCACCCGCCCAATCCGCATCGGTATATCCATTGAGAATAAAGCTTGAGCCCTTGGGGTACCAAATACCATATCTTGGGGTATCAACCAAATATCGAAAGATTCTTTTGAGAGCCATCATGTGGCTCTCCTTAGGAGAAGCTTGATACCTTGCACACACACCAACACTCAACACTATGTCCGGTCTAGATGCACAAAGGTAAAGCAAGGATCCAATCATGGAGCGGTATACCTTTTGATCCACCTCTTTACCATTGGGATCTAGTGCAAGATGACATTTGGTAACCATAGGAGTGGCCACGCCCTTCAACTCGGTCATCTTGAACCTCTTGAGCATGTCTTGGAGATATTTTGCTTGATTGATGAAGGTTCCTCCTCTCAATTGCTTGATCTCAAAACCAAGGAAGAACTTCATCTCTCCCATCATAGACATCTCAAACCTATCGGTCATAAGCTTTGAAAATTCATCATTGAAAGCTTTGTTAGTAGAGCCAAAGATAATATCATCAACATACAATTGGCAAACGAAAAGCTCCCCATTAACCCTCTTAGTAAAAAGAGTGGGATCGATTAACCCAACATCAAACCCACGGTCTACCAACAATTCTTTAAGGTGCTCGTACCAAGCTCTAGGAGCTTGTTTGAGACCATAAAGTGCTTTATCAAGCTTGTAGACATGGTTAGGAAAGTTGAGATCCTCGAACCCCGGGGGTTGCTTAACATAAACCTCTTCATGCAAAGGACCATTAAGAAATGCACTTTTAACATCCATTTGTTGCAACTTAAAGTTATGATGCGATGCATAAGCAAGAAGGATACGGATGGACTCAAGACGAGCCACGGGAGCATAGGTCTCTCCAAAGTCAATTCCTTCAACTTGAGAGAAACCTTGAGCCACCAATCTTGCCTTGTTCCTCACAATATTTCCAAACTCATCTTGCTTGTTCTTGAATATCCACTTAGTGCCTATAACATTGCGGCACTCCTTTGGCTTCTCTACTAAGGTCCACACTTTGTTGCGCTTGAAGTTGTTGAGTTCCTCATGCATGGCTTCCACCCAATCCGAATCTTCAAGGGCTTCAAATACTTTCTTGGGTTCCACAACGGAGATATAAGCATGATGATTGCTAAAGTTAGCCAATTGCCTTCTTGTGGAGACCTTTGCTCGAACATCACCAAGGACCTTGTCATGAGTGTGTCCACGAATTTCAAGGATCCTATCTCTTCTTGCTAGACGACGGGCCTCGATCTCCTCCTTGGTTTTTCTAGGCCTTGGAGGTGTCACTTGATCAACTTGATCATTTGGGTCCCCGTCTTGACCTTCAATTTGAGCTTCCTCAATTTCTTGAGAATGCTCATCCTCATGTGCTTGATCTTGGACAATGTTTGGTGAAGTGCAAATATCAAATGGTTGATCTTGAATGCTTGGTTGATCTTGTCCTTGATCTTGTTCATGAGAGGGAGGGTTTTCTTCTTGTTCTTGGGTTGGTGCATCATTAGCTTCAAGAGATGGGGTTTGTTGATGTTGAGAGGATGAGGGCTCCACCGTGGTAGAGCATAGTTCTTCCCGAGACGCCACACCGTGTCCCTCAATGGGGCGGAAAAATCCCACACCCATTCTTACTATGGCATCTTGAGGTATTTCATCACCTGCACATACATCAACTTGCCCCACTTGGGAGCTATCATTTTCTTCGAACCTCACACTACAAGATTCGATGATAATCCCGGAGGCTATATCAAAGATTCTATAAGTGTGAGATTCGGCACCGTAACCAACAAATATACCCTCCAAAGCTTTAGGAGCAAATTTAGACAAACGAACTCCTTTGATTTTGTAGAAACACTTACAACCGAACACCTTGAAGTATGAGATATTAGGCTTGTTGCCGGTGAGTATTTCATATGGAGTCTTGTTCAATCCCTTGCGGAGATAGAGCCGGTTAGAAGAGTGGCAAGCGGTGGAGATGGCTTCGGCCCAAAAGTTATAGCGGGATTTATACTCCGCCATCATAGATCTTGCCATATCCATAAGAGTCCGGTTCTTCCTCTCCGCAACACCATTTTGTTGAGGGGTGTAAGCAGCGGAATATTGATGACGAATCCCCTCATCACTAAGGAAATCATTGAGTGTGTAGTTCTTGAACTCGGAGCCGTTGTCACTTCTTATTGCCATAATGAGGAGGTTGTGTTGGCGTTGCACCTCGGTGGCAAAGTCAATGAATATTTGTTGAGTCTCATCTTTCGTCTTGAGAAAGTAGACCCAAGTGTATCTTGAGTAATCATCAACAATCACCAAGCAATGTTTCTTCGCACCAAGACTTGCATGAGTAACGGGACCGAAGAGATCCACATGAAGGAGCTCCAAGATCCTCTTGGAAGAGATGATAGTCTTGCTTGGATGCGGAGAGTCATGCATTTTGCCTTCAACACAAGCCCTACAAACACGATCTTTGGCAAAAGAAACACTTTCCATTAGTCCCACAATATGGTTCCCCTTGTGAAGACTTTGCAAAGTTCTCATGTTGACATGGGCTAGGCGGCGATGCCACAACCAACCCACATCCGCCTTTCCGAATAGGCACATCGCACTTGAAGTGGTGGTCCCCGAAAAGTCCACCACATACAAGTTATGTTCGCGATACCCAACGAAAGCGACTTTTAGAGTCTTGCTCCACAAGAGGACCACAATATCATTATCAATAAAGACGGCGAAACCCATCTTGCCAAGGGCGGAAACGGAAAGCAAATTGTAACCAAGGGTTTTGACAAGCATGACATCCACAAGTGTTATGTTGTGTGCAACCACAACCTTGCCAAAACCCAATACCTCGGATGTAGAATTATCGCCAAAGGAGACGGTGATATTGTTTATGTTGGGCCTCAACTCCTTGACGAGGTTCTTGCCGCCGGTCATATGACTTGTACATCCACTATCAAGTACCCATTTTGAACCTCCGGCGGCATAGTCCTACATGAGATCAATTCTTGGATTTAGGTACCCATTTCTCAATGGGTCCTCTTTTGTTAGCAACAAGGGTCTTTGGGACCCAAATAGACCAAGCAACATAACCATCATATGGGCCAACATATTTAGCATAAACATCACCATAATAATCTTTAAATAGAACATAGTGAGGGTTAGCATTTCCCGCATTATCATCATTAGTGGTGTTGCCCTTAGGGGCTTCACCATTGGTGATATCTTTCTTCTTCTCTTGTGCGGGCTTGGCCTTTTGCTTGTTTGCCTTCTTCGCCTTGGCATTGTAACCTAGGCCCTCCTTCCCATTGTTTGATCTTTGCTTACTCAAAAGATCATCCAAAGAGAGTTTACTTTGGGGAGAGGAGGCCTTAGCAAGTTCATCCTTCAACCTAGCATTTTCCTCAATAATAGTTGCATGATCACAAGAAGGAGTAGAGGAACTAGGTACATCATATGAAGCAAGCCTAATTTGAATTTGCTCATTTGACTTGGATAGGAGAGAGTATTCACTCTTCAAGGCTTTGTGAGCTTTGTCTAGTTCATCTAGATCCTTCACAAGTTTCTCATGATCAACACCAAATTGGGCCTTTTCCTTTTTAAGCAATTTAGTCTTAGCCCTAGCATGATCTCTAGCTTTAGTGAGCTTGTTAATTTCATCTTGAGGCTCTTCAAGATTTTCTAGCCTCTCCTCAAGAGAAGCTATAGTTTCTTGACTTTCCTCAAGGGCATTTTTAAGAGCATGGATTTCAAGAGAGTCTTCTCTCTCTATTTGACCCTTTTTCTCAAGCATATCATTTTGTTGAGCTAAACGAGCCATGAGATTTGAAACATGCTTTTTGTTGATACCTTGTAGGTTAAACATGAATTCATCAAATTCTAGCATTTCTTGTTTCACTTTTAGACTAGCATCATCAACCCCTAGATCACTTGATATGTTAGGCATAGAGGGGCTAGGAGATGATACCTCGGAGGATTTGGCCATGAGACAACTTTCTTCCTCCACATGAATGATTTCATTGGGGGATTCACTTGGTGATGAAGAGTTAGTGGAGAGGGAGGCAAGAGCGACCAATCCATTAGAGGTTGCATCTTCTTCATCATCAACATCATCATCTCCGGAGGAATATTCTTCATGAGTTGATAGCACAATAGATGTGTCCAAGGAGGACGTTGCCATGAAGCAATGTGCATTCTTGATATGAGGATTCTCATTGGGGGATTCAAAGAGAGATGAAGAGGGAATGTTGGTAGTGACGATGGCGGCCACTTCTTTTGAGCTTCCTTCTTCATCATCACTAGAGCTTACAACTTCATCGGAAGAATATTCTTCCCTAGTCACTAGCACAACTTTTGGGTGCCTCTTGCCCTTCTTGGTCTTGTTGTTGTAGAACTTCTTGTTGGGGGCTTTTGAGTATTTGCCCTTTGATTCTTTGCTCTTGTCCTTGGGAATGAGCCTTCCATTATGAAGCTCTCTATTTTCATAGGGGCATTCGGCAATGAAGTGGCGCTTGTCATCACAATTGTAGCATGATCTTGTCTTTGGACCAAAGCTAGTGAACCCACTCTTGTGGTTTCTCTTGATGTTGTCTTCCTTGGCCTTGGAGGGATCAACCCAAAAGGACTTTGCATGGAAGGCCATGTGATCATGATAGTGGCATTCCAAATCTTCCGGATAGGACATACTCCAAGATGCCCTATATTGCTCTTGAGGGTGCACTTCTTCTAAGGGGTTGACCACCAAGGCAAGATTGTTCCCTTTTGACATACCAATGGCACGATTGAGAGAATCATGAGAGTTTTGCTCGAGCACCTTGAGGGCTTGCATCTCGTGCACGGCATCTTGAGAAGAGAGAGAGGAATAGCATTCTCTCCCAACAAGGGTCTTGACATCAATGGGTACATATGGCATCATGCATTCAATGTACTTCTCCTTGATCCAAGAGTCATTGATGTGGGTGGCACCAATAAGCCGGAAGGAATCGGCAACAATGAGGAGTCTTGAATACATGTCTTGATGATCTTCATCCGGTAGCCTCATGAATCCTTCGGCTTGATTCCGAAGAGCATTATACTTGTTCCTTCTCGTGCTCTCACTTCCAATGCAACTAGCGGCCAAACCTTCCCAAGCTTCCTTGGCGGTGGTGTAGTTCCGAACCCGAGGCAAATCCTTTGTCCCCACACTAGTTTGAATCATGTGCAAGGCGGTGTTGTTGAGTTGACTATCAACCGCTTCTCTTCTAGTCAACTTGTCGGGGTTGTAAGGGTTGAAGCCTTCCTGGATGATTCTCCAAAGTTCATTGGAGGCACTGCAAACATGGGAGCGAAACTCAAATCGCCAAGTGTCGTAATTCTCAACGGAAAACTTAGGTGGGTCGCCCCGAATGTTCAAATGAGGATGGGGAACCGGTATATCGGGAGATAGAAAAGGTGGAGCTACTCGATTGTAGCTCTCACCTCCACTAGTATCCCTAGGAGATGCAATGGTAGATTTGTTAGTGTTTAAGTTATCACCTTCCACGGGTTTGGTAGAGGAGGGTAGTGCCGAAGCACCTCCCTCTTCTAACACACCCGTGTCCTTTACCTCTACGACGGGAGCCTTAGGAGGGACCGGAGTCAAAAGCTCGGAAATCAATTTTCTCATGCTTTCCATTTGAGCGTCCATGGAGGATCTCAACGAATTGATTTCCTCCATGATGACCAACTTATCGGACTCTTCCATAGGCGTCTCGTCCGGCATACTCTTAGGCGGTTAAGCCCGAAATAAGAGCCGAGGCTCTGATACCAATTGAAAGGATCGTATGCCGCACCTAGAGGGGGGTGAATAGGTGCTAACCAATTTTTAGTTCTTTTTCAATTTAGGTTTGACACAAAGGTAAATTCTCTAGATATGCAACTAAGTGAATTTACCTATATGACAAGGTTATCAACTAAGCAAGATATAGCTACGCAATATATAGGAGATAGAGTGGGATAGAGGTAACCGAGAGTGTAGCACGCGTTGACACGGAGATGATTCCCGTAGTTCCCTTCCTTTGCAAGAAGGTACGTCTACGTTTGGAGGAGTGTGGTTGCTACGCAAGCCAAACCAACAGCCACGAAGGCTTCACTCAGATCTCCTGTGAGCAACGCCACGAAGGCCTAGCCCACTTCCACTAAGGGATTTCCTCGAGGCGGAAACCGGGCCTTTACAAGGTTCTTGGGGCACACATCCACAACTGAATTGGAGGCTCCCAAATCTGTAACAATACAACAATCAACAACAACACATCAACAACAAATCAACTAGGGAACCAAATAGGAACACTAGCATGAGATCCCTCAAACAAGTGAGGGGGAAATGAAGAACGCTTCGGTGAGGATGTAGATCGGTGGCTTCTCCTTCGAATCCCCAAAGATCAAGAGCTTTGGTTGGGGGAGGAAGGAGATCTTGCAAATCTTGTGTTTCTTGAGGTGGCTCTAATGGTGGTGTAGCTTGGCAGAATTCTTGAGCAATGATTGAGCAAAAAGGTAAGGAAGAAGAAGAGGGGTATAAATACCCCTCCCCAAAATCCAACCGTTGAGCCGCAGGTACAAAACTATGACATTGTCCGGTCAAATGTCCGGCCCTATGCCAGAGCCACTTTTCTTCCAGTCCTTAGCCAAAAACGGGGGGGCGGATATTTCCAAAATATCCGGCCCGGATATTCCGGCCCTGGTACAATACCGGGACAATATCCGGGCAAATGTCCGGCCCCCATACTGAGCTGCTTTTCCTCGAAGACTTAGCCAAAATCAGGGGGCCGGATATTTCAACAATATCCGGCCCGGATTATCCGGCCTACCCAACATTTTCAGATATCTTTTGGCAGATGATCAAATCCAACACACATGAATAAATATCTATGTAATCCCTGTACCACTTAAACAATCATTAGTGTATCACATACATTGACATCAAACACTCAAAACATAATATGAGAGATGTTCTTTCAATCTCCCCCAGGGTGTTTGCGGACGTGGGGTGCCACCACCCCACTGGTCATCCCCAGGTGCTCCCAGGTGCCCCTTCGAAAAATAAGACTACCAGTATAATTTTTGTAAATTTTTGAGAACTTCGAAAAATGCACATTTCTGGGTGTTAAATTAATTATTACTGCGCAGGAAAATGATTTCCAAAATCTTAAACAACTAAAGCATATTGCAAAACAAAAGGTGCTACAGCAAGTAAAACAAATGGAGGAAGAAAGAAAGAAAGAAATGTTGTTTAGCTCTCTTATGCATTAAAATATACTTGTTAACAAGGTTGATCAAGTCTTGCTACCAAATAAATTTTATGACATAAGAAGAAATAAACCTCAAATCAATCATGTTACCTTATATTGAATTGATATAGATCCAATCACAAGAGTTTGATATTCTTCTTTAGGCTCATATATAGGACAATCAATGGATCCCACTTTGATAGTTTTCACATTAAAAATTGTATTAACTCCATATACTTTATCAATCCTCTTGGGAAAATAGACAGTATGTTCCTTGTCATCAACATTGAAAGTAACCTTGCCTTTATTGCAATCAATAACAGCCCCTGCAGTATTAAGAAAGGGTCTTCCAAGAATAATGGACATATTATCATCTTCAGGCATTTCCAACACAACAAAATCAGTTAATATCAAGCAATGTTGAGTAACTTGCACAGAACATTTTCACATACACCAACAGGAATAGAGATTTATCAGCCATTTGCAAAGATATATCAGTTGGTATCAACTTATCTAAATCAAGTCTCTTGTAAAGAGAAAAAGGCATTACACTAACACCTGCTCCCAAATCACATAGAGCAGTTCTAACATAATTATTCTTGATAGAACAAGGAATAGTCGGTATACCTGGGTCTCCAAGCTTCTTTGGAACCTTACCATTAAAAGAGTAATTAGCGAGCATAGTGGAAATCTCCTCATTGGGAATTTTCCTTTTGTTAGAGACAATATCTTTCATATACTTTGAATAAGGAGGCAATTTAATAGCATCAGTCAAAGGGATTTGCAAAAATAAAGGTTTCATCCAATCACAAAATTTATTATAATGTTCCTCCTCCTTTGATTTTAGTTTCTTAGCAGGAAAAGGCATTTGCTTTTGAACCCAAGGTTCTCTTTCATTACCATGTTTCTTTGTAATAAAGTCTTCTTTAGTGTACTTTTTATTTTTATCATGCTTTTCAGGTTCTTTTTCAATTTCTTCTTTATCAGGAGTATCATTCTTATCATTATCTTCATCATGTTCATTACCACTTTCAGTTTCAGCATCAGAAATAGAAATACTATTAGGATCATTAACAGGTTCAGAGGATTCTACAACAGTTTTATGTTTCTTCTTCTTTTTCTTAGAAGGACTATCAGATTTTTTAGTTCGTTGAGAATCTTGTTCAATTCTTTTGGGGTGCCCTTCAGGATATAGAGGATCCTGGGTAGAAACACCGCCTCTAGTTGTTACTTCATAAACCTATTTTCTCTTCATGATTATTTTTTAACAAGTCATTTTGCACTTTAGTAAGTTGATCAATTTGAGTTTGAATCATATTGAAATGTTTAACAAGCATCTTAACATCATTGGAGGTTCTCTCCACAATATCATGCAATTTACTAATAGCTTGAGAATTTTCCATTAGATGATTCTCTACTCTCATATTAAAATTATTTTGCTTAACAATATAATTATCAAATTCATCTAAACATTGATCAGGAGGTTTTGAATATGGAATATCTCCTCTATCAAAGCGTTGAAGAGAATGTACCTCGATTGTGGATGAAGGGGGAATTATCTTACATAGGTCTTCTATAGGAGGTAAATTCTTCACATCTTCAGATTTAATACCTTTCTCCATAAGAGATTTCTTGGCTTCCCTCATATCTTCATCATTTAATTCAATCATACCCCTCTTCTTCAATATTGGTGTCGGAGTTGGTTCAGGTGTAGACCAATCATCATGATTTTTGCTTATCTTTGCCAATAATTCTTCAGCTTCGTCCGGAGTTCTCTTTGAAAACACAATCAGCACAACTATCCAGGTATGCCATAGACTCAATGGTTAGTCCACTATAAAATATATCAAGTAAATCATGCTTTTCCAAATCATGTCCAGGCCGAGCTCTAATGAGAGAGCAAAATCTTGCCCAAGCTTCAGGCAATTTCTCTCCATCTTCTTGATCAAAGCTATAAATTCTCTGCAGAGCCATATGTTGAGCACTAGCGGGAAAGTATTTCCGAAGGAAACATCAAGCAAACAACTTGGACTATCAATAGAATCAGGAGGCAAATTATTATACCAAATCTTAGCATCATCCTTTAATGAGAAAGAGAAAATCTTAGCAACAAAATAAGTACGCATCTTAACATCATCAGAAAACAAGCTACTTAAAGTAGAAAGCTCATTCATATGTTCTACAGCACTCTCTTTTTCAGTACCACAAAAGGGTGTTTTCTCAACAATAGATATATGAGATAAATCAAGAGAAAAATCATAATCTTTATCCTTAATGTTTATAGGAGATGTGGCAAATTTAGGATCAGGAGACGGTTTATATCTAACAGCATGTTGTGCAATAAGCTTTTTAAGGTTACTTGTACTAGTAGTAGCATTGCATTTATCAATAAAATCATCATCAAGTTCCACATAATCTTCATCAAGATCATCAATCTCAGGTGAATTAACAGGTGTAACAGTATTTTCATTAGGAGTTTCAGTATTTTCAATTTGTCTAGACCTAGCAATTGTAGCATCTAGAAAAGGACCTAATGAACCAGTATTATCAAGCACAGTAGAAGCATCATCAAAATTATCAGAGGAATTTTCAGATTCAGCAGAAGTACCAACACGTGAAGTTTGTGGTGGTGAAACAAGTTGACTTATCACAAATGGTGAATCAAGAGCAGCAGAGGTACTCAGAGTTGTACCTTTTCTTGTAGTGGATGGTAATATGGCGACTTTAGTATCGCGAGGTTTACCCATGATGGAGAGTTTGCAGCGAACAATATCAATCCAAGTGAACTTGCAAATAAAGCTATGCTCCCCGGCAACGGCGCCAAAATAGTCTTGATGACCCACAAGTATAGGGGATCGCAACAGTCTTCGAGGGAAGTATTACCCAATTTATTGATTCGACACAAGGGGAGACAAAGAATACTTGTAAGCCTTAACAGCGGAGTTGTCAATTCAGCTGCACCTGGAAACAGACTTGCTCGCAAGAGTTTATCAGTAGCAATAGTTTTATAGTAGTAGGAATAGTGAAATAACAGCAGCGGTGAAATAAAGACAGCAATAGTGATTATAGTAAACAGCAGGATTAAAATACTGTAGGCACAGGGACGGATGAATGGGCGTTGCATGGATGAAAGAATTCATGTAACAATCATGGTAGGTGATACGTCTCCAACGTATCGATAATTTCTTATGTTCCATGCTACTTTATTGATGATACCTACGTGTTTTATGCACATTATATGTCGTATTTATGCATTTTCTGGAACTAACCTATTAACAAGATGCCGAAGAGCCAGTTGTTGTTTTCTGCTGTTTTTGGTTTCAGAAATCCTAGTAAGGAAATATTCAATTGGACGAAATCTTCGCCAGGGTCCTATTTTTGCACGGAGCTTCAAGACCGAAGAGATAACGAAGTGGGGCGACGAGGCGCCGCCACCATAGGGCCGCGCGGAGGGGGGCCCGCGCCGCCTATGGTGTGGGCCCTCGTCAGCCCCCGACCTACCCTTCCGCCTACAAATAGCCTCCGTCGCGAAACCCCCACGAGAGCCACGATACGGAAAACCTTCCAGACGCGCCGCGAATCCCATCTCGGGGATTCAGGAGATCGCCCGGCACCGCCGGAGAGGGGATTCATCTCCCGGAGGACTCTTCATCGCCATGATCGCCTCCGGAGTGATGAGTGAGTAGTTCACCCCTGGACCATGGGTCCATAGCAGCTAGATGGTCGTCTTCTCCTAATTGTGCTTCATTGTTGGATCTTGTGAGCTGCCTAACATGATCAAGATCATCTATCTGTAATACTATATGTTGTGTTTGTCGGGATCCGATGGATAGAGAATACTATGTTATGGTGATTATCAATCTATTGTTTATGTGTTGTTTATGATCTTGCATGCTCTCCGTTATTAGTAGAGGCTCTGGCCAAGTTTGTACTCTTAACTCCAAGAGGGAGTATTTATGCTCGATAGTGGGTTCATGCCTTCATTGACACCTGGGACAGTGACAGAAAGTTCTAAGGTTGTGATGTGCTGTTGCCACTAGGGATAAAACATTGATTCTATGTCTAAGGATGTAGTTGTCGATTACATTACGCACCATACTTAATGCAATTGTCTGTTGCTTAGCAACTTAATACTGAATGGGGTTCGGATGATAACCTGAAGGTGGACTTTTTAGGCATAGATGCAGTTGGATGGCGGTCTATGTACTTTGTCGTAATGCCCGGATTAAATCTCACTATATTTATCATATCATGTATATGCATTGTTATGCCCTTCTCTATTTGTCAATTGCCCGACTGTAATTTGTTCACCCAACATGCTTTTATCTTATGGGAGAGACACCTCTAGTGAACTGGACCCCGGTCCTATTCTTTACATAGCATACAATCTACTTGTGTTTTACTGTTTTCTTGCAAACAATCATCTTCCACTCGATACGTTTAATCCTTTGTTACAGCAAGCCGGTGAGATTGACAACCTCACTGTTTAAAGTACTTTGGTTTTGTTGTGCAGATTCCACGTTGGCGCCGGAATCCCTGTTGTTGCGCCGCATCACATTTCGCCACCATCAACCTTCAACGTGCTTCTTGGCTCCTCCTGGTTCGATTAAACCTTGGTTTCTTTCGAGGGAAAACTTGCTACTGTGCATCATACCTTCCTCTTGGGGTTCCCAACGAACGTGTGAGTTACACGCCATCAAGCTCTTTTTCTGGCGCCGTTGCCGGGGAGATCAAGACACGCTGCAAGGGGAGTCTCCACTTCTCAATATATCTCTTTACTTTGTTTTTGTCTTGCTTTATTTTATTTACTACTTTGTTTGCTGCACCTAAACAAAACACAAAAAAATTAGTTGCTAGTTTTATTTTATTTACTGTCTTGCTCTCCATATCTAAAACACAAAAAAATTAGTTACTTGTCTTTGCCTAGTTTACTTTATTGCTACTAAAATGAGTAATCCTGAAGTTGAAGTTCGTTCTTTTAAGCAACAAGGTGGAGAAAGTTTTAAAGATGCTTGGTATAGAATTAGTAATGCTCATCATAGGTGCATTAAGAAACACTCCACTACTATCCTTCTTAGGAACTTTTATGTTGGTTTATCTAGTTGGAATAGGTATGTTCTTGATACCCTTTCGGGAGGCAATTTCCTAGGTACTCCCGCTTTAGAAGCTAGTTGCATCATTGAGAGTCTAGTTGGAATACCACCTGTTAATGAAGTTAAAATTGAAATCTCTCTTGAAGATGTTATGAAAAAATTGGAAACCATAGAGAAAAAATTTTCAAGTGTTGAAACTAAATTGGGAATGTTATTTGACAAAACTTATGAACTTGATAAATCCTTAGGAGGAATTGATGAAAGAATTAGTGTCCTAGGAACTTGTGTTGTCCATGATAATCAAACCAATAGGATTGATGAACTTGAAAAGGCTATGGGAACCTTGGGTTCAACCTTTTCTTCTCTCAAGTATAATGAGAAAGCTTATGTGGGGAAAGAGCAAAAATTCATGTACGCCTCTAAAGTGCCTAAACAAAAGAATTATTATAGGCCTAAAATTTCTAAGACCCCTAGCACCACCATAGAGAATTTAGATAATGGAGCACCTAAAGTACCCTCTGCAACAATTTGTGTTTGCATGAAAAATAATAATGTTGATGCTTCTACTCTCGATGTTACTTGATTTGCACTTTCTGCGCCTAGCTGAAAGGCGTTAAAGAAAAGCGCTTATGGGAGACAACCCATGTTTTTACTACAGCAATTTTTTTGTTTTGTTGAGTCTTGGAAGTTGTTTACTACTGTAGCAACCTCTCCTTATCATGTTTTTGTGCCAAGTAAAGTTTCTATGTTATAGTTGATGTTATATTTGGGATCGCTGCGCAGAAACAACATTGCTGTCTGTCACGAATCTGGGCACAGTCCTCTGTAGAAAATTCGAAAAATCTGCCAATTTACGAGCGTGATCCTAAGATATGTACGCAACTTTCATTAGTTTTGAGTTTTTCCATTTGAGCAAGTCTGGTGCCATCTTTAAATTCGTCTTTACGGACTGTTCTGTTTTTGACAGATTCTGCCTTTTATTTCGCATTGCCTCTTTTGCTATGTTGGATTCATTTCTTTGATCCATTAATGTCCAGTAGCTTTATGCAATGTCCAGAAGTGTAAAGAATGATTGTGCCACCTCTGAACATGTGAATTATTAATTGTGCACTAACCCTCTAATGAGTTTGCTTGAAGTTTGGTGTGAAGGAAGTTTTCAAGGGTCAAGAGAGGAGTATGATATACTATGATCAAGAGGAGTGAAAGCTCTAAGCTTGGGGATGCCCCGTGGTTCACCCCTGCATATTCTAAGAAGACTCAAGCGTCTAAGCTTGGGGATGCCTTGGGCATCCCCTTCTTCATCGACAACATCATCAGATCCTCCCCTGAAACTATATTTTTATTCAATCACATCTTGTGTTCTTTACTTGGAGCGTCGGTTTGTTTTTGTTTTTGTTTTTGTTTGAATAAAATGGATCCTAGCATTCACTTTGTGGGAGAGAGACACGCTCCGCTGTTGCATATGGACAAATATGTCCTTAGGCTTTACTCATAATGTTCAAGGCGAAGTTTCTTCTTCGTTAAATTGTTATATGATTGGAATTGGAAAATGCTACATGTAGTAATTCTAAAATGTCTTGGATAATGTGATACTTGGCAATTGTTGTGCTCATGTTTAAGCTCTTGCATCATATGCTTTGCACCCATTAGTGAAGAAATACATAGAGCTTGCTAAAATTTGATTTGCATATTTGGTCTCTCTAAGGTCTAGATAATATCTAGTATTGAGTTTTGAACAACAAGGAAGACGGTGTAGAGTCTTATAATGTTTACAATATGTCTTTTATGTGAGTTTTGCTGCACCGGTTCATCCTTGTGTTTGTTTCAAATAACCTTGCTAGCCTAAACCTTGTATCGAGAGGGAATACTTCTCATGCATCCAAAATCCTTGAGCCAACTACTATGCCATTTGTGTCCACCATACCTACCTACTACATGGTATTTCTCCGCCATTCCAAAGTAAATTGCTTGAGTGCTACCTTTAAAATTCCATCATTCACCTTTGCAATATATAGCTCATGGGACAAAATATCCTTAAAAACTATCGTAGTATTGAATATGTACTTATGCACTTTATCTTTTATTAAGTTGCTTGTTGTGCGATAACCATGCTTCTGGGGAACGCCATCAACTATTGTTGAATATCATGTGAGTTGCTATGCATGTCCGTCTTGTCCGAAGGATCTATCATTTTAGTGGTTGGAGCATGCAAAATTGTTAGAGAAGAACATTGGGCCGCTAACTAAAGCCATGAATCATGGTGGAAGTTTCAGTTTTGGACATATATCCTCAATCTCATATGAGAATAATAATCATTGCTACATGCTTATGCATTTAAGAGGAGTCCATTATCTGTTGTCCATGTTGTCCCGGTATGGATGTCTAAGTTGAGAATAATCAAAAGCGAGAAATCCAAAATGCGAGCTTTCTCCTTAGACAGGCGGCATGGAGGTACCCTTTGTGACACTTGGTTGAAACATGGCATGTAAAGATCCGGTAGTCCAAGCTAAGTAGGACGAGGTGCGGGCACTATTAGTATACTATGCATGAGGCTTGCAACTTGTAAGATATAATTTACATAACTCATATGCTTTATTACTACCGTTGACAAAATTGTTTCATGTTTTCAAAATAAAAGCTCTAGCACAAATACAACAATCGATGCTTTCCTCTTTGAAGGACCATTCTTTTAATTTTATTGTTGAGTCTATCTATCTCCACCTTAAGAAGCAAACACTTGTGTGAACTGTGCATTGATTCCTACATACTTGCATATTGCACTTGTTATATTACTTTATGTTGACAATATCCATGAGATATACATGTTATAAGTTGAAAGCAACCGCTGAAACTTAATCTTCCTATGTGTTTCTTCAATACCTTTACTTTGATTTATTGCTTTATGAGTTAACTCTTATGCAAGACTTATTGATGCTTGTCTTGAAGTACTATTCATGAAAAGTCTTTGTCATATGATTCACTTGTTTACTCATGTCATTACCTTTTGTTTTGATCGCTGCATTCATTACATATGTTTACAAATAGTATGATCAAGATTATGATGGCATGTCACTTCAGAAATTATCTTTGTTATCGTTTTACCTGCTCGGGACGAGCAGAACTAAGCTTGGGGATGCTGATACGTCTCCAACGTATCGATAATTTCTTATGTTCCATGCTACTTTATTGATGATACCTACGTGTTTTATGCACATTATATGTCGTATTTATGCATTTTCTAGAACTAACCTATTAACAAGATGCCGAAGAGCCAGTTGCTGTTTTTGTTTTTGGTTTCAGAAATCCTAGTAAGGAAATATTCTTGGAATTGGACGAAATCTTCGCCCAGGGTCCTATTTTTGCACGGAGCTTCCGGAAGACCGAAGAGATAACGAAGTGGGGCGACGAGCGCCGCCACCATAGGCCGCGGGCCGAGGGGGCCCGCGCCGCCCTATGGTGTGGGCCCTCGTCGCCCCCGACCTACCCTTCCGCCTACAAATAGCCTCGTCGCGAAACCCCGCACCGAGAGCCACGATACGGAAAACCTTCCAGAGACGCCGCCGCGAATCCCATCTCGGGGGATTCAGGAGATCGCCTCCGGCACCCTGCCGGAGAGGGGATTCATCTCCCGGAGGACTCTTCATCGCCATGATCGCCTCCGGAGTGATGAGTGAGTAGTTCACCCCTGGACCATGGGTCCATAGCAGTAGCTAGATGGTCGTCTTCTCCTAATTGTGCTTCATTGTTGGATCTTGTGAGCTGCCTAACATGATCAAGATCATCTATCTGTAATACTATATGTTGTGTTTGTCGGGATCCGATGGATAGAGAATACTATGTTATGGTGATTATCAATCTATTGTTTATGTGTTGTTTATGATCTTGCATGCTATCCGTTATTAGTAGAGGCTCTGGCCAAGTTTGTACTCTTAACTCCAAGAGGGAGTATTTATGCTCGATAGTGGGTTCATGCCTTCATTGACACCTGGGACAGTGACAGAAAGTTCTAAGGTTGTGATGTGATGTTGCCACTAGGGATAAAACATTGATTCTATGTCTAAGGATGTAGTTGTCGATTACATTACGCACCATACTTAATGCAATTGTCTGTTGCTTAGCAACTTAATACTGAATGGGGTTCGGATGATAACCTGAAGTGGACTTTTTAGGCATAGATGCAGTTGGATGGCGGTCTATGTACTTTGTCGTAATGCCCGGATTAAATCTCACTATATTTATCATATCATGTATATGCATTGTTATGCCCTTCTCTATTTGTCAATTGCCCGACTGTAATTTGTTCACCCAACATGCTTTTATTTTATGGGAGAGACACCTCTAGTGAACTGTGGACCCCGGTCCTATTCTTTACATAGCATACAATCTACTGCAATTGTGTTTTACTGTTTTCTTGCAAACAATCATCTTCCACTCGATACGTTTAATCCTTTGTTACAGCAAGCCGGTGAGATTGACAACCTCACCTTTCAAAGTACTTTGGTTTTGTTGTGTAGATTCCACGTTGGCGCCGGAATCCCTGTTGTTGCGCCGCATCACATTTCGCCACCATCAACCTTCAACGTGCTTCTTGGCTCCTCCTGGTTCGATTAAACCTTGGTTTCTTTCTGAGGGAAAACTTGCTACTGTGCGCATCATACCTTCCTCTTGGGGTTCCCAACGAACGTGTGAGTTACACGCCATCAGTAGGGCATTTGCAGGTAATAATAAAGTGGTATCCAAGTACTAATCAATCAATAGGCATGTGTTCCATATATAGTCGTACGTGCTCGCAATGAGAAACTTGCACAACATCTTTTGTCCTACCAGCCGGTGGCAGCCGGGCCTCTAGGGAAACTACTGGAAATTAAGGTACTCCTTTTAATAGAGTACCGGAGCAAAGCATTAACACTCCGTGAACACATGTGATCCTCACATCACCGCCTTCCCTCCGGTTGTCCCAATTTCACTTTGGGGCCTCGGGTTCCGGACAGCAACGTGTGTATACAACTTGCAGTAAGATCAATAAACAATGCATATCATGATGAAATAATAACATGTTCAGATCTGAGATCATGGCACTCGGGCCCTAGTGACAAGCATTAAGCATAACAAGTTGCAACAATATCATAAAAGTAACATCTACGGATACTAGGCACCATGCCCTAACAATCATGTGACTATTACATGATCAATCTCATCCAATCCCTACCATCCCCTTCAGCCTACAGCGGGGAATTACTCACACATGGATGAGGGAAACATGGCTGGTCGATGGAGAGGCGTCGGTGGTGATGGCGGTGAAGATCCCCTCCAATTCCCCGTCCCGGCGGAGTGCCAGAACGGAGTTTCTGGTCCCGAGGCGGAGTTTCGCGATGGCGGCGGCGCACTGGATGGTCTCTGGAAATATCGACGTACCCCATGGCGTTTTTAGGTCGAAAGACGTATATAGTCCGAAGGACGGGGGCCGCCGAGGCGCCCACACAACATGGCGGCGCCCCCCTGGCCGCGCCGGCCTAGTGTGTGGGGGCCTCGGGCCCACCGCTTGCCCTTCTTTCGTTAGTATTCTGGGAAAATAGGGCCCTTCGCATAAATTCCGAGGATTTTCGAAAGTTGGATTTCTGCACAAACGAGACACCAGAGCAATTCTGCTGAAAACAGCGTTAGTCCGTGTTAGGTGTATCCAAAATACACAAATTAGAGGCAAAACAATAGCAAAAGTGTTCGGGAAAGTAGATACGTTTTGGACGTATCATCTGCCTCGTGAAAATTATGATTATGTTTCAATAAATTGTGAACCCTCAAGTTGGCTCGCTACAGTAAAAGTTGATATAAATGGTGAAACTTTTCATGCTCGTTGCGATATTATGTCTGAGTTTTGTCTTATGCCTAAAGATATTTATGAGTCTTTAAGTCTTTGGGGACTTTCTGAGGGTGGAGAAGGAATATCTCTCACCAATAACGCCATTACATTACCCATTGGAGTAGCTGAAGGAGTGTATACAAAAATCCTAGAAAAATGGTATCTACTAATTATCTTGTCATTGAATATGTAGGAAAGGGATAAATCACACATGGAAGATCTCTGCTAAAGCTTCTGGGAGCAACAATAGATGTGGGGAAGCACCATGACTTGCACTTCCTCACCAGGCGGTTCTCATTTTTTCCTAAGAGAAAGAGTAAAGGTAAGAGAGATAGATGTAAGGCTTCTGCCATTAATAATGGTGATGCTTCTTCACTTGAAAATACTTGATTCAAGCTTTCTGCGCCTAGCTGAAAGGCGTTGAAGAAAATCACTCTTGGAAGATAACCCATGTTTTATTTCTGTATTTTTTTTATTTTGTTGAGTCTTGGAAGTTTTTACCTCTGTAATAACATCTCCTTATCCTTTTTATTTCGCTTTTGTGCCAAAGATAGCCTCTAGTAGGAAGAAGGTAAGATTTGGGGATGTTTCTGTCCTGAAACAAATTATGTGATGTCACCAAAAACATTAGTGTTCTTAGCCAGAACGTCGGATTGATCTGATAATTTTTTAGTACTTTTCCCGGGTTATTATCTAACTATCATTAGTTATGCATTTTTCTATTTGAGCACTAGAGTATTTTTGGAAAAAAATCGATCTTTACCTGCTGTTCTGTTTTCATAGATTTCTGCCACTATATGCATTTGCCTCTTAATCTTTTTCTTTTGAGTTCTTTTGAGAGAAAGAGCTTTTAAAATAAGTTGCTACATTAGCTAATATTTTATTGGATGTTTGACTTATGTTAGAATAACCAAAGTGGATTTGTTATTTTGATTGCACTAATGCTGCTAATGAAAATTGTGTGAAGTTTTGTATGAAGGAAGTTTTCAAGTGTAGGGAGAGAAGAATTATGTGATGAGATAAAGGATGGACAAAAGCTCAAGCTTGGGGATTCCCATGTCACCCCAAGAAATATCCAAGAGGTACAAGCGTTAAAGCTTGGGGATGCTCAAGGCATTCCCTCTTGATCAACAAAAATATCAGGTCATCTTTCAAGACGCTAT
Organism: Lolium multiflorum; assembly: GCA_030979885.1. Taxonomy (NCBI): domain Eukaryota; kingdom Viridiplantae; phylum Streptophyta; class Magnoliopsida; order Poales; family Poaceae; genus Lolium; species Lolium multiflorum. Next base: position 140,061,146 of record CM061753.1, on the reverse strand, counting down.
ATTTTTATTGCTTCATATGCTATGTGTTGTTCTTGGAGCGTCCATGGGCGGACCCAAGTATATCTGAGTGGGGGCATAGGCCCCCACTCAAATTTTGAATTCCCTTGGTATTTATAAATAATCTGAAGAAGATTCATTAAAATTTGGCAAATTTAGAGAAGAAGTGCCCCCACTCAAATGATACGCCCCCAGTCACGATTTTTTCTAGGTCCGCCACTGGGAGCGTCTTTATTTTTGTTTTTAGTTTTATTTTATTTTGTTTGCTGTAGTATATGGTTGGATCCCAGCATACTTGTTTTGAAGAATGAAACACTCCGTTTTTATTGCATAGAACACTCTAGTTTTCACTCTTATTGTTCTGCGAGTGTTCTCTTTTGCTAGTATTGCGTTAGTTAGCTCTTGTTTTCCACTTGTATTTTGTTCAGAGCTTGTTAGTTTTCTTTAGTTAGGTATGATTATCTCTCTGGTTTTTATTGATTATTATCTATGAGAGTTGTTTCAATAAATTGATTGGTGTTGGAGACGAGTAAAATATTTCATGCTTATAGTTGTGCAAAAGGAAGCTTGTTTAGACTGTGGCTTAGACTTCAGCATGTCATGTTATATGTTATTTTAATTATATGATTAGTAGTTATTGTTGTAGCATGACTTGTCTCAAATAGCTGAGAGTGCTTAATGTGCCATTGAAAGAATCATGTGTTGTTTCTATCATACAAAAGCATAATATTGTGGTATTCTCCTTTGCTGCTTTAATTGGGTTGACTTGGTACATGCTTACACCATGTTATGACTACGAACCAGTCACCTCAAGTCTCTATGATCATTTAGTTTTTGACTTGTAATATCACTTTATTATTTGATTAATAATGTTTTGTCGCTATGCATGATTAGGGACATTATTGCTCTCTTAGTTGGTCGCTCCTAGTCTTTTGCTAGCATTCACATGTACTGAGTATGAGCTCTACTCGTGCATCCAGCTTCCAAGAAACCAAAGTTTGCTAATTGTGTCCACCATACCCACCTATATGTGATATTTCACCGCCACTCCAAAGTAAATTGCTTATGTGCTACTTTAAAACCTTCAAAAATTATTACATATTTTGTGTTCCTGTTTTAACTCATAAGTAAGTGTTGGATGCTTTATTGTCTCTTTCATGTTTATTTAGCTTCACACCTTAACTAGCATGTATAATATGCTAGTTCCTAATACTGCAAAAAGAGCAGGCAGACGGGTGCCCAGCCTACTAAATAAAAAATAAAAAATAATCAAATAAATCTCCTAACACTATGGGCTTGAGAAATCATGAACTTAGCTTGTTCAAACAAAGGAGAAGATGAACTTTATTGTTCTCTCTATGGGAGCCACTCTTGAAGCCATTAACATGAAAGGATGATAGATCATTTGATGCCATTCGTTGATATAGACATACATACCTCTCAAATACATTTTCAACAACTCTGTTTATTCAAAATAAAAAAGCTCTAGCACATTAGTAATCTTGCTTCCCTCTGCGCATGGCCCTTCTTTTACTTTTATGTTGAGTCTTCATCTTCTAACTTTATGCACCAATTAAGAGAGCATAGTTGTCATTCTGAGTATAATGTGCATAGTCCCAAAATCTATTATTGATTGATTCATGATTATGTTATTGCTTGTTCTCAAATTATTTGTATCTAGTCAACCTTTTGAACTTTAAAGGTGTCCTGGCATTTATGTTTTTCTATTACATGAAGGACAAGCTAAATACCACTTTCTATGTTTTCTCTATGCTAAAAAAACAAACAGTTGCTTTTAGTAAACTATTATTCATGATCTTTTGTTTGAGTTACTTCTTATGTTGTAATATAGTTGCTAAGTTCTATTGTTAGAATTATATCTATCATGCCTATGTTTAGAGTACTTTGATCCCAGCTCACCATGCTTTTACAATAACTTGATCAAGATTGTGTTGGCTGCATGTCACCTTAAAAATTATTTTTGTTATCACTTACATACTCGAGGACGAGTAGGAGTTAAGCTTGGGGATGGTGATACGTTGCGAACGTATCTATAGTTTTTGATGCTCCATGCTTGTTTTACACCAATTTCTATATGTTTTGTTTACACTTCGTGGCATTTTTATGCATTTTTTGGAACTATCTATTAACAAGATGCCACAGTGTCAGTTCCTGTTTTCTGTTGTTTTTGTATTTCAGAAAATTTGTAAGGAAATATTCTCAGAATTGGACGAAACAAAAGCCGAAGTTCCTATTTTACTCTCACGAAGACGGAGTCCAAAGGGGAGACGGAGAAGAGCTAGGAGGTGGCCACACCACCCCTAGGCGTGGCCCACCCCTGGCCGCGCCTAGGTATGGCGTGGGCCCCTCGGGCATCGACCGACCTCACCCTTTCGCCTATAAATTCACATCCTCGGAAAAAAAACCTAAACACCCAAGCCTTCATCCACGAAAAGTTCCGTAGCGCCACCATCATCGACCCTAGTTCGGGAGGGTTCTAAAGCTCTTCCCGGCACCCTGCCGGAGAGGGAGATCATCACCGGAGGCCTCTTCATCACCATGCCCGCCTCCGAAGTGATGCGTGAGTAGTTCATCTTTGAACTACGTGTCCATAGCAGTAGCTACATGGTTGTCTTCTCCTTATTATGCTTCATGTTTAGATCTTGTGAGCTGCCTATCATGATCAATATCATCTTTATGTAATGCTACATGTTGTGTTTGCTGGGATCCGATGAATATTGAATACTATGGTTGAGTTGATTATAGACCTGTTTATATGTTATTTGTGATCTTCCATTCTCTCCATTGCTAGTAGATGCTCTGGCCAAGTGTGTTCTTGTGACTCCAAGAGGGAGTATTTATCCTCGATAGTGGGTTCATGCCTCTAGTAATGTGGGAGAGTGACATTAACTCCTAAGGTTGTAGATGTGATGTTGCTACTAGGGATAAAACAAAATGCTTTATCCAAGGATAATTCTATTGTTTACTTTACACACTTTACTTAATGAAATAATCTCTTGCTTCCAACTTAATACTGAAAGGGGTTCGGATGCTAACCTGAAGGTGGATTATTAGTCATAGATGCAGTTGGATTACGGTCTATGAATCTTGTTGTAATGCCCAAATGAATCGCATAGTAATCATCTTGTCATGTATGGTCTTTATTCTGTCAATTGCCCAGCTGTAATTTGTTTACCAAGCATGTTATTTATCTTTATAGAGAGACACCTCTAGTGAACTGTGGACCCCGGTCCTTTCTTTTACACTGATAAATTCATCTATTGCAAATACATGTTCTATTTACTTACTGCAAGCATTGTTCTCTTTATTTCACTGCAAACAAACATCTATTTTCACACTATACGTCTAATCCTTTGTTTTCAGCAAAACCAGTGAGATTGACAACCTCACTGTAAGTTGGGGCACCGTATTTTGGTTGTGTTGTGTGCAGGTTCCACGTTGTTGCTGACACCGGTAGTGCGCCCTGCCAAAGTCAGCCAACAACACCTTCAGTGATTTCTTTCTCCTACTGGTCGATTAAACCTTGGTTTCTTACTGAGGAAAAACTTGCTGTTGTGCTCATCATACCTTTCTCTTGGGGTTTTCCAACTGTGTGCTCTGCACAATATCGGTGGGCAAAAAAGGCAGACCATAGTGAAAGAAGATTTGGGACTACCAATTTGAGAGTGATCAAAATGAAACCTCCCTTCAAAAGAGGTGCAAATTTATTTAGTCGGAATGTAGCAACTTTTGACCATGTCAAGGACCGGCCCATGAGTAGCATTGGCATCAAAGACATGGTATATTCTATTCTTTCCTACATATTATAATATACGTTGCTTTGTAGATATGTAATTCTATCTTACTGATTTTCATTCATCTATATATCTATATGTGTTCCAAGCTTTGGGATACATCAAGGAACAATATGACAATTAACCTTTCACATTGACCTTTTTTAAGGTTGATCAGTAAGTTTCCTCATTGTATATTTTTATAAATTTTTGAAAAGTCTACTTACAAGACTAATTGCTAGAAGTTGGCAACTAAAAGGAGAGTTAGAAAAACAAAAACGCCCTAGTCCTACGGTAACTATAAAGATCTATACAAAGTTAATTAGTCACTCATGCTATCGATCCTTGATAAGCTTTCTTCCTATCCTTGTAAACCAGGTGAGGCGGCTCATCCTTGAATTTCCTTAGCCATCTACATTCACATTGAGTTGTTGATCGATGATCAAAGAATGTCCAAAGTGGCAAGATCTCTATTTCTCGCTGAAAAAAATCCTCATGAGGCCATCCCAAGTATGGGCACTCGTGTGGTTTGGCCGAGGAGGGACCAATTCCACACTAGATGTTAAGCATGAGCTTCTGCATTTGTAATGCAAGAGACAAGAAGGTGTCAAGTGATAAGAGGGGAGAGACAAAACGCTAGGAGAAAGAGGAATACATCAAAAACATCCTTGATGTACAAAAAAGGAAACTCAAAGTTGATGAGGTCAATGCCCCATCAAGACTTAAAAAAAGTAGAGTTCATTGCATTTGCAAGAGCCAAGAAAGTTGGGCTGAAGCGAAAGGAAGTAGAACTCAAGATATTCACCGAGTAGACCCGGATCATGACGGTCAACATGTCCATCATGGAACCAATAAGAAGAGCTTGGTTCAAGAAGAAGGAAAAGACGATACATGATGAGTCCAAAAAGCCACGTGTTTTTCACTACATAAACATACACTTTTTTTTGTTTCATTACATGCTCTATCTAGCTTTGACTATATCTAAAATGCATGATTACAAGTATTGACTCATTTTCATGAGAGATTTGCACAACTAGTAGTTTTATTAACATTTTATCACTTTTTTCTTGTATTTGGTGTGTGTAAGTACTATGAACCTCTATATTTAAAGCATGAACAAAGGAGCTCAGAAGGCAATATGGAGGAGTTACATGCACCAAAACATGCCAATTCTGATGGTGGAAGACGCTAATTTTTCCATCACAAGATAATGAAGATCCATGTAACTTGATTGTGGATTAACACTTATATTCATCCATACATTCATCTCATTGCCATGATCATGCATTGTATCTCTATATGTTAGTAGTTTCTTAGTTCTTGGGAAAATGGAGGAACCCCAACACTTCTATGACCTGGAATAAAGATTTATGTTGGTTTCTTGCAATGTGTGTAAGTGGTGGTTGTCTTTGATGATGGTGTATATATATATAATGTATCATGAAAAATTTTCCATAGCGAACTTCGAAGGCAATCATCGTTAAGCATGGTTGGAGGTACGTGGGCGTACAAGTGACAACAATCCGCCACCTCTTTCAATCATGTCTTAGCGAGTTGTAAGAGGTATGAGGGAATATGACCATAGCCATGGGGAGACCTTTAACTACTAGACCCACGCGGCATGCGGAGAAGAAAGGTAGTGGTTATGAGGGGTGTGGAACAGTGTTTCTAGGAGCATCCATAATCGGGCCTCTCCTCACTTTGTCAACACATTGTAACTTACACAACAAGTCCTAATCAACATAGTACCCATGCTAGTCGTGAATCTGTGTTTCCCAAGAACGCATTTTATTCCTTTGTGGTTCATCTAAATACCATTGGCATGTTCTTAATTTACTTGTAGCATTTACTTTATCTTGTTTTAATTATTATTCTATTTCAACTACAATGAACTATCTAGTTGATAATAGTAGTTCCGTAGGAACCTATAGTATAATCTATTTTCAAACCACAGTTTACGTGTGAACATGGCTGGTTGTGTAGTGTCCATTCGGCAAAACTCCCTTAGGATCGATCTTTTAATTATGGCTTACGGCTGTTAGTACTGCAATAACACTCTGCTGATGCCGAAAATCCAGGCATCAATCCACGAACGAGATGAGTGATCACTCGCTATCTGTATCATTTTCTGTGTTTGTTTATCTTGAACAATGTTTCATTTAGGCTCGTTTTGATACTTTGATGTATGTCCGTGTGGCTTTAATGATTGCCAAGTATTGGTAATTTTTTAATCATTTTTATTTATATTTAGCTACAATTCATAAAAATGGTCAAAATAGAAAGAAAAAAACGATGGACCGGACTAAATTGGGGACGCCAATTGGGTGACACCCCAAACATAACACACATGGATCTCTCAGTGCTCCCCGATGCACCCAAAACTGTTCAAAAAAGACAAATATTGCTTCTATTTTAGATCATCACGCGGGAGCTGCTATATTGGTAAGGGCATATCTAGCGGCATGTCCCATTCAGACACCAAATGTGTCTGTTTGGGTCAGACCCACCCAGACACGAAAATAGTTGTCCGGCCACCTTTGTTCGTTTGTCTCGGGGGCAGCCCAGCGGCCCAACGCATTTGCCCGCCATGTCCACCTTTACTAGTCAAATGGATCATGTGTATAGGGAATAGTAATGTTGCAACCAAATAATTTTAAGCAGCGTACACCAGAATGAAACAAATAAAATTTGATGGGTTGATTACTTCTCGTGGCTTGCCAACGCCCACTGACGCTCAATTAAATCCACCTGAAAGATCGTGAATGTGGAGATCACGAAACTTGGTGTGCATATGGAGAACCTCCTTAAGGGTTGATGCCCTAGGTGGCTCAACCAACTCGCCTTTCAATTGCCATCCTTGGTCATGGCTGCATTCATCGTCACGCTCTTGCTCAACGATTATGTTGTGCGTGATCACATAAGCGGTCATCACCTTCCATATGGTCTCAAGGCTTCATGTTCTAGAAGGGTGCCGGATAATAGCCCACCGAGATTGAAGCACACCAAATGACAGTTTCGTATCTTTCCTGCAAGCCTCTTGTTGTTTGGCAAACCTTTCTTCTTCTCGTTGCAGGCTCACGAATGGCCTTCACAAGTGTGGCCCTGTCAGGATAGATGCCATCAACTAGATAATATGGCTTGTCGTATGCATTGTGGTCAGGGCCGGCTCTAGGATTTGGAGGGCCCCAGGGCGAACTCTAAAAATGGGCCCAATTTAGGTTGTGTGCATGCAAGATAGGCCTAATTTTTTTTCTTCTACCTTTTCATATATGCACTGTGCCAGAAATAATGGGCCCCCGTTTTGGTTGGGCCCCGGGCCGTCGCACTTCTTGCCCTGGGCCAGAGCCGGCCCTGATTGTGGTTGATCTCATATTGAGCCACTGGAGCGTCTTCTACAAGCCTGGAGATGACCGGAGACCGATGGAGCACATTAACGTCATTGTGGGAACCGGCCATGCCGAAGAAAAAGTGACAAATCCATAGATCCCACTACCTTCGTTTCAAGAAATAAGGCGTACGCGTATTTCAAGACGAACTTTGACCATAAAAATTGAGCAACAAAATCTTGAGTATATTATATGTAATTAGTATCGTTAGATTCCTATTGAAAAGAACTTCTATTGAAAAGAAATTTTCAATGATACCAATTTCATACAAATAATGTTTATCTATTTGAAGTAATTCTTGGTCAAATAAAAAACACGTAAAACGAGGGTGCCTTATTCCTTGAAACGGAGGTAGTATGATGCAAGTGCCTCAAGAATGACAATGCATCCCTCCGCATGCCCGTTATATTGCCCCTACCATGTGAACGGATAGTTCTTCCACTTCTAGTGCATGCAATCTATACTTTCAATCATCCTCGGAAGCCCACTCGGTAGTTAGTGCCTGTTGGCTTTTGTGGCACTGTCGAGTGGGCCCTTCGGTAGAAGAGAGGGGACACACGCGGTCGCGGACAGCTCGATCTATTTAGCTAAATTAAAGTTTACCTATAAATCTATCTATACAGAGACAAACATGCTCGTCTCTACCTCAAAGTGTAAACCAACCCATTGCGAAAATAAACATGTGGACGAACTAGAGCGAGTAGTTTTGACCTTTGTTCTTACTGTCACATGAATACAGCTTAGGCCACGCGCCCGCGTTGGAGAGGGAGTGGGAGAGAATTGGGAATGGATGGATCGATCGAGGCCAGTACTCATTGTGTCGCGCCGCGCCGTGTCGGCTTTTTGCCGCTTCGCGTTCAGCGTGAGTCTCTGCCCTCTGACGGAGCTCTGATCAGCTCGATCGCTGCCTGCCTGCAATGCATGCAGCAGATGCAGCCTGCCTTTCTCTCTCTTGCTATGCTGCAGATGCAGGTCGCGGTCCCTCGTGTGTTTTTACTGCCGAATTGTACCGTGGATGTTAGCAAATAAACCGTGATTTATGTTAGTCGCGTGCGTCGCGTGTGTGCGCAAGTTTCTGCTCGTGTAGTTCGTGTACGTAGCATGCAATTCGGGCTGTTTAGAGCTGATTGATCCAGGCTGTTTAGAGCTGTTAGAGCAGCCGCGTCATACGCGTATGTGCGCGTCGTGCGCACCGACCGGATCGCAGCGGCAGAGTGGAGGGCGTGAAGGGTGTGGAGTTCGTGCTCCCTAGCGTTAGCCCCAGCTATAAAACCCCATGTATGTGTGTGCTTGCAAGTACTGGAACGAGCCAGCTGAAATAAGAAGAAAGAGTCGGGCGTTGGTGCGCCCGTGGCGGCGTTCGTCGCCGGCAAGAATTCTGTGTTATCTCCCTTCTTCTACCTCCGTCCGAGAGAGAGAGAGAGAGAGGGCACCGGCATTTGTCGCCGGAGGGCTGGTTCGGCGTGTGTCGCCGAGGCCAGCCCCAACAAGCTGCACCGACGGAAAAAGAGACTAGGTCCAAAACCATCTCCATGCGTCAACCTAAAACGCGGCCGTACGGACCCCGCATCCGAACCGCGTATGCGTCCGTTTTGGAGCAAATCTGGCCTAAATTTTAGGCTAGGTTTGCGGCAGCGCGAAGAGACGTCCTTGCCCGCCACCTTCACCAAAGTAGGCAGGTGACCATCTAGCGACGTAGAGCGCTATGCCCAGCTCCCCACAACACCTCAGCGGCCGTCAAGGTAACTTGCAGACCTTGCCAACCACTCTTTTTCATTACCCATAGATGCTCGTTGGTTCTCATTATTGGTGTACCATTTGTAGATCATTGCCGACAGCTTGGACGAGTATTTCTACAAGAATGTCACCGCACGTCCTCCGACGAGTCCGACGACGACTTCAAGATCCTCATGGCCATGGCCTTTTTCCTCCATGATCAGGAGCAGCGGTTGCCGAATTACAGGGGCTGAGTGAAGGATCGGCTCCTGGCGGCCGAGCGTAGCCGAGAGGAGGGCCATGCGCAACTATGGATGGACTACTTTCGTCGGACCAACCCCATTTACATTGCGTCGTGCTTTTGTCGACGTTTTTGGATGTCATGGGACTTGTTTCTGAAGATCATGCACGGCGTGAGGTGCTACGACGATCACTTCAATTTGAAGGAAGATGCTACAACTAAACTTGGCTACACTTCTTACCAGAAATGCACTGCGGCCATTAGAATGCTAGTGTATGGAGTTGCCGGTGACCTAGTGGACGAGTACATCCGCATGAGCGAGTCAGGTTGCCTTGAGGCAATGTAAATGTTATGCAGTTCTGTGGTTGCGGTCTGGTCTTTGCATAAGTGTACTTGATGCAACCAAATATTGCTGACACTGGCCGGCTATTGTCAATCAACGCGGCAAGAGGGCTTCCTCGTATGATTGGAAGCATAAATTGCATGCACCGGAAAATGGAAAAACTATCCATTTGGGTGGCAAGGTCAATACCATGGCCATACGGAAGGATGCACAGTCATACTTGAGGCGGTTGCGTCTCAAGATCTTTGGATTTAGCACACATTTTTTGCCATGGCAGGCTCGAACAATGATATTAGTGTGCTTCAGTGATCTTCGGTGTTCACATGCCTTGCTGAAGGTCATGCTCCACGGTCCAGTATGAGGTCAATGGCCATCTCTATGATAAATGATATTATCTAGCTGATGGTATATATCATGCATGATCCACACATGTGAAGACAATTCGTTTGCCTGCAAATGAGGCCGAGGCAAGATTTTCTAAAGAGTAAGATGCATGCAGGAAGGATGTTGAGCGAGCATCTGGCGTGCTGCAATCACATTGTGCCATAGTTCGGCACCCTGCTAGGACTTGGAGCCATGAGACTATGTGAGAGGTCATGACTGCTTGCTTGATCATGCATAATATGATCATTGAGGATGAGCGTGATGGAAGCTTGTTTGATCAAGTCTGGAAATCCCAACATGAGAATTTTGCACCCCAACCTGGACCACCAGCTAACTTGGTCGATTTCCTAGTTGTGCAACATGAGATAAGTGACAAGGCAATTCATAACTGCCTCCAAAAAGATTTGGTCCAACATATATGAACTCATCTTGGTAACAACTAGTTCTTTAATGTTTATTTGATTTTCATTACAATTGGTGTGATTTGTGTAAAACTATGTTCTATAGTACTTTGTTGTAAAACTATGTTTAATTGTTGTAATAAGTTTTGTACTTTTAGTTTTCATGTATTACTTTTATCAGCAATCTACATGTATCTGGCTCGATTGATGGCGAAGAGGAAGCGCGAAGCGTCGATGGCTGCAGCAGGCTCGATTGAAGACGAATAGTTTAGCTTAATCCACATTTTTCCAACGGAGAAGAGAAATAGGAGTGGGCCGGTAGCTTACAGTACACATGGGCTGAATAAATGGGCCATTAAATTGTCTAGCTAAGGAGTACTCCCTCCGTCTCAGTTTACTAGTCTTCTTCGTAACTGGTTTTTCAAAAAAATAGTCTTCCCCGTATTCCTATGTCGCTAATTTGACCTATATAATTTAAATTATATCATGCAAAACTTATATCATTAGAAAATAGAACATCTAAACTTTCTAATGATATAATTTTTATAACATATAACTAATGTCAACTTGATCAAATTTGTGACTTAGGAGTACACGCACGCCTAATAACCTGTGAAAGAGGAAGTACTAAACGCAGGACTTGGTGCTTCAGTGACTTGCTGCTTCCAAGTGTCAACGTGACTTGGTGCCAGCATCCACCATCTATCTCTCATCCCACATCTCGGATTCAGTGGCGGAGCTGTAGCAAGAATTGTGGGCGGGCCAAGGTGCACAGAAGCCCTTATTTTTTCAGAAACAAAACATTTCTTGGGCCGGCCCAACAAATATAACGAAGGATTGTCCAAATTCTGGGCGGGCCACGGCCTAGGTCGACCCCAACGTAGCTCTACCCCTGCTCGGATTGCCTCTGATTTCGAACTAAAAAGTTAAAACTACTCAGAAAAAATTCTAGTAAATCATGGATGATTCGATTTGTATTCTAGTGAAGTTTCATTCAATTTGAATCAAATGTTTGAGATCAAATAGGTATTTAGTTTAAACTAGTACTTGAAAACTTAAAAATCTATTTAATCACAAGCTAGTCATTCCAATGGGATGAAACATTCACAGGTTTGAAAACCAGGCATTTACATTTTACTGGAATTTTTTCAATTTTTAAAAATAGTTACTCCCTCCGGTTCATATTAATTGACTCTAATATGAATGTATCTAGACACATTTTAGTTCTAGATACATCCATATTGAAGTCAATTAATATGAATCGGAGGGGGTATTAGTTTTTTAGTTTGAAATCGGAGACAATCTAAGACGTTGGATCTCAGATGTATGGTGGATGCTGGCACCAAGTCACGGTGAGACTTGAAAGTATCAAGTCACTGAAGCTCTGTCCGGAATGAAACGTGAATGTTTGAGAGAAAATGAACAGAAGAAAAATAAGGCAACATAAATTGTTGACGTGGCATGTTTGCCGAGGTGGATAGGCTACATGTTGAGAGAACTAGGTTAATAGTACAAAGGGGCCGGGGGCCGGCCCGAACCTGCCTAAAATGCGAAAATTTCAAGCCCGAGCCCGGCCCGGCCCGACATTCGGGCTCAAAATACAGGCCCGAACCCGGCCCGAAGTGCAAGCCCGACCCGGCCCGGCCCGGAATTTTTGGGCCGGGTCGTCCGGGCCGGGCTGCCCATGCCCAGATGTAGTTAGTAGGGATTGTCTTCTTAGTTATATAGGATTAGTCGAGTATTTTTACATGCTAATACAATAGATGGATCTGATTAGGTACTCTCCAGTGCATTATGTTTGGCTTGAACTAGTGATGATGCCTTTTTATTTAAGTGTTTCTCTTTCATAGCACTCTTTACTAAAATAAAAATTAATTACATCGCAATTGGGTCGAATCTTGTTTTGTTTGGGAAGTTGTAGATCTTCGTGTGTGTGCTTCATCTATTTTTATCTTCTTATAAGTTTTGCCGCTGCAAACAAAAACAAAAGGAAATGAAAAGACGGCCCCTGTTTAGGAAAAAGCTTGAGACAAAACTGCCCCTGTTTAGAACGGCTGGCAAGAAGCCGAGAACCTTGGCTGAGCAGCCGTCGGTGCCGCCGCTCGCTGCCGCACCTTGACCGACCCTGCCGCACCTCTACGCGAACAGCTGGCATCTCCACGCCTCCCTCCTCCTCCCCGACCCACCTGCAGTAGTCCCTCTCCCATCTGCGTCGACATCCCTCCTCATCGCTGTGGCCGATGTCGCCATCACGCACGGGCGCCTCCATTTGGAGCTTCATCTCCGCGCATTCCAGCTGGATGATGTTCCGGTCCAGAAATGGGTGTACATGGACATGCTCGAAGAGAAGCTGGAGACCGGGGCGGTCCGTCGTCGGGGAGGGTGGACACAGAGGGAGCACCTCGCCGGCGGAGACTATGGGAAGAGCCGGAAGTGCTGGGGGTCGATGACAGCGAAGGAGGAGCGGATTGGGGCTCCGATGGAGGCGAATGAGGAGCGAATTGGGGCTTCAACAAAGGCGAAGGAGGAGTGGATTGAGGCTATGACGACGGCCGAAGGAGCAACAAAAAAAGTAGGAGAGGGCGGAGCCATGACGCATGCTCACGCTGGTGACAGCGTGCAGCTAATGCCACACCTCTCAAGCTCTCACGCCGGCGAGATGGGCGCTCTGTTCGGAGAGAAAGGAGCGAGATTGTTCGTGTGAGCTTGACTCGTTCGACTCAGGTCACAACAAGGGCATTTTTGTCTCTAGGCATGGGCCTAGTTTGTCAGGGGGCAAATAATCAATTATCAAAGTAAACAGTAGCAAAAAAAATGGAAGACAAAGTAAAAGAGGGAAAATTGTAAAGTGCCCAACAAAAGTAGGGCAAAACATAAAATTCCCCAACTATACATAGACCTTTTCTATTCACATAAATTTTAAAATGCACCATATTTACATATGAGATAAAAATTAAATAATAAATTAACCCAACACAAAAGTTTTTAAAAAGTCTACAACTAGGTTAATCATATTTGAACATATGGGAGAACGTACATTTAGATGTAGAATATTGTAGCAACATGCCATAATGTCTGGGAAGAAACATCCGCTCCGGTATAAATTTTCACCACTCACGTTATTATTGTTCAAAGGAAACTTATCTGAGATTATTCGCATGTGTACCAAGGCAGTAGGTATGGGGCATGAAAGAAGATAATGATTTTTTTTTACAAAAGAAGATATTACATGTTCATCATGAGACCATCAAAGGTTGATGACATAAAAAAAATCAACCATTTCTTACATTTTGTATTATTATTCCGTAGTAGCGCAGGCACTTATTTGTTTTTACGAGCTCCCTACTGTATACCGTATCTTTAACTAGCTAGTACCAGTTTAGCTAGTGTAAGAGCAGGTCTAACAGACCCCGTAAAAGGGGCAAACCCGTATAATAACCGCCGATTTGAGGGTTTCGCGTCTACCCGGCCGTCTAGCACGCCCCGTAAAAACGGCCCCCGCATCGATTTTTGCTGTTTTGGACTACGGGGCGGGTCGTCGCCCCCTACTTGTGCGGGGTGGGAGCGGGGATAGTGGGCGAAACCACTATCCCAATTCCCGCGCGCGACATTTCGCTGTCCCCATCCGCGCCGCCGCCGCCGCCCCCCGCCGCGCCCGTCCCGGCCGATCCGCGCTGCCCGACGCCCGCCGCACCTCCGCCGCACCCCGGCCGAAGTTCCGCGTCCCTCCGCGCGCGCCGCCGCCGTCCAGCCGTGGTCTTCTCCGCCGTTTGTCGCCGGTGAGTATTCCGCCGCGTTCTTCCTCGTTGCCGCCGGTAAATGGGTGGGATTTCGGGCTGATCTATGGTTCCCCGTGGTAGATGGCTTCGGAGGATGTGCACATGGCGGATTTGGAGGCGACGTCGACCGATTGGTCATCGTCGGATTCCGATGATTCCGACATCGACGAGCTGCTCAACGACGACGAGACGGAGGTGATGGTGCTCCTGTTCGGCTTGAAGCAAACGGAGGACCGCTTGAAGCTGCTGGATCAGCGGAAAGGATCCGTGATGGGGCGTATGTGCATTCCGCGGAACCGCGCCCTCGGCCACGAACAGCTGATGCAAGATTATTTCGCCGAGGTACCGACCTATCCTCCCCGCCTCTTCCGTAGACGGTACCGAATGCGTAGGTCTTTGTTCGAGAGAATCGTGAAAGATTGCGAGGCAAATTGCGATTATTTCAAACAAAGAAGAAATGCTGCCCAAGTCATGGGATTTAGCCCATATCAAAAAATTTCTGCCGCCATGAGGGTTATTGCATACGGTATACCAGCAGATTATACCGACGAGTACCTTCGCATTGGTGTGCAAACAACCACGGATTGCGTGCGTATGTTTGCCAAGATGGTGATCAAGTTGTATGGAGAGCAGTATCTCCGAGCTCCAAATGAGGATGATACAAAAAGGCTCATGGAGATCAATGAAAAGAGGGGGTGGCCGGGGATGCTTGGTAGTTTGGATTGCATGCATTGGACATGGAAAAATTGTCCAAAAGCATGGCATGGAATGTATTGTGGCAAAAGCCGTGATGCTACCATTGTTCTTGAAGCTGTGGCCTCTCAAGACTTATGGATTTGGCATGCTTTTTTTGGATTGCCGGGGACACTCAACGACATCAACATCTTGAATAGATCCCCTTTGTTTGCAAGACTAGTTAGGGGTGAATCTCCACCTTGTAACTACAAAGTTATGAACAATGAGTACACCATGGGGTACTATCTCACAGATGGTATTTACCCTAACTATGCAACCCTTGTCAAGTCCATAAAAGAGAAAAAGGACAGGGCTTTGACAAGAAAGGAAGCTTGCTTCACCAAAAATCAAGAGGCATGCCGCAAGGATATTGAGAGAGCTTTTGGTGTCTTGCAAGCAAGGTTTGCAATTGTCCGGGGTCCTGCTAGGTTTTGGGACAAGGAAACTCTTGTTGATGTCATGACATGTTGTGTGATTCTTCACAACATGATCATTGAAGATGAAAGCGGTTTGAACTTGCCGTGTTTCTATGACAATGTTGGCACCCGAGTGCAGCCCGAGAGGAACCCTGATCGGATTGAAGCTTTTCTTGCAGCTCATCGAGGCATTGAAAATGCCGAGACTCATCACCAGCTCACACAAGATTTGATTGATCACCATTGGCAGTTGCATGGCCAATGATTTATTACATTCTTGTATGTGTGAAACATTCATTTCCTATTGTTGTATGTGTGAAACATTTGTTATTATTTGTTTAATTGTTGTTGACTTTTCCGAAAAACATTATTGTAATAATTATGACGATTATTGTGTGATGCAAAACATTTATTTTATGTGAATGGTGTGTTGGTTCTAATATGCAATTTGTCAAAAAACCCTGTTTTGAGGGGCCGAAACTCGGACGAGCTAGCAGAGTATCCGCACCCCGTAAAACAGAATATTCTGTTTTACGGGGTGCGGATACGGGCTCTGCTAGCTCGTCCGAGTTTTTGGCCGGCGAAAACTGGATACAGGGCCCTCTACTCGTGTTATACGGGGCGAAAATATACGGGGCCTGTTAGACTTGCTCTAAACAAAGAGGGAGGGAGGGTTGCCTTCTATTACTGGACAGCCCATTTTATTGAGTTAGTAACCAATTTGAAGTGACACTTTATCAAATCTAGTGAAATGATAAATGTTTTAGCTACTTCTTCTGTTTTTATTTAGTTCCAATTATGGGTTTAGTCAAAGTTTACTTCTCAAATTTTGACCATAAGTTTAGGGAAAAATACCAATATCCGTAATAGCAAATACATATAATAAAAAATTAGTTAATCACAATTTTAATTAAAATAGATTTTATATTATAAGTTTTGATATTTTTTCTAAATATTTATTCAAAGTCTGCAAAGTTTGACTTTGACTAAACCCCCAAAACGCAAAGTAATTGTGGACAGAGTACATAAGAAGTTGGGCAGAGCATATTCATGGCTAAAATTATCCGGCTTCACTTATTATTACGCACGATAAGCTGTGACCATAAAGAAGAAAGGTTGTTTCAATAACAGCAGCGCTACTGACCCAACAAGGTTCCTTGCTTACACCTCAACAGTCTACTCTGACTTTGCTATCCAATTCAGTGAATTCTTCAAAATATGCTTTGAAGTGTTCATATGAGTACTTGATATCATCAACGGCACACATCTCCCTGATGCTGTGCATTGATAATTGTGGCGCACCAATATCCACAGTACGGATACCAACACCGCTAGCGAGTATTGGGCCAATTGTCGAACCACAGGCCATGTCATTGCGAACAACAAAATCCTGCAAACAAATCAAAGCGTAAGATTGTATTGAAATAAAGTTCCCAGTATTCACAGCAGATGTATTGTTATTTATAGGTTCCAAGATCAGGATAATCTGGAACTGCAGAACCAATTCAAGAGCTTATCAAATAAGGTGTCTTCATTATTGTTTTGGGCATAGATTCTCTAACACATGTCTTTGACTACTGCTTATTCTAATTACTCCCTACATAGGCAACATTTGATAATTCCTCCTATCTTCAATGTAATCCATTAATTACTTTTACATACATACTTTATGTTATTTTAGGCAGCTACTGTACTTTTTTGAAAGTGTGCATTCATTTTATCTTACAAGCAAAAGAAACAACTGTCCTTGCTAGAGCTATTTTTCACGTGCGCTGGTTTTTCTTTACCTAGCTAAGGAATATGGCCCTATAAGCTACAAGGTTAATAAACTGACCTAGGTCACAAGAATAAGGTACTAGCCAAATAGGATGTTATAAGTTGAATAACAACAAGCAAAATGTAATCAAAAGATCAAGTTAAAAAAGGAAATTATGGTAGCTTGAAATTCACATCTGTCATACGGGTCCTTTTTTTTACATTCACTAACCTGGATAGGGAGTTGGTGCCTCTCAGCTATTTCCCGGAAAATAAAAGCTGTCACAGCATTAGTGGCATATCGTTGATTAGCATTGTGCTTAATCACAAGTCCACCATGCAACTTTGGCTTGTGGTTCTCCTCATGCTTGTCCTGGAAATCATATTTGATTCAAAGATGTATCAAAATATTGCTGCATAACTGCGTATCTCATATACTGATCTAAAAATACTTCTCTTATTACCATATAATTGGGGTGTAAGGCATGAGCCATATCTGCAGATACTAGGAAGCTCCTTTGAATAGCCTTTTCTAGCAACTGAAAACATTAAAAGCAAATAGTCATTGTTAAGAATTTGAAACCCATCTCACTGCAATAAACTACACACATCTGGCACTAAAGCATTTGAAGTAAAATATAATTATATAAGAGAAATTACTCGAGCAGGCAAATTTTGAGGGCTAATTACTTTTTTTGGCAAGGCAACTTAAGATTGTAGTGCTCTAGTTGGCATAGTATTAAAAATACAATGAATAATGTTAATTGCATAATGGGTGGCAAGCAGATAAGTAGAAACAAAATGATGCCATAAAATAAGGTACGTGGCAAACCAAATCCAGCACCAGCAGCCAGCTGGAGCAAAGACAACAGACTGGGAGCTGGCAAAGGTAATTACTTTATACCTTAGAGTTTGAATGGTTAAATGAACCCGTAATTCTTGTTAAAGCATCCAGCATCGCAGGTGAACCAGCTCCCTGAGCTGAATCAGAACCAACCTCTTCATGGTCAAAAAGAGCCACCATTCGAACACCAGGTTCATCATTAAGGGAGTGCTCAGCAGAGGTTGACTCTACTAGGGCCTGAAACAGTATTGGACAACTTGTTATATAGTAATCATGGTTGCAATTATTTTCATAAGATATGGGATTTGCATGGTCAAATGAAGAACGAATCAAAGGTGAGCATATAAGGTAAAGTAGAAGCATGGAGTACAATCAACCGTGGGTATACAAGAACTATGTAGGGATTACAAGTATCCACTATCCAGATTCAAAGACCCTCTCTTCATAAACTGTTCTTTCTGCCTTCATGGCGCATTTCTCTTTTCCCCCTAAACTAGAGAACACACATATTTTTCTACTGCATAAAATTCGTAATGTTTTATCTTAAATCGAGTAAGAATACCAATACTATATGAAAAATACATAAGATATATTTAAAATGTTATCCAATAGTGAAATCAAATGACTTTTAGTACTTTCAAAAATATGTGATTTCGTACATGTGGTCTCTATAACCTTTATGTAAACTGAAACAGCGAGACAAACCTTCAGTGAACAAAATGACATGCAAAGGTTGTCAAGCCTTCCTGAAAATATGAATTCTTTCATGGCACCAGCTATAATGCTTGGTTGCGTATCACACAGCTGCAGCTCAAAGTCACATATCTGATCAACTTCACAGTTAGCCTCTCTAGCAATCAACTGCAAGAAAATGAAAGCAATATACATTAGGGAAAAACTGAAACATATTATGAACCCAATAAATCTTGATATTTAACAAGTCAGAACTCATAACAATGGTTTCATCAAATGTTTTTATTAAGGCATTACCTGCAATAGTAGTGGATGGTGCTTTGCGTCATTGGTCCCAATTGACTCCTGTGAAGCATTTTCTTTTACTAATGCCTGCATTTCATTCTGCAAAAAAAAAAAGGTTGAATCAACATTTGTTTGTTTTTCTAAAGCAAACAGAAGTAAATTAATACATGTTTTTTCCACAGTTATTCTATCATAAAGATTAATTTCAAACAAATATTGGACAATAATGACATTCAGTGTGAATACATTAATTCCAAATATTCAACATTCTAGATTCAGTACGTGAGAAACTAAAAAAAACAGAAAAGATTCTGATCAATGTAGTAAACTCACCTTAACCAGTGTGCCCAACACAGGGACAAGATGATCTTGATTGTTAATCTTGAAACCCTCCGAGGAGATAGTCCTACCCAAATGTGAACAAGACAAACATGAGAAGTGCTTCATATAACCGTAAAATAGCAGTGAACCATGTGTTCAAAACAAAATAGGGTTATGTGCAAACATGAGCTGCATTATAGTAAGTAATCTCATAACCACCTAAAAATTGATCATCTTTCTTGAACGGATATTTTTATTTGCAAAAGATTTGGTCAATAACGCCTCGGTCTTCCATTGAGAATAGGTGAGAAGCTGGACGAAGGAGCAAACAAAGACACTCAGGGCGTGGAAAAGTCGGTTTTCAAGCAACTATCTTTCGAAACCTGATACTACTCGGAAGTTAAACCATTTGCCTTTTCAAATGAAAAAGAACTACCAATGCAAAACAAATTGTATACTCCCTTTGGTCGGAAGGTTGCGGGAGAAGGAAGGGGACACTAGGCACTTAGGCAGGATCCATGGATTGCGAGTCGAAAGACTAGTCGAGACTAGTCGACGACTAGTCGTCTTGACTAGTCTCGACTAGTCTAGGTTTATGAGTCTGTCGACTTAAAAAATGACCCCACATGTTATAATTTTTTCCATTCTTTCCTCCCATTCCCATTTTCCCCCGTGTTTCCCCATGAAACCAAGATCGAGAGACAGTTTCCCTCGCTCAACCCCAAAAGCCAAAACACATCTTGGTGTTCTCTCCCTTGGTCGCCGCCTCTGCAAGAACCTGCCGGCCATTGGAAGGAATTGCCCAGGTTTTCCCCCACTCCCCTGTCCCCAACCTGTAGGCTGCTGGTTCATGGACAAGAGGAAGGCCTTGGCCATTGGAAGGAATTGCCCAGGTTTTTCCCTTGTCCCCAGCCTTATATTCTACGATTTTATCCTAAATTATATATTTTTATTAAACATGAGTCTTGCTGAGTCGAGACTAGTCTAGACTAGTCTACGAGTCGCTGGCCCAGTACGACCGGTCGACTCGTCGACTCGCAAACCATGGCAGGATCTTTCAGCAGCGCCTCCTAAAAAGATACCTTTCTAGTGCCAAGAGCTGGCCTCGGGAGTAAGTTTTTTTTCAGAAGAAAAAATGTGAGATTATTAGCGATCCTGCTTCATGCAGGCGAGCCTTTGATTCAGTTTTTGTGATGCTAGTTATTTATAGGTTAAGTACAGTATTTCACTCAGTGGCCTGGCTAATTAATGAAAGTAATTCCTGGAGGGGGAGATCAAATCCTTACTCAGAATGGTGACATAACAAAATAAATATATGATTTTTTTAAAATTTCTTCCAATCAATATAAGAATACTCGATTGTAAATTTAACATATACCTTATATGATGTGCTAAAATATAAGATTTATATCTAAATCTAGGATTGTACTATATGTCAATAACTTGCTGATACTTTGGCAAATACATGAAGTCCAAAACGTGGTTAATGAAGATACCAAATTACGTTGCAGTATAGATGATATATCAAAAATAATAATTAGCAGTTGTTGCCATGCAAAAGAACAGGCTGACACTTCCAAAATAAAGCTTTCAACTATAGGCGCAAAAGGCTCTTCAACTGTATAGGATGATACTACCTCCATTTCAATGAATAATGTGTCATGTTTTCAATGTTTTTTCTTTGACCAAGAATTACTCAAAATATATAACGATTATTGGTATAAAATTGGCATCAGTAGAAAGTGTTTTTCAATGCAAATCCAATGATGCTAATTATTTACAATATAATTAAAGATTTTATTGCTCAACTTTTTCGGGCAAAGTTCGTCTTGAAATACGCTTGCACCTTATTCATCGAAACGGAGGTAGTATGATCTAAAAATGGATAAACAGCCCAGTAACAAAGAGTAGCAATAAAAGATATCAATTTAAGGGAACACACTACTACACAAATAACTAAATGGGCATACATTAGTGCAATACCACAATCTGGTTTAACTTATTCTATAAACTGTTCCAAGATACCACTACTAAGATTTATCCATTGCATAATAAATAGCACTCAAGTGTAACATCAGCACTCACGACTCAATGTAGGAACAATTTGCATAGACTTTACAAGACTAAAAAAACAATGTTAAAAAGGAGTCCTTAACACCAACCTGTTTAGGTGAATAGCCAAACTGGGGATTCTCATGATAGGCTCTTGCACTCTTACAAGCTTATGTGCGTAAGAGACTGTGCCTCCCTTCTTCTCTCTTACGAGCACCCGACCGGCAATAGTAAGATCACGGTCAAACCATGTGTACCACAATCCACCTCCATAAGTTTGTACTCCAACCTCCAGATAACCTCCCTTAGTTATCTGAGAAACAAAAGGCGAGATATTACAGGCAATTCAATCAAACTGTAGCACCTAAAAGGAAAAGGCTAACTAGTGAAAGGCCAAACAGCACCACTTTGCATTAAAGCAAAAAAAAAACAGATAAAAGGTCTGTTGGGATTTTAGACATGACATCAGGAACTCTGAAATCAATAACTATAAGAACATGGTTTAAACTGAAACCTTGGTGACAGGCTTGAGCTTGAGGCACGGACTGTCCATGTGAGCACCAATGATGTGGAACCCATTACCAGCAACATACCTGCAAGAGGACGTAACGCATCTATCAACAACCAGCACGACAAACAATTCAAGAAGCTATGTACATATTAGATTTGATTTTGTTAAAAAAAACGTGAATTTGAGTATCCCAAAACGGGTGGACAAAGAAGGAAGGCAAGTGGATCTAGCTACTCACTTGGCGCCGATGGCGAAGGCGACGAGGGCGGAGTGGTTGCGTGTGAAGAAGTACTTCCCGCCGGGCTGGAGCCCCGTCCACTCCTCCCGCTCCGACAGATGCGCGAACCCCGCCGCCTTCAGCTGCCGCTTCGCCTCATCTTTGACCCACCGGAAGGCAACAGCAATAGACCGATTGAGTTTCAGTTCACGTCCATTACCGACGAACAAAAGGGGGGGAACGGGACAGGGCGCGTACCGACGGCGTGGAAAGCGGTGGGCGAGGCGTTGAGGAAGTCGATGAGCTCGCAGGCGACGTCGACGCCGGCCATCGGTGGCGGGTTCCGGCAGACGGGTGTGGGAACTGAAAGAGAGAATCGACACGGATCTGTTTGTTTGGTCTTACGGTACAGATTTTTTTTCTGAGACAATCAGCCAAGCTCTTATTTATCGAAACATGCGTTACGAGTCCAAGTCGATTTGGGGTTTGGGCTGGGTGTGCACTCCAGTTTGGTGTGTTTCGTCTCACGGTCCGAATAGGAATCGAAGTCTGTTTGTGGTTGGGCCGTGGGCTATCCATCTTGTTCGATTGGTCTCGACTTCTTCTCAGAAACTGAATACGGCCCGGTGCCCAACTGAGAGTGAGCGATAGGGTTCGCCGATGTATAAACTGTCGAGCCAAGATACCTTCTTCTCTCCCCACCAGCGAGGAAAGGAAATCCACGAAACAGAACGCTCGATCTACACCACCGAGGAAGAATCGATCCGGCGATTATGGAGAGCTCGTCGGAGGGAGAAGAAGAGCCTTTCGATGCGTATGCAGCAGCGACCCGTGTGGACGACCTCTTCAAGCTTATAATGAAGAATAAGGACTCCCCGAAGGCGGCGGCGGCCCGGGCGGAGGCCAAGTCCTTGGCCAGGGCGCTCGGAAGACACGCCGCCCGGAAAGAGAACTCCGCGCCGGCGGCCACAGAAGATTCCGCCGTGGCGCTTCCCGTAGAGCAGAAGGTTTCCTGTGTGGCAACCGCAGCTGACGCGATTGCTCTCGCAGAAGCCATCTACGGTCTGACGCCCGTAGAGGATACAACGAAAGAAGAGAAGGTGAAGAAGTATCGGAAGGTGAGGCTCGCCAAGGCTGATCTCGAGTACATACTGGCGTACAAGAGCAAGCCCCTTCCTCACTCGCCGGCGGAATTCCTCTCCAACGACGAGAGGATCCTCGCCTGTTATCCGGTCCCTGCGGACCAGCTGGTGGACTATTTAACCAAACTGGACTCCGTTTTCGATGGCGCGGATGATGATTTCCTGGAGATGCAAAAGAGAGTCCGTGATGAGTACGAGAAGAAAGGTTATGCTCATCACTGGGTCACTGATGACGAAGATGATGCCCCTCCATCTCGAGCGCCACAGCCTGCACGAAGGAGGGCTCGCCCGGGTGTCATGAAGCACAAGGGGGGAATGAAGAAGCTTAACTGAATAAATGTGCATCAGGTGCGATCACAAAGATTATGTGTCTGAAAGATCGACAAAGAGAAAAGAATTACCCATACATCAACAAGGACAGAGTAGTATGTGTGTATGTATTTGAGAATATTGTTGAGAGTTTGTTGGTACAATGATTTAATAGGGTTTTTTTACAGAAATTATTTAATAGGCTTGGTCGTAATAAACTACAGCGGTTTGCATAAAAGAAACCACAGTAGCTGGGTAAAACTGTGGAAGCCAGTGACAGCCATTGGAGATTTAGAGGCACTTCCTTTCACTTCAACACTGATATATTCTGAATTTCACTTCAGACACCGATATATTTTGAATTCGTTGGAGTAATTCCTTTCCAGACTGACAAACATGCAAAAAAGTTCAAGGACCTTTCTTACTTTCAACGGAAAGAAGAAAAAAATTGGTGTTAAACGACAGGAAGAGCATTTATGTGACTATAGAGACGCGTGTGTCTTTATTTGAAAATATTGTAGCTTAGTGGTAACAAACTTACAGCGTTCGCGTAAACAATGACTTACATCAATGCAATTGAACTAGTGAAGAGTGATCATAGTTGTTGAGATGGGTGTAGCTCTACAAGCCACTGACGACCGCTGGATTCACTTCCTTCCCTTCTTCCTCCACACTAATACTAGTAATTGAGCACATGAGCACATGCACATTATTGTCAGTATAAAAATAAATGGACTATGTAAAGAAAGTCAAGGCCAAAAAAAAGACATCCAGGGAAGAGTTCTCTTTGACATTCACAAGGGACAACTTTTCACTGATATTTAATCATATACGTTAAAACGATCAGTAACTTGTAGTGAGCATGAGTAAATTAACTGAAACTTGGACATCCATTACATCACTAGTCTAAAAATTCAGGTTCTGTTTGCATCTGCAATTTTTATAGTATACTTATCAGGGACGGAGACGAGGGGGGGAGGGGGGCTGCGCCCCCCCTATGTTCATGATTTTTCTTTGAACACAAGCCATGGAAGCTCCTTATTTGTGTGATTTTAGCTAGTTCTGTCCACCTCATACTAAGATTGTCCTCTTATACTTTATTCCTAACTCCGTCCCTGATAGTTATTACCATCACAGCATCAAATCGGAGGGATGGCATATTATCGTTCAACAATAAGTCAACTACTAATGATGAGATATTTATGAAGAAGATTCTGAAACTAAACCATAGTGGTTCATGATATGGAATGAGGATATGGAATGAGATCTTCTTGATGAAGAAAATGGCCAATCTCCCTTGCCATGCTAAGAGCATCTCCAGACGCGTCCCCCAAACCGTCCCCCAAAGCGATTTAGAGCGCGCCACAAAAAAAACGTTCCCGACCGCGTCCCCTAAAGCCGCTTTTTGTCCGGCGCGGCCCGATACGGTGTCCGGCGCCCCGAGCCCGTCCCCGCCCCACAGGGGATGCTCCGGGCACGCCGGACACAAAGAAAAGCGAGGCGAATCGACGCGAGCCCGACGCGTCAGCGGCTCGGAAGCCTAAAACCCCGTCGCCTACCTTTCGTCAAGCGACGTTAATGGCGTCCCTGTTTTCCCAGGCGACGCAGGGACGCGTCTCATCGTGCATGGCCGCGTGGCCGTCCGCGCCGGCGTTATTGCATGCAACCAACCGCTGCCGCCGATGCACATTAAGAGGTCCTGCGGTTTGTCCCAATATCTCACCGCTCCCAAACCTTCTCCTCGCTGCTCCCAGATCTTCTCCTCGCCGTTCTCCAAGCAATGTCGTCCTCGTCCTCCCGCAAGATCGCCGCGGCGAACGGCTTCGCCGCGGCAGCCTAACCATGAAGGAGGCGTGGGTGTTGTACCACGCGGGATATCCCGTCCCGCGGACATGCGCCTGCCAAGCAGCGGCTGGAAGATAGACGTGAACGGCATTGGCATCCCGCCACCGCCGCCGGGCACGGAGCAATGGAAGAACGCCATCATGGCCCGGCGGCTGAACTCGACGACGAGGAGCGGGCGGATCCGACCAGGGCGGCGAAGAACAATGACGCCTGGTGGGCCACCTACTTCAAGGCCAAGTACGACATGGAGATGCACAACACCACCGGCCTCATCGGCGGGGCCGAACAGCTGGAACAGGGACGGGCGCCTCCTGTTCTGGGGCGCACCCTGGAGAGCGTCATCCACGGCATCCGCAACGGCGCTCCAAGGTTGGAGGCGACGTCCTCACCGCCACCATCTTCCGCACCGCAATGGCAGCCGAGGAGGACGTACCCGTCCTCCTCGAACTCTTCTTCCTTAGGACCGGCCCGATCGACGCCGTCCTCGTCGTACCGCTCGGCGCCCTACACCGTCCGCAAGTGGTGAAGGAGGAGCCCGCGACGCCCGTCAATCCGAGGCGCGGCAGCGGCAGCCGGCGACAGCAAGAGAGGCGCGGCGGCGCCCTCCTCATCCCAAAGCCGGAGGTGAAGGAAGAGCTGGAGGAAGCGTCGCAGGCGGCGCTGCTGGCGGAGTACGAGCGGCAGCAGCGGCTCATCGCCAGCAGCGACGACCCCGAGGACTGCCCAGGGCTGCGAGTGGCGTTCTTGGCATCGATGAACGACAAGGACGCCTGGAGGGGCAACCTCGACACGGCGATCATCATGTCCATCCGCGACTCCGGCAAGCCGCTCGTGGACCTCACCGACGATTGCGAGGCAGGACCAAGCGGCCTGAAGGACGAGCCCGTCGACGAGCCCGACGAGCGCGTCAAGCAGGAGGTCGTCACCGACGACATGTACAACTTCCACCAGTACTACGACGCCTCGGCCGCCGCAAGTTCTTCTAGATTAGATTTAGTTCAAATTTAGTCGAATCTCATTCGAATCTATGTAATATATGCTAAGTTTGGATGAATTTAATCGAATCTCGCTCAAGTTTAAAATTTCCAAAATTTTTCTTGGGGACGCGACTGGGGAGCGACGTCCCCCAAACGCGGCACGAACAAAACACATCCCCAAACGCTTGATCCGGTGCGGTTTGGGGGACGGTTTGGGAGACGCGACTGGAGATGCTCTAAGGGCTACATCACAAGCCCTCCACATTGATGCCACTTTGGATGATGTCTCTTTGAGCTTTGGTTTTACAGTCGACTTGGCATGGATTTGTTTTCCCTCTAAACAGCTACATCTTCAAAAAGACTCTTTATCTTCACATTTGACTCATCCCAAAAGACATCCCCAGTGTTCAGTGGATGAGGAAATGACTGTTGCTCCAGAAAGTGCAGTAGCCCAAAGATTACTTCAATCACATTTCAAAAGATAATTGTAACCATGACAACCAAAAAAATAGCATGACAAAATATAAATTATTGATAGCATCACACCCATTTCTTACAATTAGCTAGCCAAATACCCTACAGGTTTTTTTTTTTTGCATTGCTTGAACTGTTTAAAACATTGTGTCATTATGGTCCTTAACTTTAAGCAAGATAAAAAAAAGTAACTAAAATAATACATTAATCCACATAGGTAATCAAAAGTTAACAATAAATATGTCTACTACTTGAGATAATTGATTTGTTGGCAACGAAAGAGGTAGTCTCTTCATGGTGAATGGACTGGCACCAACTCAATATATACGCTGGTATATCATGATCTTAAGTACGTGAGACAGCCTTTACTCAGCACACTGGTATAATAAGATCCACCAAGTCTAACTCATACGACTATCCAAGAATCTTTCCCATGGTACGTCTGGTCAATAGAAGCAGTCAGTTAAACCTTGCATCTTTTTCTTACTCCCTCCGTCCATAAATAGATGTCTTAGATTTTTTGTCTAAATTCAGATGTATCTATACACTAAATAGTGTCTACATACATCCAAATTTTGACAAATCGAAGACATCTATTTATGGACAGAGGTAGTACAAAATATCAATCGAGCTCAATATATACAAGTGGATCAGCTTGACCTCCGTACGGATGCCCCGGACTCCATTGCTTGGAAGCTCACTGTTATCACCAGAATTTGACCAAGTCAGAGGTGGGCCGCGATCAAGATGGACTTGAAGATATACATATAGAAGAGATGTATGAATCGGCCTTGTTTACCAAGTTTGGGCTAGTTAGCCCGTGTATCTTTATAGTAGGTTACGTAGAGATTAGAGTTTATCTCGTGCACGGTTTAGTGCACGCCCACATTAGAAAGTCCCTGGACTATAAATATGTACCTAGGGTTTATGGAATAAACAACAACCAACGTTCAACACAAACCAATCTCGGCGCATCGCCAACTCCTTCGTCTCGAGGGTTCCTCCGGTAAGCACCATGCTGCCTAGATCGCATCTCGCGATCTAGGCAGCACGAGCCTGCCTAGTTGTTCATGCGTTGCTCGTACTGAAGCCTTTTTGATGGCGAGCAACGTAGTTATCATAGATGTGTTAGGGTTAGCATTGTTCCTAGTATCATATGCTGTCGTAGTGCAACCCTTGCGCATCTAGCCGTCCCTACCTCATCATGGGTGGGGCGGCACCCCGCTGATCGTTATTTAGTAGATCTGATCCGTTACGGTCGCTCCTTGATTCATCAAGGATTAGTTTAATATCTGCAATAGTTAGGCCTTACAAAGGGTTGGAGGATCCAGCGGCATGCAGGTGTAGTTTGCTGCCCCTAGACAGGACGTTCCGAGGATCAACCTAGTGTTGGTTTTTAGGCCTTGTCTAGGGCTGGCTTACGTTTACCGTGCGTGAGCGCGAGGCCCAATCGTGAGTAGGATGATCCGATTATGCGGTGAAAACCCCGATCGTCGTGGATCTCATATGCTTTATCATGATCAAGCAGGACCACCATATATTCGGCCACCTCGACGAATCATGGGTGGATCGGCTCCATGAGCCGATTCACAGGACAACCCGAGGGCCGATCGAGGCTCGTATTTAACGTGTACGTGTGTGCCCTGCAGGAAACTAAGCGAGGCATCATCCACACCTTCGACCGGTATAGGTCGGTGGCACCCTGCAACCCGCATCGGCGCGCGACCAGGAGGCTTTGCGGGCCGTCGCTGAGGGACTGGGCCAGCCGCAGCCCTAGTCGTTCCCGGCTCTACGGTGTTGACTGTCACGCCCGCCGTGGGGTTTCGACGTCAACACATTCTCGCACGCCGGGGGACAATCTTCAACGACAACCACCTCGCCATCCACATCGAGATGGCGGAAGAAACTCCGGTCACCTACGAGGAGCTCTCAGCTCAAGAAGAAGTACGACGAGGTCAAGGTCCTCCTCGAAGCCGACCTCATCGGCTCTTTCCACAGGACCCGCTCACATGGCATCGACGGAAGGGGTTCTCACCTGACGGCGCACTTGATGGAGTGGACCTATCCACCCCGTCGAAGAACGCACCAGTCGCTGCGTCAGGAGATCAACTACATGGTGGCTCATTCGCTGCACCGCCATTCGAGAGCCTGGTGAATACGTTGAGCGCGTCGCGGCGCGTGATCCAGAGATCATGAGCCACCGTACTCTCCGTCGACCAGCCCTAGGGACTCACCAAGGGGAACGCTACTCCAGTCCCGTCCACCGCTGCCGCGCGTTGGCAGCGCCCGAGGCGCCGAACTCATCGGCCTATGTCGTCTACAAGATTGGTGGTGACCCTGACTACCAATTCCAGACGCGCCCAAGGAGATCCCGCACGGGTACGCATGCGCATACGTGCGGACTGCAGCACTGGGCACCCTCGAACCAGGTCGCTATAGCAGGGACTGGGGCAACAGGAGGAACGTCGGAGACAGACCCTGAGAAGCAAACGTGGCTAGCTAAATACGCCACCCCGACAAAACTCCCGAGCCCAGCTCCTGCATTTGGCTCAGAACCGGAGAAACAGCATGGCTGGTTAAGTACGCCACTCCGACGAATCTTCGGGTTCGGCACCTGCAGCCATCACCGCGGATCAAATTTGTACGATCCTGAAAGATCAGTTCGGCATGATGCCCAAAAGAAAGGCGATCGGCTATACCAAGCCGTACCCCAACGAGTACGAATTGATCCCGCTACCACCCAAATATCGGCTCCCGGACAAAGTTCAGCGGATCAGATGGCTCTAGCTCCATCGAGCATGTGAGCCGATATTTGGCACAGCTGGGCATGATCTCAGCGTCGAGCTGCGCGTGAGGTACTTCTCTCGCCCCTCACAGGATCGGCTTTCGGTACACGTCGCTGCCACCGAACTCAATCCGACTGGAAGCTGGAAGAACGGTTCCATGAGCAATATCACTCGAGGCTTCCGAGGCTGGCAATGCCGATCTAGCACAAGTACGACGAGCGCGGAGAAACGGTGTCGAATACATCCAAGCTTCAGGACGTCAGAACCGATGCTATTCGGTTCACGTAAGCGAAAAAGAAGCGAATTGGCGGTGGTGGGTCTATCATCATCGATCAAGGAAGTGGCCTCCCAGGCGGACTACCCTTCATTAGCGCACATGGTGCAGAAGCTGTCAGCATATGAACAGCGCCACCCAGATGTCTACCAGGACAAATTCAAGCGTGTGGTCACCATGGTTGACGCAGTTGAAGATGAAGGCGCTACGAGAGAACGAGAGGTCGCAGTAGCTGAGTGGACTCGAGCTGCAGCCCGGAACCTGCAAATGGGTAAAGCCACCAGGGCCTCCAAGAGGGTTCGACTGACGTGTGACGAAAACCGAGCAGATTTTCGACCTCTTACTCGCGGAGAAGCACATAAAGATACCCGAAGGCCACAAGTTTCCTACGGTGCAAGAGCTGAACGGAAAGCCATACTGCAAGTGGCATAACACGTTCACCCACACCACCAACGACTGCAGGGTGTGGCGTCAACAGATCCAAGTGGCAATAGAAAATGGGTGACTAATTTTTAACCAGTATGCCATGAAGGTCGACACACACCCCTTCCCCGCCGTCAACATGGTGGAGCTTACCCACCTTGGAGGGTGCCAGCCTGATTTCTCAGCCAACATCAGCATGGTAGAGCTTGGACACCGCTCCGAGAAGGACGGGGATGAGGACAGCTGCTCTCAGCAAGGACACGAGGAGGCCGCTCCATGCGATCGGCTCCGTCAAGATGGCAAGCGCTACGTCACAGAGGGGGAAGTGAAGAACATAAGATACCAACGACCCCTCTCGATCACCTCCTCAACAAGTATGTTAGTCGATATGACCAACGCCGCGATACAACGACAATGATGAAAGAGGTCGTCGACCGAAACGACGGAAGACATCGTCGGCATAATCACGATGAGGAGCGGCAGAGCGCCACGCCAGGGAGCAGGACGATACGGACAGGCAGGGACTGCCCTTTCTTCGACACTGCGGGATTCAGAATGAGCCGATTGCCAACAATCGGCAACGCCGAATGCAACCAGGAAAAGAAGGAGGCGACAACGTGTCCGTATTCGAGCGCCTAGGGCCTCTCCCACCGCAAAGACGTGCTGAGACCCCTCGTTGGAAGATCTCGAGGATTCGGAAGACGAGGGGAAGATAAAGAAGATAGGTGCCACCGTCCAAGGTGGTGCCCCGACGGTCTCAGCCATTCACAAAAACGCAGGGTTCGGCGATTGCGCTTTGGAGGAAGCCGAGAGGTTATACTTGCACACGCCGAGGAAGGCACGACCGATCGCTGCGAAAGTCCGGAGGACCCCGGATGAAGAGGGGCTGCCGCAAAGAAAAGAATGGCGCCCCAAAAGGAAAGCCGATGATGAAACATCGGCTGGCACGAACATGGTGCTAGTTCGCCGGCGGGGTGTAGACCTCCACGATCACACGTTGCACCCAAGGTGGACATCGCAAGCGCTCCAACGTGATAAAATCGGAGATTGGGTTGGTTTTATCCACCAATAGGGACGAGTAGCAAGACTACGTCAATAAGCAACGTGGCGAGGCTGATCCTTGCGATCCGAAACTGTTGAAGGGATATTACAAAACCTTCACCGAGCAAGCAACGTGGAGGCCGATTCCAGCGATCGGCCAAAATTATCCTCACCATCCATTCTGGGGATCAACACTTGACCCAACAGGACTACCCGACGAGCCGATACCATCAATTCTCTTGACAGAATCGGCTCGGGGGCACCTAGATGGATAATACTAAGTATGGGGGCCGATACACAAATCGGCCTAAAAATTTTTACAAAATTTTACAGCCGATGCAAGGGCATCGACTTCAGAATTGAGAAGTAGCCGATGCGCAGCCATCGACTTAAGAGGAAAGGAGCCGATCTGACCAGCCGGCGCTAAGAGCGGACTGGAGAAACTCGGGGGCAGCTCGCCTTGAAGGCTCTCTGTTTTGGGAAGCCGATTTATGTGCAAATCGGCTGGCCCTGCATGATCAAGCCCAGGCTAATTCAGCTAAGTTACGCGTCCTCGTTTTTGCCTTGGCCAAGACTCGGGGGGCAGCAGGCCTGGTGGATATTTTGTTCTGCTCTGTTCAAAGAACCGATTGGGATGCCATCGGCTGATCCTTCATTACGACCTTCTTCACAAATGATGAGTATTGAAAAGGTTTATTGGGTTTGGTTGGAAAAGTTTGAAGGTTTTCCTGAAGATCCTGCATTTTCTGCCAGATTTAGAAAATCATCAGTTGAGGAAGGGAAGAGCGAGTTTCAAAGGACCGATGCGAAGCTATCGGCTCATTACGCATTGGCAAAGGGAACGAATCGGCAAGATCAGTGGAAGAGGAAATCGGCAAATCAAATTGGGGAAAAGTTCTTCATTAATAAGGAGATTTCTTACATAGTAGAGCTGATGGCCCTCGAAAGGGGATGCATTGCCCGCCTACTTCTACGGATCCTATGCTAGGGGCCCTATCTACGGGCCGTTGCTGCCCTCGTCGTCGCTGCTCCAACGGCCGCCAGCAGGACCTTCATTGTCCTCGTCCTCCCTCGTCGTCTGCCGTGGTCACTCAGATTTCCCGGCCAGGGCAATGGCGCTTCCGGCGGCTCTGAGTCTGTGCCGTCGTCCCCTCCTCTTCCTCCTCCTTCACCTCCTCGGAGGTGGCCCCATCCAAGTGATCATCCTCGCTTTCACCGCTTCCTTATCGGCAAGGAAGCGGAGATCGCTCCCCGTCGGTCGGGACTGTCGTCCCTCGACCAGATGGAGAAGTCATGGTCCGACTTCCCCGGCCGCAATGGCGCGCGGATGTTGGCCGCGTGGACTTCGCCGGTTGTACTCCGACGTCGGCTCGCGGGATGTGGAGGACGGGCTGGAAAGATCCGATGGATCGGAGGAAGAAGAAGACATTGTGGCGCAGAGGGCTTTTTGGGATGCTAATGCGAAGAAGATGCAGAGGAAAACTAGCAGTTAAATAAAAGGGGACATAATGGAAATTCAATGCCACAGCAGTTCCGAGGAAGTGGTACCAAACTGTCAAATCGTGCGGAGAAGTTGAGAAGGCAAGTTGTCATGATGAAGGACTCGACGGTTCTGCTCTGCCACGACATGACCCTACGAGAGAAAAGCATAATGATTTTGGAAATGTCATTTCCAAAACCAGGGGGGCATGTGTTATCACCAGAATTTGACCAAGTCGAGGGGGCCGCGATCAAGATGGACTTGAAGATATACATATAGAAGAGATGTATGAATCGGCCTTGTTTACCAAGTTTGGGCTAGTTAGCCCGTGTATCTTTATAGTAGGTTACGTAGAGATTAGAGTTTATCTCGTGCACGGTTTAGTGCACGCCCACATTAGAAAGTCCCCTGGACTATAAATATGTACCTAGGGTTTATGGAATAAACAACAACCAACGTTCAACACAAACCAATCTCGGCGCATCGCCAACTCCTTCGTCTCGAGGGTTCCTCCGGTAAGCACCATGCTGCCTAGATCGCATCTCGCGATCTAGGCAGCACGAGCCTGCCTAGTTGTTCATGCGTTGCTCGAAGCCTTTTTGATGGCGAGCAACGTAGTTATCATAGATGTGTTAGGGTTAGCATTGTTCCTAGTATCATATGCTGTCGTAGTGCAACCCTTGCGCATCTAGCCGTCCCTGTACCTCATCATGGGTGTGGGCGGCACCCCGCTTGATCGTTATTTAGTAGATCTGATCCGTTATCGCTCCTTGATTCATCAAGGATTAGTTTAATATCTGCAATAGTTAGGCCTTACAAAGGGTTGGAGGATCCAGCGGCATGCAGGTGTAGTTTGCTGCCCCTAGACAGGACGTTCCGAGGATCAACCTAGTGTTGGTTTTTAGGCCTTGTCTAGGGCTGGCTTACGTTTACCGTGCGTGAGCGCGAGGCCCAATCGTGAGTAGGATGATCCGATTATGCGGTGAAAACCCCGATCGTCGTGGATCTCATATGCTTTATCATGATCAAGCAGGACCACCATATATTCGGCCACCTCGGACGAATCATGGGTGGATCGGCTCCATGAGCCGATTCACAGGACAACCGAGAGCCGATCGAGGCTCGTATTTAACGTGTACGTGTGTGCCTGCAGAAACTAAGCGAGGCATCATCCACACCTTCCCGACCGTATAGGTGGCACGCCTGCAACCCGCATCGGCGCGCGACCGGGAGGCTTTGCGGCCGTCGCTGAGGGATCGCCAGCCGCAGCCCTAGTCGTTCCCGGCTCTACGGTGTTGACCCACCGCCCGCCGGTGGGTTCGACGTCAACACATTCTTCAACACCTTCCAGGCTCTTTGTGCTCTTCGGCTTCCAAGACGCAATTCTCTGAGATAATTCGCTCATGTATGGATTCTATTGTTTAGAAGGCTTGGGATCCCCCTAAATGCAAGTTTTTCTCTTGGCTTATCATTCAAAACAGGGTGTGGACGGAGGACCGACTTGCCAAGCGCGGATGGCCCAATGGTCGGGTTTGTCCCCTCTGTCGATGCCATGACGAATCTAACGCCCACCTCCTCTTCAAGTGCCGCTTCTCTATTCGCATTTGGAAGATGATCCAGGAATGGCTTCACGTTCATGACTTCAACCCTTCCTCTTGGGACGGCTTTGATAGCGTCGAACATTGGTGGACCTCCATCGCCTTTGCTCATGGTGGAAGAAGGAAAGCCATGGCTACCCTTCTCATGTTGGTCTCGTGGGAGATTTGGAATGAGCGCAATGCGAGAACCTTCAAGAATGTGGCGACCATGCCCACTATCATCTTCGAGAGAATCAAGTCGGAAGCTAGGAATTGGGTCGTTGCCGGGTGCAAAGCACTTGGGTCTTTTCATAGCGGGAGAGTAATCCTTATTGCCCCCGGTGGGTTTGTAATGCTAAACTTGACTGTCAAACTATTTCTTCTCTTTTAATGAATTAAGGCAACCCTTTTGCCTTTCTTTCAAAAAAAAGTGAGTCGGTATCAAGCTACCAGGAGTCTCATTCATAAAACACCCAGATCCTTTATACAACAATGCTCACAATAAACACCAACAAAATTATAGTTACTTCTCAAAATTTCTAAAATATAAGCGCAATCTGGCCGATGTAATTTGAGCGAGTCAAATAGCCCCACTATTCACAGTTACCGAAAAAAATCAGCATTGCATTACTAAGCAAGGGATACATCTATGATCTGTACTGTATATCCGAATTTCAGGAAAGCTTCTAGCTGAAGTTTAATATAGAGAAGCAGGGATCTATGCGTAAATACAATACCAGTGCTCCTATGGGCATAGGCACATGACCGCATGTCGAAACAATCACGACGGGAAGTGATTTGCCTATCGATAGTCGTGGGTTCATAACGGGAAACGGTATCGCGCTTCACGCGTGCAACATCGAAGCCCGGGTAACTCGAACTCTAGTCTGTCCATGCCTTCTTCCATTCCACCCCAAATCACTAAACCCTAAAACCTCTCCATGCATAGGTCACCAGAGAAATTTACCTTGGATGTGCGGCCTATCGGACGGAAACAGAGGTGGTACATCAGATCTAGATCTTCCATCTTCGTAACTCCCTAGATCGTCCTGGTTGATGTTGATTTGCGAGTAGACGAAGAAATCGAGAATTCGAGAGCGAGGCAGAGCCATTATGGCCGGAGAGGGGTGGCGTCGACAGTTGAGGGCTTGGGAGGGTTCAATGCACTCGCACAGTCTCGGTGAGGTAACGTCACATGAATTTGGCAGTGGGACCCACTGGGCGGACCCAATTGTCAGTGAAACAAAGCCATGTCCGTCACAATCTGTGTCCCGAACAAGATAACCCTGCGTTTTGGGCTCGGTCCGTTTACGGTCAGAAGGCTGTTTCTTCCTATTATGGGCTGTTTCACGGTTCTTTAGGTCCGTTTTCAAGTTGTTTTACATAGATAGCCCATGAGAGCTGCTCCATCCGCAAAAAAGAAAGAAACGGAGAAGATACCACTTGCTCCTCTATAGTGGACTGTTTCTCGATTGTGATGTTTCAGTTGTTGTTTCTTAAAATGAAAACTTCAAATATAAAAATATAAACACATCAGCTTGGTGCAGCCCAACATAGATACAGTTTTTTTTACGCCACTCGGTTGGCCAGTCAAGCCTAGGTTTCCTTGTGTGAGCCAAAGGTAGTCACCAAAATGGCAAAATCCACTAGTAAGATGTCTATTCGGTAAGATTGGGGAAGCATATCCCAGTAGTCACTCATGTCTTCAAGTCACTAACACGTGGGCCCTAGACATGTGACCCACTGAAACCAGGGAAACTACAACGTTAACTATGTCACAAGATCAGGGTTGAGCGCCGGTCAACGCACCATAACAAGATGGGTGCCACTAACAACAACAGCCCGCCAACAATGTTGTATAGACGGTTCAAGCGATACAGACTCCCGTGTCTCCCTTCTTTTTTTTTTTGTCTCTATGGAGGACGGTGGCTGCAGTCGGTGGGTAGAGGGACTCCCTAATCCTTCGTGTAAATTTATTTTTTACCCGAGGACTATTTTGCATTTGCACTAGGATATTTGCCATTTCTCCTGTATTTTGTTGAACTTCTAAAAATGTATGGATTTTCTGTGAAAGTTATATAAAGGCGTGTTTTAAATATGTTTTGCTCAAGGAGAAAATCGTCAGCTTTTCTATTTTTCCATATTGCTTACAAATATTTTTCAAGTGTAGTGAATAAAATGTGCATGTAAATAAAAATGTATATCTATTTCTAAAATTAATGCTCATATGCAGAAAACAATGTTATATTCAAAATAAAATGTGGTAAATAATGTGTCCATATACATACTTGTTAATATGTCTAGAGAAAAGAAAATTTAAACAAGTACAAAAGGTTTATGTGTTTATAGAGAAATAAAAACCATTTGTTTTTAAAAAAATATGCTCATTTATTAGCTTAAAAGCAAGAATAAAAAATGAAAAAGGAAGGAAAAACAACAAAAAAATAAAAATATAATAGTTAAACTACAACAATAAATCTGGAAAAACTACGGTTACGTTTTGATCTGTGCCTAAGGGCGTGTACAATGCATGGCGAAGATGATTAAAAATAAACTTACTTTTACTTAAACACTAGTTCTTATTTATACAAGAAGAATGCTTAACTAGGAATATCACCTATAAAAATAAGCATTGGTGCTTAATAAAAGTGGTTTATTTTTTAAGCACCTCTCGGAGCCCGCATTTTTGCTTTCCTTATTTGTGGCCTCTCGTTTCACCCGTGGCTCGAACACATGATCTGAGCATAGGGACTGGTTTGCGTGTCTTCTAAATTTTAGAAATTGGAGAGAGAGAGAAAATGCAATCATCGACGGGTCCTTGTGCAAACATAAAAATAAGGCCATCTGTAATGCAATGTGCTTAGATGAGTGCTTACGAAAATAAACTAAGCATTTTCTTACGCATCGGTGTTTATTTAGCTAGGCACCTCTTCTATACAAATAAGCACGAATGCTTAAATAAAAACTAGCTTATTTTTCTGAACACCTCTCTTAAATACCTTGCATTGTACATACTTAGGAAACAGATCATATCTTTGTGGAGCGAGCTAGTAGCAGTGAGCTATCGCCAAGCTTTTGGTCAGCTGGCTGTCACAAAAGGGAGAAAAGGTTAAACAAAACCTAGTACGAATCCGACGCCACGCCGACTTGCAGATGTCCGTAGCAGGTCGACTGCTCAACATCCGAGGTTGGCAGAAGGTGTGCAAAGCGAGTTCCTTTGGTTGCCATATCGGCAATGGTCCCATACATGCCAGGTTTGTGTTAGCACTGTCAATCAGACAGGCACCGTCGCCCACCTAAATCGTCTTATCTGAGTGCAGACTGAAATACAGATGATGGTAATTTGCATGTGCTGTATCGCTCACCCATTTGGCTATTTTTTCTTCCTTTACCCTTCCAACTCGCATTGCGTCGTGACGGAATAAATTTGTCGACATTGTTGCTTTCTGACAGCTAGGATTTGGAACAGACTGTATGTTGAGCGCGACCGATCACCAGCTTGTTATCCTCCAACGAGTGTGCGGCCTTGGAAATTATCCACATGTTTACTGCACATTGTCTAATGTTTCTTCACACTTTCATCCAGCGACGAACCGAACTTCTTTTCTCTGAACTTTTCTCTGTCGCATGTAGCTGCATATCTGATGGTCGATCACTTGCGGAAACATCTGGACAACAAACACAGTGAGTAAAACAAGAGCACGCGTCGATTCCTCGCTCGTGCCGGCCGCTGCGTGATGGGTATGATTATAAGAAGGAAGCGGAGCAAGCAACGGATTATGTTAGATAAAAAAAACGGAGGTCAAACAGACAGGGCCAGCAAATCATGAAAGGTCTCCTCTCACCTTCTTCCCTGACGTGCCGGGCAGTTCTTCTGCTGTCTCCTCGTGGCGACGGTTTCCATCCAGGAAAGCCTGCACGGAAACAGAGATGCCGCCGACACTTCTTCCTCCGCCAGGCTCTCATGGTCCTGACTCCAGACACACATCATCCACCAAAGATTTCTGTTCCTTTTCAGTTCTCGTCCAAAGCCGTACTATACTCTCTTCAACTATGATGATTATTGCACAATAATGCTGTAACGTCGTGTTCTGAATGTGTTCCGAACTACCATTCCGAATTCTGTATCATCAGCTTAGATGAGGCAATGGTGCATGAACTGATGCACATGCCGAGGGTTCAGAATGTGAAGCCTGCATTATTGTCCTTGGAGAAGCTGGTTGCCTGTCCTAGACTGAATTTTTCAAACCCCACGGCTAAAACAACACATGAAACGAATTATGGATGCCATGGCCAATGCAGCTGCAGCTAATGTAGTACCACACAAGCCAAGCCATAAATCAGTGGAGTACGTCGTACCATCCGATAGCCATAAGAGCCGCGACAGTGGCAATGCTATCAAGTAACCTGGGCTGTAGCACTGCCTCCCGGTGGTTGCCAGTGACGGCGCACCTGATGCTCTGACCAAACGGCATCACAATTGCTAATTATACTTAATTGATTGTGCCGTGATCTCAACTCCAATATCCACCAAGGCAAACACGAAATTATGTCACTCTTTTTGTCGACCACTGCAAAGACGTCTGCATCAAAGGTTAGTAAAACCGACCGACGGTCCTACGGTCATTTACACGATTTTTTTAATTGCAAGCTAGTGGTTTAAACAGAATTGTTACTGAGCTCGAGAAGGAGATCTATGATCTATCTCTAGAGCTTGCAGCATAAAGTTTGGATCAGACGGATCAGATCACGTAAACAAAATGCTGGCAAAAGGGGCGCACGGCACGACGCATCGTGTTTTGCTTTCTGAGCTGCTTTAAGCAGATCTGAAGCTTTGGCAGCTCAAGGGAATGCTGTTGATTAAGCGCTAAGCAAACATCAAAAGCTACAGTAGCGTGCTTCTTCCTCACATCTTTGCTTGTACCTGTAGCGCCATTATCTCACTCGAAGAAATTTGGAGAGGTGTGAGGACTGAAGAAGATATGTAAGACTCACATTTCGGCAGATGTTGCGCATATTTCTTCCGAGAAAAGATATGATATCTCGGCATCTGCATCCATCGATGCACACTCACACTGTCATATTTATTGTGAAACCATTATTTTGAATCTTACAAAGTGCACATAATGGATACAAAGCTTAACCAACGCTATATATAGCCAGGCTGGTTGGCGACCTACTAAACGACTTGAAGATGCATAATTGTGTTTCTTCTTTATTCCGTTGGCTAGTCTACCTTTACACATTGTATGATCAATAAGTTGTAAAACTACTATGCTACTTTTGGGTAATAAAGAAGGCTGTGTGCATCGATTGATGCAGAGGCCGGGTCCATGTCACTGTTTCAAAAAGAAAAAAAAAACATGTAGCACATATGCATCAAAGATTCTATTACCAGACCACCATCTGTTTGGATGTATCCCGAACAACTATCACCAAACTGTGGCACCCAAAGTCCATTAACTACACCTTGTCGTGCATGTAAGACTACTTAGACCATGCACTATGTGGAGTCGGCTCAACCAAAAATGTGTCAGACTAAGAATCGTTTGTAAATTTGTTGCTATGTGTTGAATCGGTTGTGGCCCCTAGATTGCCCAACTTTTGAATAAACAACTACCACCTTTCCGGTTAATCTCCTCACAGTTTTGCCAAAGAACTCACATGTGCATGCAAAGAAGCGAACCAAGATGTTGATTCGCTTTTCTTGTCAGAACTTAGGAAATGCCCCACTATGTGGTGAGCCGGTTCATAGCACACTATGGCCGCTTTTCATGCACATAGTGCATGGTCTTACAGATCCAATAAATAGATATTTAGAGAGAAATGAAATTCTTGTCAAGCGCTGCCCACATATACTACAAAGGAGCATATGCAATCCCCATGCCTTCGAGCTATATTTTCGCCCAGTTTCAAATGGTGCGTGCTGGCGTTGGAGCTACTAGTCTGTTGCCCGCCGTCCCATCTCACTTAAATACTTCGTAGATGCCAAAATGCAGTGCGTATTAGCTCTTGTCGAGATCAAACTTTGCGTACTGTTTCTCGATATTATATACCTAATTAAACTTTACAAAATTTTCCTTTGACCAACACTAATATGTACATTACACTTACATGGAGGGAGTCCAAAATCTGGATCCGATTGTAACATAGGAATCCACATGCAACATTGTGATGTACTATGCGAGTCCTACTTCGGTGCTCCCCCCTAACACAAGTTGAGAGGTTATATTCATTTTTTTTTTGTTTTCCAACCTTAGGTCCGCTGGCCCATATTCAGCCCATGTATGCCTGTATACATACGGTATTTCCGTTCCTGATTTGGTAGGGAAATTAGTGGGGCGACGTACGCGAAGACATCTACGACCCTTTTTATGCCCTGCCTATTTGGTACACGCACGTCACCGTAGTAGTACACGTCCTTACAGAAAATAATCGTACAAGATAACGCGGGCCATACGGGCCTCTAGAGGGTCGAACGTATATATCAGATTTTTAAATTTTACGATCATGACCCCGCTTATGAAGGATATTGGAAGATCTCAACAATTATTGTTTTTAACGCAGCCTGGCATTTGCCAAGGGGGGAGCACGGGAGTAGAAGTGGTACTATGCATATACAACATTGTAACAATTTAAGCACTTCCCATTGTTAGAATAGTTCAAGGCATGAAATAAAAATCTCCATTGATTTCAACAACTCGCCGAAAACAAGGCCACATTGATGACCCACAAGTATAGGGGATCGCAACAGTCTTCGAGGGAAGTATTACCCAATTTATTGATTCGACACAAGGGGAGACAAAGAATACTTGTAAGCCTTAACAGCGGAGTTGTCAATTCAGTGCACTGGAAACAGACTTGCTCGCAAGAGTTTATCGAGTAACAGTTTTATGGCGTGGAAATAGTGAAATAACAGAGTGAAATAAAGACAGCAGTAGTGATTATAGTAAACAGCAGGATTAAAATACGTAGGCACAGGGACGGATTTAACGGGCGTTGCATGGATGAGAGAAACTCATGTAACAATCAAAGCATGGGCATTTGCAGATAATAATAAAACGGTATCCAAGTACTAATCAGTCAATAGGCATGTGTTTCAATTATAGTCGTACGTGCTCGCAATGAGAAACTTGCACAACATCTTCTCTCCTACCGGTGGCAGCCGGGCCTCTAGGGAAACTACTGAAATTAAGGTACTCCTTTTAATAGAGTACCGAGCAAAGCATTAACACTCCGTGAACACATGTGATCCTCACATCACTACCATCCCCTCCGGTTGTCCCGATTTCCACTTCGGGGCCATTGGTTCCGGACAGCGACATGTGTATACAACTTGCAGTAAGATCATAAACAACGAATATCTTCATGAATCAATAACATGTTCAGATCTGAGATCATGGCACTCGGGCCCTAGTGACAAGCATTAAGCATAACAAGTTGCAACAATATCATAAAAGTGACATCTACGGATACTAGGCACTATGCCCTAACAATCTTATGACTATTACATGACCAATCTCATCCAATCCCTACCATCCCCTTCAGCCTACACGGGGGAATTACTCACACATGGATGGGGGAAACATGGCTGGTCGATGGAGAGGCGTTGGCGGTGATGGCGGTGAAGATCTCCTCCAATTCCCCGTCCGGAGTGCCGAACGGAGACTTCGGCTCCCGCGATGGAGTTTCGCGATGTGGCGGCTCTCCGGAGGGTTTCGGCGACTTCGACTTCTCTCCGTGCGTTGTCGAAACCAATAAGTAGTCCGGGGGGCGTCGGAGGCCGGCCGAGGGCCACACCACATGGCCGCGCGGCCCCCGGGCCGCGCCGCCATGTGGTGTGGGGCCCTCGGGCCTCCACCTGCCCTTCTGGCTCCGTCAATATTTTGGTGAAATAGGGCCTTCTGCAAGAATTCCGAGGATTTTCCGAAAGTTGGATTTCTGCACAAAAACGAGACACCGAGCAATTCTGCTGAAAACAGCGTTAGTCCGTGTTAGTTGTATCCAAAATACACAATTTAGAGGCAAAACAATAGCAAAGTGTTCGGGAAAGTAGATACGTTTTGGACGTATCAACTCCCCCCAAGCTTAGCTTATTGCTTGTCCTCAAGCAATTCAGTTAACAACTGAGCGATAAAAGAACTTTCACGAACACATTTGCTCATATGATGTATATATTCTCATGCTATGGCTAATACTTAAACAGTTCATAATGAGATACATGCAAATAAGATCATCCAACAGCTATGTCAATCATGGAGAAGTATCAACAATTAATAATAAGCATCATGAATCATGTATGTAAGCAGGATTGCAATGTTCATAAGAGAATATGATAAAGTGGTATCTCGCTTGCCCGTATTTGATCGGCAAAACATAAATGCCGAGGCACCTCTTGAGTTCATAGAAAGACTAGAAGTAGTGATTGTCAAAGATAAAAGCATCAAAGTTATACCACAATCAATCATATTTTGAGACAAGCATATTATACTAAGAATGACAGTTGTGCTCTCAAGACAGTGCTCAAAGAAAGAATGGAGACACAACATAAAAGTAAAAGATTGACCCTTCGCAGAGGGAAGCAGGGATTAACATGCGCTAGAGCTTTTTAAAACAGGAGTAAAATTATTTTGAGAGGTGTTTGTTGTTGTCAACGAATGGTAATGGGTACACTAACTACCTCATCAACCGGACTCACAAGAGCGGCTCCCATTTTATTTATTTTTAGGTGGCACTCCTTCCAACCTTTCTTTCACAAACCATGGCTAACCGAATCCTCGGGTGCCTGCCAACAATCACATACCATGAAGGAGTGCCTTTTTATTTAAGTTTTATTATGATGATGACACTCCCCCAACCTTTGCTTACACAAGCCATGGCTAACCGAATCCTCGGGTGCCGTCCAACAATCACAAACCATGGAGGAGTGTCTATTTAAGTTAATTAATTTGGGACTGGGAATCCCATTGCCAGCTCTTTTTGCAAAATTATTGGATAAGCGGATGTGCCACTAGTCCATATGAGAGTCCGTCAAAAGTAAATGAAAAGGTTGAAAGCTAAACACCACATACTTCCTCATGAGCTATGAAACATTAACACAAATTGAGAAGCATTTTGAAAGTTTTAAAGGTAGCACATGAGAATTTACTTGGAATGGTTTGAAATGCCATGCATAGGTATTTATGGTGGACACTTTTGGAACAACTTGGTTTTCAGGTGTTTGGAAGCACGAGCGGCGATCCCGCTCAGTACAAGTGAAGGCTAGCAAAAGACTAGGGAGCGACGAATCAAGAGAGCAGAACTGTCATAATCATGCTTGCGGCAAAATAAATTAACGGAGGCATAAAAGTGATACAAGAACTCGAAGCAATATAAATCATCGAGGCTTAATTGACTTTTTGTTCAGTCATATGCATGCGTGAGCATGTGCCAAGTCGATATAAATGAATTATTCAGAGGAGGATACCACAATGCCATACTTACTTATGAATAAAACAATGCAAGCAAACATCCATGACATGCTACTCATATTAATAAATTGGAACTAAACATGAGAGATTATGAACTACTAGACTTTCTCAAATAACATATACCTCATATGAACCAACTAAGCATGCTCATATGGATGAGTATATGTACAAAAATGAAAGCAAATAGAGTTCATACCAGCCTCTCACCACAATCAGATTGTCGTAGATCGTCATTATTGCCTTTTCACTTGTGTAGTTTGGATAATATGAAATGAAAACCACGCTCCAGCCACCTAAGACCATTGAACTCATGATGAACTTTACAAACCAAAGAAGAACAGCAAATATTTTTGGTGTTTTCGAATTAGAAACAAGAGCGAAAGAAAACAAGCAAACAAAGCAAAATCTTTTTGGGTTTTCTTATAGCAAACTAACGATAGCAAATAAAGTAAACTAAGAGCAAGGAACCAAATAAACAAATGGTGAAGAGAAACAACAGAAATATTTTTGGTCTTTTTATGTTTTAGGAAATAAACAAAGTGAAAACAAAAGAATGCAAACTAACAGAAACACAGAAAAGCAGGATGACAGAAATCTGCCAAATCCTGACAGCAGTACAGAAATCGAAATTAACAAAAATCTTCCGTTGCTCAGACCAAAAAGTGTTCAACTAATGAAAGTTAGATAACAACCTGGGGAACATGCTCAAAAATTGGCAACTCAAAATAACGTTCTGGCTGTGCGTACGATTTTTTTGGTAACAGCACAGAATCTGTTTTTGGACAGCACTTCCCCAAATATCATCTCCCTCTCATTAGAAAACCACTCTAGAGAC
Source organism: Lolium multiflorum (assembly GCA_030979885.1). NCBI lineage: Eukaryota > Viridiplantae > Streptophyta > Magnoliopsida > Poales > Poaceae > Lolium > Lolium multiflorum. Next base: position 140,016,643 of record CM061753.1, on the reverse strand, counting down.
TAAACAAGTATGTACAAGTATCCAGCAACCATAATATGCAAAGAATGAGTGATGCCGGTATACCTCCCCCAAGCTTAGGCTTTTGGCCTAAGTGGAGTTCATTCCACGGTCCCCATGAAGTGGTGTCTTCGTAGTATGACGAAGGACGACCCGGTTCCATGTATGTGCTGGAGGAAACGTCGGGTACGTGACGGTGTAGTCGTAGGAGGGCTCGGCGTTCTCGGAGTCATGTTGCTGGTGGAATTCTGTATCTTCATATGTTCCTCCACCGCCTCCTTAGTGAGCGACCATGATTGCCTGTCAATATTGAACAAACCTGGCTGGGGAAGAGGGATTTCCTTCTCATTCCCATCAGCAAACAACATTCTATAGACCATATTATCTATAGTAGAGTCAGTAGTAACAAAACGATGGCTCTTCATAGCAGCAATATCTAGTTTCCTAGGGGTTAATGGTACATCATTAGAATCAAGAGGAATATCTAGATGTGTTAGAATGCGCAGTGCAATAGTTCCCCCAAAAATAGGCCCCCTACTAGACAGGCGGCGAGCAATAAGAGAACCAAGATGATAAGGTGTCTCTCCAGTAAGTGCAACATTCAAGAAAGCAAGATGGTAGCTAGAGATGTTGCTAGTATTTTCTCTACCCAAAATGCTAGTACCAATGTAATATGCGAAATATTTAATAGCGGGGAGTTGAATGTTTCTTATCTTCCCTCGATGGATGGTGCGGCAATCATCCCCGGTGATCCCTCGGTAGAGCTCCAACAAGTCCCGGGGTTGTCATCAATCCTCCTTGCTGTACCTACAGGGGCAATACCCAATGCACAACAAAATTCTTCCAATTTCATGGTAACAGGAATATCATAAATCTTGAATGCGACTGTCGGCTCATATTCCGTGTTGTGGAACTTGAAGCTCTCAACGAAAACCTTGATGAGCCTGTAATATTGTCCCCTCTCATCTCCCACGTAGGTGGCTAGGCCTGCCCTGTTGACAAGGGTGAAGAAGTCATCCAATATCCCTGCATTGGTCAGAAACTCAAAGGGAAGGATGAAGCATTAGGAGCCCCATGGTCCTCCTAGGGCGCGAAGGCGCGATGACATCCTCATTGTAGGATCGCCTAATTTGAGTAGACGCCCTTGAGGGCCTACCGGTGCTGGTTGTTGCTTTCTTGAACAACTCTCCAAATTTGAATTTCTTCATCTTCCCTTCTGAAATTTTCAACAATCATTATAAAATTTGATTTCAAGGTGTGTAATTGAAGGGAACTACTATAGAAACTTGCTAGAGTACTACACATGCATCAAAACTAATTTCTACCACTTAGAGCAAGCATGCAAGCTCACTAAACATGTTATCTACAGCAAAATATTCAAGATATACTCAACCAAATGAAATTCTAATTGGACAATCAAAGGAGTCACATACCAAGGAGTAAATGTGCCAAATTTCAAACAGAAATCTGGGGAGCAAGGAGATCGAAAAATCGCGAGTTCTTGAGCAGAAACACGAGTGAGAGAACCTTGGTACGAGCTTTTTCGGGAGAGAGAAGATGCGGAAGAGAGATGATGAAGTGGGGCAAGGGGTGGCCCACACCACAAGGTGGCGCGGGCCTTGCTGGCCGCGCCCTATGGTGTGGCACCCCTGGTGCCCCACAGGTCATCCTCTGGTGCTCCCAGTGCCTCGTCGAAAAATAGGACCAACGGTGTAATTTTTGTAATTTTTAGAGAACTTCGAAAAATGCACATTTTATTAAATTAATGATTACTGCGCATGAAAATGATTTCTAAAATCTTAAATGACTAAAGCATATTGCAAAACAAAAGTGCTACAGCAAGTAAAATAAGGGAGAAAGAAAGAAAGAAATGTTGTTTAGCTCTTTTATGCAATAAAATATACTTGTTAACAAGGTTGATCAAGTCTTGCTACCAAATAAACTTTATATGACATAAGAAGAAATAAACCTCAAATCAATCATGTTACCTTATATTGAATTGATATGGATCCAATCACAAGAGTTTGATATTCTTCTTTAGGCTCATATATAGGACAATCAATGGATCCCACTTTGATAGTTTTCACATTAAAAATTGTATTGACTCCACATACTTTATCAATCCTCTTGGGAAAATAGACAGTGTGTTCCTTATCATCAACATTGAAAGTAACCATGCCTTTATTGCAATCAATAACAGCCCCTGCAGTATTAAGAAAGGGTCTTCCAAGAATAATGGACATATTATCATCTTCAGGCATTTCCAACACAACAAAATCAGTTAATATCAAGCAATGCTGAGTAACTTGAACAGAACATTTTCGCATAAACCAACATGAATAGCAGAGATTTATCACCATTTGCAAAGATATATCAGTAGGTATCAATTTATCTAAATCAAGTCTCTTATAAAGAGAAAATGGCATTACACTAACACCTGCTCCCAAATCACATAGAGCAGTTCTAACATAATTATTCTTGATGGAACAAGGAATAGTCGGTATACCTGGGTCTCCAAGCTTCTTTGGAATCTTACCATTGAAGGAGTAATTAGCGAGCATAGTGGAAATTTCCTCATTGGGGATTTTCCTTTTGTTAGTAACAATATCTTTCATATACTTTGAATAAGGAGGCAATTTAATAGCATCATCAAAGGGATTTGCAAAAATAAAGGTTTCATCCAATCACAAAATTTATTATAATGTTCATCCTCCTTTGATTTTAGTTTCTTAGCAGGAAAAGGCATTTGCTTTTGAACCCAAGGTTCTCTTTCATTACCATGCTTCTCAGTAATAAAGTCTTCTTTAGTGTACTTTTTATTTTTAGCATGCTTTTCAGGTCTTTTTCAATTTCTTCTTTATCAGAGTATCATTCTTATCGTTATCTTCCTCATGTTCATTACCACTTTCAGTTTCAGCATCAGAAATAGAAATACTATTAGGATCATTAACAGGTTCAGAGGATTCTACAACATTCTTATGTTTCTTTTTCTTTTTCTTAGATGGAGCACTAGTTTTAGTTAGTTGAGAATCTTGTTCAACTCTTTTGGGATGCCCTTCAGGATATAGAGGATCCTGGGTAGAAGCACCACCTCTAGTTGTTACTTCATAAGCATGTTTTTCTTTAGAATTATTTCCCAACAAGTCATTTTGCACTTTAGTAAGTTGATCAATTTGAGTTTGAACCATTTGAAAATGTTTAACAAGTATCTTAACATCATTGGAGGTTCTCTCCACAATACCATGCAATTCACTAATAGCTCGGGAATTTTCCATTAATGATTCTCTACCCTCATATTAAAGTTTTCTTGCTTAACAATATAATTATCAAACTCATCTAAGCATTGAGCGGGAGATTTTGAATACGGAATATCTTCCCTAGTAAAGTGTTGAAGAGAGTGTACCTCAATCATGGATGAAGGGGAGTTATCTCACATAAATCTTCAATAGGAGGTAAATTCTTCACATCTTCAGGTTTAATACCCTTCTCTTTAAGAGACTTCTTGGCTTCCCTCATATCTTCATCATTTAATTTAATCATACCCCTCTTCTTCACTATCGGTGTCGGGGTTGGTTCAGGTGTAGACCAATCATCATGATTCCGGCCTATTTTAGCCAATAATTCTTCAGCGTCTGGAGTTCTTTTCCTGAAAACACAACCAGCACAACTATCCAGGTATGCCCTAGACTCAATAGTTAGTCCACTATAAAATATATCAAGTAAATCATGCTTTTCCAAATCATGGTCAGGCTGAGCTCTAATAAGAGAACAAAATCTCGCCCAAGCCAGGGGCAATTTCTCTCCATCTTCCTGGTCAAAATTATAAATTCTCTGCAAAGCAGATGTTGAGCACTAGCAGGAAAGTATTTTCGAAAGAAAACATCACGCAAGTCAATTGGACTTTTAATAGAACCAGGAGGCAAATTATTATACCAAGTTTTAGCATCATCCTTTAATGTGAAAGGAAAAATTTTAGCGACAAAATAAGTACGCATCTTGACATCATCAGAAAACACGCCACTAAGAGTAGATAACTCAGTCATGTGTTCAACAACACTTTCTTTTTCAGTACCACAAAAGGGTGTTTTCTCAACAATAGCTATATGAGATAGATCAAGAGAAAAATCATAATCTTTATCCCTAATGTTTATAGGAGATGTGGCAAATTTAGGATCATGAGATGGTTTATATTTAACAGCATGTTCTGCAAGCAACTTTTGAATTTTTCTTGCATCAGTAGTAGCATTGCATTTTTCAATAAAATCATCATCAAGCTCTACATAATCTTCATCAAGATCATCACTAGAATATTCAACAGACTCAGGTGAATTAACAGGTGTAGCAGCATTTTCATTAGGAGTTTCAGTATTTTCAATTTGTCTAGACTTAGCAATTGTAGCATCTAGAAAAGATCCTAACGAACCATCATTATCAAGCACAAGAAGCATCATCACAATTATGAGAAGAAATTTCAGATTCAGCAGAAGTACGAGCATTTGAAGTTTGTGGTGGTGAAACAAGTTTACTTATCACAGATGGTGAATCAAGAGCAGCAGAGGTACTAAGAGTTGTACCTTTTCTTGTAGTGGATGGTAATATGGCGATCTTAGTATCGCGAGGTTTACCCATGATGGAGAATTTGCAGCGAACAATATCAATCCAAGTGAACTTCCAAATAAAGCTATGCGGCAAAAAATAGTCTTGATGACCCACAAGTATAGGGGATCGCAACAGTCTTCGAGGGAAGTATTACCCAATTTATTGATTCGACACAAGGGGAGACAAAGAATACTTGTAAGCCTTAACAGCGGAGTTGTCAATTCAGCTGCACTGGAAACAGACTTGCTCGCAGAGTTTATCGTAGTAACAGTTTATGGCAGGGAAATAGTGAAATAACAAGCAGTGAAATAAAGACAGCAGTAGTGATTATAGTAAACAGCAGGATTAAAATACTGTAGGCACAGGGACGGATTTAACGGCGTTGCATGGATGAGAGAAACTCATGTAACAATCAAAGCATGGGCATTTGCAGATAATAATAAAACGGTATCCAAGTACTAATCAGTCAATAGGCATGTGTTTCAATTATAGTCGTACGTGCTCGCAATGAGAAACTTGCACAACATCTTCTGTCCTACCAGCCGGTGGCAGGCCTCTAGGAAACTACGAAATTAAGGTACTCCTTTTAATAGAGTACCGGAGCAAAGCATTAACACTCCGTGAACACATGTGATCCTCACATCACTACCATCCTCCGGTTGTCCCGATTTCACTGGGCCATTGGTTCCGGACAGCGACATGTGTATACAACTTGCAGGTAAGATCATAAACAACGAATATCTTCATGAATCAATAACATGTTCAGATCTGAGATCATGGCACTCGGGCCTAGTGACAAGCATTAAGCATAACAAGTTGCAACAATATCATAAAAGTGACATCTACGGATACTAGACACTATGCCCTAACAATCTTATGACTATTACATGACCAATCTCATCCAATCCCTACCATCCCCTTCAGCCTACAGCGGGGAATCACTCACACATGGATGGGGGAAACATGGCTGGTCGATGGAGAGGCGTTGGCGGTGATGGCGGTGAAGATCTCCTCCAATTCCCCGTCCCGAGTGCCGAACGGAGACTTCGGCTCCCGCGACGGAGTTTCGCGATGTGGCGGCTCTGGAGGGTTTCGGCGACTTCGACTTCTCTCCGGTCGAAACCAATAAGTAGTCCGAAGGGCGGAGGCCGGCCGAGGGCCACACCACATGGCCGCGCGCGGCGCGCCCATGTGGTGTGGGGCTCCTGCCTCCACCTCCTTTGCCCTTCCCCGTCAATATTTTGGTGAAATAGGGCCTTCTAGAATTCCGAGGATTTTCCCGAAAGTTGGATTTCTGCACAAAAACGAGACACCGAGCAATTCTGCTGAAAAAGTTAGTCGTGTTAGTTGTATCCAAAATACACAATTTAGAGGCAAAACAATAGCAAAAGTGTTCAAAAGTAGATACGTTTTGACGTATCACACATCATATGCATTGGAAAAACATCGTAAGCAGCGTCGAAATATTGCATAATCAATTACGTAGAAACAGATTTACAACAAAAAGGACCCCTTTCAACACATATGGAACAATTGCAGCTTTATTCGTGTTTTTTACACAATAGATTATTTACGCACATGTAACATATCAAAACAGCTTACGCAACATAAAAATACAAATTCATTGGCCTCTGGCTCTGAACTTCGCCAATACAAGCTTGACTGTAACAAACTTGGCTCACCAAAGCCTTGTCAGAGAAGGATATCGCGACCTCGAACCCATTTCCAATTGTTCCTAAGACTTCAGTGGTTGGTGGCAAAGGAACTCGAGCTCCTTTCATGATTCTTGGGAGGAGGAAGTGGAAGCACTAGAGAAGGATAGGCAGAGGAAGATAGATGTGTGTGCTCGGGTGGGGGCGTCAGGGAAGAGCGGGAGATCGTGAGTGGGTGCCACTTTGAAAGAGGCAGAGCTCGGGGCGGACATGCATTGTAGAAGAAGTGAGGAGCTCAAGGAAAGGTGGAGACATACTCGGGGCTGAAAAGATCATGTCAGACGTATGTGATTAGTAGGGTGATACCAATTGTTTTTTCATATTTTCCTTCTGGAGTGTTACATGAATCTAATTGTGTGCTGATGTTTGATGTTTTGTCTTGCTTTTGTTTCGACCCCCACGATGATGTGAGTGGGATTTTGGGGTATCCTCGGAGGGTTTGGCAATTGATAGTGATAATAATGTTTTCTTCTAACGACAGGGAAAGTGACACCGAGCACGAGAATCAATCTACTACTATCTTACTACTACATCCGAAAATGTTAAACAACAGGATGTACAATCCATGTTCCACGGCAGGAAGCTTCCCCAATCCCAATCATGCCAATTCTTCGAGCAGAGAGCAAACTACAACGAACAATTCTTCTATAATCAGCTACCAATCATATAGTACTATCATATAGGCTGTTTCGCACTCTGGCTAAGCAAATGGTGACCTTGTCCGGTGCAACAGTGCTGTGCTTAGCAGTAGCAAGCGGTACTGTATTAATTAGTGTTAAATGCGTTTTCTCACCATTACCATCTCAATTAGTACACCTTTCCCAAAAGTCAATCGATGATCCCATCAGTCTATTCTCACGGATCCAGAAAAAAGGAGAAAAAAAAAAGCTTATGCTAGTTTGCGTGGTCTAGGCTCTCTTTGAATTTTTACCGAGAGGGAAAAATTATCCGCAGATGCACACGTCTATAAAATTATCAAATTAAGGCCAAAGTCTCAACAAATAGAGTGCAAACAATAGACAAGAAATGACACCATATAATCAGAAAACACTCATGTGGTGACTTTGCCAACCAAGATCTACGGACTCAGTCACAGGTAGAACGTGTGTGAGTGCATTTGTAGAGGTGAGTGCACGTGCATGTTTATGACCGTTTACGCTTGTAGAAAAAACTTACAGATAAACACCAAGAGTAAAAAAAAATACGGTTGCAGCAACTTTGCCAAGTTAAGCCGGACAAACAAGACAACAACTCCAAGCCCAAAACATCGGCACGAAGAAAATTCCTTCAGTAAAGTGACTGCAAAGCGGTGTTGTAGCCAACAATGGCACAATCCAGTACTCCGCTCAAAACACCACTCAGAGCTCTTACCGAACATGTACTAACGAAGAGGCTTTCCACTTACGCATTTGACATTTTCGAGCCTAAAATTTGGACCTATTTAATTACTACCATGAATTTTATTTTTTATTGACACCGAACGACTTCTATTTATAATTTCTTGAGCTCTTATCGAATATGCCCCAAGTAGCAGAGGCGGTCAATATGAACCAGTTTTCGGTTTCAAAACAAAACAGTAGTAGACCTAGTTATAGTAATTAACGGGAAATGTAGTGTATTCGAGAATACTGTTCTTCGTTCAAGGGAGACACATCACATGACATTGAGACAGACAAGGTGGGCCCACCGGAACTCTCTGTGGGCCCCACATTGACCGTGATTGGCCGATGGGCCGTCGTCTCTGCTACGGGTGGAAAAGTCGCCCTGTACCCGCAAGAACACCTGTTTCTTTACACCTCTCCTCTTACCTTTTCCCCTTTCCCCCGTCGAAACCAACCTCCTCTGAGTCCTCTCCCTCCCCTCTCCACCATTGCCAATTCCCCTCCTCCCCTTCTTCTTCTTCTTCTCCGTAGCAGCAAAGAGGGCTGGAGAGGTCTCCGCTACTCGCCCCATTCCTCATCATTTCGCATTGCTCGTCTTCCACTCCCACGGCCGGTTCCAAACCCAACCCACGACGACCGTGAGCAGGCAAGGTAATGCTGCTTTCTTGGCTTCTTCTTGCTCTGTTGCTCGTCTCCTCTCCTCTCGCGGAATGTGATCGGTAGTTGGTTGAGATATGCGTAAAGAAACAAGTCCTGTCTTGGGTCTCCAACGTCCCCCTCTCTGCCTGTCCTCCCCCATGTGAGGCGCGTAAATAAAATTGAAGCGAGTGGCCGGGAGCGTGGCGGGGACCATAGTCCCTCCGTCCGTCCCTCGTCTCGCGACAGCACTGCAAGACTCCAACGCAGAACGCGGCGGCGGCCAGAGATAATCCGTGGCCGTGCAGGTAGCAGCTTTAGTAGTACATACATGTGCCAGTAAGAGCGCGTCGGCCAGTGCTGCTGCTACTACCCTGGGTCTGCGCTTGCAGGGTGGCCTCGCCGGATCGCCGCCCACCCGGCGACAGACACGGCAGCAGGGACCGGCCACCGGCAGGCCTCCCGAATTTGCCCTTCCTTCCTTCTCCGCCTGTGAGAAAGCGCTGGGCAATTCTTTCTTGCAATGCCGTTCGATTCGAGGGGAGGGGAGGGGATGTTGGCCGGCGGTGACTGCTGCTGAGGAAGAGGGTGGGTTGTGATACTGTTCTCGGGTGGAGGGTGCGTGCAGGAAGGAGCAGGGCGCGCGATGGGGGCGGGGGAGGAGGACGAGCCGGCCACGGCGGCAGCGTGGGAGAAGGTGGAGGCCAAGGAGGAGGAGAGGATCATGGTGTCCGTCCGGGTGCGGCCGCTCAACGGCAGGGAGTCCGGCGACAGCTCCGACTGGGAGTGCATCAGCCCCACCACCGTCATGTTCCGCAGCACCGTCCCTGACCGCGCCATGTTCCCCACCGCCTACACCTACGGTAAGCAGCAACAGCAGACCTCTGTTTTGCAAAGAATATTGTTTGTCAGTGTTGGCGACAATTACTGGTGCTGATGTCGAAACCTTGCACCTGCAGCGGGTTTCATTTAGCAGTCAGTTTCTAAAAAAAATCATGTTTTGTGTCCTTTTCAGACAGGGTGTTTGGCCCCAATTGCTCCACAAGGCAGGTCTACGAGGAAGGAGCAAAAGAAGTTGCTCTATCAGTTGTCAGTGGAATCAACGGTATGTGTGTGCTACAGAAATGAAGTAGTAGCTCTGTACATCCCTGTTTTGGTTTTGATGAACCGCCGCTGCCGATCGACTTACATTTGCGCATAAATTTGTTCTTGTTGGCAGCAAGCATATTCGCTTACGGTCAAACGAGCAGCGGGAAGACTTACACGATGACTGGAATTACCGAGTATAGCGTGATGGACATCTATGACTACATAGACAAGGTGTGTGTGTATATGTGCTAGGAATGATGAATGCTGTGTAGTTCGCCTTTGTGAGATGATATTTGGCTCACTGTGTGTTATTGCTGCAGCACCCTGAAAGAGAATTCATGCTGAAATTTTCGGCAATAGAGATATACAATGAAGCTGTGAGGGATCTTCTGAGCCATGATACCACACCTCTTAGACTTCTTGATGATCCGGAGGTATGCCATTCTTCTTATTTGAACTTACTATAACTCCTTTCTTTTTCTTTACCCCCTGCATACTGATCTGTTATCATTTGAATTTAAACAGAAAGGGACTACTGTTGAAAAACTCACCGAGGAAACATTGAGGGACAAGGACCATCTCAAGGATCTTCTTGCAATGTGTGAAGGTGCGGGCTAAAATTACAGAAACAAAAAATGCACCATGTTCTTTCTTTTAGTTATTTGCCTAATTAAGATTGTGCTATAGCTCAAAGGGAGATTGGGGAAACGGCTTTGAACGAAGCGAGTTCTAGGTCCCATCAAATACTCAGGCTGGTTGGTGCCCCTCTTATACTATATGTTTTACACTACTTAAAGATTCTTTTGTTGACTGACTTATGTTAATTTCAGACAATCGAAAGTTCTGTTAGGCAGTATTTAGGAAGAGGCAAATCAAGCACCCTTGTGTCTTGTGTGGTATGGAATGTCTTTCTCTATTCATGATTTTTATTTTGTGGGTATACATTCATGATTGTTTGGTATAACATGTTCCATAATTACTGTGGTTCTTCTACTGGACAGAACTTTGTTGACCTAGCAGGAAGTGAGCGTGCATCTCAGACTGCTTCAGCTGGTATGAGGTTGAAAGAAGGTAGTCATATTAATCGAAGTCTGCTAACACTGGGAAAGGTTGTTCGCCAACTCAGGTCTGTCTTCTAGAAAGAACTTATAATTCCAGTGGTTTACTTATCTATAAGAGTATTCTGGTGTTTTTGCACATATATTTCCTCTTTCGTTAGTAGTATTCACTAGGTACAATAATTGGGAATTCCATTTGGTGTTACAGTTTGACATTTCTCCTTTCACCCCATTTACATGGTCTTCGACCAATGGCCATAGTTTTACTGTATAACGTAATCTGAACTATTATGTTCCTTCTGCAGCAAGGGAAGAAGTGGCCATATCCCTTACAGAGACTCAAAGCTGACACGCATATTACACTCCTCTTTGGGAGGCAATGCAAGAACAGCCATTGTATGCACAATGAGCCCTGCACACACTCATATTGAGCAATCCAGGAATACACTTCTTTTTGCTACTTGCGCGAAGGAGGTAGTTACAAATGCAAAGGTCAATGTAGTCATGTCTGACAAGGCACTACTGAAACATCTACAGAGAGAGCTTGCAAGATTAGAAAATGAACTGAAAGTGCCGGAATCAGCCTCCTGCACAAGTCATGCTGAGGCTTTGAGAGAGAAAGATGCACAGATTAAAAAGGTAGTTTCCCTCTCCTGAAATTTGCCAACTCCTGTATCAGTGTTAATGGTAAGATTGCACAATTTCATGCACTACGTACCTGTACATTCCTTTTTCAGTTGGAAAAGCAGCTGAGGGAATTGATGGAAGAGAAAGATACTGTTCAGTCTCAACTTAATTGTTTACTGAAAAGTGACGTTGACGATCATGTTGATGATCGCACTGCAAAGCGATGGGTACTGATTCTCACATATACATACTTTACCTTTTGCATTACTGTATTGTGGGACATTTGATGAACTGTCCTTCCTCTGATAGGATGCTCATAGTCGATCTTCAGAGTCTCTTGCGCGAAATACATCTGAAGAAGCACTTTCGGTTTCAGATACTTATGGAGTTTCTTATCCAGATCAAGACCACGCAGTGTTTGATGGATCATATGTCTTCAGTACTGATAATGATGACTCGTCATTTCACAATCAAACGATGGATCTTACTCAACAAACAAGGGGCCGGAAGCCAATTTCACCTTGGCACCCTTCCAGCAACTATAGCTCTGATGGCACAGAGTCATATAACATGAAGGAAGTAGCTTTTAGGACTGCATCTGAAGTATCTGAAGAACATTGCAGGGAAGTACAGTGCATAGATATACATGAGCATAGAAGAAGCCCAAGCCAGGAACTTGACATATTACTCCCTGAGGGCACCAAGCTCCACACACCTGAAGTAGAGGAGATCTCTAGAGACGATGTACCACAACCTGATGAAGTGCAAGAAGTTGGGAGCGTAACAAAGAAAATGGAAGATCATAGCAATATGTACGCTAGCAAGGAGGAACGGCAGGATGAGATCCTACCAAATGCAGTAGAAGGTCTCGACAAAGTTCAGCAATATGAATCTGATGGCTTCGAAGACAGCCTTGTCAAACCGTATACATTTGATTCTAATATTTCTTTCGAACTTGGCAAACCTTACCCTCAAGCATATCTGACCGTAAAGAGGTGTATAATGAACTCCAAGGAGAGTGCAATTGCTAGAAGTCAAAGCTGCAGGGCTAGCTTTAAGGTCATTCCAAATAGTTGGTTTGATGATTCCGAAACCGCCGGACAGACACCACCTGATGAAATCTTCAGGTGTCCTCCTAGAAGGTCTGATAAGGTTAGGAGAAGTCTGTATCAAGAAAACGAGGATTACCAAAACAATGACACTTTAGAAGACCACCACGCTGTTTCTGGTGAAGTAGCTTGTGATGAAGTAGTTAATGACACGAGCACCAGCGATGAAGTAGTCAAGGACATGAGTACGAATGATGAAGTAGACAAGGAGTTGCGCACCAGTGATGAAGTAGACAAGGAGTTGAGCACAAGTGATGAAGTAGACAAGGAGTCGAGTGCCAGTGATGCAGAACAAGAAGTTTGTATCAACGACATCGGTTGTGTCACAGAGCTGGAAGAGAAGAAAGAAAAACATCATGAGGACCAACCTGAGGATTGTAAAGCACAGGTAATCATGTTAGTAAGACACACATCTAGTATTTTTCTTGAAGTGTACGTCTGCATCCGGACAACACTAATTTTCTTCTAATAATGCTATTGCTTTTACTGCACCAACAACGGGAAATTACACAAAATGGAACCGACTAATATGCTGCGTCAAAGATTGTAGCTGTTAGCGCTTCATTCACCAGTCTGTTTAGCCTGAATATTAAGCTCGCTGTGTATGTGATTTCAGCAGCAGATCGTTAGAGATGACTATACAGCTGTGAAAACTGTGAAAGATGTTGGCATAGATGCAGTGCCGAGTCCTATCGAGTCTCCTTCTCGTTGGCCTGTCGATTTCGCGAGAAGGCAGCAAGAGATCATCGAGCTGTGGCACGAATGCAACGCGCCTCTAGTACACAGAACCTACTTCTTCCTCCTCTTCAAGGGAGATGCAGCAGACAGCGTCTACATGGAAGTTGAGCACAGGAGACTGTCCTTCATCCTAACCTCGTCCAGCACCATCCTGGCGGCACACGGAGAGCTTAATTACGCCATTGCAACCAGGTAAATTTTAGCATGTCCAAATCGACACCGATGCTTCAGACTGTCCATGAACTGAAATCTACATGTGACAGAATACTGACGGTCGTTTTTGTCTGCAGTTTGAAGAATCTCAAACGCGAGAGGGACATGCTCTACAAGCAGATGCTGAAGAAGCTGGCCAACGGGGACAAGGAAAGCATCTACAGCAGATGGGGGATCGACCTGAGCTCCAAGCAGCGACGGCTCCAGCTATCCCGCCTCGTGTGGACGCGGGCCGACGACATGGAGCATGTCAGAGAGAGCGCCTCGCTGGTCGCGAGGCTGATCGACCTTGTCGAGCCGGGGCAGGCGCTCAAGGAGATGTTCGGACTGAACTTCACGCTCGCTCCGCGGACCGAACGGCGGTCCTTCAGCTTCCTGGGTGATTGATCTCTGACGGTGAGGCAGTAGAAGGATTTTTACATAGTATAATTAAGTACAGAAGGTTGACTTGATGGGAGATGACACGGTCCACTGCAATCCAGCATTGATTGATTGCGCTGATGCTTCTCGACATGGTTTCTGTTTGTGAGTTGAGAGTGTGTGGTTGATTTTCTGTTGTGTGTAATCTTTACAGAAGTGAATCAATCAGACAGCCACAGTTCTGACTGTTTGCGTGTGTGTTGTTCATCGGTGTGTGTGGGGTTCATTCGTCAGTTAAAATCTCGTGATGCACTACTGTAGTGTGGCTGTCGTCTCATCCTGTAGTGTGGCTGTCGTCTCATCTAATGTCTTTGCAGCATTCAAACTCTTGGTTCCGAAATGCTGATGTACTCATATCATCTTGAAATAGGATTTTGTCCCGCTTTATGAATAAAGTAACCGGCCATACAGAACCGCTTTATGAGGTTGGAACCGAGAAGTATAAGTCCAACAAAAAGAGGCGCAGAAAGGCTGATGGAACCATGATCTCTGGTGTCTTTTGGATTGGCGGCATCCCTTGAGGATGACCGTCGGCAGTGGCGGAGCTAGGATTTTCATATTGGGTATTTGAAGTAAAAAAAAGAATTAGCGCAACAATATAATATATGTAGGTTCGGAAAAGCCCCAGTTGAACCTGGTACGTGAACCCAGGTTGGAAATGTATTTTCGAAATGTGAAAAAATTCTGAAATAAAAATATCGGGGTACGTATGCATGTTCCATGTGTGCATAGAAAGTTTTCGCGGAGAAACCACTTTTTTATTTCAGAATCTAAAAAAGACAAAATATGTCACATATATACTGCTATATAGCCCTGTAAAATTTCACTTTTTTGCCGAGGCAAAATAAAATGTATTTTCAGAACGAAACTCATGTCCAGGGCACATGTTTGAGATCATCTTTGCAATCATTTTGTGTTTCGATTTTTGAAACATGTTTTGACATCACAAAAAAGTGGGTTCACATACACCCAGGTTCACAAAAGCCGGTCTCATGTAGGTTCGCAATACCAATCACATGACTATAAATTGTTCATAGTAGTGGAGATCTCATAGTAGTGACACCGTCTCGAATAATTAAATTACATTGGAAGAAGGATTGCTCACATTTTCATCTTGATTTTGGCTTTCAACCTCATAGATATTGGTGTCGGTGTTGACGTCGGCGTTATTTTTGGTTTCTTTGCAACTTTATCACAGATAAGTTTCAGATCACGTCACTTGTCCTTCTTCTGTGCGTTCTTCAATTGACGGATAGTGGTCAGTGTTGATGAACTGCTGCGGGAATCGGTCGCTTTCAGACTTGAGTTCACGGCAGCCGGCACTCCGGCAGGGACTGGCGAGCGGGCAAGCGCCTGGTGTCTGGCGATGGCGAGTGGCAACGGACGGCAACACGCCGGTACACGGACGCAAAATCGCCGGCGGGAGGCGGCTGCCGGTTCAGATCGATCGCGACGAGGCCGACTGAGATCGATTGCCAAGAGGAGTGGTTCGCGTCCGGTGGGACGATTAGCTTTTTTTATTTTTTGAGGGAAAGAGTGGCACTTTAACGATCATAAACATTGTTCAAAATGCAGAGACTGCGAGGTGACTGGCTGAACCAAACCTGACGTCCAGAATCGCATGAAACTGCAGCACGTGCCACTGTCTATGAGCTTCAGAGTTTGAAGCCCGGTTTACATGTCTTAATCTCGCCTCCAAAAATTTCAAGGCGTCTGCCTTGATCTCTTCTAGGATCATACTGAAACTACCTGAGTAAGGTTGCTTCATTGCCTTGATGATAGGAAGGCAATCCGTCGCCCACCGTGACTCGTGACTCGCTGGAGCTAGAGATCGTGCACCAAAGCGAGTGCTTCCGTGCAGGCTAGGGCCTCCATCAGTCGGATCGCCGATCCCCAGGATGGTGAGCGTCGAGGCCCCCCAAAACCCTCCATCAGCATTCCTGCATACGACGCAAACTGCGCCAGCCGAGCAGGATCTTCGCCCGTCAACATTGATCTTCGCGCCACAGTTCTTCGGAGGGATCCACATCCACTTCGGATGAGCAATGGCAGGCCTAATTCCCGGTTTCTGCTTCGTCGGGGCCGAGATCAAGGGCCTGTTTGGTTCCTAGCCACACTTTGCCAAGCCTAATTTTGGCAAGTGTGGCAGCCACAAAAGTGTGGCTAGAAAGTTGTCAAAAAATTCACTCTATGACAAATGGGCCATATAAATAGTGAAGTGTGGCAGCTCTAAAGTGTGGCAAGAACCAAACACATGCCAAATTGCCAAACTTTGGCTTGGCAAAATGTGGCTGGGAACCAAACAGGCCCCAAGATGGCCCATAACGTGACCGCGGCGCGGGCAAAATTATCCCTGGGCCTCCATCATCGAAAACAACCACTGCTTCGCTGATGTATCTTCATGCATGCAGATGTGCTCTGTGACTCCCTCATCTGCGAGAGCCCAGACATACCTTGCCAGCGAACAATCGGTCAGTGAGTGACACCTCCGTAGATTGAACACCCACTTGTCTCTGCCATCTGTTGGATAATTAGGCACAATTTTCATGATTAATTTCAGAATATAAAATATGATGACAACAACTACTAACATGTGAAAGTCAAACATACTAGATGCATTAATCAACATGAGTAGCAGCAGCGCAAACGGTAAAGCATCCATCGCTAAACAGATCGAGATATGTCGCACGTACCGATCTGGTGGAGGTGAAGGTGGAGGTGTAGCAGATGATGTCGCAGCAGTAACGTTGTTGATGACAACGTTGTTGACGACGTGGACGACGGGTCGAAGTAGACGGCGTTGAAGACGACGGAGGCAGCACCGCCCGACTTGGACGGAAGGCGACCCGTGATGAAGAGCTTGAGCAGCCGCGCGAGCGCTTCCCAAAACCCAATTCGCCCTCTCCCGTACAGATCGCAAGGACGAGCGGTTCCGGAGACCTGCTCTCCCGTTCGCCGATGCACGTCGGCGCGGGATGGAGTAGGCTACGATGGCGGCGCAAGCAGAGAGAGGTGGAAACCCTAACTCGTGTATTCGGGTCTGCGGTAGCCAAAGAGATTATATAGGCTCGGGAAACCCTAGGCAACGTGGGCCACGCCCATGTCGCACGAACGTTTCGAGTCGGTTACGATAGCCCACGATCCGGAGCGACCCGAACCGACTAATCGCGACGCGTCCGTCTAGGACTCGTTCGTTTTCCGAGCTGAAAAAGTAAGGAAAGTCTCGGCCGAGGCTCAATCCACTCACCACTCACCACGAGCGCGGCGTCGTCGTGTCGAGTCGAGCGAGGAGGAGGAGCGCGCGTGTAGCACTCCTATTCTCACTCACTTACTGGTGGAACAACCCACCTTATAATGTGGTCTAACTTTCTCCCAACTTTCCATGTGGGACTAAACTTCCCACCTCTTGCCACTCCCTAGTGAGCTGCCACCAACTTGGGCTCAAACTCACAAGGCTGCCACTAAGTGGGCTTTGAGATTTATAGGGAAAATCTGAAATCTAGTATGGGCCACTAAAAGTGGGCCCAATATTTCAACAATCCCCCACCAGATCTCAAATCCCCATTTAGAGATTTACCAATACTCGCTGCTTGTTTATATACCAATGTTTCAGCGGAGACTGTTAAGTTGAACTTCCGCCTAGAACCTTAAGCTACATCCATTCACACTTGAACAATGGACTAAGCCTTGAATTGCAAGTTTTGCGTGAACAGGGTTTCACTCAAAGTCATAACCAGTACATGGCTGCCAGTAGCCTACCCCGCGGGTGAAGCATATGCGTCATACTTCGTGGTCTCTTCATGAGTTTACTAGAGATCACCCAAATCTCATAGATTGCGACGTTTAACAATCGGACTCATATAGGTGTGTTATTTAAAGAATGCTCTGTAGGACAACATCTTTGCTATAATAGCCAACATAAACACATTAAAGCTTGTTGCCAACCTGCCTTACAGCAATTGAGAGTTGTGCATCTTCACATAGAGAGGGTTACATATTACTCTTCTCAATTAAACCACTAGTTTGTTCTTCCCAGGTCCTAATTCACGGGATATCCGATCACAAAGGTTGGGTTACCACTATGGTGTAACATCAACGGGTCTCAAACCCATCTCCTCGATGCACTTTCTATCACATTACGTGATAGTCCCTTTGTAAAGGGATCTGCCAGGTTTTTGTCTGTTTGAATATACGTAACAGTTATTACTCCGGAGTTTCGCAATTTCCTGACAGACTTCAAACGTCTCTTGACGTGTCTTGATGACTTCGCGCTATCCTTAGAATTGTTCACTTTGACAATTACAGTTTGATTGTCACAATTCAAAAGGATTGCGGAACAGGTTTTTCAACCACAGGCAAGTCCATCAAGAGCTCATGCAACCATTCTGATTCAACAGTGGTTGTGTCTAAAGCAGTAAGTTCTGCTTCCATAGTTGACCTCGTCAATATGGTTTGCTTGCAAGATCTCCATGACACTGCGCCACCACCAAAGGTAAATACATACCCACTAGTGGCGTAGAGATCAGCTACATCAGAGATCCAATTTGAATCACTATATCCTTCAAGCACAGCTGGGTGCCCTGAATAGTGAATCCCATAACTCATTGTGCCACATAGGTAGCGCATGACCCTATCAAGTGCATGCCAATGATCAGTACCCGGGTTTGACATGAACCTACTCAACTTGCTAACAGCAAAAGAGATGTCGGGTCTAGTCGCGCTCGCTAAGTACATGAGTGAGCCAACGATCCGAGAATATCTCAATTGATCTATGGCGATTCTTCGGTTCTTGCGTAATGTCACACTGGGATCATAAGGTGTTGGAGAAGGCTTGCTATCAATATAGCCGAACAGGCTCAAGATCTTATCAACATAATGGGATTGCGTTAGAGTAATCCCACTCTCATTCTTAATCAGCTTGATGTTCAGAATCACATCAGCTTCTCCCGATCTTTCATATCAAAGCTCTTCGACAAGAAAGACTTGACCTCGTGTATGTTTGTACCAAAGATCAGAATATCATCCACATACAAACATAATATAACACCTTCGCCCCACCATGGCGATAGTAAACGCACTTGTCAGCCTCATTGACAACAAAGCGTACAGAAGTTAAAGTTCTGTCAAACTTCTCATGCCATTGCTTAGGTGCTTGTTTTAGGCCATATAAAGATTTTAGCAACTTGCACACCTTTCTTTCTTCACCTTTTACTACAAACCCATCAGGCTGATCCATATAGATTTCCTCTTCCAACTCTTCATTAAGAAAAGCTGTCTTTACGTCCATTTGATGAACGATAAGACCATAGGAGGCAGCCATGGATAGTAGTACTCGAATGGTGGTAAGTCTAGCGACAAGTGAATAGGTGTCGAAGTAATCTTCGCCTTCTCTCTGTGTGTAGCCTTTTGCTACAAGCCGCGCCTTGTACTTCTCAATAGTACCATTAGGTCTTAGCTTCTTCTTGAACACCCATTTGCAGCCCACAGGCTTGCATCCATGGGGTCGTTCTGATAGCTCCCAAGTTCCATTAGAAAGAATCGAGTCCATCTCATTATGGACAGCTTCTTTCCAGTCATCTGCATCTGGAGATGCATATGCCTCTGCAATGGATGTGGGAGTATCATCCTCAAGGTACACAATGAAATCATCACCAAAGGATTTTTCAATCCTCCGTCTCTTGCTCCGTTTAGGAGCTTCATTGTCATCCTTCTCAATAACAATCTCATGTGATTGTTCAAAATACTCATTAGATGTACTAGATTCAGGAACTATCTCAGTAGAAATTCTAGCAATGCTATGCATATCTTTCATAGGAAACATATTCTCAAAGAATGTTGCATCACGAGATTCCATAATAGTATCAACATGCATATCAGGTACTTCAGATTGAACTACTAAAAATCTATAGCCTACACTCCGCGGAGCATAACCTAGAAAGATACAATCCACTGTCTTTGGTCCGAGTTTGCGCTTCTTAGTAATTGGGATATTGACTTTCGTCAAACATCCCCATGTGCGCAAATACGAAAGTGATGGTTTTCTCCCAGACCACTCCTCGTAAGGGGTTTTATCTTTATTCTTGTTAGGAACTCTATTCAGGACATGAAATGAAGTCAACAAAGCCTCCCCCCACCATGCCTTTGATAAACCAGCAGTGGCTAACATGGAATTCACCAAGTCAGTCAGCGTGCGATTTTTTTCTCTCGGCAACCCCGTTTGATTGGGGCGAATAGGGAGGCGTCCTCTCATGAATAACTAGATGATACCCCGCGCGTTGCGGCGGAATTTAGTAGAACAATATTTCGTTATAACAAAATTTAGAACAACATGAGAGTACAATGGGCTAAACATATTATCATCGCTATGATCAATAATGAGTCCATAACTGAGTACTGGAGTTAAGGATACATGTGATTTCGAAAATTGACACCGCAAATCTTGATCAAGAAATTATATGCATAATATATTTGTCTGACCTTTCAAGAACACATGGATACGAAACCTAATGTGCACAAAACATTTTATAGAACGTTGTGTGCACAAAACAGTTATTAGACGAATTAGATGGCAGGGGAAATAATATATTGCAGATTTCTTTTATGCTTCTAGTCATCTTCATTTTACAAAATAGTAACAGGTTATATCTTTGTTGTTTCACACTTTTCTATTTCATCTTCAAAGGGGAAATAATAGCTATGATTATAGCAATTGGTGAATCTACGTAAGACTTGTCAATGTCTTCTAATAAGATAGTAGTGGTTTTCGCTAATACAAATACTGTAATACTCCTTTTCATGCACATGCGTATTTTCTATTTGGGCATCCATACATCTGAAGATTAATTGTTGCTGCAGATCGTCCTTCCGCAGAAACAGTGAATGTGCATCTAGCAAGATCTGCCGCAACTCAAGGATGCATAAACCGCAACTTCCGCAACCTTTTGAAGGCAATGATATACCTGAAATCATATTCTGAGCTGTGATGAAATAGGAATGTACAATTTGTAGTCGAAGCGGGTTACCTTTCAGATTGCAATGAAGATCCAGAAATACTCGGCCAATGCGATGTTGACAATGATTATGTGTGACGGTGACTGGTGACATAAACCATAGTAAGGGCAACTCAGTAGACTCCTCTATATTTTTGGTATCCTTCTTCTAACTGTAAGAATATCAAAATGCATAAGCCAACAGTTTATTGAACACAACGAATGCAATGTTGTTTTTGTTCTTTCCTTGCGACAGCAAGGAGCTTACAGGATAGGGCAACATAAAAAACGATGAGTAAATTTGCTTGAGCGTGATTGTCCAACTGATTTTGAAAAAAAATAAAGATGAAAGGAGAAGAGGTAATGCACGAATATGGCCGGTTTGGAACTGCACAACTTACATATGGAGAGAAAAATCAGGTTCAGTAGTGGTAAGGACCTTGTCTTGCTTCAGGTATCCGTACCTGTTGTGTCGTCCTGCATCGGCAAGATGAAGCAGGAATCAACCAAGGAGAAAGGAGGTGCTAGTCTGCTCAAGACGATTGTGTTTACTCACGTTCTAGGTACAATGTGGAGTAAGGGAGATAGGCTACATCTTCTGGAAGAAAAGCATCGGAGGACAATCTAAGCAAAACTGCTCACGTGTACATGACTGGCAACGTGCTAGGCGGAACACGACAGCAACATCCGGCCAGCGTAGGCGCCCGTCACCGGCGGCGAAAGTCACACAAAAGTGGACTGGGATGCCGAGTTACCGACGCTAGAGAGATGAAGGTCAAGTGGGAGCGCTGACGATCTAGAAGGGCTCTTCTGCACTCTTGCTAGCGCTCAATTTGGGAGCCAATGCTTCTTCTTGTGATGCAAGGCAGATGGAAGTACCCATGTCCGACCACCGCGGACTGGAGATGCAATGGGTTTATAGGAGGGTTGGGTCATGGAAGGCGAGCGGAAGGGAATAAAGAGGGGGCGCCTGATCGCCTGCCTCACTTAATCATTAGTCTTTGGTCAGTGCGTTTCCAATGCGGGAAGCCAGAGAATGAAAACCGACAATTCTGCAGAGGAAACTGATCATCACACGCTTGAGGCAAGTAATTGTATCGGTTCACGATGGATTTAATCAAAGGTGGCTGACTATTGGATTTCTTAATGACATGGCTTCAGCACATGGCAAGCAAAAGTGATGTGGACCAATTAGATACTTGCTGATGTGTATAGCTTGCATGTCAAGAGAAATCATGTAGTGGGGGTCTCCTATTTAGAGATAAAAGATACCATGTTCCTCACAGAATTCATCAAAGATTTTAGGAAAATATTCACCACCACGATCCGACCTAAGACACTTGATCTTTCTCTCTAGTTGATTTTCAACTTCGGCCTTATAAATTTTAAAGTAGTCTAAGGCTTCATCTTTAGTTCGCAACAAATAAACATAGCAAAATCTAGTCGCATCATCAATCAATGTCATGAAATATCTCTTTCCACCTTTTGTCAACACACCATTCATCTCGCATAGATCAGAATGTATGAGTTCTAGAGGTGCCAAGTTTCTCTCCTCGGCCGCCTTGTGAGGCTTCCGAGGTTGCTTTGATTGCACACAACTATGGCACTTAGAACCTTTGGCAATGGTGAAATTCGGAATTAAACTTAAACTATAGCCGAGACATTAAACCAAAATTAATGTGACATAAACGAGAATGCCAAACACTGGTATCATCACTAACATTGCCACAAATATGGTTCACAGACTTATTACTGAAATCAGAAAGCGAAAAGCGGAACAAGCCTCCGCACTCATAGCCTTTACCAATAAATTGTCCAAACTTGGAAACAACTACTTTATTCGACTCTAAAACAACCTTAAACCCATCTCTACATAGAAGGGAGCCGCTAACGAGATTCTTGTTCATAGTAGGGACATGCTGCACGTTCCTCACCTGCACGATCTTCCCCGAAGTGAACTTCAGATCTACCGTGCCAACACCACGAACAGAAGCATGTGACCCATTCCCCATCAAGACGGAAGAATCCCGGGCGACCTGGTAAGAAGTGAACATGGATATGTCAGCACACACATGAACATTAGCACTCGTATCAATCCACCAACATGGAGATTGAAATACCGAAAGAACAGTAAAGAGATTACCATACCCATCAGCATTGCTAGCGGTCACCGTGTTGACTTGCCTCGCCTTTTTCTTGCGGTCTGCCCTCTCTGGACAGTCCTTAGAAAAGTGGCTAGTCTCTCCACAGGTAAAGCAGCTCAGATCTGCTTTGTTTATCATCTTCTTCTTCTTGAAGGTTGTAGTCTTCATAGGCTTATTGAAGGAGGGCTTGTTATTCCCTTTGTTCTTGCTGTAGGGTTTCTTCTGCACCATGTTGGCGCTAGACTGACCCTCTCCTTTCCCAGTAGTGTCCTTAGCCCGAGCTTTCTCCTCAATATCAAGAGACGCTATCAGGTTTTCAACTGATATCTCCTGTCTCTTGTGTTTGAGAGTTGTGGCAAAGTTCCTCCATGAAGGAGGCAATTTAGCAATAATGCATCCAGCCACAAACTTGTCAGGTAAGGCACACTTAAGGAGTTCAATCTCTTTCGCAATGCACTGTATCTCATGAGCTTGTTCGACTACAGAACGGTTGTTCACCATCCTGATGTCATGGAAGCTCTCCATGATGTGCAGTTCACTGCCTGCATCGGTTGCACCGAATTTAGCATTCAGTGCATCCCAGAGCTCTTTACCATCTGTTATGTGCATGTACACATCACACGACGATCAAAGAATACTCAGAACGCATCCGATGAAGAGAGTATTGTTTTCCTTGAACTTGTTCTGATCTTGGTCAGATATAGTTCCTTAGGTAAACCATTACTAACTTCGAACACTTTCAGATGAGTAAGCCAGAGCGTGGCCTTGACCTGCCACCTCTTAAAGTGCACACCGGTAAACTTATCCGGCCTCAGTGCATCAACAAAACCAGCCATTGTTAACTCAGGAAATTGCCTACAAATAGGTTTTTGGATTGTTGGATAATTAGGCACAATTTCCATGATTAATTCCAGAATATAAAACATGATGACAACAACTACTAACATGTGAAAGTCGAACATACTAGATGCATTAATCAACATGAGTAGCAGCAGCGCAAACGGTAAAGCATCCATCGCTAAACAGATCGAGATATGTCGCACGTACCGATCTGGTGGAGGTGGCGGTGGAGGTGTAGCAGATGATGTCGCAGCAGTAACGTTGTTGATGACAACGTTGTTGACGACGGGATGACGGTCGAAGTAGACGGCGTTGAAGATGACGGTAGGCAGCATCGCCCGACTTGGACGGAAGGCGACCCGTGATGAAGAGCTTGAGCCGCGCAGAGCGCTTCCAAAACCTAATTCTCCCTCTCCCGTACAGGATCGCAAGGACGAGAGGTTCCGGAGACCTGCTCTCCCGTTCGCCGATGCACGTCGGCGCGCGGGATGGAGTAGGCTACGATGGCGCAAGCAGAGAGAGGTGGAAACCCTAACTCGTGTATTGTGTTTCTGCGGTAGCCGGGCAAGAGATTATATAGGCTCGGAAACCCTAGGCAACGTGGGCCACGCCCACGTCGCACGAACGTTTCGAGTCGGTTACAGATAGCCCACGATCCGGAGCGACCCGAACCGACTAACTGCGACGCGTCCGTCTAGGACTCTTTCGTTTTCCTGAGCTGCAAAAAGTAAGGAAAGTCTCGGCTCGAGGCTCAATCCACTCACCACGAGCGCGGCGCGCGTCGTGTCGTGTCGTGTCGAGTCGAGACGAGTCGAGACGAGCGAGCAAGGAGGAGGAGCGCACGTGTAGCACTCCTATTCTCACTCACTTACTAGTGGTGGAACAACCCACCTTATAAGGTGGTCTAACTTCCTCCCAACTTTCCATGTGGGACTAAACTTCCCACCTCTTGCCACTCCCTAGTGAGCTGCCACCAACTTGGGCTCAAACTCACAAGGCTGCCACTAAGTGGGCTTTGAGATTTATAGGGAAAATCTGAAATCTAGTATGGGCCACTAAAAGTGGGCCCAATATTTCAACACCATCTTGCGGTGGCACCAGACATCAGCTGTAGGTAGCGACTCATCCGCTAGTCTCCAGAGGAACACACAGAGTTTAGAGGGAACCTGGACCAACTAGAGGCGTGTCCACGACTTGTTCTCCCCTTCACTATTTGATCCAGCAGCTCGACCCTCTAGCCAGTCTTCTCTACGTTTCTTCGTTTGGACTAGAAGTCGATACACCGAACGAACCATCAGAATTCCCGATTTCTCATAGTGCCATGCCCAACGATCATCCAGGCGGTGAGTACTCAAGGGTATCGATTTGATGGTCTCGATTTCCATTGGAAGGAACCACTACTGCAGTAGATTCGTCTTCCATGTAGCTGAGGTAGCATCGATGAAGTCAGAAACCTTCATCGGAGGGTTTTCCTTTAGGCATGCAATAGGGCGAAGCATGTAATTACGTGGCAACCAGTTTTGGTTCCATGCGTGTGTGGCCTCACCTGTCCCAGTCCTCTTGATCATGCATTGATGCATGGCATCCCTACCTTCCAGGATGGCACACCAAACCTGCGAAGGGTTAGACCCGAGGGTAGCCTCGACAAAATCCACCTAGGGGGCGGGGGGGGGGTAGTACACAACCTTGAAGATCTTGGATCTCAGCGCCTAGCAGGATGCACCATGCTTGGTGAGCCAGCATCGCCACATTGAAGAGCTCAATTATCTCGAAAACCCATGGCTCCGGAGAATTTCGGTGAACACATAGTCTCCCACGACACCTAGCTTGTCTTGCGCTTTCTATCCTTGCTGCTCCACCAGAAGGTGCACAACATGGAGTTAATGGCCAAACACAGACCTTGATTTCAAGCAAGACATAGATAAAGTAGGAATAGCCATGGCAACAGCCTTGATTAACACCTCTTTCCCTTCTGAAGCAAGTAGTTGTTCCAGCCTGGATCTTCTTCCGTATGCGGTCTTTGAGATACTTGAAAGCCCCACTCTTTGACCGGCCTACATCAGAAGGCATTCCCAAGTACTTCTCTTTCAGTATTCGTTGGCGACATTCAGAATGTTCTTCACCAAAAGTCTCTTCTCATCTGGACATCCCTTGCTCAAGAAAACATATGACTTATCGAGATTAACGCGCTGCCTGGAAGTGTTGCAGTGTTTCTCCAAAATGTCATTGACTTCCATAGCTCCCTCAACACTCGTTGTTACGAACAACAGGCTATCATCAACGAAAAGGAGATGGTTCACGGTAGGATCCATGGGAGCCACCTTGTTCCCTTGGAGATGCGATGATTGACGACTTTGTTTTAGGAGGCCTAAGAGACCCTCCGCCACAAGTAAAAAGAGGTAGGGAGAAATAGGATCACCCTAACGGAGACCCCTGGAAGGCCGGAATTCATCTAGTGGTTTACCATTCATCGGAATGGAGGCACAAAGCTCATAACCAGGTCCACCCATCTTTGGTGGAAACCCATCCGAAGCATGATCGCCCTGAGATAGGACCACTCCATATGCGATCGTAGGCCTTCCGCATATCAAGTTTCAAGGAACAGTGCTGATGTTTATTTGCGCCATTGCTCTTCATGAAATGGAGGCACTCATATGTTGCTATTATATTGTAATAATGACAAGCACTCCCACCCTAATAAGTAATTTAAACTTATGATCCACACCATTTAGACAATTATCTAATATGATTACAATGATGCGTGGTGCATATAAGGTATAACCTATCTGAATGTCTAGCCATATAGATCTCACCAATTTGCACTGGAAGAATAAATGTTTGATAGTCTCGTCATGATGACAAAAGACACATTTTTTTACTTTCATGCAAATTGCATTTCGCAAGGTTTTCTTTAGATCAGCTTACACCTCGACAAAGATACCACACGAAAAAATTAATTTTTAGCGGAATCTTCATCTTCTAGATTTTGTTCTTCTTCTTATTATCAACTGGCACATCTGGTTGAGCTTTGTACATAGAATTCACAGAGAATTTATCGTTCTCATCGAAATTCCAACGAAACTCATCGGGCCCTGCGTCAGTTGGACCAAAGTCACACGATTGTAGCAACATAGGTAGCCCATCTAGTGTCACCATGTTCAAATCATTGCCCCCATCTTTGGTCACTGGCAAAGGAAGTGCGGGATACCAAATGCATGAGGTACACTTTTCTTTTGGGAGCGGGAGTCTGTTATAAAAAGAAATGATTGAATCCTCGTGGAAGACCGTATGTACCATGCGTGATCTAGTTGATGTCAACCGAGGCCTTGGAGAGGTTATGAAGATATTGTTGAACCGGGGAAGAAGAAAATTTTGTGATGTTACTAGGGAGCTGCACAAGCTACGTGAGAAGTTGGCTGCACTCAAAGCCTGTCATGCCCGTGATGAGATTAGAGTGGACATTTTCTAATAAATTTAAATATATTAATATCATGAAGATATTAATTACACCCAACCTCTGTTTTTTGTACCAGCAAGATGTTTAAACACCAGAAAAGCACACAATCAAGAAAATATATAAGAAAGAGAGAAAAAGAAAACAAAGACCCCATTATGGTGATAAACCACTCGCAACAACAACACTCTAAGCGCCACCGAACAAAAACACCCGGAATACAAACAAGATTCTCCAGAAGCAACATCTCCCAGAAGGAAACAATGCACTCCTTGTTTCCAAAACAGTGTCTTCGCCAAGGCCATTGCCAAGTAAAACCAATGAAGGCCAGACCTTGGATTTCACGCTGAAAATCATGGCTCGCTACTTGGGGAGCACCACGAAGAATGCAACCCCAACACTAAGAACGCGATTACAGTGGTCATGGACCTTATGAATGAACTCCATATTGAGAATAGGTGCTACAGCTTCAAACATCTCAAATAGATTGGCTGCATGAAGGAGATAGGAACACTATTTTTCCCATCACAAAGTTATTTGGAGAGCTTGCAAAAATAAAATGTAACATCCCAAAATCTGGGAAATTTAAAATTCATGCATTGCATCATGTTAGCATGTAAAATTTTTAGCTTTGAAAATGTTTTAATTATTTTCTTGCATAGAAACCAAAATTCTATTTCTAAATTTGTAATTAGCCTATTAGGATAAATTCAAAATTATATCTCTGTATTTTGGGTTAGACGAATTTTTTTTTTCCAAAATCGTAGTGGGAACTTTACAAATTTTATAGAGCTTATTTGGTCTAATTGGGAGGCTTAAAACTATGTATTAAAAAAAAAATAGGATAGAAAGAGGAGGAAAAAAAGAGAAAGAACGAATCAGAACCGGCCAATCTAACTCGCACGCGCGCGTACACAGCCCACGGCCGGCCTAGCTAGCCACGTAGAGCAGCAGCAACCCAGCTCCTCACTTTTTTTTCACTTGCCACGTAAGCTTCATCAACCTGGAAACAGAACACGATACGAGTTCAACCTATCGGAACTGCACCGCAAAAATCTCTCCGAATTCGGCTCGATTTGTTTGATCTCTGCCCACAAAAACTCGCCTATAAATAGCCCACACATCCCTCCGTTTTCGTACCCTAAAAGTCCTAAATTTTAAGCCGCCAGGCTGCCGAAATTCCTCGCCGGAGTAGATCGCCGCCGCCATTGTCGTTCGCCGATTTCGGCCGTATCTGAAGGCAAAGCGTCAGTTTCTTTTCCCAACCTCATTATTTCTGTCTTTCGCTTCTTCTGACACCGTTTTACCGTCCTAAAACGCAGTGTAGACGCCGCCTCTGTGAACACTGATGTCTACGGGTGCTTCTATTCTTGTAGACAGTGTTGTCCAAGAGAAGAGTACAGAAGAAGTTTCCTTAGTGGATTACCCAAGTTTATCGAACTCGTAGGAAGAGGTCAAAGATATCCCTCTGCAACCCCGCAACCACAAAGCAAGTCTCTTGTGTCCCCAACACACCTAATAGGTGGGTTCAAGAAAGAGATAATGAAATGTGGTGATGAATATATGAGCAAGATACGGCGCAAAAGTGCTTGTGGCGTGCAGTTGATGGTAGTAATATTGCGGGAAGTAAACATGCAGTAGTAACGCAGCAGTAGTAACTTAGTAAAACAGAACAAGCAGCGATAGCGTATTTAGGAACAAGGCCTAGGGATTAGACTTTCACTAGTGGACACTCTCAACATTGATCACATAACAGAATAGATAAATGCATACTCTACACTCTCTTGTTGGATGATGAACACATTGCGTAGGATTACACGAACCCTCAATGCCGGAGTTAACAAGCTCCACAATTAGATGTTCATATTTAAATAACCTTAGAGTGTAAGAAAGATCGATACGACTAAACCAAGTACTAGCATAGCATGCACACTGTCACCTTCATGCTTATGTAGGAGGAATAATACACATCAATACTATCATAGCAATAGTTAACTTCGCAATCTACAAGAGATCATGATCATAGCCTACGCCAAGTACTCACACGGTGCACACACTGTCACCTTTACACACGTGGAGGAATAGAGTACTTTAATAACATCACTAGAGTAGCACATAGATGAATAGTGATACAAAACTCATATGAATCTCAATCATGTAAGGCAGCTCATGAGATTATTGTATTGAAGTACATAGGAGAGAGATGAACCACATAGCTACCGGTACAGCCCCGAGCCTCGATGGAGAACTACTCCTCTCATGGGAGCAGCAGGTGATGAAGATGGCGGTGGAGATGGCAGCGGTGTCGATGGAGGAGCCTTCCGGGGCACTTCCCCGTCCGGGGGTGCCGAACAGAGACTCCTGTCCCCGATCTTGGCTTGCGATGGCGGCGGCTCGGGGTTTCGCACCGTCGCTCCTCCGTAAGGGTTTTCGTGGGGCTTTAAATAGGCGAAGAGGCGCAGAGGGTCGAAGGGGTGACCACACCATAGGGTGGCGCGGGCCCAGCCGGCCGCGCCACCCTATCATCTGGGCCCACAGGCCCCCCGCGCCTCTCGGGTGTTCCGATGCTTCCGGGCAAAATAGGAACCTGGGCGTTGATTTCGTCCAATTCCGAGAATATTTCGTTACTAGGATTTCGAAACCAAAAACAGCAGAAAACAGAACTGCACTTCGGCATCTTGTTAATAGGTTAGTTCCGAAAATGCACGAATATGACATAAAATGTGTATAAAACATGTAGGTATCATCAATAAAGTAGCATGGAACATAAGAAATTATCGATACGTTGGAGACGTATCAGCATCCCCGCTTAGTTCTGCTCGTCCCGAGCAGGTAAAACGATAACAAAGATAATTTCGAAGTGACATGCCATCATAAACTTGATCATATTGTAAACATATGTAATGAATGCAGCGATCAAAACAATGGTAATGACATGAGTAAACAACTGAATCATAAAGCAAAGACTTTTCATGAATAGTACTTTCAAGACAAGCATCAATAAGTCTTGCATAAGAGTTAACTCATAAAGCAATAAATCAAAGTAAAGGTATTGAAGCAACACAAAGGAAGATTAAGTTTCAGCGGTTGCTTTCAACTTATAACATGTTTATCTCATGGATATTGTCAACATAAAGTAATATAACAAGTGCAATATGCAAGTATGTAGGAATCAATGCACAGTTCACACAAGTGTTTGCTTCTTAAGGTGGAGGAAATAGGTAAACTGACTCAACATAAAAGTAAAAGAATGGTCCTTCAAAGAGGAAAGCATCGATTGCTATATTTGTGCTAGAGCTTTGGTTTTGAAAACATAAAGAGAGCATAAAAGTAAAGTTTTGAGAGGTGTTTGTTGTTGTCAACGAATGGTAGCGGGTACTCTAACCCCCTTGCCAGGCAAACCTTCAAAGAGTGGCTCCCATTTTATTTTTATTTTTGGGTGGCACTCCTTCCAACCTTTCTTTCACAAACCATGGCTAACCGAATCTTCGGGTGCCTGCCAACAATCTCATACCATGAAGGAGTGCCTTTTTATTTTAGTTTTATTATGATGACACTCCTCCCACCTTTGCTTTCTCAAGCCATGGCTAACCGAATCCTTCGGGTGCCGTCCAACATTCACATACCATGGAGGAGTGTCTATTTTTTTGTTAATTAATTTGGGACTGGGAATCCCATTGCCAGCTCTTTTTGCAAAATTATTGGATAAGCGGATGAAGCCACTAGTCCATTGGTGAAAGTTGCCCAACAAGATTGAAAGATAAACACCACATACTTCCTCATGAGCTATAAAACATTGACACAAATAAGAGGTGATAAATTTTGAATGGTTTAAAGGTAGCACTCAAGCAATTTACTTTGGAATGGCGGAGAAATACCATGTAGTAGGTAGGTATGGTGGACACAAATGGCATGAATATTGGCTCAAGTATTTGGATGCATGAGAAGTATTCCCTCTCGATACAAGGTTTAGGCTAGCAAGGTTATTTGAAGCAAACTCAAGGATGAACCGGTGCAGCAAAACTCATATAAAAGACATATTGTAAACATTATAAGACTCTACACCGTCTTCCTTGTTGTTCAAAAACTCAATACTAGATATTATCTAGACCTTAGAGAGACCAAATATGCAAATAAAATTTTAGCAAGCTCTATGTATTTCTTCATTAATGGGTGCAAAGCATATGATGCAAGAGCTTAAACATGAGCACAACAATTGCAAAGTATCACATTATCCAAGACATTTTACCAATTACTACATGTAGCATTTTTCAATTCCAACCATATAACAATTTAACGAAGAGGAAACTTCGCCATGAATATTATGAGCTAAGAACACATGTGTTCATACGAACCAGCGGAGCGTGTCTCTCTCCCACACAAGGATGAACTTATTCAGAGAATGAAAATAACAAAACAAAAACAAAAATAAAAGCACACAGACGCTCCAAGTAAAGTACATAAGATGTGACCGAATAAAAATATAGTTTCAAGAGAAGGAACCTGATACTTTGTCGATGAAGAAGGGGATGCCTTGGGCATCCCCAAGCTTAGATGCTTGAGTCTTCTTAAAATATGCAGGGGTGAACCACGGGGCATCCCCAAGCTTAGAGCTTTCACTCCTCTTGATCATAGTATATCATACTCCTCTCTTGACCCTTGAAAACTTCCTTCACACCAAACTTCAAGCAAACTCATTAGAGGGTTAGTGCACAATTAATAATTCACACATTCAGAGGTGACACAAACATTCTTTACACTTCTGGACATTGCATAAAGCTACTGGACATTAATGGATCAAAGAAATGAATCCAACATAGCAAAAGAGGCAATGCGAAATAAAAGGCAGAATCTGTCAAAAACAGAACAGTCCGTAAAGACGAATTTAAAGTTGGCACCAGACTTGCTCAAATGGAAAAACTCAAAACTAATTGAGGATCACGCTCGTAAATTGGCAGATTTTTTGGAATTTTCTACAGAGGCCTGTGCCCAGATTCGTGACAGACAGCAATGCTGTTTCTGCGCAGCGATCCCAAATATAACATCAACTTTGACATAGAAACTTTACTTGGCACAAAAACATGATAAGGAGAGGTTGCTACAGTAGTAAACAACTTCCAAGACTCAAATATAAAACAAAGTACTGTAGTAAAAAACACATGGGTTATCTCCCAAGAAGTTCTTTCTTTATAGCCATTAAGATGGGCTCAGCAGTTTTAATGATGCACTCGCAAGAAATAGAAGTTGAAGCAAAAGAGAGCATCAAGAGGCAAATTCAAAACACATTTAAGTCTAACATGCTTCCTATGCATAGGAATCTTGTAAATAAACAAGTTCATGAAGAGCAAAGTAACAAGCATAGGAAGATAAAACAAGTGTAGCTTCAAAAATTTCAGCACATAGAGAGGTGTTTTAGTAACATGAAAATTTCTACAACCATATTTTACTCTCTCATAATAACTTTCAGTAGCATCATGAGCAAACTCAACAATATAACTATCACATAAAGCATTCTTATCATGAGTCTCATGCATAAAATAATTACTACTCCCAACATAAGCATAGTCATTCTTATTAATTGTAGTGGGAGCAAATTCAACAAAGTAGCTATCAAATATAGGAGGTATATTGTAATCATAATCAAATTTATCCTCCATAACAGGTGGTAACAAAAGACTACTATCATTATAATCATCATAAATGGGAGGCAAAGTATCATCAAAGTAAATTTTCTCCTCAATGCTTGGGGGACTAAAAATATCATGCTCATCAAAGCCAGCTTCCCCAAGCTTAGAATTTTCCATAGCATTAGCAACAATAGTGTTCAAAACATTCATATTAATATGTTCCATGGGTTTTTTAATTTTCGCATCAAACCATCCATGTCTTAAATCAGGAAATAGAATAAAAAGGTCATTGTTGTCCATTATGCCTAACTAGTGTAAACAAGAAACCAAATGTCGCAATTGCAGAGTCTAAAGGAAATAGCTTCGAGCACACACACAATAGCGCAGTACTGTTACCTGAAACCGAAGTATGAGTGCCTTTACCTTTCCTCCCCGGCAACGGCGCCGTAAAAGTGCTTGGCGCGTAGTTGACGAGGGAGGAAAAGTGCTTAGTTGCCGGGCTTGCCAATGTGTGAGTGATGTCTACGGGTGCTTCTATTCTTGTAGACAGTGTTGGGCCTCCAAGTGCAGAGGTTTGTAGAACAGCAGCAAGTTTCCCTTAAGTGGATTACCCAAGGTTTATCGAACTCAGGGAGGAAGAGGTCAAAGATATCCCTCTCAAGCAACCCTGTAATCACAAAGCAAGAAGTCTCTTGTGTCCCCAACACACCAAATACACTTGTCGGTGTATAGGTGCACTAGTTCGGCGAAGAGATAGTGAAATACAAGTAATATGGATGTATATGAGTGGTAATAGCAATCTGAATAAAATATGGCAGCGAGTAAACATGCAACAAAACAGTAAACAAACGGTGTTTTCAGTATTGGAAACAAGGCCTAGGGATCATACTTTCACTAGTGGACACTCTCAACATTGATCGCATAATAAATACTTCTTCTCAAATGTGCTACATACACTCTTGTTTGATAATGAACATCATTGCGTAGGATTACACGAACCCTCAATGCCTGAGTTAACAAGCTCCACAATTCCATGTTCATATTTAAGTAACCTTAGAGCATAATAGATCATTGCAAAATAAACCAAGAACTAACATAGTGCACACTATGAAGGAGGAATAGATCGCATCAATACTATCATAATGATAATTAACTCCACAATCTACAAGAGATCATGATCATAGCCTACGACAAGAACCACAGGGTGCACACACTAATCACCTTTACACCAAGTAGGAGGAATAGAACTACTTTAATAACATCACATGAGTGGCACACAACTAGTAGCGATACAAAGCTCATCATATGGATCTCAATCATGTAAGGCAGCTCATGAGATCATTGTATTGGAGTACAGAGAGAGAGATTAACCACATAGCTACGGTAGAGCCCTCAGCCCCGGGGTGAATTACTCCTCCTCATCATGGGAACAGCGATGGCGGTGAAGATGGCGGTGGAGACGGCTTCCGGGCACCCCGTCCCGCGGCGTGCCAACAGAGACTTCGTCCCCCGAATCTTGATTTCGCGATGGCGGCGGCTCTGGAAGGTTTTCTCCGTATCGTGGTTCTCCGTATCGCGTTTTAGGTCGGGGACCTTTAAATAGGCGAAGAGGCGGAGTTGGAGGGCGAAGGGGCGACGACACCATAGGGTGGCGCGGCCCAGCCTGGCCGCGCCACCCTATCATCTGGGGCCCACAGGGCCCCCTCGGCGCTCGGGTGTTCTGGATGCTTCCGGGCAAAATAGGAACCCGGGCGTTGATTTCGTCCAATTCCGAGAATATTTCGTTACTAGGATTTCTGAAACCAAAAACAGCAGAAAACAGAACTGGCACTTCGGCATCTTGTTAATAGGTTAGTTCCGAAAACGCATAAATATGACATATAATGTGTATAAAACATGTAGGTATCATCAATAAAGTAGCGTGGAACATAAGAAATTATCGATACGTTGGAGACGTATCAGCATCCCCAAGCTTAGTTCTGCTCGTCCCGAGCAGGTGAAACGATAACAAAGATAATTTCTTAAGTGACATGCCATCATAACCTTGATCATACTATTGTAAGCATATGAGATAAATGAGCAATTCGAAGCAATGATGAAGATAATGAGTAAACAAATGAATCATATAGCAAAGACTTTTCATGAATAATACTTTCAAGACAAGCATCAATGAGTCTTGCATAAGAGTTAACTCATAAGCAATAAATTCTTAGTAGAAAGCTTTGAAACAACACAAAGGAAGATATAAGTTTCAGCGGTTGCTTTCAACTTTAACATGTATATCTCATGGATAATTGTCAACACAAAGTAATATAACAAGTGCAATAGGTAAACATGTAAGAATCAATGCACACAATTTACACAAGTGTTTGCTTCTAAGATAGAAAGAATAGGTAAACTGACTCAACAATAAGGTAAAAGAATGGTCCTTCAAAGAGGAAAGCATCGATTGCTATATTTGTGCTAGAGCTTTGATTTTGAAAACATATAGAGAGCATAAAAGTAAAGTTTTGAGAGGTGTTTGTTGTTGTCAACGAATGGTAGCGGTACTCTAACCCCCTTGCCAGACAAACCTTCAAAGAGCGGCTCCCATTTTATTTTATTTTTGGGTGGCACTCCTTCCAACCTTTCTTTCACAAACCATGGCTAACCGAATCCTCGGGTGCCTGCCAACAATCTCATACCACGAAGGAGTGCCTTTTAATTTTAGTTTTATTATGATGACACTCCTCCCCACCTTTGCTTTCTCAAGCCATGGCTAACCGAATCCTTCGGGTGCCGTCCAACAATCACATACCATGGAGGAGTGTCTATTTTTGTTAATTAATTTGGGACTGGGAATCCCATTGCCAGCTCTTTTTGCAAAATTATTGGATAAGCGGATGAAGCCACTAGTCCATTGGTGAAAGTTGCCCAACAAGATTGAAAGATAAACACCACATACTTCATCATGAGCTATAAAACATTGACACAAATAAGAGGTAATAACTTTTGAATGGTTTAAAGGTAGCACTCAAGCAATTTACTTTGGAATGGCGGAGAAATACCATGTAGTAGGTAGGTATGGTGGACACAAATGGCATGAATATTGGCTCAAGTATTTGGATGCATGAGAAGTATTCCCTCTCGATACAAGGTTTAGGCTAGCAAGGTTATTTGAAGCAAACTCAAGTATAAAATGGTGCAGCAAGACTCACATATAAACATATTGTAAGCATTATAAGACTTTACATTGTCTCCTTGTTGTTCAAACACCTCAACCAGAAAATATCTAGACTTAGAGAGACCAATCATGCAAACCAAATTTTAACAAGCTCTATGTAATTATTCATTAATGGGTACAAGGTACATGATGCAAGAGCTTAAACAAGATCTATATGAGCACAACAATTGCCAAGTTTCACATTATTCAAGACATTATACCAATTACTACATGTAGCATTTCCCGTTTCCAACCATATAACAATTAACGAAGCAGTTTCAACCTTCGCCATGAAAATTAAAAGCTAAGAACACATGTGTTCATACGGACCAGCGGAGCGTGTCTCTCTCCCAAACAATCATTTATTCAAACAAAAACAAAAACAAAAACATACAGACGCTCCAAGTAAAGTACATAAGATGTGACCGAATAAAAATATAGTTTCAAGAGAAGAAACCTACTTTGTCGATGAAGAAGGGGATGCCTTGGGCATCCCCAAGCTTAGATGCTTGGGTCTTCTTAAAATATGCAGGGATGAACCACCGGGCATCCCCAAGCTTAGACTTTTCATTCTTCTTGATCGTAGTATATCATCCTCTTCTATTGACCCTTGAAAACTTCTTTCACACCAAACTTCAAGCAAACTCATTAGAGGGTTAGTGCACAATCAAAATTCACATGTTCAGAGGTGACACAAACATTCTTTTCACTTCTGGACATTGCATAAAGCTACTGGACATTAATGGTACAAAGAAATGAATCCAACATAGCAAAAGAGGCAATGCGAAATAAAAGGCAGAATCTGTCAAAACAGAACAGTCCGTAAAGACGAATTTAAAGCTGGCACCAGACTTGCTCAAATGGAAAAACTCAAAACTAATGAAAGTTGCGTACATATCTGAGGATCACGCTCGTAAATTGGCAGATTTTTTCGAATTTTCTACAGAAAACTGTGCCCAGATTCGTGACAGTCAGCAATGCTGTTTCTGCGCAGCGATCCCAAATATAACATCAACTTTGACATAGAAACTTTACTTGGCACAAAAACATGATAAGGAGAGGTTGCTACAGTAGTAAACAACTTCCAAGACACAAATATAAAACAAAGTACTGTAGCAAAATAACACATGGGTTATCTCCCAAGAAGTTCTTTCTTTATAGCCATTAAGATGGGCTCAGCAATTTTGGTGATGCACCCGCAAGAAATAGTATTTGAAGCAAAAGAGCCTCAAGAGGCAATTCAAAACACATTTGAGCCTAACATGCTTCCTATGCAAAAGAATCTTATACACAAATGAATTCATGAAGAGCAAAGTGGCAAGCATAAGAGGATAAAACACGAGTAACTTAAAGATTCTCAACATAAAGAGGGAAAACTTAATATTATTAAGATGCATATAACCATATTTCCCTCTCTCATAATAACTTTCAGTAGCATCATTGATGAAATCCACAATATACCCGTCACTTAAAACATTCTTATCATGGTTCATATGCATAGAAGTATCATTAATTTTGGCATAAGAAGAGTTATTCTCATTAATAGTAATTGGAACAAGATTATTATCAAGAATTTGAACATGGTAAACAAGTTGCATATTAAAAGAATTGTTTTTGGCAAGCCCATCATAACTATGACAAGTTTCATAAGGATAATTGTAACATGTGTCATATACATCTCTATAGCAATTATCTAAACCTGAATATGTAATATCATCATTTTCACTAAAAGTAGATGTCTCAAATACAGGATCTTCAAGCACAACATCCCCAAGCTTAGAGCTTTCAATATCATCGTTTAAGGGGACATGAATAATGCTATCGTCATTAATTTCATAATCAGTACCAAAGAGATTTTCAATATCAAAGGCAGCGTGCTCATCCAAATCATGATC
This sequence comes from Lolium multiflorum, assembly GCA_030979885.1. Classification (NCBI taxonomy): domain Eukaryota; kingdom Viridiplantae; phylum Streptophyta; class Magnoliopsida; order Poales; family Poaceae; genus Lolium; species Lolium multiflorum. Next base: position 139,978,912 of record CM061753.1, on the reverse strand, counting down.
ACCAATATGGGTAAAGGGTATAGGAAGATCATCGTACTCATATTCATTATCATAATAATCATTAGGAGCAACATACTTACGGTTACCTAGCGTTATCTCATTCACGCGGGGATACGCCGTTACCTCTTTCTTTTTATTCTCCTTCTTCTTCTTCTTCTTCGTTCCCTTCTTCTTCTTCTTCTTCGTCTTTTTCTTCCTTCTCCTCATTCCCTTCTTTAGGAGGAAGAGGCTTGAAGGGTGGCTTGTCCGCATAACCTGATTTACTTTTAGAAACAATAGAAGAAACTTGGGAGGATCCCTCCTTTTCATTAATTAGTTGAAAACACAGCGGTCCTATCATATTTTGGCAAGGTGTCATCTTCTAAAATATTTTGTATGTAAGTATTTGTATGGCTATTATTAATGCAAAGAAAGACACCCATGCAGGACATCATCAATATCAAGATCGTTAATATTTAACAAAGAAATTTTTCTTGATAACTCTTCACACTTCAAAAATAAGGTAAGTTCATCATGCTGATTAGGAGTAATTTCATCATCACAATACAAATTTGCAGCACTCATGGGGTTTGAATTATCATTGGAGGAACATTGAAAATTAAAATGACCAACTCTATGGCAAAGTTCACAAATAAAAGGATAGAGGGCACACACTTTTTCTCCAAGATCATCTAGAGCTCTAGACCACTTTCTAGTTTTTTCATTCCTATGATGGATACAATATTCATCTTCTATTTGATTAATTCCACAAGGTCTATGTATTCCACAAAAATTAACATGCTTATAGGAAATAGCATTCTTAGGAGTTTGAGCATGCTTATTGCAATCATTAACAACAATGTCATTCTTCATGCAAGCCTCTTTAAAAGGTTCATGATACTTATCAAAATTCTTTTTAGGCAATTCTAAATGAGAAGCAAAGGCTTTATAAAGATTTGTAGCAACTTGAGAGTCAAGACCATAAGTAGCACTCATATTTCGAAATTTATCAGTATTCATAAAAGTTTCAACGCATTCATAATCATAGTTTATACCTGACTCTTTACCTTTGTCGTTCTCCCAATCTTCAGCGTTCTCCTTAATCCGATCAAGAAGGTCCCTTTTAAACTCTTCTTTATTGCTCGTGAATGATCCAGAACAAGTAGTATCCAGCAAGGTCTTATCTTGAAAAGAAAGTCTTGCATAGAAATTATCAATGATGATATTACCTGGAAGCTCATGATTGGGGCATTTGAGCATTAAAGTCTTCAATCTCTCCCATGCTTGGGCGATACTCTCTCCATCATGAGGCCAAAAATTATATATATGGTTTCGATCTTTGTGAATTTCACTTGGAGGATAGAACTTGGCATAAAATAGAGGCACAATATCCTTCCAATCAAGAGAGCGCCCGTCCTTCAATAGTTTATACCAATGCGCCGCTTTACCAGACAGCGACATAGAGAATAGTTTCTTCTTCACTTCATCCATAGAGATACCTGCACACTTGAATAACCCGCATAATTCATGCAAAAACAGTAAATGATTTCCAGGATGGACAGTTCCATCCCCTTCATAGCGGTTATCCATAACACGTTCAATAATTTTCATAGGTATTTTATACGGAATACTTTCAGCAGGTGGATTTAAAATATCAGAAGCATCATTAGAGTTATCGCATATGGGAGATAAAGCATTATCAGAGCAAAATATTTCTTCCAAAGCGGAGGAGCTAAAAAGATTATTTTTATGTAAACTAGCTTCCCCAAGCTTAGACTTCTTCATAGCATTAGCAGTAATTGCATTCATACTAATAACATTGCTACTATCATGTAAATAAGGTTCCATAGGTTTTTTAATTTTTCGTCAAACCATCCATGTCTTAAATCAGGAAATAGAATAAGAAGCTCACTAATTTTTTTGTTGTTTTCCATTATGCCTAACTAGTGAAAAATAAAAACAAGAAACAAAAAGATGTAATTGCGAGTCTAAAGGAAATAGCTTCGAGTACACACACAATGGCGCCGAAAAGTATTGTTACCTGGAACCGAAGTATGAGTGCCTTTTACCTTTCCTCCCGGCAACGGCGCCAGAAAAGTGCTTGATGTCTACGGGTGCTTCTATTCTTGTAGACAGTGTTGGGCCTCCAAGTGCAGAGGTTTGTAGAACAGCAGCAAGTTTCCCTTAAGTGGATTACCCAAGGTTTATCGAACTCGGGAGGAAGAGGTCAAAGATATCCCTCTCAAGCAACCCTGTAATCACAAAGCAAGAAGTCTCTTGTGTCCCCAACACACCAAATACACTTGTCAGTGTATAGGTGCACTAGTTCGGCGAAGAGATAGTGAAATACAAGTAATATGGATGTATATGAGTGGTAATAGCAATCTGAATAAAATATGGCAGCGAGTAAACATGCAACAAAACAGTAAACAAACGGTGTTTTCAGTATTGGAAACAAGGCCTAGGGATCATACTTTCACTAGTGGACACTCTCAACATTGATCGCATAATAAATACTTCTTCTCAAATGTGCTACATACACTCTTGTTTGATAATGAACATCATTGCGTAGGATTACACGAACCCTCAATGCCTGAGTTAACAAGCTCCACAATTCCATGTTCATATTTAAGTAACCTTAGAGCATAATAGATCATTGCAAAATAAACCAAGAACTAACATAGTGCACACTATGAAGGAGGAATAGATCGCATCAATACTATCATAATGATAATTAACTCCACAATCTACAAGAGATCATGATCATAGCCTACGACAAGAACCACAGGGTGCACACACTAATCACCTTTACACCAAGTAGGAGGAATAGAACTACTTTAATAACATCACATGAGTGGCACACAACTAGTAGCGATACAAAGCTCATCATATGGATCTCAATCATGTAAGGCAGCTCATGAGATCATTGTATTGGAGTACAGAGAGAGATTAACCACATAGCTACGGTAGAGCCCTCAGCCCCGGGGTGAATTACTCCCTCCTCATCATGGGAACAGCGATGGCGGTGAAGATGGCGGTGGAGACGGCTTCCGGGGCAATTCGTCCCGGCGGCGTGCCGAACAGAGACTTCGTCCCCCGAATCTTGATTTCGCGATGGCGGCGGCTCTGGAAGGTTTTCTCCGTATCGTGGTTCTCCGTATCGCGTTTTAGGTCGGGGACCTTTAAATAGGCGAAGAGGCGGAGTTGGAGGGGCGAAGGGACGACGACACCATAGGGTGGCGCGGGCCCAGCCCTGGCCGCGCCACCCTATCATCTGGGCCCACAGGGCCCCCTCCGGCGGCTCTCGGGTGTTCTGGATGCTTCCGGGCAAAATAGGAACCGGGCGTTGATTTCGTCCAATTCCGAGAATATTTCGTTACTAGGATTTCTGAAACCAAAAACAGCAGAAAACAGGAACTGGCACTTCGGCATCTTGTTAATAGGTTAGTTCCGAAAACGCATAAATATGACATATAATGTGTATAAAACATGTAGGTATCATCAATAAAGTAGCATGGAACATAAGAAATTATCGATACGTTGGAGACGTATCAGTGAGTGCCGTTTACCTTCCCTCCCCGGCAACGGCGCCAGAAAAGTGATTGATGTCTACGGGTGCTTCTATTCTTGTAGACAGTGTTGGGCCTCCAAGAGCAGAGGTTTGTAGAACAGCAGCAAGTTTCCCTTAAGTGGATTACCCAAGGTTTATCGAACTCAGGGAGGAAGAGGTCAAAGATATCCCTCTCATGCAACCCTGCAACCACAAAGCAAGAAGTCTCTTGTGTCCCCAACACACCTAATAGGTGCACTAGTTCGGCGAAGAGATAGTGAAATACAAGTGGTATGAATGAATATGAGCAGTAGTACGGCGCCAGAAAAGTGCTTGCTGGCGTGCAGTTGATGGTAGTAATATTGCGGGAAGTAAACATGCAGTAGTACCGCAGCAGTAGTAACTCAGTAAACAGTAACAAGTAGCGATAGCAGTATTTAGGAACAAGGCCTAGGGATTAGACTTTCACTAGTGGACACTCTCAACATTGATCACATAATGAATAGATAAATGCATACTCTACACTCTCTTGTTGGATGATGAACACATTGCGTAGGATTACACGAACCCTCAATGCCGGAGTTAACAAGCTCCACAATTAGATGTTCATATTTAAATAACCTTAGAGTGTAAGAAAGATCGATACGACTAAACCAAGTACTAGCATAGCATGCACACTGTCACCTTCATGCTTATGTAGGAGGAATAATACACATCAATACTATCATAGCAATAGTTAACTTCGCAATCTACAAGAGATCATGATCATAGCCTACGCCAAGTACTCACACGGTGCACACACTGTCACCTTTACACACGTGGAGGAGGAATAGAGTACTTTAATAACATCACTAGAGTAGCACATAGATGAATAGTGATACAAAACTCATATGAATCTCAATCATGTAAGGCAGCTCATGAGATTATTGTATTGAAGTACATAGGAGAGAGATGAACCACATAGCTACCGGTACAGCCCCGAGCCTCGATGGAGAACTACTCCCTCTTCATGGGAGCAGCAGCGGTGATGAAGATGGCGGTGAGATGGCAGCGGTGTTGATGGAGGAGCCTTCCGGGCACTTCCCGTCCGCAGGGTGCCGAACAGAGACTCCTGTCCCCCGATCTTGGCTTCGCGATGGCGGCGGCTCGGAAGGTTTCGCGTACCGTCGCCTCTCGTAAGGGTTTTCGATGCAGGGGCTTTAAATAGGCGAAGAGGCGGCGCAGAGAGGGTCGAAGGGGTGACCACACCATAGGGTGGCGCGGGCCCAGCCCCGGCCGCGCCACCCTATCATCTGGGCCCACAGGGCCCCCTCGGCGGCTCTCGGTGTTCTGGATGCTTCCGGGCAAAATAGGAACCTGGGCGTTGATTTCGTCCAATTCCGAGAATATTTCGTTACTAGGATTTCAAACCAAAAACAAAGAACAACTTCGGCATCTTGTTAATAGGTTAGTTCCAGAAAATGCACGAATATAACATAAAATGTGTATAAAACATGTAGGTATCATCAATAAAGTAGCATGGAACAATAAGAAATTATCGATACGTTGGAGACGTATCAAACACCGGAGTTCACCGTCGACGTTGCTGCTCCAGCCATCCGTAGCTAGCTGCCACCCGAGGAAGCGATTGACTACGTACAGAATACCCGTGAGGTCGCCGTGTAGCTCCACGCCCCGTAGACCCCTCGCCGTCGCGGAAGACCACCAAAGCCCCACCTTCGCAGCAGCGCCGTCATCATTCCCTCAGCGTCCTCGAACTGCCCCGTCGGTATTTGATGTTTGATGTGCTCAAGCCTGAATGATTAAGACAAATAGGTTGTAGGTAATTAGATCTGAATCCAAGGGTCCCTGTAGCTCAATAAACTGAACCCGCGCGGACTTGTATTTCCAATCGATCGATCACTGCATATGTGCTAGCTGACTTACAACTTTGAAAATTCATAACAATAAATCTAGAGCTCGGTTTTAGACGATTCTTTTTCCATGGAGTTCGTAATTAAGTTCCCTGCAAGTTTCGTGTAGAAAGTTTCTCCATCCAAGAAACTTTTTCTGACAACTTTTCGGACAAAATTATTAAAAGACCGTGAAATGTTAAATCTTGTAAAATTTATACAAAATGTTTCGTAACTCGGAATTTAACAAATGATATACCGTTGGATTCATAAAAATGAGAAGAACATCTTGGTACTGTTAGTTTATATTTTTTACAAAAGTTACAGATTTTTAAATTTATAACTAGTGTTATAGTATTTTCAATGTATTATAAATTTGGTAAATGATTTTATTTTGATTCCAACGGGAAATTAAAGATAAGGATAATTTCTATGAACTAGTACATGTTTATAAAATTTACGAAACTATTTTATACAAAAGGTTATTGTTTGTGTTAAATTGCCTATTGAATAAACAAATCTGCTTATAGAGTATTTTCAAATATAAATTTATTTTTGGAGCATGCATGCATTATTTTCCTATGTGTTCTCTATGTTTGTGCTCTCTGGATATTTATTGTGATTATTGTATCATCTAGATCGTGCGAAGTGTAATACCTGTTGTTGCAAGGAGAGTGCGAACACCAGCGACAAATAAGGCAAGTTGAACTTTTGATCATAACAGATCTGTTTTCCTATATATGCAGTAGGATTTTAGTACAAGTACATGTGTAGGATTGTTATTGATGGATTGTGTGCTATTGCTATGAAACCCGCGCAGGATAGCCATATGTTTATTATGATTGGATTCATTGGTCGTCAACCTATGTTTGATTGCTTGGATACGCTTACTTCATAAGTGGGTGGTATATCATGTCATGGGTATGTATTAGTTGAAAGGTTAGTTTTAGTCGACAAAATAACAATTGGATAAATTGGGACGGATATGATTAGTACTTGAGAAGGTTGTAGGTCGACCGACATGGTAAGGGCTTTGAGCCGGACTTACTGACATGCATAGGTCGAGTGGCATGGTAAGGGCAGAAAGCCTGACTTACTGACATGTACACTAGTTGATGGGAGGGTGGCATGGTAAGGGCGTTGAGCCTGACTTACTGACATGTTCACTGGTGGTGAGTGGCATGGTAAGGGTGTTGAGCCGGACTTACTGACATGTACACTGGTAGTGAGTGGCATGGTAAGGGCGCTGAGCCTGACTTACTGACATGTACACTGTTGGTGGCATGGTAAGGGTATTGAGCCTGACTTACTGACATGCGCAATGGAGAAAAGGAGATTAGTATGGTAGGGGCCCTGAGCTTGACCTACTCGCATGTGCACTATACGAGTTCGGAGATTAAAATTGCTGGAATAAAACTAGTACGAGACTGTGATTGCTTTGTGCAAAATAAAAGTTTGAACCCTCACCTTGAAAATGTACTTGATAGGTTTGTTATAAGTCTCTAGTGATGCTCGCCAATACATTCAATGTATTGACCCTGCGTGGCTGCAACGTTTCATGTTGCAGGTAACTTTGAGGACAGAGTGAAACTTCATATTTAGGTCGCGAGCTTCCACTCAGCATGTTCGCCTGTGGCGTGATGGAGCTCTTTGAATTTATTTGTTTTCCGCTTTGAACTCTGTTATTTGAGCTAGCTATGAGCTATGCAAGTTGTAATAAATATATTATGGATCATACGTTGTAATAAGTGACGCATTTGCTATTCTGTTTATTCATCGAACTGTGTGTGCTAGCGATTGATCCATGGGACTAGCACTGTATGCACAGAGATCCAATCCTTACTGGGTTGAATCGCTTCATAAAAAGGGAGCGTCTAGAGATCATTCGCCTGATACTTAATAAGTCTCAGTCGCTGACATAAGTAGCTTATTAAGCGGTGTACTACTTTAGTTTTGGCGTCCAGTTTTGTACGTTTGCATGCATTTTTCACTAGAAAAAATAATCTGTACAACCATTTAAGACATAAGAAAAATCTTAGTATCAATTTGCGTGTAACTCGAAAAGACTCAGTTGCAACCCACATGTAAGTGAAATTCTTAGTTGCGACACATGCGTAACATGAAAAAATCTCAGTTGCAACCCACATGTATGTGAAAATTCTTAGTTGCAACATATGCGTAACTGGAAAAATCTCAGTTGCAACGCTTTGGAAAAAAATATCAGTTGCAACCCACATGTAAGTAGAAATTCTTAGTTGCGACGCAGGCGTAACTGGAAAAATCTCAGTTGCAACCCACATGTATGTGGAAATTCTTAGTTGCAACATATGCGCAACTGAAAAAATCTCAGTTGCAACGCTCATGCAATTGAAAAAAAAATCAGTTGCAACCCACATGTAACCGACAAAATCTCAGGTGCAACCCATATGCAACTGGAAATATGTCGTTTGCAATACACGTGTAACTGGAATGCGCGGTAAGCGGTTTCATGGAAGAGAGAAAGACGCCTTGTAGATAGGAACCATCACCAAGAGCCCACTCCACGAGCTCACGCTCCACAAAGCCCACTCCGCGAGGCCCGCAAAAAACAAATCAGTCCGCTTACGCGTCGGGCCAACAACAACACAAACACACATAAACAGCCCAAAAGTCAGAGCACGAATCTACAAGCATAAAATACGAATCTCCAAGCGCTCGACTTAAACTTATTAAGTATCAGGCGCCTGATTTCCAGCAAAACTGAAAATAAAATCATGAGGCTTCATGATGATAATGGCATGCTTAATACAGTCCCAATAGATATTCAATGTATGACAATGTTGTTGGAGATATGCCCAAGAGGCAATAATAAATTAGTTATTGTTATATCTTAGTGTTCATGATAAATGTTTACATCCCATGCTATAATTGTATTAACCAAAACATTGATACATGTGTGTTATGTAAATAACAAGGAGTCCCTAGTAAGCCTCTTGTATAACTAGCTTGTTGATTAATAGATGATCATGGTTTCGTGATCATGAACATTGGATGTTGTTAATAACAAGGTTATGTCATTAGGTGAATGATATAATGGACATACACCCAAATAAGCGTAGCATAAGATCAAGTCATTAAGTTCAAACTTTCTATAAGCTTTCGATACATAGTTACCTAGTCCTTCGACCATGAGATCATGTAAATCACTTACACCGGAAGGGTAATTTGATTACATCAAACGCCACTGCGTAAATGGGTGGTTATAAAGATGAGATTAAGTATTCGGAAAGTATGAGTTGAGGCATATGTATCAAGAGTGGGATTTGTCCATCCCGATGACGGATAGATATACTCTGGGCCCTCTCGGTGTAATGATATCTAATTGCTTGCAAGCATGTGACTGGTTCACAAGGGATATCATATCACGGTACGAGTAAAGAGTACTTATCGGTGACGAGGTTGAACTAGGTATGGAGATACCGACAATCAAACTTCGGATAAGTAAAATATCGTGACAAAGGGAATCGGTATCGTATGTGAGTGGTTCTTTCGATCACGAAGTCATCATTGAATATGTGGGAGCTATTATGGATCTCTAGGTCCCGCTATTAGTTATTGATCGGAGAGGAGTCTCGATCATGTCCGCATACTTCTCGAACCGTAGGGTGACACACCTGGTTTGATGTCGTTTTAAAGTAGATATGGAATATGGAATGGAGTTCAATTGTTGATCGGAGTCTCGGATGGGATCCAGGACATCACGAGGAGTTCCAGAATGGTCCGGAGAATAAGATTCATATATAGGAAGTCACTTTCCAAGTTTGAAAATGATCCGGTGCATTTATGGAAGGCGCTAGAATATTCTAGAACCTTCGGAAGAAATCACTATGGAAGGTGGAGTCCCGGTTGGACTCCACAAACCCTAACTTGCCAAACAAGTGGGAGGGTGGAGTCCATGGTGGACTCCACCTCCTTGGCCGGCCAAGCAAAGGGGGAAAGGAAGAGTCCCTGTCCCTCTAGGTTTCGTCCATATGGCAGTTTTTGAATTGGGGTCTTATTCGAAGACTTTGGGCAAACCCTTGGGGTTCCACCTATATAATGAGGAGGAGAGGGAGGGGGCAGCCTTGTACTTGGCCGCACCACCATAGGGGGGCGGACCCAGAAATTTTGGTTTGCCGGGGCGAACAATTTTGGGGGAAAATTTTTGACACGAAAATGCAAGTTTACTAGATAAAATTCATAGGGTTACATTGTAAACGTAATTCAACTGTCATGATCAATGAAATAAAACTGTATAGAGAAAATGCAGCTGGTTAAATGTCCTACAGTATTAAATTTGATTGCAAAACTGATTCCTCTACTTATTCTTGGTACGGTAGTACTGTATAGAGAAATCATGACACAAAGATTGGAGAAGGGAACCGGCATAACCTTGTGCGGCTAGTCTGTCCGCCTACGTTTGGTCGAAGAAGCAGCCGCCGCCGCTGTTGCCGCCTCCTCCTCCTCATCTTCCAGTTCCTGCGCAATTGCAATCCAATTAGGCTCCTCATCCGAGTCCATCGGCGGCGCTGCTGGTCGGGACGTCAAGAGAGGCGCTAGGGGTTAGAAACGTGAGCAGGAGATTTTTTTCCGATCGATTGGAAGTTGGAACCATAGAGGAGAAGCCGAGAAGGTTGCGTTCGTGTACTGTAGACACAGGAAAAAAGTACATATGGGCCTTTTGACTTAAGCCCAATAGTCTAGTCCAATAGTCTAGTCATGGCAACACACTAGCCCAGTTTTATTATTTCTTCTCCACACGAAGTCATGAACCGCTCATACCCCTTCAGTGTTGAAACAAATAAGAGAAAGCTCATGTTCTTCAATGGCTGCTGACCCCGGCGACCAAGATGCAGAGTTGGGGTTCCCTCCTCCGAGCTGGGACACCTGGGGCGGCCGCCCCTCCTCGCCCCCCCCCGGTAGGTCCGCCACTGCCATAGGGGGCCCCTGGCCGGTGCCCCTACCCCCTCTCTCCCAAACCCTAGCACACCTCCCTCCTCATACACCTCCCGTAGCGCTTAGGCGAAGCCCTGCCAGAGTTCTCCACCACCACCGCCACCACGCCGTCGTGCTATCGGGATTCCGAGAGGATCTACTACATCCGCTGCCCGCTGGAAGGGTGCGGAGGTGCTGCCCGATGTGGCACCGTCAAGCGCTTTTGAAAGCGGCAAGTGATCGGCTACATCCAGCACGAGATTTATCTCGTTAAAGCTTAGAGATCTTCGAGGGTATGTTGATCTTCACCTCGTTGCTACCATTTACTAGATTAGATCTTGGCTTGTTATTCGTTCTTGCGGTAGGAAAATTTATGTTTTCTATACTACGAATCCCAACAAATGTCATACTTAAAATTCCCGTATAACCAAGATCCAACCCTTGACCATAGGGCTATATCAGAGTTGGATCATAAGAAGATATCTAAGGACATGAATGAACAGCTTCGCAAAGATTTAGCGGCAAGGAAATTTCAGATGCACTATTTCAGATTGGTCACATCAAGGCTTCGGGGCCTGATGATTTTCCTAGCTAGCCGCTTCAAGGAATTGGAGTGTTGTCAAAACTTAAAATTAGTTCAGCGGTGAAGACATTCTTTTGTACGGACTATATGCCGGAGGGATCCAACCATACCTCTATCATTTGTCCCGAAAGTTGACAATCAATTGGAGCTCAAGGACTTCCGTCCTATCGGCCTATGCAAGATAGTGTCAAAATGCCTTGTCGATAGATTGATGACTTTATTATGTGAGGTATATCCCTGAAAATCAAAGTGCCTTCGTTCCTGGATATATTATTACCGATAATGCTCTTTTTGCCTTCGAGTGTTCGCATTATATGGAACATGGTGCTTCTATGAACTAAAATTTATTTGTTTATAAACTAGATTTGTCCAAAGCATACTATATGTTTGATTGGTCTTTTTTGGGGAGTACAATGCAATAAAGTGGGGCTCTCTTATCGGTGGGTGCAATGGATCATGTCGTGCGTGACCACGATGAGTTATTCAATCAAATTTAATAGAACCCTATTGGAAACTTTCTCTCCTACTCGAGGCCTTTAGCAGAGATATTCCTCTTTCTCGCTTTCTCTTCCTCTTTGTTGCGGATAGATTGTCATCATTGTTACATAAGGATGTGATTGATGGTTGAAATTTCCCTTGAAAGTTTGTCACAATGCTCCTGGAATTTCAAATTTATTGTTTGCGGATGAAACGATGTTCTTTAGGGCATCGAAAGCTGAATCAGCTCGAGTGAAACATGCCATTGATGTCTATGAGGAAGGGACATATCAATTAATCAACCCCTCCAAATGTTCAATCATGTTTGTTGCCACTTGTTCTCAGGCCTCTCAAGTGGCTATCCGCTCCCTCTTGAATGTTGAACAACAATTATTTGAACCAAAGGGTTTGGGACTTCCTACACTAGATGTGACAATGCATAAAGAAAGATTTATGAGCCTACAATCATGGTTGATCCAGAAACTAATTGAGTGGGGTGATGGCATCTTGGCACAAAATGCAAGGGGGATTCTTATTAAAACTATTGTGCAGGCTATCCCTGCATATATTATGGGCGTTTTCAAATTACATTTTCCTTGTGTGATGAGCTTACACACCCGATCCGAGATCATTGGTGGGGTTAGAATGATGGCAAAGGAAAACTCATTGCATTGGTTGGCCAAAACTCTTATGGTCTAAACCACAAGGAGGTTTAGGATTTCGTGGCATGCACATGGATCATCAAGCTCTTCTTGCTAGGCAGGTCAGGTGGTTATAGGAATGCCCCAACAATCTTTATGCCCACATCTTATATCTTATATTTACTAATTGGAGGCACCATTAGAGCCTCCACGTTAATCCACATCATCCGAATAATTAAGACGATTAGATCTAAAATTTACGGTTATGATTAGTTGAGAAAGTCGTGATTTATAATGTACCGCAGGACGTAACGTAGACACGTTATGTCACGCTAATCTATCTTTTAGATATTCCTTTTGCGGCTAGGATGAACCGTGCAAAAAAAAAATTAGATGTGACAAATAATCTGCACGATGCGGCTTGGACGAAACGTTCAAAAAGATTCACCTAGGATACGTGAAAAAATAAAGAGAAGCAATTAGATGGTTACGTACATGATCTGGACTCTTATAAAAAAAGAAGATTAGTTCGGTTGGAGCAAGTAGGAACTGCCGCACACAAAGTCTGGTAGCAAATATTATATGCGGAGATACAGTTACGATCCAGAGTCCGGAGTTTGAACGTATCGTGACTCAGCGGAATTAGCAGATGCAGCTTCTTATGGCTGGAAAGAAACATTAATTTTGAATAAACTTGGCTCTTGCCTATGTACATGCAGATTATAGTCTCGACGTGATGCGCATGCATGCCAGTCGGTAGCCCAATATTTAAACATAATTTCAGTACTAATAAGCAACATTATTTAGAAGGTCTTCTCCACACAATCGGCCATAGATCCATATGAGTTACACCAACGTCCTCCCTTCCTCTACCCTGGCTCAGAGTCCACTTCGATGAGGATGATGATGAGATCGAGAGCGGGATTTCGACGACAGTACGTCTAGGAACCGAAAAAATTCCAGCGTAGATCACGAGAGCAGGAACTACTTCAATTCAGTGTCACTGCATGGGTTTTTTGCACACAACTCCTCCATGACTCGATCTGTCCCATCAAATCCTGCTTGAGCACTATTCCTCCCAAACTCTGACAGGTAATGCACACAATACATGCAGTTTGGGTGTTTAATCATAACTAGATATTTTCAATGTGATGCATGCGTTCTCAGACCTAACTACCTAGGCGAACAAAGATTTACATGCACCGAGAAGGCATAATTACATGAGTAGTTCGACATCCTTAGGAAAATTGATAATTAATCAGTTGTGCATGGTTCAGGTTATCATTTGCTTGGAGTACTCTCGACAATATTTATATTTGCTTGGTTATGATTAATTCATAAATATCATATCTAAGATAAGGCGCGTCATAAATTCATTGCTTTGCCTGATCCTTTCTCGGCTCACGGCTACCATACATGAGCATGCATGATAAGGTAAGTTCACTAATCTTCTTTACCAACGTTTTAGTCTGTGGAACATTTAAAATTGCTTTGAATCTTAGAAAGTAAATACACGGGTCACTTACAAATGTTTTTCATACTATTTTAGAGTTGTTTCCACATGAAGTAAGGTAGTATTTAGTTGATGCATAGGTCCATGGGTTGCAACAATCGGTGGCAAGATAATTGCATGGCGCAAATAAATATTTGAATGTGGTTCGTAAATGAGAACTAAGCTACAATATGTCACTGTCGGTAATAGATATTTGGAATATAATATCATGTATTTTACTAAACCTTTAGCACTTCGTTGTACATGACAAGTTTTCCTGCTTAAAAACATATACCAGGGATAAGTATTTGTTATGTAAGCTAATTCAATTTCACTTTGTATTTCTCAAATCAGTTAGTTCGGATGAACGAGTTCAGCCGTTCAGCCTTCTTAATAATGATCGTGCTATTTTTGGTAGTCGATTGTACGTAAGCTTAATTCACCACCGCCCGAGAAATAAAGATTAGAGGGCAAAGGTAGAAAAGACAAGCATGGTTGTCTAATACCAAGGGATGACGACAGAAGCAGAGGAAACAGTTGTACATGAGCTTAATTTATAGTTCCTGACATATGAGCTATGTCTAATTTTATCCAATCCTTCGATAGATTTTTGTCTTTTCTTGACTTACCAGTAAGTGGTAATTCAGTATATAAGAAATAAATTTTTTTGAGTTAATAGTTAGTTCCAAATTGCAGGATTAAATATTTTCGTTTATATGGCACATATGTACTATGATGCAAGATAGACCATCTGCAGCGCAAAAAAGGGAATGTAATATTGACCGTGCGAGCCAGTGTTGACAACAATGCCACGAAGAAATGCTAACCTGGGACAAGCAGCACTAACCTCATGTGAACTAATTAATGCGTACACTTACGATCTGTTTTAGTATAACTCACAAAACATACATGTGTAATACTAAGTAAGAACTTGACTGAAAAATGATTCTTCAGTAGCAAATGTGACACCATGATAATTGTGGAGAATGTACAGTCTACATTTTAAATTTCGAGCCCCGTGCAGCGCACGGGTCTAAGACTAGTTATCCTAATTGGAGCTTCGTTGGTATTTTCTTTATATGGAACCCGTCTTCTAGTTGGACGGCTATACCACATATGGGCTAGATCTGGTGAAGAGAGACATTACTTGGCGAGTAGGAAATGGCAGAAGCATTCGTGCCTGGCGCGATAACTTGATTCCTCGGGATTCTTATATGAAGCAATACTCAGATAGGGGTAAAAGAAGCATACGTTGGGTGGATGAACTACTTGATGAGCACAATGAGTGGAAAGAAGGTCGCGTCTGTCAGCCAGATAACGGGGTTGTTTACATCGCGGACTGCCTATAAGTTAACTTTCAATAATTGTCATGAACAATGTGCATTTGCAGCGACAAGCTCTAGACCAGACAGTAACGATATGTGATGGCAGCGCATCTGGTCTGTTAGCGTTCCTCCAAAGGTCAGAACTTTTATGTTCAAAGCTGTATCAAATGGCCTAGCAACTAAGGAGAATAAACGAGTGAGGGATTTTGGAGTAATGGGTATATGTCTAATCTTTGGCGCGGACCCGAAGACACAGCGCACACCCTCTACAACTTCTCCAATGCCCGATCACTATGGAGTTCCAGTAGGAGTATATGGTCCCTTCCATCAGAGAAGGAGCTATAGGTTGACACCAAAACTTATGGTTGATTACATCATCCCGAGTGCTTGGTGAGCATGATATGCTCGAAATGAAGTCACCCATGCTAAACCTCTTCCTTCGATCGAGGGCCTGATGATTCCATTTTGCATCATTTTTACCTTATATTTTTTTGCATTAGTTACATTAGGATTTTCGTATTTTGTCGCTCTTGCGCGCACCTTACTATGCTTGTTTCGCCAAGATCCCGAAATCTTAAGGAGCGATGGAAACACCTTTTTAAAGTTATTATCTATGGAGATAAATTACCAAATGAAGCTGTAGGAGTGCTCTAAACATTTATTTATGTGTCTGGGAGAAAAGCCATCAAGAAGACAAGTGTTAGAGACTTTAACGAGCAACGATACAGGCAGGACCCGCCCATATTAGTGCCCGTACCAAGTGTCCATGGATCCGCCTCAGTGAATACACTCACCCCTTGTAGACGGAAAGGAGATCCAACACACAGAAACACCAGAAGTCGCAAAAACCGACCTCCGGGAGGGATCCGGAGGGGGAACTGGGAGAGGGCATCGATCCGGCAACTACGAAGATCCTTGGAGGTCCAAGCATCGTCTTCGTCATCAACATCTTCATCTTCATCAACACCATCGTCATCGACATCTACATCCCCTTATGTAACGACCCCAGAAATACCCCTATTAGATTCGTCGTTGTTTTTTTGTTTTGTGCGTCATCATGTCATCATGCATATTTTTGAACCCTAAATTATTTTATTAAACTTTATTTTTGTTGCCAAAATTATTCTCTCCTTTTCATCCCAAAATTCAATCCTTATTTTTCTACTTATTTTTCTGGTCAGAAAACTATTTGCAAATGGTTTTAAACCAATAGAAAATAATAATAAAACAATTTTTAAATAAAAAAGGGGAGAGAACCCCGGCCGGCCAGGCCAACCCAGGGCCCAGCCGGAGGCCAACCAACCTAGCACCTAAGCCCTATTTTCTAAATGAGCTATATATCTATTATATATTGTTGCATTAATCATACATGTTGCATCGCATTGCATACGTGGGTTCGGATAAATAGCGATATACCTCATAACTGAATATGGAATTGTGCGGGAATTAATTATTGTGTCCCGGTTCCATTTAAATTTGTGTAGCGCACACATGCCATGTGTTTCCATGCTAATCAACATTTAATATGCGGAGTAGAAAAATAACTCAAACCAAATAATTGTTCGTCTGGATTTTGATCTTGCTAAATTCACATAAGTTGCATCGCATCATCGTTACCATGTCATGCATATCATATCTTAAGCATGCCAATTCTTTGCCGTAGTAGTAAGTGTTGCACCCGTTGTTTGTTCTAGTTCTTCGCTTCTTCATGGATAGGACGTTGAGTTGATGCGAGCTACGACAAGTTCTCCGGCTGTTTCTCGACAATCTTTAATAGGCAAGCATTTCCACACTTCAGTCTCTACAGGAGTATTTTACCTATTTTATTTTGCC
Organism: Lolium multiflorum; assembly: GCA_030979885.1. Classification (NCBI taxonomy): domain Eukaryota; kingdom Viridiplantae; phylum Streptophyta; class Magnoliopsida; order Poales; family Poaceae; genus Lolium; species Lolium multiflorum. Next base: position 139,962,187 of record CM061753.1, on the reverse strand, counting down.
TTCTCTCTTATGCTAGCTTTGAGTTGCGATCTTGTCACATGTCCTATCCACTGGTTACCTCAAGTAGCCCATATTGCCTCCACCATCCTCCTACAACTGTTGTTTGGTTATCGGGTCTGCCTTGCGAGTCGTAGTGCATGCTTAGTACCATTTATATCTTGTTACCGTTATCTCTATCTTATCGGGTTATCTGTTGGGGGTTTTGAGACACATGCTACATGGTTATAATCTATTGGAGAGAATCATGGTTACTTTAGTTGTTGATAATTGTTAAGCGGAGGCATCAGTGGGTTAGCTGATCGTTTTATGACGGCTCACTTGTGTTTCTTTAAAACTTAGGACCTGAGTTCTTGTTATCTGTTATAAGACTGAGCGCTCTAACCACACGTGAGTATGCTTACTGGGCCTCCCCTCAACAACTGCCAGAATCTACAGCTTTGTCCAGTGGCCACTACTACTTTGCAACGTTTTGTTTCTCCCGGGCGTGCAAGCTTTGTTTCTTTGTGGTCATATGATATGATGTTATTTTTGGGGAAGCCTTGTGTACCTTGTATCCCCATTGTCTCTTGCACGCTCGTAGGATGCGGTGCCACGGCGAAGTGGTCATCCCGATGGGCACTGTCCACCTAGTACGCAGTCGCAACAGCTAAGTCCGTCTCAGAGAGTCAGCCGAACTTCGATACGGGTTTAACTTAGTTAGGTGGCTTCCTCGACTTTGTTGTAGTGAAGGAGTGTGCGTGTCGTGATATCTTACCCTCGCCGGGTTGGATTGATCGTGCGTGTGGGCACATTTGGGCATCCCTGCAGGGTTACGATCTTTTCGAAAAGCCGTGTCCGCGGTTATGGATGACTTGAAGCTGTATGACTCGACCATAGACAACTTACACCTGTTGTTCATTAATAATAACTTGCGTACTAAGTTAGCACAACTTCAATAATAAATGGTTAAAACTTGTCAACTGGGTCGCTGCTGCCTGGGCCGCCGCCTCGTCCGCCTAGGCCGCCTCCGCGTCCGACGCCAGCTGGGCGTGGAAGAGGGCCCTGTTCCTAGCCGCCTCTGCCACCGATTCGTCCCTGGTGGCGATGGCGCCTGCCAGCTCCCGGTTCTCCTAATCGACCCACGCGGGAGAAGGGCCCCTCCGCTGGAGCGAATCCAGGTCGGAACACATGTACCCCCGAGCAATGGAGACCACATAGCGGTGGGCTTCCTCCTCCGCTGCCCGAGCCTGGCGGAGCAGGGCATCCCTAGCTAGGGTCTCGAAGGACGCGACCAGAACAAACTGGTCGCCATTGCATTCAAAGCGGTTGGGTACGACGTCATCGTCGTCGGTGATGTCGTGGATGACGGCGTCCGCGGGTGGGGCCGCCGGAAGGGCCGACATCGCCGCCCGCGCGTCTGCAAGGGCCGCCCTGGCCTCGGCGAGCTCCACCCTGGCGTCGGCGATTTCCGCCCTGGCCGCAGCGAGGCGCTCACGCCCTTGCACGCGCTCTGCCACCTCCACCTTGATGACCCACAAGTATAGCGGATCGCAACAGTCTTCGAGGGAAGTAAAACCCAAATTTATTGATTTGACACAAGGGGAGCCAAAGAATATTTACAAGCTTTAACAAGTGAGTTGTCAATTCACCTGCACCTGAAAATAGACTTGCTCGCCATAGTTTATCAGTAGTAACAGTTTTATGGTAGTGGGAGTAGTGAAGTAACAACAGTAGTGAAATAAAAAAACAGCACTAGCGATGATTGCAGTAGACAGCAGGATTAAAATACTATAGGCAGATGGATGGATGAACGGGCGTTGCATGAATGAGAGAGTCCATGTAATAGCAAGACATAGGCATTGCAAGTAATAATGATAAAAGCATCTTAGCATAATATATGCATAGGCGTATGTTCCTATTTAGTCGTGCGTGCTCGCAGTGAGAAACTTGCACGACATCTTTTGTCCTACCAGCCCGTTGCAGTAGGGCCTCTACGGAAACTACTGGTAATTAATGTACTCCTTTTAAGAGAGTACCGAAGCAAAGCATTAACACTCCGTGAACACACGTGATCCTCACATCATAGCCATCCCCTCCGGTTATCCCAATTCTTGGTCACTTTGGGGCCTCGGGTTCCAGACAACAATATGTGTATACAACTTGCAGATATGATAAAAAAACAATAATTATCCTTGTGATTCAATAACATGTTCAGATCTGAGATCATGGCACTCGGACCCAAAGTGACAAGCCTTAAGCATAGCAAGTTGCAACAATGTCAAAAAATACTAACAACGGATACTAGGCACTATGCCCATAATAATCTTATAGCTATTACATGAGCAATCTCATCCAATCCCTACCACCCCTACAACCTACAACGGTAATTACTCACACATGGATGGGGGAATCATCGATGGTTGATGGAGAGGCATCGGTGATGGCGGTGGCGATGATCTCCTCGAAATCCCTATCCCGGCAGGGTGCCAAAACGGAACTTCTGGTCCCCGGATTGGGGTTTCTGATGGCGACGGAGCAGCGGAACTCTTTCTAGAAAAACATCGAACCCCCCTCGGTTTTCAGGTCCAGGGGCTTCTTATAGTGCGAAGGAGAGGTTGAAGAGGTGGTCGAGGCGGCCAGACCACCCCTTGGCGTGGCCAAGGCCTGGCCCGCACCAAGGGTGGGTGTGGGCCCCTCGTAGCCCCCTCCGTCTGCTTCGGGAGTCTTCAGGTGAAATATTGGTTTTTCTATATTTTTCGGGAATTTTCCCGAAAGTATGATTTCTGTACAAAAACGAGACACCAGAGCAGTTCTGCTGAAAACAGCGTTAGTCTGCGTTAGTTGTATTCAAAACACACAAGATAGAGGGCAAACAACATCAAAAGTGTTCGGGAAAGTAGATACGTTTTGGACGTATCAACTCCCCCAAGCTTAGCTTATTGCTTTTCCTCAAGCAATTCAGTGACAACTGAGTGCGATAAAAGAAACTTTCACGAACCTATTTGCTTCATATGATATATATATTCTAACTACATGATCAAATGCTCATGCAATTCATAATAAGAAGCATTCAACTAAGAATACTTAATAGTTATGCAAGTCATGAAAGGATACCAACACAATAATAAACAACATGAAACATAAGTATTTGCAGGATTGCAATGTTCATAACATGATATGATAAAGTGGTATCTCGCTTTCCCTATTTGTGGAGCAAAACATAAATGCCGGGGCACCTCTGAAGTTCAAGAGAAGATTAGAAGTAAAAAATGTTGAAAGATTCAAGCATCACAGTTATACCACAATTAATCTTATTGCGGGACAGGCACATTAAACTAAGAATGACAGCTATGCTTTCGAGAAAATGCTCGAAGAACAGATGGTGACTCAACATAAAAGTATAAGATTGGTCCTGCTTAGAGCGAAGTAAGATTACTTATGTGCAAGAGCTTTTCATTTTGAATGCAATAGGAGTGTCGAAAATATTTTTTTTGAGAAGTGCAACTCATGTCAATGGTAGTGATAAATAATATGACTCATTGTTATCACCAGAATTTGACCAAGCCAGAGGACCAAGCCAGAGGTGGGCCGCGATCAAGATGGATGGGAAGATTATACGTGGGAGAAATACGTGAATCGGCCTTTTATACCAAATTGGGCTAAACTGCCCACGTATCTGTAATATATTAGATCGCATGTTAGTTTAGAAGTTAGAATCTATCTCGTGCACGGTTTGGTGCACGCCCACGTTAGAAAGTCCCCTGGACTATAAATATGTACCTAGGGTTTATGGAATAAACAACAACCAACGTTCAACACAAACCAATCTCGGCGCATCGCCAACTCCTTCGTCTCGAGGGTTCCTCCGGTCAGCACCATGCTGCCTAGATCGCATCTCGCGATCTAGGCAGCACGAGCCTGCCTAGTTGTTCATGCGTTGCTCGTACTGAAGCCTTTTTGATGGCGAGCAACGTAGTTATCATAGATGTGTTAGGGTTAGCATTGTTCCTAGTATCATATGCTGTCGTAGTGCAACCCTTGCGCATCTAGCCGTCCCTGTACCTCATCATGGGTGCAGGGGCGGCACCCCGCTTGATCGTTATTTAGTAGATCTGATCCGTTACGGTCGCTCCTTGATTCATCAAGGGTTAGTTTAATATCTGCAATAGTTAGGCCTTACAAAGGGTTGGAGGATCCAGCGGCATGCAGGGTGTAGTTTGCTGCCCCTAGACAGGATGTTCCGAGGATCAACCTAGTGTTGGTTTTTAGGCCTTGTCTAGGGCTGGCTTACGTTTACCGTGCGTGAGCGCGAGGCCCAATCGTGAGTAGGATGATCCGATTATGCGGTGAAAACCCCAGATCGTCGTGGATCTCATACGCTTTATCATGATCAAGCAGGACCACCATATATTCGGCCACCTCGGACGAATCATGGGTGAATCGGCTCCATGAGCCGATTCACAGGACAACCTGAGAGCCGATCGAGGCTCGTATTTAACGTGTACGTGTGTGCCCTGCAGGAAACTAAGCGAGGCATCATCCACACCTTCCTGACCAGGTATAGGTCAGGTGGCACGCCTTGCAATTTGCATCGGCGCGCGACCAGGAGGCTTTGCGGGCCGTCGCTCGAGGGATGGGCCGCAGCTCTAGTCGTTCCGGCTCTACGGTGTTGACCGGTCACTGCCCGCCGGTGGGTTTCGACGTCAACACATTCGCACGCCGGTGGGACAATCTTCAACGACAACCACCTCGCCATCCACATCGAAAAGCACCCCGGTCGAGTACGAGGATCGGAATGGCAAAGTCAGGGCCCTCCGCGAAGCCGACCTCATCGGCTCTTCCCACGGCGCCCGCTCCCATGGCGTCAACACGGTCGATCTCAGCCACTCCATAAGGGAACCAGGGTTCTCTTTCGATGCCAATATGGCAGGGTTCGTGATTCGCCATGACGCGGACAAAGCGGAAAGCAGCCACACTCGTGGCAAAGAGAAAGACGAGGCCACTCCACGTGACCGGCCCCAAGACGACGATAAACGGTACCTGGCCGAGGAGGAGGTGAGAAGCATACGGCATCCACGCCCATTATCCGAGCATCTCCTCAGCAAATATGATCAGCCATACCACCGACGTCGCCGCTACGGCGAAGGCGAGCAAAGGGATCATCAGTCTGGTGTAGGCGGGAGGTATCGTCGGAACAACGGCCACGACGACGGGTACGAACGTCGCGCCGAGGGAGGTCGAGGAGCCGGACAACGTGGATAGGCAGGGACTGCCCCTTCTTCGGACACTGCTGGGATTCCGGAATGAGCCGATTACCAACAATCGGCAATTGCCCGAATGTAAACAAAAGGAGAAGGGTACAGCCAAGGTGTCCGTGTTCGAGCGTCTAGGGCCTCTCCCGCCTTGGAGCAAGCACACTGAGTCCGTTCAGATGGGAGATCACGAGGAACTAGAGGACGATGATGAAGAGGATAAGTATCATCGGCCAAGATGGTGTCCTGACGGGCTCAGCCGCTCCCAAAAACGGAGGGTTCAGCGACTACGTGCGTTGGAAGAAGCCGAAAGGTTATATCTGCACGCGCTGAGGAAGGCACGGCCTGACCTGGCCGCCAAAATTCAGCGAACCCTGGATGAAGAAGGTCGGCCACAAAGAAAAGAGTGGCGCCCTAAACAGAGGAAAGCCGATGATGAAACATCGGCTGGCACAAACATGGTCTTCATCCTTCCTGCGGAATTTAGCGCTCCGAGGTTATTTGAAGCACCTGTGGCACATTTGGATTGCGGCCCACGGCCGGTCATCTTCGAGAAGCCAATGCATGGACATCGACTCTAGCGGAATTGTGCGATGTTTATCGAGTCTTCACCAAATTCAGGCCAGAGGTGGTGCCTTCCGTTGCTTCGAGCCGATCTGGGTTCCTGAACCAAATTCCGGCTGTCTGAGGAAGAAAGGGGATTGGTTTTTGGCACATTCTCTTTGACAGTCTCGCCTCGAGTAAGGCTCGGGGGGCAGCAGGTCTGGTGGATGCTCTGTTTTGCTTCGTTTAAAAGCCGATTGGGATGCCATCGGCTGGTCCTTCATTGCAGCCTTCTTCATGAGTATTGAAGAGCATTATTGGCTGGTCCATCGGCTCTAGAACAATTATGGTATCCTCGCCTTGACTAAGGCTCGGGGGGCAGCTAATCTAGTGGATGCTCTATATTCTCAAGAGCCGATTGGGGTTGCTGCAAGAAAGGGAAGGAGACTGGCTGCTCAGATTAGCCGATTGAACGATCATCGGCTGTGGGATTGCAAAAGACCATGGTCAGGAAAAAATAATAATCCGATTCGTTTACTATCGGTCCTGGTGTGGCGAGCAAGAAGAACGATCGGGGGAAATGGGATTCGCCCCGGAACGAGGAGCGTCCTCTTCCTTGTTCTTCGGCGCCGATTGGATGGAGAAGCTGGAAGCGGAGGAGGAAGAGGAAGACATTGCTACAGAAGGCGAGGGTTTTTTGGTGACGACCGCTAGAGCAGAGGAAGGGGATGAAGAGAACTGGTCAGTTGGCATGGTTAAATAATGAGGAGCCTAGTGGAGATTCAATGCCATTGCAGTTTCCGAGGAAGTGATGCTGAAGCTGTCAAATTCCACAGAGAAGTGGGGAAGACAAGGCGTCATGATGACGGTTGCTGCAACAGTTCTGCCACGACATGACCCGGCGAAAGAAAGCGTAATGATTTTGGAAATGTCATTTCCAAAACCAGGGGGGCATGTGTTATCACCAGAATTTGACCAAGCCAGAGGACCAAGCCAGAGGTGGGCCGCGATCAAGATGGATGGGAAGATTATACGTGGGAGAAATACGTGAATCGGCCTTTTATACCAAATTGGGCTAAACTGCCCACGTATCTGTAATATATTAGATCGCATGTTAGTTTAGAAGTTAGAATCTATCTCGTGCACGGTTTGGTGCACGCCCACGTTAGAAAGTCCCCTGGACTATAAATATGTACCTAGGGTTTATGGAATAAACAACAACCAACGTTCAACACAAACCAATCTCGGCGCATCGCCAACTCCTTCGTCTCGAGGGTTCCTCCGGTAAGCACCATGCTGCCTAGATCGCATCTCGCGATCTAGGCAGCACGAGCCTGCCTAGTTGTTCATGCGTTGCTCGTACTGAAGCCTTTTTGATGGCGAGCAACGTAGTTATCATAGATGTGTTAGGGTTAGCATTGTTCCTAGTATCATATGCTGTCGTAGTGCAACCCTTGCGCATCTAGCCGTCTGTACCTCATCATGGGTGCAGGGGCGGCACCCCGCTTGATCGTTATTTAGTAGATCTGATCCGTTACGGTCGCTCCTTGATTCATCAAGGATTAGTTTAATATCTGCAATAGTTATGCCTTACAAAGGGTTGGAGGATCCAGCGGCATGCAGGGTGTAGTTTGCTGCCCCTAGACAGGATGTTCCGAGGATCAACCTAGTGTTGGTTTTTAGGCCTTGTCTAGGGCTGGCTTACGTTTACCGTGCGTGAGCGCGAGGCCCAATCGTGAGTAGGATGATCCGATTATGCGGTGAAAACCCCAGATCGTCGTGGATCTCATACGCTTTATCATGATCAAGCAGGACCACCATATATCGGCCACCTCGGACGAATCATGGGTGAATCGGCTCCATGAGCCGATTCACAGGACAACCTGAGAGCCGATCGAGGCTCGTATTTAACGTGTACGTGTGTGCCCTGCAGGAAACTAAGCGAGGCATCATCCACACCTTCCTGACCAGGTATAGGTCGGGTGGCACGCCCTTGCAATTTGCATCGGCGCGCGACAGAGGCTTTGCGGGCCGTCGCTCGAGGGACGGGCCAGCCGCAGCCCTAGTCGTTCCCGGCTCTACGGTGTTGACCAGTCACTGCCCGCCGGTGGGTTTCTGACGTCAACACTCATGCATAACACTTCCTATAATTAAGTTGATTGCTTCATGCATAATATACTAACAGTGCTCACACCCTGTCCTAATTAGCTTGGATTTCCATGGATTTTCATCACATACATATGTTTCAAACAAGTGTCACAAAGGGGTACCTCCTTGCCTCCTGTACAAAGGTCCTAGGAAATGAATCTCATTTGATTTCTCAATTTTGATAAATCTCAACTTTTTCAACATCCATACCGGGAAGACAAGGACAACAGATATTTGGACTTTTGTCCACCTGAAACTTCCACCATGTGAACATGGATTTAGTTGGCGGCCCAATGTTCCTCTCTAACAATATGCATACTCCAATCTTTGCAAGTCATGGTAAATCTCCCTTACTTCAAACAAGATGAGCATGCATAGCAATTCACACGATATTCAACAAAGGCATATTGATGGTGTTCCCCATGGCAGCATGGTTATCACACAACAAGCAACTTATAAGAACTGAAATTCATAAGACATAATACTCACCACAATAGTTTTTAGACTACTTTCCCATGAGCTATAAATTACACAAACCAAGTGATAATAATTTTGAAGGTTTAAAGGTAGCACACAAGCAATTCACTTTGGAGTAGCGGTGAAGTACCACATATAGGTATGTATGGTGGACACAATTGGCACTTTGGTTTTTAGTAGTTGGATGCACGAGTAGAGCTCATACTCAGTACAAGTGAAGGCTAGCAATAGACTGGGAAGTGACAATCAAGAAAGCAGTAGCTGTCATAATCATGCTTGCGACGGATATAATACAAGAACTCCGAGTCAAGATAAATCATCGAGACTTAAATGAATTTTGTTTTAGTATTATGTATGCTTGAGCATGTGCCAAGTCGACTAAAATGAAACATTTAGAGGAGGATACCACAATGTCATATTGTTATATGAATAGAGCAATGCAAGCAAACATCTATCCTTTTGGACTTTTCGCATAGGAAACCATAATGAGAAGATGAAACAAAGTAAGAAGCAAATGGAGATAAAAAAACAGAAATATTTTTGGTTTTTTTGTGTTTTGGAAAGTAGAAACAAAATTAAGAACAACAAAAAGACAGAAAACTAAAATAAACACGTAAATACAACAAGTGGCAGAAATCTGCTAACCCAGAACAGCTGGTAAAGATCGATTTTTATAAAGATGTTCTGTAGCTCATCTCGAAAAGTGCTCAACTAATGAAAGTTAGATAACAAACTGGGGCATATGTTCAAAAATTGGCAGCTTAAAATTCCATTCTAGCTATTTATACGAATTTGTATGGTCTAGACAACAACTCCCCAAATTCTTACCTCCTTCCTATTAGAGGCTATCCTTGGTATAAAAACGAAACAAATAAGCTAAAGAGAGGTTATTACAGTAGTAACAACTCCCAAGATTTAAATAAAGAGAAATTACTGAAACAAAACTAGCAAGAACAAAAGGAAAGCGAAACATGGATATATAAAGTTCCGACGGAATATGATATGTAGATGAGCGAGATGTCGGTATACCTCCCCCCAAGCTTAGGCTTTTGGCCTAAGTGGAGAGCAAACCCATGCTGAACAAGCATCGAAAGAAATGTTGCCCCCATAATACGACGAAGAGGCACCTTCATCTTGGTATGAACTCGAGGACGGCTCGGTGTAGTGCGCGGTGTAGTCCTCAAGGGCCACCTCCTTTGAGCGCGACCACGACAACCTGTGAACACTAAACAAACCAGATTGTGGCAGGGGAACCTCCCTTTCATCAAGGTTAAACAAAAGAGGTGCAGGAAAATTGACTGCACGATCACGGAGATCGAAAATCGCGAACAAGAACAGCAAGAATACGAATTTGAGCAATGGTGATGTGTTTTTTTGGGATAGAGAAGGGAATGGCTGAGGAGGGAGCAAGTGGAGGGCCAGGGGGCTCCACACCTAGCCTTGGCACGACCAGGGTGTGACCCGCGCCGCCACATGGTGTGGCCGGCCGGTGGGTCCCCCTAGGCTGCCCCAGGTGCCTCTCTGCCCCTTTTCTCACGTAAAAGTTTTCTATACATTTTCTGGAATTTTTCGAGAAACTTTATTTTTGAGCAATTTTTAGAATTTGAATAATGATTCTATCTCAGAAAAACAATTATGGAATGATGAAAACCAAAATCAAAACCAAATCTACAACAACTCTAAGACATTCTAATATAAAGTCAATGAATGTTACATAGGTGAAAACATAGTTTCATTCATTCAAATTATTTTGTTAACAAGGTTGATCAAGTCTTGTTATCAAAACAATTTTATATGAAGCAAAACCTTGTATTTCGCACAATGATTTTGTTACCTCAACCTCGATGGGAATAGATCTAATCATGACAATATTATTCTTCTTCTTTGGCTTGGGCAAAGGCAAATGAAATGTTCCAATTTGGATGGTGTCAACATTAATAATTGAGTTTAGACCATAATTCACATCAATCTTCTTGGAAAAATAAACCGTATGCTCTTTGTCCTCGACATTGAAAGTTACTTTTCCTTGATTGCAATCAATAACAGCCCCTACAGTGTTAAGAAAAGGTCTCCCAAGAATAATAGACATATTATCATCCTCCGGCATTTCCAGCACAACAAAGTCAGTTAATATCATACAATGATGAGCAACTTGAACAAGAACATCTCACATATACCAACAGGAACAGTAGTAGACTTATCAGCCATTTGCAAGGATATATCAGTTGGTATTAATTTTTCTAGATAAAGTCTTCTATAGAGAGAAAAAGGTATAACGCTAACTCTTGCTCCCAAGTAACATAAAGCAGTTCTAACATAATTATTTTTAATGGAGCATGGAATAGTGGGTATACCTAGATCACCAAGCTTCTTGGGAACCTTACCATTAAAGGAGTAATTAGCGAGCAAAGTGGAAATTTCCTCATTTGGAATCTTCCTCTTATTAGAGACAATATCTTTCATATAGTTTGAATACGGAGGCAATTTAATAGCATCAGTCAAAGGAATTTGCAAAAACAAGGGTTTCATCCATTCACAGAACTTATTATAATGTTCTTCCTCCTTTGATTTATGTTTCTTATAAGGAAAAGGCATTAGTTTTTTCACCCAAGGTTCTCTCTCACTACCATGTTTAGTAGCAATGAAATCTTCCTTAGTGTATTTTGTATTCTTAGTATGCTTTTCAGGTTCTTCTTCAATTTCTTCTTTATCAAAAGCATCATTTTTATCATTACCACTTTCAGTTTCAGCATCAAAAATAGATATACTATTTGGATCCTTAGCAGGTTCAGAGGATTCTACAACAGTTTTATGTTTCTTTTTATTTTTCTTGGACTTAGTCCTAGTATCATCAACTCGTTGAGAATCTTGTTCAATTCTCTTTGGATGTCCTTCAGGATATAAAGGATCCTGAGTAGACACACCACTTCTAGTTCTTATTTCATAAGCATGTTTCTCCCTAGAAGCATTAACTAGCAAATCTTTTTGCACTTTAGTGAGCTGATCAATTTGAGTTTGAACCATTTGGAAATGTTTAACAAGCATTTTAAAATCATTAGAGGTTCTTTTCATAATATCATGCAAATTATTGATAGCTCTAGAATTTTCCATTAGGTGATGTTCCACTCTCTTATTAAAATTATCGTGCTTAACAATATAATTATCAAATTCATCTAAGAATTGATCGGAAGGTTCAGAGTAGGGAATATCTCTATTATCAGAGCGTTGGAGATAGTGTACCTCAATAGTGGAAGAACAAGGGATTGGCTTACGTAATTCTTCTATAGGTGGTAGATTCTTCACATCTTCAGATTTAGTACCCTTCACCTTAAGAGATTTCTTGGCTTTCCTCATCACTTCATCATTTAATTCAATCATTACCCTTTTCTTCGGTGTTGGCGTCGGCTCTGGTGTAGTCCAATCATCATAATTCTTGCTTATTTTAGCCAATAATTCCTCAGCTACAGCCAGAGTTCTTTTCCTGAAAGCACAACCAGCACAACTATCCAGGTATATCCTAGATTCAACAGTTAGTCCATTATAAAATATATCAAGGAGTTCATTTTTAGCTAATGGATGTTTAGGTAGTGCTCTAATTAAAGAACAAAATCTTTCCCAATATTAAGGCAATTTCTCTCCTTCTACCTGCACAAAGTCAAAGATTTTCTCCAAAGCAGCATGTTGAGCACTAGCAGGGAAATATTTCTAAAAGAAGGCATTAACCAAACCAATATGACTATCAATAGATCCAGGAGACAAATTATCATACCAAATTTAGCTACTCCTTTCAGAGAGAAAGGGAAAATTTTAGTGACAAAGTATGTGTGTATCTTAATATCATCGGAGAATAAATTTCTCAAAGTAGAGAGTTCATTCATATGTTTCATAGCACTTTAGTTTTCAGTACCACAGAAAGGTTCTCAACAATAGATATGTAAGACAAATCCAGAGAGAAATCATAATCTTCATCTCTGATATTTATGGGAGATGTGGCAAATTTAGAATCAGGAGACAAATTATATCTAACAGCTCGTCTTGCAAGAAGACTTCTCATAGCACTTGCATCTCTAGTAGCATGACATTCTTCAATGAAGTCATCATGAAGTTCAATATAATTTTCATCAAGATCATCGCTAGGATTCCCCCTAGCTTGAGGTGAACTAACAGGTGTAATAGTATTTTCAGCATTCTCAATTTGTTTAGCTCTAGCAATTGTAGTATCTAGGAAAAGACCTAACGAACCACTCTTATCAAGCACAATAGAAGCATCATCAAAATCATCAGGAGCATTATTATATTCAGCAGAAGTAGCAGTAGCATGTGGTGGAGTAAGAAGCTTACTCATAATAGATGGCGAATCAAGAGCAACAAAGGTGTTCAGAGTTGTACCTCTTCTTGTAGTGGATGGCAATATAGGGAACTTCGATTCAGGAGCTTTCCCCATAATGAATAAATTGCAGCGAACAATATCACCTTCAAGTGGGCTTGTAAATAAAGTTATGCTCCCCGGCAACGGCGCCAGAAAATAGTCTTGATGACCCACAAGTATAGAGGATCGCAACAGTCTTCGAAGGAAGTAAAACCCAAATTTATTGATTCGACACAACGGGAGCCAAAGAATATTTATAAGCTTTAACAAGTGAGTTGTCAATTCACCTGCATCTGAAAATAGACTTGATCGCAACATTTATCACTACTAACAGTTTTATGGCAGTGGAAGTAGTGAAGTAACAACATTAGTGAAATAAAAACAACAGTAGCGATGATTGCAGTAGACAGCAGGATTAAAATACTGTAGGCACAGGGATGGATGAACATGCGTTGCATGAATGAGAGAGTCCATGTAATAGCAAGACATATGCATTGCAAGTAAAATGATTAAAGCATCCCTGCATAATATATGCATAGGTGTGTGTTCCTATTTAGTCATGCATGCTCGCAATGAGAAACTTGCACGACATCTTTTGTCCTACCAGCCCGTTGCAGCGGGGCCTCTCGGAAAACTACTGGTAATTAAGGTACTCCATTTAATAGAGTACCGGAGCAAAGCATTAACACTCCATGAACACACGTGATCCTCACATCATAGCCACCCCCTCCGGTTATCCCAATTCTTGGTCACTTTGGGGCCTCGGGTTCCGGACAATAAAATGTGTATACAACTTGCGGATATGATCAAAAACAATAATTATCCTCGTGATTCAATAACATGTTCAGATCTGAGATCATGGCAGTCGGGCCCAAAGTGATAAACATTAAGCATAGCAAGTTCCAACAATGTAAAAAAATACTAACAACGGATACTCGGAACTATGCCCATAACAATCTTATAGCTATTACATGACCAATCTCATCCAATCCCTACCATCCCCTACAGCCTATAACGGGAATTACTCACACATGGATGGGAGAATCATGGATGGTTGATGGAGAGGCATCGGTGGTGATGATCTCCTCCAAATCTCGTCTCGGTGGGGTGCCAGAACGGAACTTCTGGTCCCCGGATTGGGGTTTCTGATGGCGGCAGAGCAGCGGAACTCTTTCTGGAAAAACGTCCAACCCCCCTCGGTTTTCAGGTCCAGGGGCTTCTTATAGTGCGAAGGAGAGGTCGAATCACCCCTTGGCGCGGTGATATGTCTCAAACGTATCTATAATTTTTGATGCTCCATGCTTGTTTTACACCAATTCATATGTGTTTTGTTTACATTTTGTTGCACTTTTACATGATTTCCGGCACTAACCTATTAACAAGATGCCACAGTACCAGTTCCTTGTTTTCTACTGTTTTTGTATTTCACAAAATTTGTACAGGAAATATTCTCGGAATTGGACGAAAAAAAAGTTGAAGTCAATATTTTACCGAAACGAAGACGAAGTCCGAAGGGGGGACGAAAAGGCTCACCAGTGCGCCCATACCACCCCTAGGCGCGGCCTAGGCCTGACCCGCGCCTAGGGTAGGTGTGGGGCCCCCAGGCACCCAACCGACCTCAATCCTCTGCCTATTTATACATCTTCTCGGGAAAACCCTGGATACCTGATACGTCTCCAACGTATCTATAATTTCTTATGTTCCATGCTAGTTTTATGACAATACCTACATGTTTTGTTCACACTTTATGATGTTTTGATGCATTTTCCGGCACTAACCTATTAACAAGATGCCGAAGCGCCGGTTCCTGTTTTCTGCTTTTTTTGGTTTCAGAAATCCTACATAGGAAATATTCTCGGAATTGGACGAAACAAAAGCCCACGGTCTTATTTTCCGCGGAAGGTTCCAGAGCACCGAAGGAGAGACGGAGAGGGGCCAAGGGGGCCCCACCCCACAAGACGGCGCGGCCAAGGGGCAGGGCGCGCCCCCTATGGGGTGGGCCCCTCGAGCGCCTCTCTGCCCTTTCGCCTATATAATCCCTCCGTCGCGAAAACCCTAGTGCAGAGAGCCACGATACGAAAAAAGTTCCAGAGATGCCGTCACCGCCAATCCCATCTTGGGGGATTCAGGAGATCGCCTCCGGCACCCTGTCGGAGAGGGGAATCATCACCGGAGGGCTCTACATCACCATGCCCGCCTCCGGACTGAAGCGTGAGTAGTTCATACTTGGACTGTGGGTCCATAGCAGTAGCTAGATGGTTGTCTTCTCCTCTTGTGCTATCATGTTTAGATCTTGTGAGCTGCCTATCATGATCAGGATCATCTATTTGTAATGCTACATGTTGTGTTTGGTGGGATCCGATGAATATGGAATACTATGTCAAGTTGATTATTGATCTATCATATATGTGTTGTTTATGTTCTTGCATGCTCTCCGTTGCTAGTAGAGGCTCTGGCCAAGTTGATACTTGTAACTCCAAGAGGGAGTATTTATGCTCGATAGTGGGTTCATGCCTCCATTGAATCTGGGACAGTGACAGAAAGTTCTAAGGTTGTGGATGTGTTGCCACTAGGGATAAAACATCGATGCTTTGTCTAAGGATATTTGTGTTGATTACATTACGCACCATACTTAATGAAATTGTCTGTTGTTTGCAACTTAATACTGGAAGGGGTGCGGATGCTAACCTGAAGGTGGACTTTTTAGGCATAAAGGTGGACTTTTTAGGCATAGATGCATGATGGATGGCGGTCTATGTTCTTTGTCCTAATGCCCTGATTAAATCTCATAGTGATCATCATGATATGTATATGAATCTTTATTTGTCAATTGCCCACCTGTAATTTGTTCACCCCGCATGCTATTTATCTTATTGGAGAGACACCACTAGTGAACTGTGGACCCCGGTCCATTCTTTTACATCTGAAATACAATCTACTGCAATCATTGTTCTCTGTTGTTCTTCGCAAACAAACATCATTCTCCACACCATACGTTTAGTCCTTTGTTTTCAGCAAGCCGGTGAGATTGACAACCTCACTGTTAAGTTGGGGCAAAGTATTTTGATTGTGTTGTGCAAGTTCCACGTTGGCGCCGGAATCGGTGTTGCGCCGCACTACACTCCTCCACCAACAACCTTCACGTGGCCTTCATCTCCTACTGGTTCGATAAACCTTGGTTTCTTACTGAGGGAAAACTTACTGTTGTGCTCATCATACCTTCCTCTTGGGGTTCCCAACGGACGTGTGTTGTACCGTCACAAGGAAGCTTCTACACGCTAGCAGCTACTTTTTCTGGCGCCGTTGAGATGAAGACACGCTGCAAGGGGAGTCTCTCACATCCAATCTCTTTACTTTGTTTATTGTCTTGCTTTACTTTACTTTATTTTCTGTCTTGTTTGCTTTATATCAAAAACACAAAAAAATTAGTTACTTGTTTTTTACTTTATTTTATTCTGTTTGCTTAGTTTACTTTTATTACTG
The DNA here is from genome assembly GCA_030979885.1 of Lolium multiflorum. Classification (NCBI taxonomy): domain Eukaryota; kingdom Viridiplantae; phylum Streptophyta; class Magnoliopsida; order Poales; family Poaceae; genus Lolium; species Lolium multiflorum. Next base: position 139,945,936 of record CM061753.1, on the reverse strand, counting down.
CTAAAATGAATACTCAAATACTAAGTTGTGTGATTTCACTAGCACAAATAATAATGATTTTATATGTACTCCTATTGCTCCACCTGCTACTACAGCAGAATTTTATGAAATTAAACCTGCTTTACTGAATCTTGTTATGAGAGAGCAATTTTTTGGTGTTAGTACTGATGATGCTGCTGCCCATCTTAATAATTTTGTTGAACTTTGTGAAATGCAAAAGTATAAGGATATGGATGGTGATATTATAAAACTGAAATTGTTTCCTTTCTCCTTAAGAGGAAGAGCTAAAGATTGGTTGTTGTCTTTGCCTAAAAATAGTATTGATTCATGGACTAAATGTAAAGATGCTTTTATTGGTAAATATTATCCTCCTGCTAAGATTATATCTTTGAGAAGTAGCATTATGAATTTTAAGCAATTGGATAATGAACATGTTGCTCAAGCATGGGAGAGAATGAAATCTTTGGTAAAGAATTGCCCTACCCATGGACTGACTACTTGGATGATCATCCAAACCTTTTATGCAGGATTGAATTTTTCTTCAAGAAACCTATTGGATTCAGCTGCTGGAGGTACTTTTATGTCCATCACTTTGGGTGCTGCAACAAAGCTTCTTGATGATATGATGATCAATTACTCTGAATGGCATACGGAAAGAACTCCTCAAGGTAAGAAGGAAAATTTTGTTGAAGAAACCTCTTCTTTGAGTGATAAGATTGATGTTATTATGTCTATGCTTGTTAATGGTAGATCTCATGTTGATCCTAATAATGTTCCTTTAGCTTCATTGGTTGCTCAAGAAGAGCATGTTGATGTGAACTTCATTAAAAATAATAATTTCAACAACAATGCTTATAGGAATAATTATGGTAACAACAACTACAGGCCATGTCCTTCTAATAGTGGTAGTGGTTATGGTAATTCTTATGGTAGATCTGTTTTGCCTAGTGAGTAAAAGATATTGGAAATTGAAAGAACTACTAAGAGCTATATGCAATCACAATATGAGCAAAATCAATTGTTTACTAAAACTATGAATGAACAATCTGCCTTGTTGAAAAATATAGGGAATCAACTTGAGAATTTGAATATGGAAATTTCTGGTTTGCAAACTAAGCTTTCAAATGCTGAAAACCGAATTTCATACATGTCTGAGTCACAAGCTTCCTTAATTAATAAAATGGCTGCTAAACCTGAGGATAATGATAACAAAATTCTTGCTAAAACAAATGCTATCCAAGTTCGAATTAATGACAATATTAGAATGATGGCTGAATTGCATGCTAGGTGGGAGAGAGAAGAAAAAGAAAAACTTCCTAAAGAGAATAATGTAGCTAAAGTTTGGACTATTACCACCACTAGTAATGTTGATGCTTCACATGTTGCTAAACCTCCTACTATCAATGGTAAAATAATTGATGTTGGCAATTTTTCTACTCCTAGTACAAAGCGTGCAAAATTGCCTGAAACTGCTGAAACTGTTTGTGATAATAGTGCTGAATTTTTTCAGAATGTTGTAGATCATAATGGTTTAGATTTTGATAGTTGTCATATTTCTGAAGTTATTAAGTTCTTACAAAAACTTGCTAGAAGTCCTAATGCTAGTGCTATAAATTTAGCCTTTACAAAACATATTACAAATGCTCTCATTAAAGCTAGAGAAGAGAAATTAAAACTTGAAGCTTCTATTCCTAGGAAGTTGGAAGATGGTTGGGAGCCCATCATTAAGATGAAAGTCAATGATTTTGATTGTAATGCTTTATGTGATCTTGGTGCAAGTATTCCTGTTATGCCTAAGAAAATTTATGATATGCTTGACTTGCCACCATAGAAAAATTGTTATTTAGATGTTAATCTTGCTGATAATTCTATAAAGAGACTTTTGGGGAGGATTGATAATGTTCGCATTACGGTTAATAATAACCTTGTCCCCGTTGATTTTGTTGTCTTGAATATTGAATGCAATGCATCTTGTCCTATTGTTTTGGGAAGACCCTTTCTTCGAACTGTTGGAGCTATTATTGATATGAAAGAAGGAAATATTAAGTATCAATTCCCTCTCAAGAAAGGTATGGAACACTTCCCTAAAAATAGAATGAAGTTGCCTTTTGATTCTATTATTAGAACAAATTATGATGTTGATGCTTCTTCTCTGGATGTTACTTGATTTGCACTTTCTGCGCCTAGCTGAAAGGCGTTAAAGAAAAGCACTTCTTGGGAGATAACCCATGTTATTTCTACTACTTTTTTGTTGAGTCTTGGAAGTTGTTACTACTGTAGCAACCTCTCCTTACCATGTTATTGTGCCAAGTAAAGTCTCTGATAGAAGGTTGATACTAGATTTGGATTTTTGCGCAGAAACAGATTTGTTGTCTGTCACGAATTCGCGTCCTTCTCTCTGTAGAAGAATAAAAAAAATCAGAGAAAATTCATGCATGATCCACAGATATGTACAAAACTTTCATTAGTTTTGAGTTTTTCCATCTGAGCAAGTTAAGTGCCTCAGAAAAATTCGTCTTTACGGACTGTTCTGTTTTGACAGATTCTGCCTTTTTATTTCGCATTGCCTCTTTTACTGTGTTGAGTGGATTTATTTGTTCCATTAACTTTCAGTAGCCTTGGGTAATGTCCATAAGTGTTAAGAATGATTGTGTCCTCTCTGAACATGTGAATTTTGATTATGCACTAACCCTCTAATGAGTTTGCTTTAAGTTTGGTGTGGAGGAAGTTTTCAAGGGTCAAGAGAAGAGGATGATATAATATGATCAAGAAGATTGAAAAGTCTAAGCTTGGGGATGCCCCGTGGTTCATCCCTGCATATTTCAAGAAGACTCAAGCATCTAAGCTTGGGGATGCCCGAGGCATCCCCTTCTTCATCGACAACTTATCAGTCACTTCTAGTGAAACTATATTTTTATTCCGCCACATCCTATGTTCTTTACTTGGAGCTTCCTTTTGTTTTTGTTTTTATTTTGGTTTGAATAAATTTGGATCCCAGCAACCCTTGTATTGGAGATAGACACGCTCCACTTTTTCATTTGAACACTTGTGTTCTTAGTTTTGCTTTAATGTTCATGGCGAAGGCTGAAAACTGCTTCGTTGATTGCTATTTGGTTGGAATCAGAAAATGCTTCATATGGTCTTGAATAATTTGATACTTGGCAATTGTTTTGAGCTCTCATAGATCATGTTTAAGCTCTTGCATCATGTAGTTTAAATCTATTAGTGGAGAACTACCGTAGAGCTTGTTGAAATTTGGTTTGCATGATTGATCTCTCTAAGGTCTAGATATTTTTTGGTAAAAGTGTTTGAACAACAAGGAAGACAGTGTAGAGTCTTATAATGGTTGCAATATGTTCTTGTGTAAGTTTTTGCTGTACCTGTTCATACTTGTGTTTGCTTCAAACAACCTTGCTAGCCAAAGCCTTGTACTGAGAGGAAATGCTTCTCGTGCATCCAAACACCTTGAGCCAAAACCCATGCCATTTGTGTCCACCATAACTACCTATATGTGGTATTTTTCTGCCATTCCAAAGTAAATTGCTTGCGTGCTACCTTTAAAATTTCATTCCTTTGTCTTTACAATACATAGCTCATGGGAAAATAGCTTAAAAACTATTGTGGTGATGAATATGTAGCTATGTATCTTAGTTCTTATAAGTTGCTTGTTGAGCAGTAACCATGTTTCTGGGGACGCCATCAACTTTTTACACCTTTGTTGAATATCATGTGAGTTGCTATGCATGTTTGTCTTGTCTGAAGTAAGGGTGATTTATCATGATTAAATGGTTTGAGTATGCATATTGTTAGAGAAAAACATTGGGCCGCCAACCAAAGCCATGTATCATGGTGGAAGTTTTCAGTTTGGACATTAATCCTCAATCTCTTATGAGAATATTAAAGAGGAGTCCATTATCTGTTTTCTATGTTGTCCCGGTATGGATGTCCACAAGTTGAGATTTATCAAAACTGAGAAATCAAATGCGATCTATCTCCTTGGACCTTTGTACATGTGGCATAGAGGTACCCCTTTGTGACACTTGGTTGAAACATATGTAATGCAATGATAATCCATGGAAATCCAAGCTAATTAGGACAAGGTGCGAACACTATTGGTATTCGATGCATGAGTCTTGCAACTTGTAGGAAGTTTTATGCATAACACATATGAATTATTACTACCGTTGATAAAATTGTTTCCATGTTTTCAAAATAAAAGCTCTAGCACATGAGTAATCCATGCTTCCCTCTGCGAAGGGCCTTTCTTTTACTTTATGTTGAGTCAGTTTACCTACTTCTTTCTATCCTAGAAGCAAACACTAGTGTCAACTGTGTGCATTTCTTACATGTTTACTTATTGCACTTGTTATATTACTTTATGTTGACAATTATCCATGAGATATACATGTTACAAGTTGAAAGCAATTGCTGAAACTTAATCATCCTATGTGTTGCTTCGAAACCTCTTACTTTGAATCTATTGCTTTATGAGTTAGCTCTTATGCAAGTCTTTTTGATACTTGTCTTGAAAGTACTATTCATGAAAAGTTTTTGCTATATGATTCAGTTGTTTAGTCATTATCTCTTTGTTAGCAATCTATTGCTTCAAATCACTTCATTCATCTCATATGCTTTACAATAATGTTGATCAAGATTGTGTTGGTAGCATGTCACTTCAGAAATTATTGTTTTTATCGTTTACCTACTCGAGGGGAACTAAACTTGGGGATGCTTGATACGTCTCCAACGTATCAATAATTTCTTATGTTCCATGCTATTTTTATGACAATACCTACATGTTTTGTTCACACTTTATGATGTTTTGATGCATTTTCCGGCACTAACCTATTAACAAGATGCCGAAGCGCCAGTTCCTGTTTTCTGCTGTTTTTGGTTTCAGAAATCCTACACAGGAAATATCCTCGGAATTGGACGAAACAAAAGCCCACGGTCTTATTTTCCGTGGAAGGTTCCAGAGCACCGAAGGAGAGACGGAGAGGGGCCAAGGGGGCCCCACCCCACAAGGCGGCGCAGCCAAGGGGCAGGGCGCGCCCCCCTATGGGGTGGGCCCCTCGAGGGCCCTCCGACTCTACCCTTTCGCCTATATAATCCTCCGTCGTGAAAACCCTAGTGCAGAGAGCCACGATACGGAAAAGTTCCGAGACGCCGCCACCGCCAATCCCATCTCGGGGGATGCAGGAGATCGCCGGCACCCTGCCGGAGAGGGGAATCATCACCGGAGGGCTCTACATCACCATGCCCGCCTCCGGACTGATGCGTGAGTAGTTCATCCTTGGACTATGGGTCCATAGCAGTAGCTAGATGGTTGTCTTCTCCTCTTGTGCTATCATGTTTAGATCTTGTGAGCTGCCTATCATGATCAGGATCATCTATTTGTAATGCTACATGTTGTGTTTGGTGGGATCCGATGAATATGGAATACTATGTCAAGTTGATTATTGATCTATCATATATGTGTTGTTTATGTTCTTGCATGCTCTCCGTTGCTAGTAGAGGCTCTGGCCAAGTTGATACTTGTAACTTCAAGAGGGAGTATTTATGCTCGATAGTGGGTTCATGCCTCCATTGAATCTGGGACAGTGACAGAAAGTTCTAAGGTTGTGGATGTGCTGTTGCCACTAGGGATAAAACATCGATGCTTTGTCTAAGGATATTTGTGTTGATTACATTACGCACCATACTTAATGCAATTGTCTGTTGTTTGCAACTTAATACTGGAAGGGGTGCGGATGCTAACCCGAAGGTGGACTTTTTAGGCATAGATGCATGCTGGATGGCGGTCTATGTTCTTTGTCGTAATGCCCTGATTAAATCTCATAGTGATCATCATGATATGTATATGAATCTTTATTTGTCAATTGCCCACCTGTAATTTGTTCACCCAGCATGCTATTTATCTTATTGGAGAGACACCACTAGTGAACTGTGGACCCCGGTCCATTCTTTTACATCTGAAATACAATCTATTGCAATCATTGTTCTCTGTTGTTCATCGCAAACAAACATCATTCTCCACACCATACGTTTAATCCTTTGTTTTCAGCAAGCCGGTGAGATTGACAACCTCACTGTTAAGTTGGGGCAAAGTATTTTGATTGTGTTGTGCAGGTTCCATGTTGGCGCCGGAATCACTGGTGTTGCGCCGCACTACACTCCTCCACCAACAACCTTCACGTGGCCTTCATCTCCTAATGGTTCGATAAACCTTGGTTTCATACTGAGGGAAAACTTACTGTTGTGCTCATCATACCTTCCTCTTGGGGTTCCCAACGGACGTGTGCTGTACCGTCACAAGGAAGCTTCTACATGCTAGCAATACCCGAGCCTCCATCCACGAAAAGTTCCATCGCGGCCGCCATCGCTGAACCCATCTCGGGGGTTCTGAAGCTATTCCCGGCACCCTGCCAGAGGGGGAAATCATCGTCGAAGGCATCTACATCGCCATGCCCGCCTTCAAAGTGATGTGTGAGTAGTTCATCCCTGGACTATGGGTCCACAGCAGTAGCTAGATGGTTGTCTTCTCCACCATGTGCTTCATGTATCGATCTTGTGAGCTGCCCTACATGATCAAGATCATCTTTATGTAATCCTCTATGTTTGGTTTGTTGGGATCCGATGAATGTTGAATACTATGTTAAGATTGATTATATATTCATGTCATATGTTATTTGTGATCTTGCATACTCTCCGTTGCTAGTACAAACTCTGGCCAAGTGGACACTTGTGACTCCAAGAGGGGGTATTTATGCTCGATAGTAGCTTAATGCCTATAGTAATCTAGGAGAGTGACTTTATAACTTCTAAGATTGTAGATGTGTTGTTGCTAGTAGGGATAACCCAACAATGTTTTATCCGAGGTTAACTCTATTGTTTACTTTACACACATTGCTTAATGCAATAATCTGTTGCTTCCAACTTTATACTGGAAGGGGTGCGGACGCTAACCTAAAGTTGGATTATTAGTCATAGACGCAGTTGGATTACGGTCTATGTATTATGTTCTAATGCCCAATACCAAATTATCATAATAATCATCTTGTCATGTATCGATCGATATTCTGTCAATTGCCCAGCTGTAATTTGTTTACCAACATGCTATTTTTTATGAAGAGACACCTCTAGTGACCTGTGGACCCCGGTCCTATTTCTTTTAATGATAAATTCAACTGCAATCCTGTTCTATTTACTTTCTCCAAACATCTCATTCCATTCGATACGTCTAATCCTTTGTGTTCAGCAAACCGGCGAGATTGACAACCTCACTGTAAGTTGGTGCAAAGTATTTGGGTTGTGTTGTTTGCAGGTTCCACGTTGTTGCTGACGCTGGTAGTGTGCCTTGCCACTAGTCAACCAACAATACCTTCAGAAGTCACGCCTTTCTCCTACTGGTCGATTAAACCTTGGTTTCTTACTGAGGGAAAACTTGCTGCTGTGCTCATCAAACCTTCCGCTTGGGGTTCCCAAACAGCATGTCCGCATACGCCGAGTACATGCCATCAAGCACTTTTTCTGGTGCCGTTGCCGGGGAATCTGAAGAAAAGTTACACCACAGAGATTGCTAACTCCCACGGCAATCCGCACTCAGCAAGACTTCTTCTGGCCCCGTTGCTGGGGAGAAAGATGATTTCTGCAAGGGGAGTCTCTCATCTCCAATCTTTTTTACTTTGTTATAGTTTGCTTAGTTTACTTTATTTTGTCTTGTTTGCTTTATTATATCAAAAACACAAAAAACTTAGTTTACTTTTATAGTTGTCTTTATATTTAAAACACAGAAAATTAGTTTCTATTATAGCTATTATTTCTGTTGCTTAGTTTAATTTTGCTAAAATGTCTGCTCCTGTTATTATGTCGCCTGAGGAGATGATTTTCACTTTCAAACAAGGGAGTGAGGATAGTTTCAAGGACGCTTGGTCTAGAATTAATAGTTCTTACACTAAAACTGAACAGAGAATGACTTCGAGTTTGCTCCTTAGTACCTTTTATTTTGGTCTTATTCTGCATTATAGATATGCTTTGGACACCGTAGCTGGAGGAGATTTCCTTCATTGTGATGGAGATCAAGCTTTTAATGCCATAAAAAAGTTGATTCCAACATATAACTCACCTAGTGATTTTGATCCATCCCTTGTGAGAATGTTTTCTAGATTAAATACTCTTGAGACAAGAACAACTGAATCGAAATAATGTTATAATATGCTTCAGGAGAAATATGATTAAGTTCCAATAAATTCTAAACCCACAAATTGGCTCCCTTCAGTGAAAGTTGATATAGGTGGTGAAAATTTCCATACTCGTTGTGATATTATGTCTGAGTTTTGCCTTATGACTAGAGATATTTATGAGTCTTTAAATCTTTGGGGACTTTCTGAGGGAGGAGAAGAAATATCTCTTACCAATAATGCTGTTATATTACCCCTTGAAATTTCTGAAGGAGTGCATACAATTTTTTTTAGAAAGAATGGTATCTACTGATTATCTTGTCATTGAATGTGTAGGAAAATGACAAATCATGCTTGGGCGATCGCTGCTAAAACTCCCGGGAGCAAGAATTGATGTTGGGGAAGGTATCATGATGTTCACCACCCCACAAGTGGCTCATTGTTTCCCTATGGAAAAACTTAAAAAGAATAGAGATATGCGCAAAGCTTCCGCCATTTATAATCTTAATGCTTATTCATTTGATAATACTTGATGCTCGCATTTTTACTGCGCCTAGCTGAAAGGCGTTAAAAAAATCGCTTATGGGAGACAACCCATGTTTTATTTACAGTAATTTTTTTTTTGAGTCTTGGAAGTTATTACTACTGTAATGACCTCTCCATATCATTTTTATTTCGTTTTTTTTACCAACAATAGCCTCTAATAGGAAGAAAGTAATGTTTGGGGAAGTTGCTGTCTTGAAAACAGATTCTGTGTTGTTACCATAAAAATTCGTATAAATAGCCAGAGCGTAATTTTGATCTATAATTTTTTATGCATATGCCCCTGATTATTATCTAACTTTCGTTAATTGACCACTTTTCGAAATAAGCAACAAAGCATTTTAGGAAATTTTGATCTTCACATGTTGTTCTGTTTTGACAGATTTCATCACTATTTGCATTCGCCTCTTAAATCTCTTTCTTTTTGAGCTCTTTTGATCAGAGAACTATTCGAAAGGTTGCTACAGTATCTTATGCACTAATAGATGTTTGATATATGTTAGTACTTACCACAAGTGGATTTGCTTATTTTGATTGTACTAATGCTGCTAATGAAGAATTGTGCGAAGTTCTTGTATGAAGGAAGTTTTCAAGTGTAGGGAGAGAAGAATGATGTGATGGGATAAAGAATGGACAAAAGCTCAAGCTTGGGGATGCCCCTGAACCCCAATACATATTCAAGAGGTATAAACGTCAAAGCTTGGGATGCCCAAGGCATTCCTTCTTAATCAACAAAGCAACATGTCATCTCTCTATACGATATATTTTTATTACTTCATACGCTATGTGTTGTTCTTAGAGTGTCTTTTGTTTTTGTTTTATAAAGACCCGCTCCTTTTTAATTACATAGAACGCTCTAGTTTTCACTGTTATTGTTCTACGAGTGTTCTAGTTTTCTGGTACTGCATTTAGCTCTTGTTCTTTCACTTGAATTTTGTTCAGAGCACATTATTATTCTTTATTTATGTATGATTATCTCTCTGGTACATATTATATTTCATCTCTAAGAGCTATTTCAAATAAGTTGATTGGTGTTGGATACGAGTAAAATATTTCATGACTACAGCAAATGGAAGCTTGTCTAGACTGTGGCATAGACTTTGACATGTCATGTTTGATGTTATTCTTGTCATATGCTTAGTACTTATTGTTTTAGCATGACTTTTTTCAAATAGCTGAGAGTGCATAATGTGTCATTAAAAGAATCATGTGTTGTTTCTATCATAAAAGCATAGTATTGTGGTATTCTCCTTTGATGCTTTATTGGGTTGACTTGGCGCATGCTTATAACATGTCATGACTCTAACCAGTCAACTAAAGCATCTATGATCATTTAGTTTTTGATTTGTAATATCACTTTATGCATTGATTGATAATGTTTTGTCGCTATACATGATTATAGCCATTATTGCTCTCTTAGTTGGCCGCTTCCAGTCTTTTTGCTAGCCTTCACCTGTACTGAGTATGAGCTCTACTCGTGCATCCAACCAACAAAAACCAAAGTTGCCAATTGTGTCCACCATATCTACCTATATGTGGTATTTCACCGCCACTCCAAAGTAAATTACTTGTGTGCTACCTTTAAACATTCAAAAATAATCACCTGTTTTGTATAAATTATAGCTCATGGGAAAGTAGTCTAAAAACTATTGTGGCAAGTACTATGTTTATGCATTTTTAGTTCTTATAAGTTGCTTGTTGTGTGATAACCATGCTGTCATGGGCAACACCGTCAATATGCTTTTATTGAATATCATGTGAATTACTATGCATGCTCATCTTATTTGAAGTAAGAGAGATTTACCATGAGTTGCAAAGATTTGAGTATGCATATTGTTAGAGAGAAACATTGGGCCGCCAACTAAAGCCATGTTCACATGGTGGAAGTTTTCGCTGGGTAAAAGTACAAATATCTGTTGTCCTTGCTTTCCCTGTATGGATGTCCAATTTTTTTTGAGATTCATTCAAATTGAGATATCAAATGAGATCCATCTCCTAAGGACCTTTGTATAGTAGGCAAGGAGGTACCCCATTGTGACACTTGGTTAAAACATATGTATGCGATAAGAATCCATGGAAGTCCAAGATAATTAGGACAAGGTGTGAGCACTATTGGTATATTATGCATGAGGCAAGAAAACTTCTAGGAAGTAATTATGCATATGGGTAATCCCTGCTTCCCTCTGCGAAGGGCCTTTCTTTTACTTTCATGTTGAGTCTTCATTTTCTACCTTATGCACCGATTAAGAGAGCATAGTTGTCATTCTTAGGGCAATGTGCATAGTCCCAAAATTATTATTGATTGATTCATGATTGTGATATTGCTTGCTCTTAAATTACTTGTATCTAGTAACCTCTTAAACTTTGAAGGTGTCCTTGCATTTATGTTTTGCTATTCCATAAGGACATGTTGAATACTACTTTATTATGTTTACTCTATGATTATAAACACATAGTTTCTTTCAATGCACTATTATTCATGATCCTTTGTTTGAGCTACTCTTCATGTTAAAACATAGTTGCTAAGTTCAATTGAATTATATCTATCATGCCTATGTTAGAGTACTTAGATCCCAGCTCACAATGCTTTACATGCATGTTTGATCAAGATTGAGTTGGCTTCATGTCATCTCAAAAATTATTATGTTATCACTTACCTACTCGAGGACGAGCAGGAGTTAAGCTTGGGGATGCTGATACGTCTCAAACGTATCTATAATTTTTGATGCTTCATGCTTGTTTTACACAAATTCATATGTGTTTTGTTTACACTTCGTTGCACTTTTACATGATTTCCGACACTAACCTATTAACAAGATGCCATAGTGCCAGTTCCCTGTTTTCTGCAGTTTTTGTATTTCAAAAAAGTTTTACATGAAATATTCTCGGAATTGGAAGAAACAAAAGCCAAAGTCAATATTTTACTAAAATGAAGACAAAGTCCGGAGGGGGAACGAAGAGGCGCCACAGGGCAGCCACACCTGCCCTTGGCGCGGCCTAGGGCTGGCCCGTGCCAAGGCATGGTGTGGGGCCCCTGGGCACCCCATCGACCCGAATCCTCCGCCTATTTAAGCACGATCTCGGGAAAACCCTGGATACCTGAGCCAAAATCCAAGAAAAGTTCCGTCGCGGCCGCCATCGCCGAACCCATCTCGGGGGGTTCTGAAGCTCTTCCCGGCACCCTGCCGGAAGGGGGAAATCATTGCCGCATGCATCTACATCGCCATGCCCGCCTCCGAAGTGATGCGTGAGCAGTTCATCCCTGGACTATGGATTCATAGCAGTAGCTAGATGGTTGTCTTCTCCACCATGTGCTTCATGTCTCGATCTTGTGAGCTGCCCTACATGATCAAGATCATCTTTATGTAATCCTCTATGTTTGATTTGATGGGATCCGATTAATCTTGAATACTATGTTAAGATTGATTATATATTCATGTCATATGTTATTTCTGATCTTGCATGCTCTCCGTTGCTAGTAAACTCTGGCCAAGTGGACACTTGTGACTCCAAGAGGGGGTATTTATGCTCGATAGTAGGTTCATGCCTCTAGTAATCTGGGAGAGTGACTTTATAACTTCTAAGGTTGTAGATGTGTTGTTGCTACTAGGGATAACGCAACAATGTTTTATCCGAGGGTAACTCTATTGTTTACTTTACACATATTGCTTAATGCGATAGTCTGTTGCTTGCAACTTTACACTGGAAGAGGTGCAGACGCTAACCTAAAGGTGGATTATTAGTCATAGACGCACTTGGATTACGGTCTATGTATTATGTTGTGATGCCCAATACCAAATTATCATAGTAATCATCTTGTCATGTATCGATCGATATTCTGTCAATTGCCCAGCTATAATTTGTTTACCCAACATGCTATTTCTTTGTGGAGAGACACCTCTAGTAACCTGTGGACCCCGGTCCTATTCCCTTTACTGATAAATTCAACTACAATCCTGTTCTGTTTACTTTCTGCAAACATCTCCTTCCATTCGATACGTCTAATTCTTTGTGTTCAGCAAACCGGTGAGATTGACAATCTCACTGTAAGTTGGGGCAAATTATTTGGGTTGTGTTGTGTGCAGGTTTCACGTTGTTGCTGACGCCGGTAGTGCGCCCGGCCACTAGTCAACCAGCAACACCTTCAGAAGTCACGCCTTTCTCCTACTGGTCGATTTAACCTTGGTTTCTTATTGAGGTAAAACTTGCTGCTGTGCTCATCACACCTTCCTCTTGGGATTCCCCAACATCCTGTCCGCATACGCCGAGTACACGCCATCACGCGGCCAAGGCCTGGCCCGCGCCAAGGGTGGGTGTGGGCCCCTCGTAGCCCCTCTCCGTCTCGTCTTCTGGCTCCAGGAGTCTTCAGGTGAAATATTGGTTTTTCTATATTTTCCGAGAATTTTCCCGAAAGTTGGATTTCTGCACAAAAACGAGACACCAGAGCGATTCTGCTGAAAACAGCGTTAGTCTGCGTTAGTTGTATTCAAAACAGACAAGGTAGAGGGCAAACAACAGCAAAAGTGTTCGGGAAAGTAGATACGTTTTGGACGTATCACACCTCTACAACCTCCGCCTCCAGGTCCAGTTGCTCAGCCTGAAAAGCGTCAGCGACTAGCTGCTGCTCCTCCGGTTGGGCTTGGCGGCACATCTAAACAACCTGATCCAAACTAAGGTTGTGCTCGGCCATGGATGGATTCTAGGGTTTAGCTTGAGGTGTGACCGTCACGCCCGCCGGTGTCCACCATATATAGCCACAGCTGGGCGGGAAACGGCGTTGCCGCGCAGGTCGTTTCCCGCGCGCACGAAACGCCGGAGAAACTTGCCAATGTATTGGGCAAGCGCGAGAATAGCTGTCGTCGCGTGATACGTCCAATTTGCATCACTATTTTGTATCATAATTTGCTGTTATTCATTGATATATTTCATATTGGGACACAATACTTATGTTATTTCATCTATTTTGCATGTTTCATCATCATTGGAGGATCAAGCACCGGAGCCAGGATTCTGCTGGAAAAAGCACCGTCAGAACACAATATTTCGGAAGATCAACTGTGGAAGGGAATTTCACGTAAATTCCTATTTTTCCAAATGACGGAGGTAGCCAGAAGGGGGAGAAGAGAGGGGCCACTGTGGGCCCAGACCATAGGGCGGCGCGGCCCAGGCCCTGCCGCGCCACCCTATGCTCTGGGGGGCCCACGACCCTTTTCGCCTCCTTTTCTTCGCGTACTCCTTCGTCCCGAAAACCTAAGCCACAGAGGGATCCTCACGAAGGGTTACAGCCGCCTCTGCGGGGCGGAGAACACCAGAGAGAAAAGAGCTCTCCGGCGGGCAGGAATCCGCCGGGGAAATTCCCTCCCGGAGGGGGAAATCGACGCCATCGCCATCGTCATCGAGCGGGACATCATCTCCATCATCATCATCATCATCTCCACCACCTACACCGCCATCACCACCGCTGCACCTCGTCATCGCTGTAGCAATTCGGGTTAAATCTTGATTGTTTGATAGGGGAAACTCTCCCGGTGTTATTCTATACTTGTTGTAGATGCTATTGAGTGAAACCATTGAACCAAGGTTTATGTTCAGATTGTTATTCATCATCATATCACCTCTGATTGTATTCCATATGATGTCTCGTGAGTAGTTCGTTTAGTTCTTGAGGACATGGGTGAAGTCTAAATGCTAGTAGTGAATTATGGTTGAGTAATATTCAATGTTATGATATTTAAGTTGTGGTGTCATTCTTCTAGTGGTGTCGTGTGAACGTCGACTACACGATACTTCACCATTTATGGGCCTAGGGGAGTGCATCTTGTATTCGGTTGCTAATTGCGGGGTTGCCGGAGTGACAGAAACCTAAGCCCCCGTTAGTATATCGATGCAGGAGGGATCGCAGGATCTCAGAGTTTAAGGCTGTGGTTAGATTTATCTTAATTACTTTCTTGTAGTTGCGGATGCTTGCAAGGGGTATAATCACAAGTATGTATTAGTCCTAGGAAGGGCGGTGCATTAGCATAGGTTCACCCACACAACACTTATCAAAACAATGAAGATTAATCAGCTGTATGTAGCGAAAGCACTAGACTAAAATCCCCGTGTGTCCTCAGGAACGTTTGGTCATTATAAGTAATCAAACCGGCTTGTCCTTTGTGCTAAAAAGGATTGGGCCACTCGCTGCAATTATTTCTCTCGCATTTTATTTACTTGTACTTTATTTATCTGCAATATCAAAACCCCCTGAATACTTGTCTGTGAGCATTTACAGTGAATCCTTCATCGAAACTGCTTGTCAACACCTTCTGCTCCTCGTTGGGTTCGACACTCTTATTTATCGAAAGTACTACGATACACCCCCTATACTTGTGGGTCATCAAGACTATTTTCTGGCGCCGTTGCCGGGGAGTGAAGCGCTATTGGTAAGTGGAATTGGTAAGGAAAACCTTTACTGTTTGTGCTGATTTTATTTCTGCCTGCTGCTATAATCATTATGGAGAGATCTTCTCTTCAATTTCTATTTGGGAAATCTACTACTACTGCAACGGTAGTGGATGAAGCGCCAGGTGAGGAAGTAGTACCATATAAAATACCTACGAAAATTATTGAACGTGTTATGGATAACCGCTATGAAGGGGATGGAACTGTCCATCCTGGTGATCATTTACTGTTTTTGCATGAATTATGCGGTTTATTCAAATGTGCAGGTATTTCTATGAATGAAGTTAGGAAGAAACTATTCACTATATCGCTGTCTGGTAAAGCGGCGCACTGGTATAAATTGCTGAAGAATGGTGATTCTATTGATTGGGAGGACATTGTGCCTTTATTTTATTCCAAATTTTATCCTCCAAGTGAAATTCACAAAGATCGGAACCGCATATATAATTTCTGGCCTCATGATGGAGAAAGTATTGCCCAAGCTTGGGGGAGATTGAAGTCTTTAATGCTCAAATGCCCCATTCATGAGCTTCCTGGTAATGTTATTATTGATAATTTCTATGCAAGACTTTCTTTTCAAGACAAGACCTTGCTGGATACTTCTTGTTCTGGATCATTTACACGCAACAAAGAAGAGTTTAAAAGGGACCTTCTTGATCGGATCCAAGAAAATACTGAAGGATGGGAGAATGACAAAGATAGAGAATCAGGTATAATTTATGATTATAAATGCATTGAAGCTTTTATGGATACTGATAAATTTCGTAATATGAGTGCTACATATGGTCTTGATTCCCAAGTTGTTGCAAATCTTTATAGAGCTTTTGCCTCTCATTATGAACTGCCTAAGAAGAATTTTGATAAGTATCATGAACCGTATAAAGATAAAATTGATTCATCTGTAAACAAATGTGTAGTGATTGAAACTGTTGATAATGTTATTCCTGAAGCTTATATTGAAAAAACTCCTTTCCCTGCTAAAATGAAGGAGTACTCTGTCATATCTAGTGCGGTTAATAAAAGTGAAAAGAAACCTAAAGAACCTGAAGAACAAATTAAAATTGAACCTGCTGTTGCTATAGTTAAAGATCTTGTGACTGAAAATGTGGAGGATGGTCATATTATTTTCTGTGAAGATGCTTCTAATATTGTTTCACATCCTAATAAACCCAAACAAGTTAGTGTTCCTATGCTATCTGTTAGAATTGGTGATCATTGCTATTATGGTTTATGTGATATTGGTGCAAGTGTTAGTGCTATTCCTTATGAACTTTACACGGAGATTATGCACGAAATTGGTTCTTGTGAACTTGAAGATATTGATGTGGTTATTCATCTGGCTAATAGAGAAACTATTTCTCCAATTGGTATTGTTCGAGATGTGGAAGTTCTATGTGGTAAGATTAAATATCCTGCTGACTTTTTGGTACTTGGTTCTGCTGCTAGTGATCATTGTCCTATCATTTTTGGTAGACCTTTTCTAAATACTTGTGGAGCTATTATAGATTGTAAGAAAGAGAAAATTTTGACTAGATTTGCTGGTGAACCTTATGAATTTAACTTTTCTAAATTTACCAAAACTCCTTATAAAGTTGACTTGCCTAGTAATGATTTTAAAATGGAGCAGTGTGCATCTATTGTTCTTGTTCCTAATAACCCTTTGCAGCAACATTTGGAGAATAGTGAAAGTGAAGCTTTTAGGAAAGAAAGAGATGAGCTTGAGGAAATTTTTCGTCGCCAACCTATTCTCAAGCATGATTTACCGGTGGAAGATTTGGGTACAACACCGCCACCAAAGGAAGATCCTGTTTTTGATCTAAAGCCTTTACCTGATAATCTTAAATATGCTCATATTGATGATAAGAAAATATATCCTGTTATTATTAGTTCTAAGCTTTCAGAGATTGAGGAAGAAAGGTTATTGGAAATATTGAAGAAACACCGAGGAGCTATTGGCTATACTCTTGATGATTTGAAAGGGATTTCTCCTTCTATTTGCCAACATGCTATTAATATGGAAGAAGATGCAAAGCCTGTTGTTGAACATCAACGTCGTCTAATTCCGAAGATGAAAGAAGTGGTAAGGAACGAGGTATTAAAACTCCTTGAAGCTGGTATTATATATCCTATTGCTGATAGTAGATGGGTTAGTCCTGTGCATTGTGTTCCTAAGAAAGGAGGAATGACTGTTGTGCCTAATGATAATGATGAGCTTATTCCTCAAAGAATAGTTGTAGGGTATAGAATGTGCATTGATTTTCGAAAAGTTAATAAAGTTACTAAGAAAGATCATTACCCTTTACCCTTTATTGATCAAATGTTAGAGAGGTTGTCTAAAAATACTCATTTTTGCTTTCTTGATGGTTATTCTGGGTTTTCACAAATTGCTGTTAAAGCTAAAGATCAAGAGAAAACCACTTTTACTTGTCCTTATGGAACTTATGCTTATAGGCGTATGCCTTTTGGTTTATGTAATGCTCCTGCTACTTTTCAAAGATGCATGTCTGCTATTTTTCATGGTTTTTGCGAAAGTATTGTAGAGGTGTTCATGGATGATTTTTCTGTCTATGGGAATTCTTTTGATAATTGCCTGCGAAACCTCGATAAAGTTTTGCAGAGATGTGAAGAAACTAACCTTGTTCTTAATTGGGAGAAATGCCACTTTATGGTTAATGAAGGAATTGTATTGGGACATAAAATTTCTGAGAGAGGTATTGAAGTTGATAGAGCTAAAGTTGAAGCAATTGAGAAGATGCCCTATCCAAGGGATGTTAAAGGTATTCGTAGTGTTCTTGGTCATGCTGGGTTTTATAGGAGATTTATTAAAGATTTCTCTAAAATTTCAAAGCCTCTTACTAATCTTCTTCAAAAAGATGTACCTTTTGTTTTTGATGATGATTGTAAGGAAGCTTTTGAAACTTTAAAGAAAGCCTTAACAACTGCTCCTGTAGTTGAACCTCCTGATTGGAATCTGCCTTTTGAAATTATGTGTGATGCTAGTGATTTTGCTGTAGGCGCTGTTCTTGGACAGCGAGTAGATAAAAAATTAAATGTTATTCATTATGCTAGTAAGACTCTTGATGCTGCTCAAAGAAATTATGCTACAACTGAAAAAGAATTGTTAGCTGTAGTCTTTGCTTGTGATAAGTTTAGACCTTATATTGTTGATTCAAAAGTTACAATTCATACTGATCATGCTGCAATTAGATACCTCATGACAAAGAAAGATGCTAAGCCAAGGCTTATTAGATGGGTACTTCTGTTGCAAGAATTTGATTTACACATTATAGATAGGAAAGGTGCTGATAATCCTGTTGCTGATAATTTGTCTAGATTGGAAAATATTGCTTATGATCCTGTTCCTGTTAATGATAGTTTTCCAAATGAACAATTGGCTGTAATAAAGGTGAGCTCGCGAGAGAGCCCTTGGTATGCAGATTATGCTAACTTTATTGTTTCGAAGTACTTGCCTCCAACCTTTTCAGCTCAGCAAAGGAGGAAATTCTTTTATGACTTGAGGCATTATTTTTGGGATGACCCACACTTATATAAAGAAGGAGTGGATGGTATTATGCGAAGGTGTGTTCCTGAATATGAACAACAGGAGATATTGAATAAATGTCATGGAAGTGTTTATGGAGGACATCACGCTGGAGATAGAACCGCGCAAAAGGTTCTACAATCAGGTTTTTATTGGCCAACACTCTTCAAAGATGCAAGGAAATTTATTTTATCTTGTGATGAATGTCAAAGAGTTGGTAATATCTCTAGACGCAATGAAATGCCTATGAATTACACTCTTGTTATTGAACCATTCGATTGTTGGGGATTCGACTTCATGGGACCTTTCCCTTCTTCAGACGGTAACACTCATATACTTGTCGCTGTTGATTATGTTACTAAATGGGTAGAAGCTATACCTACAAAAAGTGCTGATGGTGAGACCTCTATAAAAATGCTGGTAGATATTATATTTCCTAGATTTGGAGTACCTAGATATATTATGACTGATGGAGGTTCTCATTTCATTCATGGAGGTTTTAGAAAAACTCTTGCTAAGTATGGTATTAATCATAGAATTGCTTCTGCTTATCACCCTCAAACTAGTGGTCAAGTAGAATTATCAAATAGAGAGATTAAAGCTATCTTGGGTAAGACTGTTAATAAATCTAGAAAGAATTGGCCTAGCAAATTGAAAGAAGCGTTATGGGCTTATAGAACTGCTTATAAAAATCCTATGGGAATGTCACCTTATAAAATGGTTTATGGAAAAGCTTGTCATTTACCTCTAGAACTAGAGCACAAAGCTTATTGGGCTGTTAGAGAACTAAATAAAGATCCTAAATTAGCCGGTAATAAGAGGTTGTTGCAATTAAGTTCTCTAGATGAATGGAGAAGTGAAGCTTATGAAAATGCTAAACTCTTTAAAGAAAAAGTTAAGAAGTGGCATGATAGAAGGATCATTAAAAGAGAATTTAATGTTGGAGATCAAGTTCTATTGTATCGGTCTCGTCTCAGATTCTTTGCAGGGAAATTACTCTCGAAGTGGGAAGGACCATATGTTGTTGAGGAGGTGTATCGTTCAGGAGCAATTAAAATTAGCTCTCTCCAAGGCAATGCCACACAAGTGGTGAATGGACAAAGACTCAAGCATTATATCTCGGGAGATTCTTATAATGTTGATGTTGATATTATTCAAGTGGAAACACCGGAGGCTTTCATCAAAGGACAAATTGACAGTCCGCCAGAACTGGACTTTGAATAGGTAACAGTACTGGTAATGAAAAGTCCGCGTTTACCTTTCCGAACATTATTTTTGCTGTTTTTGGAAAATATGAAAAATTACGGAATCGAAACGGAGTGGAAAAGACGCGCGAGGGCCCGTCACCACAGGCCGGCGCGGGCCCCACCCTGGCCGCGCCGACCTATGGTGACGGCACCTCGGCGTCCCGTTTCCACTCGTTTTCGGCCTGGAACCTTCCTTTTGTCGTAAAAATATTTGCTATATAATCCCCCGGACCCCTGGAGGTCCGTAATATCGTTTTCTCGTCGTGTTTTGTTTCGAGCTGTTTTCTGCCAGATTTGTTTTGATCTAGAAGCACCATGGTCTCCAACAACAAGGACAAGGGGCTTTGGAAGGAAGAGATGGATGAAAGGATCAATAAAGAGAAGGAGAAGATAGCATCAGCAAAAGGAGAGTGGGAAACTACGAAGAGTAAGCCAATCTTGGTGGGATCGGTTAACACTGGGCGTTCTTTTTCTCATAACTTGCAGGGAGCTCTTCCGCCTGCTCTGGACCTCGACTCTTTCCCTTGTGTGGAGGAAGCAATACGGGTTGCTGATGAGTTTTGTGATCAATATCGTGCTCTAAGAAGGGAAGTGGAGATACTTCAGGAGGAGAACCAGCGACTTCGCTGAGTATTACTCAAATCCCAGCACAAGGCCGTCACCGCCACACTCGGGTAACGATAAGTCTCTTCAAGTTTTGGTGCAGAATTGCAAACTTGAGAAGCTGAAGCTGAAGGAGATCCTTATGAAGCGCGAGAAGAATCCATCACCATCATCACCGAAGGAGTAATTCATCATCGGTATTGGCATCCCCTTGGTTTGTTCCAAGCTTGGGGGAGTGCCGCGGTATCACATCATCACCATCTTTATCTTTTACTATCAAGTAGTGTCATATCATGAGTAGGGAAGTTATCATATAGAATAGTATGCAATGTGGAAGTATCTCTCTTAGTTAGTTATCGATGTATCCGTTGGTGTGAGTTATCGTTATGGAATATTAATGAGAAGTCTTATCATTTACTTTTTGCACACCTTATTTTAGTTTGCAATCTCCATTATATGATTATTCTTGACATGAGTATTGATATCACTTTGGGAACATTAAGTAAATCTATTTGGTTTTGGCAAACTTAGCATTGGTCAATAGCAACAACATCCTGATGTTTAATAAAAGGGAGAAATACACTTAGATACATTACTCCATTATCTCTATGCTTAGTATTCTTAAGTTAAAATTGCTTGTGCTTATGAGAAAGATGCATGATTGTTTCTATCATATGTATATTTGTTTGTTTCCCTCAACCTTTATGCTTGCTATCAAACCTTGCTAGCCAAAGACCTGTATCGAGAGGAATGCTTCTCATACATCCATAACCTTAGACCAAACCTATGCCATTTGTGTCCACCATACCTACCTACTACATGGTATTTTCTGCCATTCCAAGTAAATACTTCATGTGCTACCTTTAAATTATTCAAACTATACTACTCCTTATTTGTGTCAATGTTTTATAGCTCATGAGGAAGTATGTGGTGTTTTATCTTTCAATCTTGTTGGGCGAACTTTTCCTAATGGACTAGCGGCACATCCGCTTACCCAATAACTTTGCAATAAGAGCTGGCAATGAGGTTCCCAGCCTCAATTAATAACTTTCATTAATAATTCTCTTCACATGTTTTGCTCTGATTCATCAGTAAGCAACTTAATTTTGCAATAGACACTCCTCCATGGTATGTGAATGTTGGAAGGCACCCGAGGATTCGGTTAGCCATGGATTGAGAAAGCCAAGGTTGGGGGGAGTGTCATCCTAAATAAAACTAAAATACATGTGTAAACAAAAGAGAAGGGGGATGATCTACCTTGCTGGTAGAGATGCCGTCCCTCATGGGAGCCGCTCTTGGAAGGTTCGTTTGGCAAGGGGGTTAGAGTGCCCGCTACCATTCGTTGACAACAACAAACACCTCTCAAAATTTTACTTTTATTCTCTTTATATGATTTCAAAACTTGAAAAGCTCTAGCACATGATTTAATCCCTGCTTCCCTCTGCGAAGGGCCTGTCTTTTACTTTTATGTTGAGTCAGTATACCTATTTCCCTCTATCCTAAGCAAGCAATTGAGTTGTTGTGAACCAATCATTTATGCTATGATTCAGTTGATCATGTCTTTTATACTTTCTTGTTTAGTACCAATTTTATCTGAATGAATATGACTTTGAAGTTATCAATGATTATGAAGAGATTGTTATGCTTAAATATGAAGGCTCAGCTATAAATTCTAATATGAAAGCTTTGCTTAGAAGTACAATCCGTTAGTAGTTCTCTGACCAAGAACAAAGTTTGCCATCACCAATTATGATTTCTTATGCACCTTTACTTGTGATTTCTCTTTACTTATTTCAAGATGAGTTATATGAGGAAGTTGTTTACTAGAATGTCTTGTGTGAATGAATATGATGCTTCTTGTCCGTATTTTATTTATCGACTCTTCACTCCATAAACATGTGGTCTTGTTTATCGAGCTCAGTTTCGCTTGGGGACAAGCGAGGTCTAAGCTTGGGGGGAGTTGATACGTCCAATTTGCATCACTATTTTGTATCATAATTTGCTGTTATTCATTGATATATTTCATATTGGGACACAATACTTATGTTATTTCATCTATTTTGCATGTTTCATCATCATTGGAGGATCAAGCACCGGAGCCAGGATTCTGCTGGAAAAAGCACCGTCAGAACACAATATTTCGGAAGATCAACTGTGGAAGGGAATTTCACGTAAATTCCTATTTTTCCAAATGACGGAGGTAGCCAGAAGGGGGAGAAGAGAGGGGCCACTGTGGGCCCAGACCATAGGGCGGCGCGGCCCAGGCCCTGGCCGCGCCACCCTATGCTCTGGGGCCCCACGACCCTTTTCGCCTCCTTTTCTTCGCGTACTCCTTCGTCCCGAAAACCTAAGCCACAGAGGGATCCTCACGAAGGGTTACAGCCGCCTCTGCGGGGCGGAGAACACCAGAGAGAAAAGAGCTCTCCGGCGGGCAGGAATCCGCCGGGGAAATTCCCTCCCGGAGGGGGAAATCGACGCCATCGCCATCGTCATCGAGCGGGACATCATCTCCATCATCATCATCATCATCTCCACCACCTACACCGCCATCACCACCGCTGCACCTCGTCATCGCTGTAGCAATTCGGGTTAAATCTTGATTGTTTGATAGGGGAAACTCTCCCGGTGTTATTCTATACTTGTTGTAGATGCTATTGAGTGAAACCATTGAACCAAGGTTTATGTTCAGATTGTTATTCATCATCATATCACCTCTGATTGTATTCCATATGATGTCTCGTGAGTAGTTCGTTTAGTTCTTGAGGACATGGGTGAAGTCTAAATGCTAGTAGTGAATTATGGTTGAGTAATATTCAATGTTATGATATTTAAGTTGTGGTGTCATTCTTCTAGTGGTGTCGTGTGAACGTCGACTACACGATACTTCACCATTTATGGGCCTAGGGGAGTGCATCTTGTATTCGGTTGCTAATTGCGGGGTTGCCGGAGTGACAGAAACCTAAGCCCCCGTTAGTATATCGATGCAGGAGGGATCGCAGGATCTCAGAGTTTAAGGCTGTGGTTAGATTTATCTTAATTACTTTCTTGTAGTTGCGGATGCTTGCAAGGGGTATAATCACAAGTATGTATTAGTCCTAGGAAGGGCGGTGCATTAGCATAGGTTCACCCACACAACACTTATCAAAACAATGAAGATTAATCAGCTGTATGTAGCGAAAGCACTAGACTAAAATCCCCGTGTGTCCTCAGGAACGTTTGGTCATTATAAGTAATCAAACCGGCTTGTCCTTTGTGCTAAAAAGGATTGGGCCACTCGCTGCAATTATTTCTCTCGCATTTTATTTACTTGTACTTTATTTATCTGCAATATCAAAACCCCCTGAATACTTGTCTGTGAGCATTTACAGTGAATCCTTCATCGAAACTGCTTGTCAACACCTTCTGCTCCTCGTTGGGTTCGACACTCTTATTTATCGAAAGTACTACGATACACCCCCTATACTTGTGGGTCATCATCGCGCGGGAACAAGTAATCGCCGGCGGCAAGCCTCGAGGGGACCTTAACCGCCATTAACAACCTTGACGCTGTCTCGGCTAAAAAAATGCATCCGCACCGCTGGAGATACCCCCGACGCAAACGGTCGCCCTGGGCCGCATGGCATCTGCGGGCCGATGCAAACGGACACAACCGGACATTTCAGACGTCCAAAATGCGTCGGCCCGTTGGAGATGACCTTAGAGAAGTGAGTATGTACGGTGAAGCGAAGAAGTGAGATAACATCCTGCCTTATTTGCGAGACGGGCTGCGACGTTAGGGCATATCCAATGCGGCTACCCAAACGGACGTGTTGGGCCTTCCTTTTTGGGCCATTTGGGTGGTCGCATGGACACGCAGATAGCGCCCCGCGTACGCGTGTTCGTTTGGGTCGCACGCTGCGCTCAACGCAGCGGCCACCCATTTGCCAATTTGGCCCATTTCTTTGGGAAGTAGGTCATTTGGCCACACATACTTATAAATAATATCTAAAAAAATATAGAATAATATCTAAAAAATATAGAATAATATCAAATAAAATGTAGCATGATCAAGAAACGAAATGTGCCATAGTTTGAACAAATATAAAAATTACAAATTGAGATTGTCAACTCAATTTGTGTGCTCTAGGATCTCCTTCTGCCTCTTCTCGAACCAAGCTCTCTTCACCTCATTCATGGTGGTCAAGTCGGCGTTCATGATCATGCTATCCTTGGCTTGCCGTTTTAGCTCAACTTCCTTCTCCTTCAACTCCACCTCTTTGGCCCTTGCCGTTGCTATGAGCTCCAATTCTTTCTCCTTGAGCTCAATTTCCCTAGCATTCGTCTTGGCCTTCACCTCTTCAATCTCAAGCTTCTTCTTTTGGACATCAAAGTATTTCTTCCTGTCCTCTTCTTTCTCCCGGCGCCTCCTCTCATCCCTCTTGTCCGTGGACACCTCTTTGTCAGCATACATCTCCTTCAAGGTGCCAACCGATTGCATGGCCGAAGCATCACTCTTCATGTCGGCTGTCGAGGGTACTCCTCGGCAATGCCCTCCATATGGGGCTTAGGGTTGATGGAATCATGTAGGCTGACACGAGACATCGGTTATCAAACAAGCGAAGAAGGCGATTTACCCAGGTTCGGGGCCCTCGATGAGGTAAAACCCTTACGTCCTGCCTGTCTGATCTTGATTATGAAAATATCGGTTTACAATATGGTGCCGAAGGTTTTGGCTATGATCTCGACGAGAGTCTAAGTTCTGCTGAGACCTAGCTCTAGACTTACGAAGGCTATGGTTGCTAAGATTGCGTGTGTCCTCGGCAGCCCCTCTCCTGGCCCTTATATTGGGAGCCAGGTCTCGAGAGATCTGTCCGGGTACGACTAGGTTACAAAGAGTCCTAGTTCTAAACTTTCCTTTTATTCTTCGTCTTCTTGCCTTGCTCCTCAAGAACACACCTTGCGAACCGATGTTATGGCCCACCTGGCCTTCGGGTGTCTTCATGGGCCTCCGGTTGGGCCGCAAGGGGTAACACGATAGTAGTTACCCGAAGGGTCATGCCCACGTCAGTAGCCCCCGAGTGTCTAGCCGAAAATATTTCGGGTAGAGACTAAAGCATGCCTCTGCCGACTGTTTGCTCCATCCGATAAATTTTGTCCTCCTTGTATTAGTATCATCTTCTTCTATCGGGTGCGCATCCAGCGCTCCCGATGGGAGTAGCCCCCGATTCTAAGTACGGATGCTTGAAACCGTGCATAGACTCAAGTTGTACTACTTGAATGTTTTCTTCCGTCGAAGCTTTCTGCAGGTCTTTATAGTCCATCCGATACATTTATATCGGGTCTTCAATTCAGTACGTAAAGGATATCAAGTAACGTGTCCAGCTTTGCTGGTTAACTGCCGATGGCAAAACAACGTTACCCTACACAGAATCAAGTCCCCGGGCATGATCCTGGAGTGCAAAAACCTTTCTTCGGGCGTGCAATCAGCACTCCTGATGGCAGTAGCCCCCGATTCTGGTCGCGGGTGCTTGCAACCGAGTGTATACTTAGGCCAAACGGTCTAAATATTTCAGTCTTTCTTTAGATACTCTTGAAGTGCTTCTTCTTGCAGTTGAGTCTTTGGTTCTGGAATATATCGGGTGCGCGTCCAGCGCTCCCGATGGGAGTAGCCCCCGAGTCTAGGTACGGATGCTCGCAACCCTGCGTAGACTCCAGTTGTACTACCCAATGGTTTTAATTTTTCTTCGAATGCTCCTTATGGACTCAATATTTTTCATGACATCATTGATGACGCTGCCACTGCTACGGTTTGATTGATAGGACGTGGCCTAACGGGTCCACCCCACTTCTGCACGGTTCTGTCTTGGAATGACCAGTACTTCCGCGCAGTTACCAAGGTGTCTCCTCGATTTTCGCGCTTAATGATGAAAAGAGATCCCTTTACTAAATCGAGGACACCGACACGTGTCCACTCAATTCTCAAACTTCCTTCTTCCTTATAATCTCAAAGGGTAAAGTTTCCTCTCTCCACGCTTTCTCCTTGTACCCTTCCTCTCTCATTCATACTCCTTGTTCATAACCCCTACGCCGCCGCCGTTCTCTAGATCTTCCTCAGATCTTGCGATGGTGAAGAAGAAGAACCCCAGTCTCGCCGCCAATGTCGTGAGAAGTGGCGCCGCCGCCAAAGTTCCTCCAAGTTCATCGAGGAGAAGCGCATCAGATGCTCCTCCCCTAGCTCCGGTGTCGCCGTGCCAGAAAGCTCCACGGCTGGGCCTACGCCCGGTGATTGGCCAGTTTCCACCACTACCAAGCGCGACGAGAAGAGGGCTCGGAGCCTTGGCATAATTTCTGCTGGCGAGGGGAACGTCATCCTCCCAGGTGCGACCTCGTGGCCTAATCCTCCTGCCGATTTTACGGTGATGTTCCTGTCTTTCTTATACCGAGGTCTTTCGCTTCCTGCTCACAAATTTCTCCATCGCCTCCTTCGTGAGTATGAGATTCAACTGTGGTAGTTAACCCCCAATTGGATCCTTCATCTTGCTATCTTTATCACCCTCTGTGAAGCATTCCTGGGTATCGAACCTCATTTTGGTCTGTGGAAGAAGATTTTCTTTGTGAAGAGATACAACTGCAGTGGTGGGTCCTTCGTCATTGGAGGAGTTGGGTTTGTTGTTCGTAAAGAAGTCAACTATTTCAACTTCCCAATGAAAGAATCCGTTCAGGGATGGAGGCTGAAGTGGTTTTATATCAGAGATTTTTCAGCAACTGACACTCAGCTTCCACAATTCACCGATGTCCTGGAAGCCGAACCTAAAAAGTCTTGGAAGAACATCCTTTCACCCGATGAGAAACCAGTCGATAGATTATTCGAAAGATTCCTTCGGATCAAGGAATTCGATGGCCAAACCATGATTGGTACCGAGGTGGCAGCTGTGTTCTTAAAACGTCGAGTCCAACCAATCATGTCTAGGGCTCACCCGATGTGGTTGTATTCGGGACCCAAAGATGAAACCAGGGTAAACGTTGCCGAATTATCTGAGAAGGAACTGCTTGATGAAGTTAGGTGATACGTCTCAAACGTATCTATAATTTCTGATGTTCCATGCTTGTTTTATGACAATACCTACATGTTTTGTTCACACTTTATATTGTTTTGATGCGTTTTCCGGAACTAACCTATTGACGAGATGCCGAAGTGCCAGTTCCTGTTTTTGGTTTCAGAAATCCTAGTAAGGAAATATTCTCGGAATCGGACGAAATCAACGCCCAGTACCCTATTTTCACCGGGCTTCCGGAACACCCGAGAGGCACCAGAGGGGAGGCCCAGGGGCTCCACACAAGGTGGCGGCGCGGCCCGGCGCCCCAGTTGTCTGGTGGCCCCGGCCCCTCCGAGGCTCCCCTTTCGCCTATATAAGCTCCCTGACCTAAAACCCCGAGACGAATAAGCCACGGTACGAGAAAAGTTCCAGCCGCCGCCATCGCGAAGCCAAGATCGGGGACAGGAGTCTCTGTTCGGCACGCCGCCGGGACGGGCAAGTGCCCCGGAAGGCTCCTCCATCGACACCGCCGCCATCTTCATCACCGCTGCTGTCTCCCATGAGGAGGGTAGTTCTCCATCGAGGCTCGGGGCTGTACCGGTAGCTATGTGGTTCATCTCTCTCCCATGTACTTCAATACAATAATCTCATGAGCTGCCTTACATGATTGAGATTCATATGATGATGCTTGTAATCTAGATGTCATTATGCTAGTCAAGTGGGTTTTACTTATGTGATCTCCGGAGACTCCTTGTCCCACATGTGTAAAGGTGACAGTGTGTGCACCGTGTGGGTCTCTTAGGCTATATTTCACAGAATACTTATTCACTGTTATGAATGGCATAGTGAAGTGCTTATTTATATCCCTTTATGATTGCAATGTGCTTTGTATCGCTACTAGTCTATGTGCTACTCATGTGATGTTATTAAAGTAGTCTATTCCTCCTGCATGGTGTAATGGTGACAGTGTGTGCATCGTGTAGTTCTTGTCGTAGATTATGATCATAATCTCTTGTAGGTTATGGAGTTGATTATCGCTATGATAGTATTGATGTGATCTATGCCTCCTTCATAGTGTGATGGTGACAGTGTGCATGCTATGTTAGTACTTGGTCTATTTTGCAAAGATCTATTATACTCTAAGGTTACTTAAACATGAATATCGAATGTTGTGGCGCTTGTTAACTCCGGCTTGAGGGAGCTCTTGTAGCCCTACACAATTAGTGGTGTTCATCATCCAACAAGAGTATATGTAGCACAAAGGAAAGAGAACTTATTTATTATGTGATCAATGTTGAGAGTGTCCACTAGTGAAAGTATGATCCCTAGGCCTTGTTTCCACCACAAAGAATTGCTTCCACGCCAGCAAGCTATTTTCTGGCGCCGCTTGTTTTGTTTTACTGCATCTTTACTTTCTGCAATATTACCACCATCTATACCACCTGTGTTTTACTATCTCTTCGCCGAACTAGTGCACCTATACATCTGACAAGTGTATTAGGTGTGTTGGGGACACAAGAGACTTCTTGTATTGTGATTGCAGGGTTGCTTGAGAGGGATATCTTTGACCTCTTCCTCCCTGAGTTCGATAAACCTTGGGTGATCCACTTAAGGGAAAACTTGCTGCTGTTCTACAAACCTCTGCTCTTGGAGGCCCAACACTGTCTACAAGAATAGAAGCACCCGTAGACATCAAGCTATTTTCTGGCGCCGTTGCCGGGGAGGAAAGGTAAAAGGTACTCACACTCCGGATCTCGGCTACTAAGCTATTTTCCGGCGCCGTTGTAAGTACTCGAAGCTATTTCCTTTAGATCCTGTAATTGCATCTTTTTGTTTCTTGTTTACACTAGTTAGGCATAATGGAAAGTAACAATGAGCTTCTTATTTTATTTCCTGAGTTAAGACATGGATTGTTTGCTGCGAAAATTAAAAAACCTATGGAATCTTATTTGCATGCTAGTAGCAATGATATTAGTATGAACGCTTTGAACACCATTGTTGCTAATGATATGGAAAATTCTAAGCTTGGGGAAGCTGGTTTTGATGAGCATGATATTTTTAGTCCCCCAAGCATTGAGGAGAAAATTTTCTTTGATGATACTTTGCCTCCTATTTATGATGATTATAATGATAGTGGTCTTTTGGTGCCGCCTACTATGGAGAGTAAATTTTATTATGATTATACTATGCCTCCTACACTTGATGAGAATAATAATGATAGCTACTTTGTTGAATTTGCTCCCACTACAACTAATAAAATTGATTATGCTTATGTGGAGAGTAATAATTTTATGCATGTGGCTCATGACAAGAATGTTTTATGTGATAGTTATATTGTTGAGTTTGTTCATGATGCTACTGAAAGTTATTATGAGAGAGGGAAACATGGTTGTATGCATCTTAATAATATTAAGTTTCCCCTCTTTATGTTGAGAATCTTGAAATTGCGCTTGTGTTGCCTTCCTATGCTTGCCACTTTGTTCTTCATGAATTTATTTGTGTACAAGATTCCTTTTCATAGAAAGTGGGTTAGGCTTAAATGTGCTTTGAATTTGCTTCTTGATGCTCTCTTTTGCTTCAACTCTTATTTCTTGCGAGAGTATCATTAAAATTACTGAGCCCATCTTAATGGCTATAAAGAAAGAACTTCTTGGGAGATAACCCATGTGTTTATTTTACTACAGAAATTTTTGTTTTGTTGAGTCTTGGAAGTTGTTTACTACTGTAGCAACCTCTCCTTATCATGTTTTTGTGCCAAGTAAAGTCTCTATGGTAAAGTTGATGCTAGATTTGGATTGCTGCGCAGAAACAGATTTGCTGTCTGTCACGAATTTGAGCAGAAGTCTCTGTAAAAAAATCAAAAAAATCTGCAAATTTACGTGTGTGATCCTCAGATATGTACGCAACTTTCATTAGTTTTGAGTTTTTCCGTTTGAGCAAGTTAAGTGCCCCTTCCAGGTTCGTCTTTACGGACTGTTCTGTTTTTGACAGATTCTGCCTTTTATTTCGCATTGCCGCTTTTGTTAAGTTGAATGAGTTTCTTTGTTCCATTAACTTTCAGAAGTTTTGTGCAATGTCCAGAAGTGTTAAGAATGATTGTGTCACCTCTGAACATGTGAATTTTGATTATGCACTAACCCTCTAATGAGTTTGCTTCAAGTTTGGTGTGGAGGAAGTTTTCAAGGGTCAAGAGAAGAGGGTGATATATGATCAAGGAGAGTGAAAAGCCTAAGCTTGGGGATGCCCCGTGGTTCATCCCTGCATATTTCAAGAAGACTCAAGCGTCTAAGCTTGGGGATGCCCAAGGCATCCCCTTCTTCATCAACTTATCAGGTTTCTTCTATTGAAACTATATTTTTATTCAGTCACATCTTATGTACTTTACTTGGAGCGTCTGTGTGCTTTTATTTTTGTTTTGTTATCTTAGTTCTCTGAATAAATTCATCCTTGTGTGGGAGAGAGACACGCTCCGCTTTTTCATATGAACACTAGTGTTCTTCATTCTTGCTTTTAATGTTCAAGGGCGAAAGTTGATCGCTTCACTTGTTTCTATTTGGTTGGAATCAGAAAATGCTTCATATGGTTTTGAATAACTTGATACTTGGCAATTGTTTTGAGCTCTCATATATCATGTTTAAGCTCTTGCATCATGTAGTTTAAATCTAGTAGTGGAGAACTACTGTAGAGCTTGTTGAAATTTGGTTTGCATGATTGGTCTCTCTAAGGTCTAGATATTTTCTGGTAAAGTGTTTGAGCAACAAGGAAGACAATGTAGAGTCTTATAATGCTTGCAATATGTTCTTATGTAAGTTTTGCTGTACCGGTTTATACTTGTGTTTGCTTCAAACAACCTTGCTAGCCAAAGCCTTGTACTGAGAGGGAATACTTCTCGTGCATCCAAAACCTTGAGCCAAAACATATGCCATTTGTGTCCACCATATCTACCTACTATGTGGTATTTCCTGCCATTCCAAGTAAATACTTCATGTGCTACCTTTAAACAATTCAAAAGTTATTATCTCTTATTTGTGTCAATGTTTTATAGCTCATGAGGAAGTATGTGGTGTTTTATCTTTCGATCTTGTCATTTACTTCTGACAGACTTTCACAATGGACTAGTGGCTCATCCGCTTATCCAATAATTTTGCAAAAAGAGCTGGCAATGGGGTTCCCAGCCCCAATTAATTAACTTGCATTAATAATTCTCTTCACATGTTTTGCTCTGATCTATCAGTAAGCAACTTAAATTTGCAAATAGACACTCCTCCATGGTATGTGAATGTTGGAAGGCACCCGAGGATTCGGTTAGCCATGGCTTGTGTAAGCAAAAGGTTGGGGGGAGTGTCATCTAATAAATAAAACTAAAGTACATGTGTAAACAAAAGAGAAGAGGGATGATCTACCTTGCTGGTAGAGATAACGTCCTTCATGGGAGCCGCTCTTGAAAGTCTGGTTGATAAGGTAGTTAGAGTACCCATTACCATTCGTTGACAACAACAAACACCTCTCAAAATTTTACTTTTATGCTCTCTATATGATTTCAAAACTTGAAAAGCTCTAGCACATGATTTAATCCCTGCTTCCCTCTGCGAAGGGCCTATCTTTTATTTTATTGTTGAGTCAGTTTACCCATTTCCTTCCACCTTAGAAGCAAACACTTGTGTCAACTGTGCATTGATTCTTACATACTTGCTTATTTGCATTCATCATATTACTCTATGTTGACCATTATCCATGAGATATGCATGTTGAAAGTTGAAAGCAACTGCTGAAACTTATATCTTCCTTTGTGTTGCTTCGATGCCTTTACTTTGAATTTATTGCTTTATGAGTTAACTCTTATGCAAGACTTTTTGATGCTTGTCTTGAAAGTACTATTCATGAAAAGTTTTGCTATATGTTATCTATTTGTTAGCAAACTATAGATCATTGCTTTGAATCACTCCATTCATGTCATATGCTTTACAATAATGTTGATCAAGAATATGATGGTAGCATGTCACCTCAAAAATTATTTGTGTTATCGTTTACCTACTCGAGGACGAGTAGGAACTAAGCTTGGGGATGCTGATACGTCTCAAACGTATCTATAATTTCTGATGTTCCATGCTTGTTTTATGACAATACCTACATGTTTTGTCCACACTTTATATCGTTTTGATGCGTTTTCCGGAACTAACCTATTGACGAGATGCCGAAGTGCCAGTTCCTGTTTTCTGCTGTTTTTGGTTTCAGAAATCCTAGTAACACTACAAGAAAAGTTCTGATAGACAACGTCCCAAAATCGTCCACTAAGGGGTATTTTTCGTCGCCTATGGGCCTAACCCGACGATATGGGTTCTGTTGTCGAAACTGCGTCAGGCAAAGTCCAACGACGATTTTTTCGGTCCGTCGCGCTTGGGCGCCCTTCCGCCACGGAAAATCGGACCGTTGCCCAAGTGTTTCCGGGAGCCCGTTGACTGCTGATGTCATGCAAACTGACACGTGGCAGACGCCGTTAACTGCCAGTTAACGGCGTTAACCGGCTGAAACCCCGTGGTAGATGGTAGGCCCACACGAGGCCTGCCACGTCTTAAGCGGGCCGGGCCAGATGACATAGTTTGACCGGTCAACTATATAGCTGGGCTGGTCCATTAGTTACGTGGGCCGGGCCTAACCTCTAATGTTGACTGGTCAAAACTTAAATGGGCCGGCCCATTTAACATGTGGGGTCCACCTTACAGCAACGGCCGGCCCAAGAAGCAAGTGGGCCGGGCCAAAAACACAGGTGGGTCCCACTTTCCTGTTAAAAGGCCGGCCCATTTAGTGTGTGGGGTCCAACATATAGCAAGTGGGCCGGCCCAACAAGCTAGTGGGCCGGCCCTTTAACAGGAAGGTGGGTCCCACTTTCCAGTTAAAGGTCGGCCCATTTAGTATGTGGGGTCCACCATATAGCAAGTGGGCCGGCCCAACAAGATAGTGGGCCGGGCCAAAAACACAGGTGGGTCCCACCTCCTGTTAAAGGGCCGGCCCATTTAGTATGTGGGGTCCACCATATAGCAAGTGGGCTGGCCCACCAAGATAGTGGGCCGGGCCAAAAACACAGGTGGGTCCCACATTCCTGTTAATGGGCCAGCCCATTTGGTATGTGGGGTCCACCATATAGAAAGTGGGCCGGCCCAACAAGATAGTGGGCCGGGCCAAAAACACAGGTGGGTCCCACCTTCCTATTAAAGGGTCGGCCCATTTACCATGTGGGACCACCATATAGCAAGTGGGCTGGCCCAACAAGATAGTGGGCCGGCCCAATAAGCATGTGGAGCCCATTATCGTGTAACCGGGCCGGCCTACTAAAGAAGTGGGCCGGCCCAAAATGAAAGTGGGTCCCACACTACTGTAAGTGGGCCGGCCCAATCTGTTGTAGGGCCCTACTTGTTTGACTAGTCAACTTGCATTAAATTTCATGAGCCTAAAATCTGATTTCAATGATACACACAATTACATACACAAATAAAACAAATAGGAAAATTACAAGGCAATTAATGTGCCCAAATAAAAAAATTACATAGAATCATTGAGGACTTCTATTAGCATCATCAATAACACGTTGACATTTGGCAATCGCCTTGATTGAATCTTGTGTACTCTTTGTCAACATATCAGCTACAGATCTTAAAGCAGCAATACCATGTCTTTTATAAAGTACAGCCTTGAGATATTTACTGTTTGATGAAAGAAATGGTCTAGGTTGACGGCTATGAGAAGATGCATCAGAAGAAAGATCAGAACTTTTTGTGGGCCTCACTTCTAATGAAGATTGCTTCATCACAACTGCATTCTGATAATAATGCAAAAAGAGTTAAACGATGAACTATGCAAACATTTATTATGCAATGTAGATATAAGATAATAACAAGTTGCATAAATAAGACATGTATGGAACTTGTACTAAGCACAAACTTACATCATAATGTTGCACAGGGTCGCTACAGATCCTTTTTTGGCGACTATCTTCTAATGATGACTGCTTCATTAAAACTGCATTCTGGTAACATTGTAAACATAGTTACAACAATTAACTATTCAAACATGTATTACGCAATGTAGAGATCAGATAACAGCATGTAGCAGAAATAAGCACAAGATAAGATAAGATGCATGTACTAAGCACATACTGGCTCACTGCAGGTCCTTCTCTTGCGTGCACTAGTCGTGGTCAACATGCCTATCATTTTAGGTTCAGCCATCAAGTGAAATGCTAATCCTCCTGCTCCATTGTCCTTAATCTGTGTTTAGATATCACATTTAAGACCAAGTCAGCTGGTTTCAAATAACAAAAAACTTGAGCTGCCAAATGAATAAGCCAATATTTACCAGATATCAGATTAAAACCAACTAGATGTTGCTTTGCATGAGATACGAATTTCAGACATTCAGATTTAGAGTAGGGTAATGCCAAGGTTTTACACATAAAGTAAACTGGCATTAAGAATGACCAAATGTCAGGTTCAAATCACCTTCGCAGTTTCTCCAAGACAAGCATATCAAATAGGCAGAAACATAGTAAAGCATGAATGGCATTGCTATGGCAGGGTTCCAAGTGTTAATCTCTTGCATAAGGAACAATGCATATAGGTTATAGATAATAACGGAAGTAAACTGCCAAAATTACCAACCAAGAACTCAGATTCCAACCTTCCCTAGCGTCCCCGCTGTTAATGTTGGATGTTCTAATAAGTGGTTCGCATGATCAATCCCTAGGAAAAATAACATTGACAAGTCAGTCTACGATAATACAAAGACCAGACATGCACGCAGCAATAACTATATAAGCTAAAGACGAGGTATAAGAGCAAGCAGATTGGAAATGCACATAGCATGATTATAAAAGCAGTGTGAGAATAGCAGACACGAGAAAACAGCTAGCGGTGAGCTAATGACGTGGTATAAGAACAAGCAGATTGGAAATGCCCATAGCATGACTATAAAAGCAGTGCGACAATAGCATGCAGTACAAAAACAGTTGGCAGCAAATGAATGGGTACAAGGCTATAAATATGTGGATGCACACAGGTGTCAGTAGAATGAACAGGATGGTAGCGACCGGATAATGCTTTTGTACTGTACAATATTTAAACAAACTTCATGCGAAGCAACACATCAAGAAAGTTAACGGCATATGAGATCTGCAAATAACTACACAAAACATGGCTAAAGAAACACCGCGATCTAACGGGCCAGCGTACTAACCAAGCTGCGGCGGGGTGGACGGGGGCGGCAACTTGCATTCCAGCGGCGGCGAACGCGGGAGACGATGAATCGACCCTGTTTCAGTAGAAGCGGGCGTTAGTGAAGCAGATCTGGTTGGCTGGCAAGGTATTCGGTGAAGTTGATACAGCCGCTGCGGCGAGGTAGTCGGTGGCGAGGTCGGCGGTGAAGCAGATCCGTCGGTGGCGAGGTCGGCGGTGAAGCAGATCCGTCGGTGACGAGGGCGGCGGGGGAGCGGATCAGGTGGGTGGACAGCCAACACGATCAAGGCTACGCTGTGGAGGAGTATGCCGGCGGCGAAGCAGATCTAGTACTGTAGAGAGTCAGAGCTTTGGCGTGTGAGAGTATTTTTGAGCTAATGGGGCGAATGGTTGGTGGGTGGGTGTGGGCCTGTGGGGAGGGTTCGGGATCTAGGCAAGATATTTCATTGTTACCGAATGAGCCCTCCATGGTCGGTGGGTTGTAGCTTCCGGACCAGGGTTAAAAGGGTAAAACTGGTCACGGGATTTTCGAATGGATGCGGCGGGATGATTTGGCGCGCGGCCGAAATTTTCAGTTTCAAGCTACGAGCAGAACGACAAAAATAATGTTCTTCCCCAGGGAGCTCTCATTTCTTCCTCTTCTCTTTCTCTCTCGAGTCTCTCCCACTCCCCCGGCTCCTCTCCCCCTTCTCTCCGGCGGCCTCGCCGGCCGGAGACGAGGCCGACTTCTCTCTGTATATTGTACACCCTCCGAACTAAATTAATTGATTCAACTTTCCTTAGACGTGTATGTATCTAGAGTAAAAACATGTGTGGATACATCCATATTTAGATAAGCAAAGTTGAGTCAGCTAATTTGGATCCGAGGGAGTTAGTGTTGTTGTAAGCTTAGATCCAGTGTTTCCCATGAGCAGAATGGCGCAATGGAGTCGGGGATCTCGTCATCGGCTTCAGATCTGGCCTATGGTGAATCTGGCGGATCTTGCCGGCCAAACCCCGATCTGGTGCCATCAATGTGATGGCGCTAACGGTGAGGCTTGCTTTGGTCAGTGCTTCAGATCTGGCCAATGGGGAAGTCAAGCTGCTAAAGTTCACAAGCTCGGGGCATACGACGGCGTCATCCGTCTTGCCCGTGCACATCTTGGACTTTCAGCGGCCCTTCTCAGAGCCAATATGCCGTTGCTGAGGCCCTTCTTCTCCTTCGTCCTGGCGACTACCGGCGACACCGTCCCAAGTGGTGCGTCCCCGGCGACGGAGTTGCTGGAAAGGATGCGGAGCAGAGATCTGATGTGCGGTCGAGAAGGACTCGATTGATTTTCTTCTATATGTTTTGGGGTCCTTTTTGTAAAGTTGCAGGTTCTATTAGTTATTGTCTAGTACTTTTGGTCCTCTATGTAATTTTTTGGACTAGTTTCCATTGGCACTGATAAACTTGAATTTTGACAAGTTCACGGGGAAAAAAATTCCTTTGCACATATGGCCTATCATGTATAAACATTCTTGAGATTTAAACTATATGTAATGTGCCATGCATTAACCCTAAACCATATATATGTAACTAACCCTAGCTGATCAAACCCTACTTAATTAAAACAAATAACCCTAAACTATACGCATGCACTTTATGCGCAAAGGCGCGGGTGCCTCTAATAATGTGTGTGCGCACTCGATCGATGATCCCTAAACCTTATACAACCCTGAAACCCTAATCCCTAATCCCTAAACCCTAAACACCCTAAACACTAAACCCTAGACCCTAAACCCTAACCCTAACCCTAAACCCTAATTAAACCCTATATATAGGCCAACGACACTTAATTGTGCATCAAGCAGGCCAGGGGTGCCTCGCGGTCCTCTAATTAAATTAAATGTGCCATGCATTAACCCTAAACCATATATATGTAACTAACCATAGCTAATCAACCCTACTTAATGAAAACACATAACCCTAAACTATACTAGCTATAACCCGATCTAATAAAAACATGCTCTATATATAGCAGCTAGCTAGCAAACCGTAGATTAACACCAATTAATATATACATGGCCTATATCGATCATGTTGTATAACATATCCCTGAGATTCATTAATTAATTATATAATTATCGTGATAAATTAATTAACTTTAATTTTGACAAGTTCTCTCGAATGAAAACACATTTGATTAAGTTGCCTCATAATATATATATAATTAGTGTGCATGCATGGCCTACCATGCATTCGTGCATATATTTTAATGTATATTTGAACATATTCTTGGGGATTTCAATCTCTCTCTCTCTCTCGATCATCTATATATCGTTGGTGGCCAAAAAAACACACATATATATGCATGCAATTTATGCGTAAAGGCGCGGGTGCCTCTAATAATGTGTGTGCGCACTCGATCGATGATCCCTAAACCTTAAACAACCCTAAAACCTTAAATCCCTAATCCCTAAACCCTAAACACCCTAAACACTAAACCCTAAACCCTAGACCCTAAACGTACCCTAACCCTAACCCTAACCCTAAACCCTAGCTAACCCTAAACCCCAATTAAACCCTATGTATAGGCCAACGACACTTAATTGTGCATCGATCGAGCGGGTCATGGGTGCCTCGCGATCCTCTAATAAAATTAAATGTGCCATGCATTAACCCTAAACCATATATATGTAACTAACCCTAGCTAATCAACCCTACTTAATTAAAACACATAACCCTAAACTATACTAGCTAGCTATAACCCGATCTAATAAAAACATGCTCTATATATATATAGCAGCTAGCTAGCAAACCGTAGATTAACACCAATTAAAATATACATGGCCTATATCGATCATGTTGTATAACATATCCCTGAGATTCATTAATTAATTATATAATTATCGTGATAAATTAATTAACTTGAACTTTGACAAGTTCTCTCGAATGAAAACACATTTGATTAAGTTGCCTCATAATATATATATAATTAGTGTGCATGCATGGCCTACAATGCATTCGTGCATATATTTTAATGTATATTTGAACATATTCTTGGGGATTTCAATCTCTCTCTCTCGATCATCTATATATCGTTGGTGGCCCAAAAAACACACATATATACGCATGCACTTTATGCGTAAAGGCGCGGGTGCCTCTAATAATGTGTGTGCGCACTCGATCGATGATCCCTAAACCTTAAACAACCCTAAAACCCCTAAATCCCTAATCCCTAAACCCTAAACACCCTAAACACCCTAAACACTAAACCCTAAACCCTAAACCCTAACCCTAACCCTCTACCCTAGCTAACCCTAAACCCTAATTAAACCCTATGTATAGGCCAACGTCACTTAATTGTGCATCGAGCAGCCCAGGGGTGCCTCGCGGTCCTCTAATTAAATTAATTGTGCCATGCATTAACCCTAAACCATATATATGTAACTAACCCTAGCTAATTAACCCTACTTAATTAAAACACATAACCCTAAACTATACTAGATATAACCCGATCTAATAAAAACATGCTCTATATATAGCAGCTAGCTAGCAAACCGTAGATTAACACCAATTAAAATATACATGGCCTATATATCGATCATGTTGTATAACATATCCCTCAGATTCATTAATTAATTATATAATTATCGTGATAAATTAATTAACTTGAATTTTGACAAGTTCTCTCGAATGAAAACACATTTGATTAAGTTGCCTCATAATATATATATAATTAATTAGTGTGCATGCATGGCCTACCATGCATTCGTGCATATATTTTAATGTATATTTGAACATATTCTTAGGGATTTCAATCTCTCTCTCTCATCAATATATCGTTGGTGGCCAAAAAACACACACATATATATATACGCATGCAATTTATGCGTAAAGGCGCGGGTGCCTCTAATAATGTGTGTGCGCACTCGATCGATGATCCCTAAACCTTAAACAACCCCTAAAACCTTAAATCCCTAATCCCTAATCCCTAAACCCTAAACACCCTAAACACTAAACCCTAAACCCTAGACCCTAAACCCTAACCCTAACCCTAACCCTAACCCTAACCCTAAACCCTAGCTAACCCTAAACCCTAATTAAACCCTATGTATAGGCCAACGACACTTAATTGTGCATCGAGCAGGCCAGGGGTGCCTCGCGGTC
This sequence comes from Lolium multiflorum, assembly GCA_030979885.1. Lineage (NCBI taxonomy): Eukaryota > Viridiplantae > Streptophyta > Magnoliopsida > Poales > Poaceae > Lolium > Lolium multiflorum. The sequence goes on along the minus strand of CM061753.1, from coordinate 139,906,005 downwards.
CTCTAATTAAATTAAATGTGACATGCATTAACCCTAAACCATATATATGTAACTAACCCTAGCTAATCAACCCTACTTAATTAAAACACATAACCCTAAACTATACTAGATATAACCCGATCTAATAAAAGCATGCTCTATATATAACAGCTAGCTAGCAAACCGTAGATTAACACCAATTAAAATATACATGGCCTATATCGATCATGTTGTATAACATATCCCTCAGATTCATTAATTAATTATATAATTATCGTGATAAATTAATTAACTTGAATTTTGACAAGTTCTCTCGAATGAAAACACATTTGATTAACTTGCCTCATAATATATATATAATTAATTAGTGTGCATGCATGGCCTACCATGCATTCGTGCATATATTTTAATGTATATTTGAACATATTCTTGGGGATTTCAATCTCTCTCTCTCTCGATCATCTATATATCGTTGGTGGCCCAAAAAACACACATATATACGCATGCACTTTATGCGTAAAGGCGCGGGTGCCTCTAATAATGTGTGTGCGCACTCGATCGATGATCCCTAAACCTTAAACAACCCTAAAACCCCTAAATCCCTAATCCCTAATCCCTAAACCCTAAACACCCTAAACACTAAACCCTAAACCCTAAACCTAACCCTCTACCCTAGCTAACCCTAAACCCTAATTAAACCCTATGTATAGGCCAACGTCACTTAATTGTGCATCGAGCAGCCCAGGGGTGCCTCGCGGTCCTCTAATTAAATTAATTGTGCCATGCATTAACCCTAAACCATATATATGTAACTAACCCTAGCTAATTAACCCTACTTAATTAAAACACATAACCCTAAACTATACTAGCTAGCTATAACCCGATCTAATAAAAACATGCTCTATATATATATAGCTAGCTAGCAAACCGTAGATTAACACCAATTAAAATATACATGGCCTATATCGATCATGTTGTATAACATATCCCTCAGATTCATTAATTAATTATATAATTATCGTGATAAATTAATTAACTTGAATTTTGACAAGTTCTCTCGAATGAAAACACATTTGATTAAGTTGCCTCATAATATATATATAATTAATTAGTGTGCATGCATGGCCTACCATGCATTCGTGCATATATTTTAATGTATATTTGAACATATTCTTAGGGATTTCAATCTCTCTCTCGATCATCAATATATCGTTGGTGGCCAAAAAACACACACATATATATATACGCATGCAATTTATGCGTAAAGGCGCGGGTGCCTCTAATAATGTGTGTGCGCACTCGATCGATGATCCCTAAACCTTAAACAACCCCTAAAACCTTAAATCCCTAATCCCTAATCCCTAAACCCTAAACACCCTAAACACTAAACCCTAAACCCTAGACCCTAAACCCTAACCCTAACCCTAACCCTAACCCTAACCCTAAACCCTAGCTAACCCTAAACCCTAATTAAACCCTATGTATAGGCCAACGACACTTAATTGTGCATCGAGCAGGCCAGGGGTGCCTCGCGGTCCTCTAATTAAATTAAATGTGACATGCATTAACCCTAAACCATATATATGTAACTAACCCTAGCTAATCAACCCTACTTAATTAAAACACATAACCCTAAACTATACTAGATATAACCCGATCTAATAAAAGCATGCTCTATATATAACAGCTAGCTAGCAAACCGTAGATTAACACCAATTAAAATATACATGGCCTATATCGATCATGTTGTATAACATATCCCTCAGATTCATTAATTAATTATATAATTATCGTGATAAATTAATTAACTTGAATTTTGACAAGTTCTCTCGAATGAAAACACATTTGATTAACTTGCCTCATAATATATATATAATTAATTAGTGTGCATGCATGGCCTACCATGCATTCGTGCATATATTTTAATGTATATTTGAACATATTCTTGGGGATTTCAATCTCTCTCTCTCTCGATCATCTATATATCGTTGGTGGCCCAAAAAACACACATATATACGCATGCACTTTATGCGTAAAGGCGCGGGTGCCTCTAATAATGTGTGTGCGCACTCGATCGATGATCCCTAAACCTTAAACAACCCTAAAACCCCTAAATCCCTAATCCCTAATCCCTAAACACCCTAAACACCCTAAACCCTAAACCCTAACCCTAACCCTCTACCCTAGCTAACCCTAAACCCTAATTAAACCCTATGTATAGGCCAACGTCACTTAATTGTGCATCGAGCAGCCCAGGGGTGCCTCGCGGTCCTCTAATTAAATTAATTGTGCCATGCATTAACCCTAAACCATATATATGTAACTAACCCTAGCTAATTAACCCTACTTAATTAAAACACATAACCCTAAACTATACTAGATATAACCCGATCTAATAAAAACATGCTCTATATATAGCAGCTAGCTAGCAAACCGTAGATTAACACCAATTAAAATATACATGGCCTATATATCGATCATGTTGTATAACATATCCCTCAGATTCATTAATTAATTATATAATTATCGTGATAAATTAATTAACTTGAATTTTGACAAGTTCTCTCGAATGAAAACACATTTGATTAAGTTGCCTCATAATATATATATAATTAATTAGTGTGCATGCATGGCCTACCATGCATTCGTGCATATATTTTAATGTATATTTGAACATATTCTTAGGGATTTCAATCTCTCTCTCGATCATCAATATATCGTTGGTGGCCAAAAAACACACACATATATATATACGCATGCAATTTATGCGTAAAGGCGCGGGTGCCTCTAATAATGTGTGTGCGCACTCGATCGATGATCCCTAAACCTTAAACAACCCCTAAAACCTTAAATCCCTAATCCCTAATCCCTAAACCCTAAACACCCTAAACACTAAACCCTAAACCCTAAACCCTAGACCCTAACCCTAACCCTAACCCTAACCCTAACCCTAAACCCTAGCTAACCCTAAACCCTAATTAAACCCTATGTATAGGCCAACGACACTTAATTGTGCATCGAGCAGGCCAGGGGTGCCTCGCGGTCCTCTAATTAAATTAAATGTGACATGCATTAACCCTAAACCATATATATGTAACTAACCCTAGCTAATCAACCCTACTTAATTAAAACACATAACCCTAAACTATACTAGATATAACCCGATCTAATAAAAGCATGCTCTATATATAACAGCTAGCTAGCAAACCGTAGATTAACACCAATTAAAATATACATGGCCTATATCGATCATGTTGTATAACATATCCCTCAGATTCATTAATTAATTATATAATTATCGTGATAAATTAATTAACTTGAATTTTGACAAGTTCTCTCGAATGAAAACACATTTGATTAACTTGCCTCATAATATATATATAATTAATTAGTGTGCATGCATGGCCTACCATGCATTCGTGCATATATTTTAATGTATATTTGAACATATTCTTGGGGATTTCAATCTCTCTCTCGATCATCTATATATCGTTGGTGGCCAAAAAACACACACATATATATATACGCATGCAATTTATGCGTAAAGGCGCGGGTGCCTCTAATAATGTGTGTGCGCACTCGATCGATGATCCCTTAAACAACCCCTAAAACCTTAAATCCCTAAACCCTAATCCTTAATCCCTAAACCCTAAACACCCTAAACACTAAACCCTAGACCCTAGACCCTAAACCCTAACCCTAACCCTAACCCTAACCCTAAAACCTAGCTAACCCTAAACCCTAATTAAACCCTATATATAGGCCAACGACACTTAATTGTGCATCGAGCAGGCCAGGGGTGCCTCGCGGTCCTCTAATTAAATTAAATGTGCCATGCATTAACCCTAAACCATATATATGTAACTAACCCTAGCTAATCAACCCTACTTAATTAAAACACATAACCCTAAACTATACTAGATATAACCCGATCTAATAAAAGCATGCTCTATATATATAACAGCTAGCTAGCAAACCGTAGATTAACACCAATTAAAATATACATGGCCTATATCGATCATGTTGTATAACATATCCCTCAGATTCATTAATTAATTATATAATTATCTTGATAAATTAATTAACTTTAATTTTGACAAGTTCTCTCGAATGAAAACACATTTGATTAAGTTGCCTCATAATATATATATATAATTTTAGTGTGCATGCATGGCCTACCATGCATTCGTGCATATATTTTAATGTATATTTGAACATATTCTTGGGGATTTCAATCTCTCTCTCTCTCGATCATCTATATATCGTTGGTGGCAAAAAACACACATATATACGCATGCAATTTATGCGTAAAGGCGCGGGTGCCTCTAATAATGTGTGTGCGCACTCGATCGATGATCCCTAAACCTTAAACAACCCTAAAACCCTAAATTAATTATCGATCTCCCTGTGATTCATTAATTAATTATATATATAATTATCGATGATAAATTAATTAACTTGAATTTTGACAAGTTCTCTCGTATGAAAACACATTTGATCAAGTTGCCTAGCTCATAATATATATATAATTAGTGTGCATGCATGGCCTACCATGCATTCGTGCATATATTTTGATATATATTTGAACATATTCTTGGGGATTTCAATCTCTCTCTCTCGATCATCTATATATCGTTGTTGGTGGCAAAAAAACACACATATATATACGCATGCACTTTATGCGCAAAGGCGCGGGGTGCCTCTAATAATGTGTGTGCGCACTCGATCGATGATCCCTAAACCTTAAACAACCCTAAAACCCTAATCCCTAATCCCCTAAACCCTAAACACCCTAAACACACTAAACCCTAGACCCTAAACACCCTAAACACTAAACCCTAAACCCTAGACCCTAAACACCGTAAACACTAAACCCTAAACCCTAAACACCCTAAACACTAATTAAACCCTAAACCCTAGACCCTAAACACTAGACCCTAAACCCTAGACCCTAAACACCCTAAACACTAAACCCTAGACCCTAAACACCGTAAACACTAAACCCTAAACCCTAGACCCTAGCTAAACACCCTAAACACTAAACCCTAAACCCTAGCTAACCCTAAACCCTAATTAAACCCTATATATAGGCCAACGACACTTAATTGTGCATCAAGCAGGCCAGGGGTGCCTCGCGGTCCTCTAGTTAAATTAAATGTGCCATGCATTAACCCTAAACCATATATATATAACTAACCCCTAGCTAATCAAACCCTACTTAATTAAAACACATAACCCTAAACTATACTAGCTATAACCCGATCTAATAAAAACATGCTCTATATATAGCAGCTAGCTAGCAAATTAAACGGTAGATTAACACCAATTAATATATACATGGCCTATATCGATCATATGTTGTATAACATCTCCCTGAGATTCATTAATTAATTATATAATTATCGATGATAAATTAATTAACTTGAATTTTGACAAGTTCTCTCGAATGAAAACACATTTGATTAAGTTTCCTCATAATATATATATAATTAGTGTGCATGCATGGCCTACCATGCATGCATTCGTGCATATATTTTAATATATATTTGAACATATTCTTGGGGGATTTCAATCTCTCTCTCTCTCGATCATCTATATGTCGTTGGTGGCCAAAAAACACACACATATACGCATGCACTTTATGCGCAAAGGCGCGTGTGCCTCTAATAATGTGTGTGTGCGCACTCGATCGATGATCCCTAAACCTTAAACCCTAAATAAACCCTAATCCCTAATCCCTAAACCCTAAACACCATAAACATTAAACCCTAAACCCTAGACCCTAAACCCTAACCTCCTAACCCTAAACCCTAAACCCTAATTAAACCCTATATATAGGCCAATGACACTTAATTGTGCATCAAGCAGGCCAGGGGTGCCTCGCGGTCCTCTAATTAAATTAAATGTGCCATGCATATATATATGTGTTTAATTTGGGGATTTCAATCGCTCTCTCGTATGTAGCTCTCTCTACCTCTCTCTCTCTCTCTCTCTCTCTCTCTCTCTCTCTCGTTGGTGGCCAACAACACACACATGCACTTTGTGCGCAAAGGCATGCGCCTCTAATAATGTGTGCGCAGTCGATCGATCTAGTTTTGATTAATCATAGCACACAAATAAAGAAGTTGTATTTGAATCCACACAACCTAATCTAAAACACATAACCCCTAACATGGCCTAATTAATTAACCCTTCTCGATCTCTACCTAATTAGTGGAAATTGCACAAAATCAAAAGGGGTCCCTCACTAATTATGCATATCTGCTAGATTGTGATAAACTTTTGCCCCATATATATTTGGTGGATGGGTGCATCTTGGCATGTAAAACAATTAGTGTTTGCAAATGGCGTTGTCAAAATTTATGTACAAATGATTTCTTTCCATCCAAAGTGCATAAAATGGGAGTTTTAATGAAGAAAGTACAAATAAAACAGCTCAACATGCTTCCACACCCCGATTTTCACACGAAGTAGAGCATATTTAAAGGATAATTCCAGAGTTTTACTATTTTTCAAGCAACTTTGCTAATTTTCCCCCACTCACATGACTTTATGTCGATTTAACGAAAATATGGCGAATTTAAACTACATGGGCGGGATAGTTTGAATTGTGCGCGCGGCAAAGGGAACCGCCTATTCCTCAACCTTGTGCACGGCAAATTACACACGCAACTCCATTAAACGCCACCTACCGACCTTAATTATCACCCCGGCGGCCCGGCCGCATGACCCCCCACCCACCCGTACACAACTTATCCCCGTCCGTGCGAAGAGCTTCCCCTCCCCGTCCCGTCCGTGCGAAGAAGAAGCTTCCCCTCCCCGTCGTTCTTCTCGAGACGCACCGGCGGTCAAGTTGATCCACGGTAGGGCTGCTATCTCTAGCTCAATCATGTATCGGGCAAGACAGCCTAACGATTTATATTTTCTTGATGCTGCTAAAAAAATTCGTCAGTATGCTCGAACTAATTGGCACTTTATAGTTTTCCGCTCGATTTGTCATCGATCAATTTGTTCATTTGCGTGGGCATATAGAGTCAGTTCTGCACTCGATCCGTTAATTTGCTGAAATGCCATGGCAGAGTTTTGTACACGATCTGTTTGCTAAAATGTCGATGGGCATTTTTTGTTTTGTACTCGACATGATTGCTGAAATGCATAATCATGTAGTATAGTTTTGTACTCGATGGATATACATTTCCTACTTCGCCTTAAATTAATCACCAACCACTGTATCTCATAATTAAACAGATGGACAGAACTTGGATACTGCATGGACACTTATGTTCCCCTTCATATATAAATGGTGTTCAACCCTTTATGGGGTTTATTAGAGCTCATGATGGTCACAACCTGGACGTGTATTGCCCGCGCTGCACATGTATGAATGGTGAGAAGAGGCCTCACCCTGTAGTGGCAGATCATTTACACATTTTTGGGATGGACCGCACATATGTTAGGCGGGTTTAGCATGGTGAACCATATAATGATCCTTTAGCAGGAGAAGCAGATCTTGCTCACACTGTATGTGTGCTGGCATATGTAGTTAATTATTTATATTGATGCTGCCGCTGTTTCAATCAATAGTTTGCATTGCTGTGCAAGGTTCTGTACTCAAATTTAACTTGTTGCAGATGGATGGACGGGAAGGAGAGAAAAAGCGCTTGCTTCAGGAAACGGGTTTCAGCTCTGGGACATGTGCTGTGCCAGATGAGAAGGTAAATATGTAAAACGGCATTTGTTCAGGTTGCATCCCTTAGATGTTTGTCTAATCGGTTGATGTACTAATTGCAGAAGCATAGAGTTGAAGAGGTCTCTCAGTTTGATGGGAGATTTGAAGATGAATCTCAGTTTGATGCACCTGTGGATGGTACTGATGACGAGCCTTTCATAGACGAAGGTCCTGCACCTGAGATTATCCAGCCTACAGAAGGAGGCCGTGGACCGAGTACACAGCTTTGCGTTGAAGTGGATGCACGCCCGGAGATCATCACGGGCGTCCGGGTAGTCTCAAGACCACCCAGCCCTGATGCACCTGTGGATGGTACTGATGACGAGCCTCTCATAGACGAAGGTCCTGCACCTGAGATTATCCAGCCTACAGAAGGAGGCCGTGGACCGAGTACACAGCTTTGCGTTGAAGAGGATGCACACCCGGAGATCATCAGGGGCGTCCCGGTAGTCTCAGGACCACCCAGCCCTGATGCAAAATGTTGAGCTACTTTATGATTCGTACTCTTATGTTCTGGTGCTGTAGTATGTTATGATTTGTACGCCTTTGGCGCTAGATTAAGCATTCAGTGGATGATCGCGTTGCAAAATTCGACACCCACACAATCAGTTCATCGTATGAGTAGTAGCACAATTACTTCTACAGCGATTCCTGCCAGCGCATTAGTTGGTAGCATGAAACACTTTCAGGTACTCCCCTCTGATTCATATTAATTGACTCAATTCTGTCTAGATATGGATGTATCTAGATGCATTTGTTAACTAGACTAACAAACTTGAGTCAGTTAATATGAATCCGTGTAAACCGCCCAAGTCCTCGAGCAGCTAGTTTATTGACTCTGGACTCCAAGCCTCTCGCGGCAAGCCATCGACGAAGCTTTGACCAGATCTTGGCCCGCAATTTTTTTTGTGTGGCGAATAGCAAAGCTTTGACCAGTTCCTCTCGGGATACAGCACGCCGGTGAGCTTGCACGGTTGCCATGAGCACTTTCCGGCGGAACTTCCTCTTCAGCGCCCTCAAGCCGCTGCTGCGAGACAGCACGCAGTGCCTCGAGGTGGACGGAATTCTGGATCTCAGGGCGGGTGGTCCGCATCGTCCGGGAACGATCTCCAGCGGGTTAACGAGGACATGCATGGCGGCCAGGGGATTTGTTTTTTTTTTTTTGGTTTGAGCTTGGGATTTGGGGTTTTTTCGGATAGGGGAGGAGGAACCGAGGAAGAGGAAGGAACAGCCGCGTGCTTGGCGCGTGGCGGTGTGCTTGAATTTCGAATTTTTGTGAAATGTTTCATTTCCCCGCTACAATTCGGGGGTTTCTTGACGCGCCAATGCGTCCCGCCGGGCAGCTTCAAGTGAATTTGGGGTGCCACACTATGGGCCCTAGTTTCAGTGAGACATGTAATGACTAGTCACATCAGTAAGTTCACTGTGTAATAAAATATGTTACCCCTCCCCTTTATGTAGCACCCCTTCTCTCCCGATCGAGTGCCGATTGCCGACGGATGCAAGCCGCTAGCTCGATCCCCTCCTTTCGCCTCCACCGTCCAGGCATCCAGCTTGGAGGGGCAAGCTGCATCTAGCCCAAGCGGATTAGGTAGGACTAGTAATGTTCTCTCCTTTCTCGAGATCGGTTCTTTTTTCCTCTCCTCGATATCTTGCGCATCTCTTTCCTATTCTGGGCGAAGGGGTGTCTTTCTGGTCACCCTCGAGCTGGGAGTGATTGATGGGGGTGGGGGGCGGGGGCTACCTTTGCTTGGATTGGGGTGTTCTTCCTTTATTTGTCGACATTTGCAACCTTTGTAGTTTCTGCTGATCCTCACTGTATCTTTTGTCAGCTTGTACAGGAAAGGTAAGACCTCGGCGGTGGGGGCAATGGAGCGTAAGGCCACCACGCATGTGGGCAGTTGGCTGAGCCTGAGCTGCGTCCCCAGCCCCGCGAAGCAGGTACTCCGTTTGCTTATCCACTCTTTACCTTTTAAGTGTCTCTCTGCATCCTCAATCTGTTCCTGTTCTGGAATATGCTTAAAGTAGCACATGTCTTCAGCTGTTTGTGCGTAAAGCCTCTGTGACACCATGCTCTATATTCTCTGTATCAGGTTGGTACCTCCAGGTTCCGTGCTGAGGCTATGGGGAACGAGAATAGCGCCCCACCTGCTGCAGGAGCATGGCCCGATCTGCAGCACAAGAAGCGAAATGCCACTGCCGAGCTGGGCAGGGACCGCCCAGGGGTAATTTTTTTAACCAACTTACCATGATGTAGTCTGAATCTGATACTCCCTCAGATCCAAATTAATTGACTCAACTATCTGTAGATACGGATGTATCTAGATGTGTTTTAGCTCTAGATACTACTGCCTCCATCCCAAAGCTTTGGGCTTATATTATTTTTAGAAAGTCAAACTATACCATGTTTGACTAAGCTTTTACCAAAAATCAGTAACATGCAAAATACAAAATTAATATCATTAAATAGATAATAAAATATATTTTCCTACGGTATCTACACAGTATTATATTTGTTGATAGAATGTTCTAAAATTTTGGTCAAACTTTGCTTGTTTTGATTTCTCAAAAATAAATAAGGCTTAAGCTTTTGGATGGTGGTAGTACATTCATATCTAGACAAAGCTGAGTTAACTAGTTTTTTTGTCTGTCCATAGCTAGTGTTCACGCTGCAAAAGGCTAAGAGCATCCACTATATGCATCAGTCTATCTCATACAGTAATTCAATATCACTGCTGAGGTCTGCCTTTTGTTTTGCTATTCATATGCAGACTGAAACTTTAGGGCCTTTACTCAAAAGGAAGATCAAAACTGCGGCTGATCAGGCTGCCAGTATGTTGATGCCGCCCCCATCTTCTAAATGCCTCTACAAGCACAAGGCCACGCACCAGCTGGGTGGTGATCTTTTAATGAATATGGTATATTTTCTTAATCCACAAAACATGCCTTGATTTTTCTCTGTTTATTGTCGGTTTTTTCTATGCTTGCCAAAAGTTTACAACAACAACAACAACAACCAAGCCTTTCAGTCCCAAACAAGTTGGGGTAGGCTAGAGTTGAAACCCATAAGATCTCGAAGCCAAAAGTTTAGAAACACCAAATTCGTTTGCTTACAATCATCATACAGTAATGTTCATCTACTCCAGTTCCCCTAACCCAACAAAAAATGATGTTAATTACGATTTTTAGATTAAAAGAGCACCATTAGGCGCTGTTAATTACGACTTTGAGATTAAAATGTCATTTGCAATTGTTAATTACAATTTTGAGACAATTGGTTAGTTTAACCTCGATCTCTTCTGCTCTCCATTTTTCCCAACCGAACAAAAATGTAACCATTCCATTCCTCTGAAATGGAACCATTCCATTCCATTCCACGCTGTTTCAGAACCGAACACACCCTTGCATTGTTGTGAACTGTTGTCCATACACGGCCATACCCTTCCACTTACATCCAGCACTATATGCATCAGTCTGTCTCAGAGTCATTCAATATCACTGCTGAGATCTGTTCCCATTCTTATGCAGGCTGAAACTGCTGCGCCTTTACTCAAGTGGATGCAAAATGAGGCTAATGAGGCTGCTGTGAGGACGATGGTGCCGGCACCATCTTCCGAAAACCTCTACAAGCACGAGGCCATGGGCCAGCTGGGTGGTGACCTTTTAATGAATCTGGTATATTTTCTTAATCCACATACATGATTTCATTATTATCTGTTTAATTACTGTTGGCTTTGTCTAATGCTTACCAAAAGTTCAGAAACACTGCGTTTGCTTACAATCATCATACACTAATTTTTCACTTTTCAGTCTGTCTCATCCAGTATATAAACTGTTGATTTCCATTGGCTTCTTTTGTAATCATTTGCATTGTTGTCAACTGTTCTCTATGCACAACCCTATTCTTCCACTTACACCCCGCACTATTTGCATCAGTCTATCTCATAGATTTATTAAATATCAATGATGAGTTCTGTTGCTATTCATATGCAGGATGAAACTTCTGTGCCTCTACTCAAATGGATAAAAAATGATCCTGATGAGGCTGCTGTGAAGACGATGGTGCTGCCACCATCTTCTGAAAACCTCCTCAAGCACAAGGCCACGGGCCAGCTGGGTGGTACCCTTTTCAGTAAGCAGGTATATTTTCTTAATCCTCATACATGATTTGATTTTTGTCTGTTTATTGCCGGCTTTGTCTAATGCTTACCAATAGTTCAGAAACACACACACCTATTCTTCCACTTACATCCAGCACTATATGCATCAGTGTCTCATAGATTCATTTTATATATCACTGCTGATGTCTGTTGCTCTTCAATTTTCATATGCAGACTGAAACTGCTAAGCCTTCATTGGTCAAAAGGATTGCAACTGCTGCTGATGAGGCATCTGCAGAGGCTGCCACCAAGTTACTGTCAGCCCCACCTTCTGGATGCTTATATAAGCTCAAGTCCAAGGACCAGCCGGGCCGTAACCATCCAAGGGTTCGGGTATATTTTCTTAAGCCACATATACATGCCATGATTTATGTCTGATATTATCACTGGCTCTGTCTAATGCTTTTTGGAATTCGGAAACACCAAATTAGCATGCTTATATTCATCATACACTAATTTTTCACTGTTCAGTTTGTAACATAGTGTTATGCACTCGCTTGTCAACATTTGCATTGCTCTGAACTATGCACTTTACACAACCTAATTCTTCCACTTACGTTCAGCGCTACGCACCAGTAGTACCTCCCATGTTTCCTTCACCATCCCGATGCCGAGCTTGCGGGAATATGGCGGGCCCATGTACATACCCCGCATATAACACCTCCTATGGCTCTATCTACCTTTCTAGTAGCTCCTTCACAGAGTTACAGGTATGTATTCTCAGTGGTTTAGCATGAATTGGCATATAGTAAAGTCTTGTTTTTAGTCTTCCTGCTTCTTACATTTGTATCAATTTTCACATGCAGACTGTACCTTGTGAACTTCGTCCAATGATTAACCAGATGTGTCCGCATGAAGGATCTTTCACTATGCATGGCAATGGCAAATTGATGAACACCTACACGGTCTATGAGGTGTATGTCTACAAGACGCAGGCCATCACATATTTGTATGGACATGATTGGAGAAAGTTTGCTTTTGACTACGGTCTGAAGAAGGGCGACGAGCTGAGGATCAGAAACTCAAACGGGCAGATATACGTAACTGCTTACAGAGTTGGAGACACTTCCAAATATATAATATGTAACTTTTTTCTACTCATATCTTTTGATAACTGCATTCTGAGCAGTTGTTCTAAACCATTCCCTCTGTTCTAGCTTGCTGGGTTTAACATGATCAAAGCTGCAGATCCCCTGATGGAACAGGAGCGGATGTCACAAAGGGCAACCACACCAGCACCGGCACCGGCTTCCCACTCTCCTGCATCAGCACCGGTTCCTGTACCAGCTCCGTTTACTGCATCTACCCAGCAGTCCCCTACATCAGCATTGGTTCCTGTAGAGGCCCCATATACTACACATGCCCAGCAGGCTCCTGCATCAGCACTGGTTCCTCTAGCTGCACCGTTTACTGCACCTGCCCAACAGTCTCCTGCATCAGCACCGGTTCCTCTAGAGGCACCGTTTACTGCACCTGCCCAGCAGTCTCCTGCATCAGCACCAGCTCGTGTACCAGCCCAGGCTCATGCACCTGCCCCAGCCAGATCACCGAGGTCTCAGCTCATTGCTGTGGCCACCCGTGTGGTGACCAGGACGCATCTGAAGGCTATGTTCGTGAGTATATGACAACATAACTGCTCTTATCTTGATGTCTTCTCTGCTCAAAGTCTCACATGGTTCAGTGCATTGGTGCCATTGACTAATTTTTGGTGGTATCTCTTGCTTTGAATCAGAAATTGCCTAAAAGTATCTCCAAGGATCTCAATGCTGGCCGAAGGGGCAAGATATCCCTCGTCATGGAGAGTGAAGGTCTCACCGTGGAGGGACGGTACTCTGTCAGTCCCACAGATGGCCGCTTGGCTGTTACTTCCAGGTGGAAAAAGTTCATTGACGGTGCCAAACTTCGCATTGGATCAAAGTTGAAGGTCAAGATCTTTCGATGCCGCTGTGACATGCTGGTCATAAAGTTCGCGGTTGTCTAGTTCTGTTGTCCCATGAGCCCTTAGCAAATGCATTTGTAGTTATACTTATATAAGGTTATCTTATCTGAACTGCTAATTAATTGTATGGGTGGTAAAACTCTGGCAAGCTTTTGCTCTTAGCAAGTATGTATGTATGATCAGCTATTATGATAACTAATGTTTGTGTTCATCTTAATTTGCATTTCCGTTTTAGAAAAAAACTTAATTTCTATTTTGGCTGACCTGTTAGAGAACTATCAGATTGAACCCACAACATGATTCATATAGATTCATTACACCGAGCCACATGTCTTGACCTTGCGATACACTACTTCCATTAATCAGTGCAAGAAGGCTTACCTGAGCTGCCTGAACCATGGCAGATTCGAATCCACCTTATCTATCTAGAAATACAACCTTTGCAGAAAGAGGATTTGCAGTATGGGGAGGCTGACATTGGGGACCCATGAGCCAGCAGCGTCGTCAACGTTTTAAAGGTGGCAGGAGATCGAAAGAAAAAATAAGCCAAAAATCAGTTGGTAAACAAATTCAAGAAAAGAAACATTTACCTTTCTGAGAGGATGACATGCGGGACCCATGAGGCAGCAGCATCCTCAACTATTTCAAGGCGGCAGGGGATCAAAATAAAAAAGGAAATAGCCAGAAATTAATTAGGGTCAAAAATAAATCCATCAAAGGAAACTTTTATTGTTCATAGAGGATGACATGTGGGACCGACTTGCCAGCTGCGTCGTCATCGTTTCAAAGGGGGCAGGGGATCAAAAGAAAAAGGCAAATAGCCAGAAATTAGGGGAAAAAAATAAATCCAACAAAGAAAACTTTTATTGTTCATAGAGGATGACATGCGGGACCCATGAGCCAGCAGCTTCCTCAACGTTTCAAAGTCGGCATGAGATTGAAAGAAAAAGTCAAGTGACATAATATCAGGAGCCAAAAATAATCCAAGAAAAGAAACTTTATTGTACATAGAGGATGACATGCGGGTCCCATTTTGTAGCAGCGGTCTCAACGCTTCCAAGGCGGCACAGGACCGAAAGAAAAATGAAGTAGCCAGAAATCAGGGTGTGAAAAATATCCAAGAAAAGAAAGATTTCAATTGGGCTGTATCTGGACATCTGGGCCTTCGAACTATCCTGCTGGGCCTTTTGACTCGTACAATTTCAGCCCACTCCAAAACAGGAAAGGTCGGATTTTTCTCAAAAAAAAACAGGAAAGTCCTATGCTTCGCAAAAACAAAAAACAAGGAGATTCAACATATAAGTTTGTTTATGTAGATATAAAGATTTAATTTATCCGTTTGCAATAGCTCAGAGCGAAATACAACGTTTATTGTCTGCAAAATAAAATATCACATGTTTCTTGTACGGGGAGGCTGACATCGGGGACCCATGAGCCAGCAGCGTCGTCAACGTTTCAAAGGCGGTAGGGGATCGAAAATAAAAAAAAACCAAAAATCAGTTGGTAAAAAAATACAAGAAAAGAAAACATTTATCGTTCTGAGAGGATGACATGCGGGACCCATGAGGCAGCAGCATCCTCAATGTTTCAAAGCGGCATGAGATCGAAAGAAAAAGGCAAGTGACATAATATCAGGAGCCAAAAATAATCCAAGAAAAGAAACTTTATTGTACATAGAGGATGACATTCGGGTCCCATTTTGTAGCAGCGGTCTCAACGATTCCAAGGCGGCACAGGACCAAAAGAAAAATGAGGCAGCAGCATTCTCAAAAATTCCAAGGCGGCAGGGGATCAAAAGAAAAATAAAGGAAATAGCCAGAAATTAATTAGGGGTCAAAAATAAATCCACCAAAGGAAACTTTTATTGTTCATAGAGGATGACATGTGGGACCGACCTGCCAACAGCGTCCTCATCGTTTCAACGGGTGCAGGGGATCTAAAGAAAAAGGCACATAGCCAGAAATTAGGGGTAAAAAATAACTCCAAGAAAGGAAACTTTTATTGTTCGTAGAGGATGACATGCGGGACCCATGAGCCAGCAGCTTACTCAACGTTTCAAAGGCGGCATGAGATCGAAAGAAAAAGGCAAGTGACCAAATATCAGGAGCCAAAAATAATCCAAGATTTATTGTACATAGAGGATGACATGTGGGTCCCATTTTGCAGCAGCGGTCTCAATGTTTGTAATGCGGCTTGAGATCAAAATAAAAAGAAAGTAGCTAGTAATTAGGGGGTGAAAAAAATCCAAGAAAAGAAAGTTGATGGACATAGAGGATGACATGCGGGTCCCTTGAACCAACAGCTTACTCAACGTTTCAAAGGGGGCAGGGGATCAAAAGAAAAAGGCAAGCCAAAAATCAGAGGGTGAAAAAAAATCCAACAAAGGAAACTTTTATAGCACACAGAGGATGACATGCGGGTCCCATGAGCCAGCAGGTACCTCAACGTTTCAAACGTGGCATGAGATCGAAAGAAAAAGGCAAGTGACCAAATATGAGGTGCCAAAAAAACTCCAAGAAAAGAAAGTTGATTGCTCATAGAGGATGACATGCGGGTCCCATTTAGCTGCAGCGGTCTCACCGTTTGAGAGGCGGCAGGGGATCGAAAGAAAAAGGCAAGTGACCAAATATCAGGAGCCAAAAATAATTCAAGAAAAGAAAGTTTTATAGTCCATAGAGGATGACAAGCGGGTCCCATTTAGCTGCAGCGGTCTCACCGTTTGAGAGGCGGCAGGGGATCGAAAGAAATAGGCAAGTGACCAAATATGAGGTGCCAAAAAAATCCAAGAAAAGAAAGTTTTATAGTACATAGAGGATGACATGCGGGTCCCATTTAGCAGCAGCGGTATCACCGTTTGAGAGGCGGCAGGGGATCGAAAGAAAAAGGCAAGTGACCAAATATGAGGTGCCAAAAAAACTCCAAGAAAAGAAAGTTGATTGCTCATAGAGGATGACATGCGGGTCCCATTGCAGCGGTCTCAACGTTTCCAAGGCGGCACGGGATCAAAAGAAAAAGGAAGTAGCCAGAAATCAGGGGGTCAAAAAAATCCAAGAAAAGAAGGAATTTTGGTTCATAGAGGATGACAAGCGGGACCCATGATCCTGCATCGTAAACGGCTCGATCGGAGAGCGTTGAACGAGATGGCGCGATCGAGAAAAAAAACAATGCTAGAGAGGCTGCCATGTGGGCCCTACATCCCTGGGCGGTGCGGATTTGCGTTGACTCGGCCGGCGAACCCGAGAATTCGCGATGCACCACGTCCCGGGCCACCATACGCGACGTTTTGGCCGCTTTCGTCGGGCTAGGTGGCCTCAAAAACGAGAAAAAAAAGTTTTGACATGCACCACGGAGGGACCAAAAATCGTCGGCCATGGTACACCAGCAACCACGGTGCGACTTCAACTTCGTCGGCCATGGCAACTTTTCTTGTAGTGTAAGGAAATATTCTCGGAATCGGACGAAATCAACGCCCAGTACCCTATTTTCACCGGGAGCTTCCAGAACACCCGAGAGGCACCAGAGGGGAGGCCCAGGGGCTCCACACAAGGTGGCGGCGCGGCCCAGGGGGGGCGCCCCCCTGTTGTCTGGTGGCCCCAGGCCCCCTCCGAGGCTCCCCTTTCGCCTATATAAGCTCCCTGACCTAAAACCCCGAGACGAATAAGCCACGGTACGAGAAAAGTTCCAGAGCCGCCGCCATCGCGAAGCCAAGATCTGGGGGACAGGAGTCTCTGTTCCGGCACGCCGCCGGACGGGGAAGTGCCCCCGGAAGGCTCCTCCATCGACACCGCCGCCATCTTCATCACCGCTGCTGTCTCCCATGAGGAGGGAGTAGTTCTCCATCGAGGCTCGGGGCTGTACCGGTAGCTATGTGGTTCATCTCTCTCCCATGTACTTCAATACAATAATCTCATGAGCTTCCTTACATGATTGAGATTCATATGATGATGCTTGTAATCTAGATGTCATTATGCTAGTCAAGTGGGTTTTACTTATGTGATCTCCGGAGACTCCTTGTCCCACGTGTGTAAAGGTGACAGTGTGTGCACCGTGTGGGTCTCTTAGGCTATATTTCACAGAATACTTATTCACTGTTATGAATGGCATAGTGAAGTGCTTATTTATATCCCTTTATGATTGCAATGTGCTTTGTATCGCTACTAGTCTATGTGCTACTCATGTGATGTTATTAAAGTAGTCTATTCCTCCTGCATGGTGTAATGGTGACAGTGTGTGCATCGTGTAGTTCTTGTCGTAGATTATGATCATAATCTCTTGTAGGTTATGGAGTTGATTATCGCTATGATAGTATTGATGTGATCTATGCCTCCTTCATAGTGTGATGGTGACAGTGTGCATGCTATGTTAGTACTTGGTCTATTTTGCAAAGATCTATTATACTCTAAGGTTACTTAAACATGAATATCGAATGTTGTGGCGCTTGTTAACTCCGGCTTGAGGGAGCTCTTGTAGCCCTACACAATTAGTGGTGTTCATCATCCAACAAGAGTATATGTAGCACAAAGGAAAGAGAACTTATTTATTATGTGATCAATGTTGAGAGTGTCCACTAGTGAAAGTATGATCCCTAGGCCTTGTTTCCACCACAAAGAATTGCTTCCCACGCCAGCAAGCTATTTTCTGGCGCCGCTTGTTTAATGTTTTACTGCATCTTTACTTTCTGCAATATTACCACCATCTATACCACCTGTGTTTTACTATCTCTTCGCCGAACTAGTGCACCTATACATCTGACAAGTGTATTAGGTGTGTTGGGGACACAAGAGACTTCTTGTATTGTGATTGCAGGGTTGCTTGAGAGGGATATCTTTGACCTCTTCCTCCCTGAATTCGATAAACCTTGGGTGATCCACTTAAGGGAAAACTTGCTGCTGTTCTACAAACCTCTGCTCTTGGAGGCCCAACACTGTCTACAAGAATAGAAGCACCCGTAGACATCATTAGGCGCCTTACTCTTTTTAGCCAAGAAGATTCAATCCCATTAAAATCTCCCCAGCCTCCATTCGACGCTGACCATTTACCAACCGAGGTAAATCTCTCTTTCGTGTACTTGTTAACCTGTTACTTTCATTCTCCACAAATTTCATTATTCTTACTCAATTTCTTTGACAGATCCCCATAGCTCCCGAATGATGTTTCTGCAAGAAGAGACTCTTCAGTCCCTGTAGAGTCCCGCACTGAAGGAAACATAAGCTCGGAAGATGATCATGACGATCCAATGAATCCGAAGCTTCTTGCATTGATCCTCAATCCCTGACGATATAAGTGACACAGCGGGGTCGATCCATGATGACGGCGCTGATCGCGCTGCCTTTGTTGATGCAGCTGCGGAGAAGGCCGACGAACTGCCCTCAAAGAGATCATCCGGCGGCTTTGCCGATGAAGATGATAGTTTTGATCTGTAAGTCCTCATTACTTTTCCTAAAACTAAACTTCTGATGACGACTATATGTACTCGATTCTCATATTATCGGCTTCTCATCCTTGTAGTGAGGGTTTCATCGATCCCCCTCCCAAGAAGGCCAAGACGAGCTCTAGCAAGCCGGACCCAGCGGCCTCCGAAGCTTCGACTCCTGCTACGGCCCCAGAAGACAAATTTCAATAGCTTCTTCCCTCTCCAAAGGGAAAGCAATCCCTTCGATCGCAGCCACGACTTCTTCGAGAAGCTGTAAGTCTCTTTTTTTATTTTAATAATATGTCTATCTCTGGCAGCTCTTGACTAGGTTTTCATCGGATTATGAAATTTCCGACGATTAACTTTCTGCTTTGGTAATTATCATCTTTCTCCTACTTCCCTAGGACTTGCAAGCTGTTATCTCATCTCTGGAGGCTTTTGCCTCCCGATATACTTCTCTTGAGAATGACAAAAATCGGCTCCAAAAGAGGTCGAGTCTTCTTCCTCAAAGCTGGAGGGCGCAATTAAAATTGCTAAGCTCGCCGCCGAGTCTTTGAAGGATGAACTCGAGAGGTTGAAGAAGAAGAAGGACGAAGAGTCATCCAGGATTGTTGTCGAAGCCCAAATGAATGAAAAGGATGATCTCCTTCGCCAATCTGTTTTGGCCCTGCTCAGTAATTCGCATCTGGCTTTTCTCTTTGATTTTTCCCTTTATCGATTCTATTTTAGTTTAGCAAATCCTTCCTTTTCGTTTGCAGAAGATGCCGATATTCCTGCTGAGGCCTTGGATAAGCTCCCGAATAACTCTCCTGCCAACGCTCTGTCGTTGGCCCTTGAGTCTCACAACCTTGTTCAAGCCCTTCTCCAGAAGAGCAAAGGAGCCGTGGCAAGGATACACGCGATGATCTTCCCCAAGATCGACCAGAACAAGACCTGGGGCAGCTGATTGATGCTTTCGCAATACGAAAGAGGTCATCGAGGTATTCAAACGTACTTCGCGCACCTATGACGCCCTCCTAGCTTTTCAGCTTATGATGGGTCACGGTTTCAAGGCCGATATTGAAGAAATGTCCAAGGATCTGCCGAAGGACCAGGGTGGGCAATTTGTCGACTTGGGTGAATTTAAAACTCCAGCGCTTAAGTGTGCTCGACAACTCCTTGAACTGGTTTCGGCAAAGAAATCATCTACTGGTCCAAGCTTGTCGAACCAAACTCAGGCCCCTTGAATTTATTTTTGTAATTCTTGCTTAGTTTGAAACAATTTCCTGTCTCAAGACCTTGTGTTCGTAACAACTTTTGTACTGGCAATGTTGCCAGTACCCTCCTGTGATAATACTTTTATTTGCATGCTCCCGATGGGAGTAAATTCCAGTGTTGGACCCATATAATCCATCATGCTTCTGAATATTTTTTGCAGGTTTTTCCTGTGCCTTAATTTGCCGACGATTCTTCGGGTGCCTCATGTGAGAATGATCGGCTCCAACGTATGAAAGGTCCAATTGCTCAGATGGAAAAGGATATGCGCAGCACTTATGCCTTGGACGCTATTGTCAGAAAAAAGAGCGAGCTGGCTGCCGACGCAGAACGCTATGCTCTTGCAGAACTACATAAAGCCACATAAAGCTTGAACTGTAAGTGCCCTTAACTTCATGTCCTTTGAATTCTATAAAGGTATCTTCTTATCTTTCTTCGTTACTCCTTGTAGTCATAGCTCTAAACCTAGCCGAAGAAAACAGGCGTATACATGAACGCGTGAATGCATTGACTGAACTGTCATCTCTAGATGAGGTTTTCTCAAAGAATCAATCAAAGGCTTCTATTGTCGCGAAGTTCCAGGATCGGGATCAGTAAGTCCACCGCTTCTTCGACAAATGCTATAAAGTGTTGAGAATAATCTGGAAGACGATGTTCCCATCGAACGGGGTTCCTCCCACATTACTGACATTAATGTCTGAGTTTGGGAACATCGGGAAGATCCGAAGGTTAATCCGTTCGCAAGTTATTGCCGGTGCTCAGTCTGCTTTTTCTCTTCTTTTGGCGAAACATCCAACGATAGATCTGATGGCCGTCGTAAATGCCGAGGGAGATGTAAATCACCTTTTCGACACTGCTTTTATCCCTTCCTGTATTGTAGCCGATAAGCTAGAGCATAACTCAAAGGTAGATGAAAATATTGCAGAGGAGGAGTCCTGAAAAAATCTTATGGTTAAACAATGTAAACTTCTATTGCACCCGAAAATTCGGGTGCGCTTGATCCGATGGGAATTGTATATATGTATAACCCTTTTAGCTGCATGTAAATGCTTGTTGGCTATTTTTATTCAGTGGGGTAAATTTTAATTACCCGTTGCGCATTATGGTGTATGTTTATCGGCAGCAAAATGTTTGAGTGATCAGCTCGTGTTGCAGGTTTTGATAAACTTGTTGTATGTGCAACTTTTGCTTTCAACCGACGTATGTCTTAACAGCAGCTCCCGAATAAATCGGTGGAACTAGACCTGCCGATGACTCTGTCGTTCGTTAGTACTTCTGTAATTTTGAGTACCGAACATAGGTCGTTTTTATATGTGATTCATGATCCTTGCTATCTGCGGCTCTCATGTATTCTCGAGGCGTCTTTAGCGAAGGGGAAAAAGCGAAATTCCCACCGATTTTGCCTCGTAGCACTCATAATTTCAGAGGCTTTTTGGAGTGCAATTCTGGGGGTTGTTGCAGTTAGACCAATGTTAGCTATAATGTACGAACAAAAAGGTCTTTATAACCCTTTTCAGGTAACCCGAATTACTGCAATACTTCAAAACGAAACTTGAGTCTTCATTAATAACATAAGTAAGAACTAAGGGGTGATATCCCACAAGTATAGGGGATCGTTTGTAGCCTTTTCGATAAGTAAGAGTGTCGAACCCAACGAGGAGCTAAAGGTAGGATAAACATTCTCTCAAGTTCTATCAACCACTGATACAACTCTACGCACACTAAGCGTTTGCAATATCTAGGAAATAAAACTAGAGCGATAACGGGTATGAGAGGTGACTTTGCAGAACAATAAAATACACGGAATAAATGTTAGTGCTGCAGCAATAAAACAAACTAAACTAACAGTACCATGAGTGTGGAAAGGCGGTGGTAATAGTGGTGGCTTTGTCCAAGATCAATTAGTGAAGACATTTAGTTCATTGTCTTTGATGTAGTTTTCAATGTGGGAGAGGCTAAATATACAAGCGCTCCACTACTTGGGATTACAAGTACTATATGATTGGATTGTTAGCAAACATCCGTAAATACTAACAATGCATTAAGGTTTCCCCAACCATAGCCTTAAGTTTATGGTCCTCTTACTCCCATACATGCAACTAACCGGTTTGAGCCCTCAGGTTTCTGTCACTCCGGCAGGACTACCCCCTTCCTTTGCACATACTACTAACCCTATGGTGTTGATCCATGCGCGCACAAGTATAATGGACACCAAAGGACAGTACCATATCAACATACAACTCTAATGAACCATAGACATTCAACAAAGCAATCAAAAGACAAATATACTACATAAACATGACATAGATCATAGGATAAATATTATAGCATCAAACACCATGTTACATAGGACGGTACAGAGGTTTGTGGGAGGATGAACCACTGAATACAAGGAGGAGATGGTGATGGAGATGGCGGTGAAGACGTTGGAGAGGGGCAGCGCGGCGGCAGGGGGCGGGCCGCCGCGGGGAACTCCTTTCCCCGCCGCCGGCAAGCTTGGGGAGCGCCGCCCCTTAGCCTCCCTCCTTCATGGCTTCTTGGGAGCCCTCCCCCATGGAGATGGGATCCATGGGGGAGGCAAAAACGTGGCTTTGGTGGCTGGAAATTCGTGGGTGGAGGTGTCCTCCACGAGTTAGGGTTTCCTCCTTTATATAGACTCTCGGATTTCCGTCATCCCATCTAGGGCTTCAGTAAAACGGGTCCCTAGGCCGCATACGGACTCCGATTGGGCCGAATTTTAACTCTAGAACGTTCAGCAGAAAATTATCTACAACTTCCTCTTCAGGCCCAACTCCGTTGGAGGTCATCTTCGAGGGTCAAACAGACAATCTCCGAAAACAGTTCTGGGACAGATTTCAGCAAAGTTCCAATTCGACTCCAACAAGGTTTCCTCTTATATTCTTGATAATTCCTACACATCAAAGTGTAAAACAAGAACATTGTGCACTTTTGCAACTATTAATAGGTTAGTCCAAATAAATCATAAACTTAATATAAAAACAAGTGCCAAAGGCATAATATTAGCATGAAACAATCAAAAATTATAGATACGTTTGCGACGTATCAACATCCCCAAGCTTAACTCCTGCTCGTCCTCGAGTAGGTAAGTGATAAAAAGAATAATTTTTGAGGTGACATGCACCTTCAAAGTTCAAAGGATGACTAGATACAAATAATTTAAGAACAAGTAATAACACATTCATGATTCAATCAATAATAATTTTGGGACCATGCACATAGAACTAAGAATGACAACTATGCTCTCATAAGACGGTGCATATAACTTAGAAGATGAAGACTCAACATAAAAGTAAAAGAATGGCCCTTCGCAGAGGGAAGCAGAGATTAAACATGTGCTAGAGCTTTTTATTTTGAAAACATAGAGATATAAAATTTTAAGAGAGGCAATTGTGTCAACGGTAGCAATAAGTAATATAGGTTATGTATAAAACTTCCTATAAGTTGCAAGCCTCATGCATCGAATACTAATAGTGCCCGCACCTTGTCCTAATTAGCTCGGATTTCCATGGATTATCATCGCATTACATATGTTTCAACCAAGTTTCACAAAGGGGTACCTCCATGCCACCTGTACAAAGGTCTAAGGAGAAAGTTCGCATTGGATTTCTCGCTTTTGATTATTCTCAACTTAGACATCCATACCGGGACAACATGGACAACAGACAAATGGACTCCTCTTTAAGCTTAAAGCTTTTGGCAACATAAATTTCTCATAAGAGATTTTTGAGGTTTTAATGTCCATGCTGAAACTTCCACCATGTAAACATGGCTTTGGTTAGCGGCTCAATGTTCTTCTCTAACAATATGCATACTCTAACCTTTTATCATGGTTATCTCCTTTACTTCAGACAAGACGGACATGCATAGTAACTCACATGATATTTATCAAAAATATGATGATGGTGTCCCCATGTCAGCATGGTTGCCACACAACAAGCAACTTATAAGAACTAAGATACATAAGTGACATATTCCTCACCACAATATTTTTTAGGCTACTTTCCCATGAGCTATGTATTGCAAAAACAAGAAATTATTTTGAAGGTTTTAAAGGTAGCACATGTAAATTTACTTGGAGTGGCGGTGAAATACCACATATAGGTAGGTATGGTGGACACTTTTGGCATATTTTGGTTTTTGGTGGTTGGATGCACGAGTAGAGATCATACTCAGTACAGAATGAAGGCTAGCAAAAAGAAAGATAGCGACCAACTAAGAGAGCAATAATGGTCATAATCATGCATAGCGACAAAACTTATTAATTAAAGCATATGGTGATATTAAAAGTCTAAACTAAATGATCAATTCAACCCAATTGAAACATCAGAGGAGATCTTCCATTTGCATCACTATTAATATGAAACCTTTTTACTCGTATCCAACACCAATCAACTTATTTGAAACAACTCTCATTTATAATATTCATTAAAGATCAGAGAGCTAATCATATATAACTGAAGCATACTAACAAGCTCTGAACAAAATAGGAGTGAAAAACCAGAGCTAAACGCAGTACTAGCAAAAATAAAACGCTCGTTGAACAATAAGAGTGAAAACTAGAGCGTTCATACAATTAAAACGGAGCGTGTCTCTCTCCCAAACAAACATGGTATGATGGTGCCCACTTTATTGAAAATAAAATACACAACAGAAAATAAAGACGCTCCAAGAATAACACATAGTATATGAAGCAATAAAAATATAGTGAACAGAAACAGGACCTGATATTTTTATTGATGAAGAAGGGGATGCCTTGGGCATCCCCAAGCTTTGACGCTTGTACTTCTTGAATATATCTTGGGGTGACATGGGCATCCCCAAGCTTGAGCTTTTGTCCATTCTTCATCTCATCTCATCATTCTTCTTTCCTACACTTGAAAACTTCCTTCATACAAAACTCATCACAAATCTCATTAGCAGCGTTAGTGCAATGATAATATTAATCAAATCTACAAAGTTCAGTATGACATATGAAAAGCATTTTAATAAGCATTAGCTACTGTAGCACAACTTCAATAAGGTTCTTTGATCAAGAGAACTCAAAAAGGTGGGCAAAAAGATGCAAATGCAAAACAGTGCAAGAATCTGTCAAAACAGAACAGTTCGTAAAAATTGATTTTTGAAAAATAGTTACGCTGCGTAACTCGAAAAACTCTGAACTAATGAAAGTTAGATAAATACCTGGGGAAGATGCTCGTAAATTGGCAGCTCAAACTTACGTTCTGGTGATTTTTGGCGATTTTTCTCGTGACGAACCAGAAACAGTAAACAAGATTGCAAATCCCCCAAATACCACTTTCTTACCATTAGAGGCAATTCTTGGCACAAAAACAAAACAAACATGATAAGGAGAGGTCATTACAGTAGTAATGACTTCCAAGACTCAACAAAGCAGTAAATAACAGAAATATAAACATATTGGGTTGTCTCCCATAAAGCTCTTTCTTTATAGCCATTTAAGATGGGCATGATTATTTGATGGAGCTCTCAAACCCCCCTTTTTTTGTTGTTTTCCAATTATAAGTGAAACTGACAAAGAAACAAGAACCAAATAAAGAACCTAATAAAACTAAATAGGATAAAACCAAAGATAATAAAAGCAACTATATACAATGCTTACATGTGGATGGGTAATATTGAGTTTGAAGGAGACAACCTCATGTTGGTTGATGAATAGGGGGATGCCTTGGGCATCCCCAAGCTTAGATATTTGCATCTTCTTGAATATTCTCTTGGGATCCATCTACACATCCCCAAGCTTGAGCTCTTGCATCCTCTTGCTCATCTCATATCACCATATTGATTGGAACTTAAAAACTGCATCCACATAAAGCTTCACAAAACTCATTAGTAGGTTAGTACTCATTAAATAAAATCCACAAGTGTTCAAGTATCCCTAATTTCTATAAAATCTATCAAATATTTAGCCACTGTAATACTGAGGTTTCTTATTATTTCAATCGTACGTCGAAAACGAAGGAAACTTTTGAATCCTAAGTACAATATTTAAACAAAGAGAATAGAAATCTGTCAAAACTGAACACTCTGTAAAGATGTCACTCAATGAGATAGTTACGTAGCTCAAATCGAAAAACTCATGATTAATGAAAGACAGATCATAACCTCAGGTCTATGCACAAAAAATTTCAGATCAAAATGCCATACTGAGATTTTTCACGAATTTTTGCAGCACAGCACAGGAAATCTGTCTCAACAGAATCAGTCCGTAAAGATTGAATTATTAGATCTGTCTACGTACCTCAAATCAGAAAAGTCAGAACTAACGAAAGTTAGATAGCAAGCACTACTATGCACTCAAGAAATTTCAGATCAAGATCACGTTCTGGTGATTTTTAAAATTTTCTACAGTGGAGCACAGGAAATCTGTTTTCTAGGCAGCATAGTGACAAACTTGCATAACAAACTAGGGGTTATCTATACATTCTATTTACAGCGGGATATGTACACTATATACACTATTTACAAGTTTTTAATGAAAAGCTTCCATGGAAAGAATTGTTTTGGTTTCGCAGGCATGAACACAAGTGTTCAAGGTCGACCCCCACTTCACCATTACTCATCTTTCCAATCACTTTTCTTTTCTGAAAACATTTTTTATTTTTTTATATAAGAAGTACAACTAATTTTTTTGTAATTCGCATTCCCTATCCATACAAGAGATAGAGAACAACTAGGTACAGGAAGTAAAACTACTTAGAGATAAAGCAAACAAGTGCACACGAAAATATTCACCTACGCTATGGCTCCCCGGCAACGGCGCCAGAAAAGGTCTTGATATCCCACAAGTATAGGGGATCGTTTGTAGCCTTTTCGATAAGTAAGAGTGTCGAACCCAACGAGGAGCTAAAGGTAGGATAAACATTCTCTCAAGTTCTATCAACCACTGATACAACTCTACGCACACTAAGCGTTTGCAATATCTAGGAAATAAAACTAGAGCGATAACGGGTATGAGAGGTGACTTTGCAGAACAATAAAATACACGGAATAAATGTTAGTGCTGCAGCAATAAAACAAACTAAACTAACAGTACCATGAGTGTGGAAAGGCGGTGGTAATAGTGGTGGCTTTGTCCAAGATCAATTAGTGAAGACATTTAGTTCATTGTCTTTGATGTAGTTTTCAATGTGGGAGAGGCTAAATATACAAGCGCTCCACTACTTGGGATTACAAGTACTATATGATTGGATTGTTAGCAAACATCCGTAAATACTAACAATGCATTAAGGTTTCCCCAACCATAGCCTTAAGTTTATGGTCCTCTTACTCCCATACATGCAACTAACCGGTTTGAGCCCTCAGGTTTCTGTCACTCCGGCAGGACTACCCCCTTCCTTTGCACATACTACTAACCCTATGGTGTTGATCCATGCGCGCACAAGTATAATGGACACCAAAGGACAGTACCATATCAACATACAACTCTAATGAACCATAGACATTCAACAAAGCAATCAAAAGACAAATATACTACATAAACATGACATAGATCATAGGATAAATATTATAGCATCAAACACCATGTTACATAGGACGGTACAGAGGTTTGTGGGAGGATGAACCACTGAATACAAGGAGGAGATGGTGATGGAGATGGCGGTGAAGACGTTGGAGAGGGGCAGCGCGGCGGCGCAGGGCGGCGGCGGCGCCGGCGGCGCGGGGAACTCCTTTCCCCGCCGCCGGCAAGCTTGGGGAGCGCCGCCCCTTAGCCTCCCTCCTTCATGGCTTCTTGGGAGCCCTCCCCCATGGAGATGGGATCCATGGGGGAGGCAAAAACGTGGCTTTGGTGGCTGGAAATTCGTGGGTGGAGGTGTCCTCCACGAGTTAGGGTTTCCTCCTTTATATAGACTCTCGGATTTCCGTCATCCCATCTAGGGCTTCAGTAAAACGGGTCCCTAGGCCGCATACGGACTCCGATTGGGCCGAATTTTAACTCTAGAACGTTCAGCAGAAAATTATCTACAACTTCCTCTTCAGGCCCAACTCCGTTGGAGGTCATCTTCGAGGGTCAAACAGACAATCTCCGAAAACAGTTCTGGGACAGATTTCAGCAAAGTTCCAATTCGACTCCAACAAGGTTTCCTCTTATATTCTTGATAATTCCTACACATCAAAGTGTAAAACAAGAACATTGTGCACTTTTGCAACTATTAATAGGTTAGTCCAAATAAATCATAAACTTAATATAAAAACAAGTGTCAAAGGCATAATATTAGCATGAAACAATCAAAAATTATAGATACGTTTGCGACGTATCAAGGGGCTAAAAAATGGGCCCTTATTGAAAAGCAAAAAAAGCTAAAAATAACGACACCCATCCTTTTAAGAAAGGGGTGGGTTCTTCTTATCTTCGATCTTATTCATCGTGTCGATGGCTTTGGATGCATCACGTCATCGGGGGTGCTCAAAAGAGTGCTGTAGTTTTGCTTCCTTCAATAATGACTTTGCTACCGGCTGCCGAAGGTTCTACTGTCGATGCTTTCAGAGCGAGATCGCTCGGTTTCTTCTTCAGCTTCTTGATGCGTTCATCATCCTTATCATCGAGTGTTGTTGACTTAGAGGGGGTAGTCATCGATTTCTTTCTTCAGTCCAAACTTGGCAGCAATCTTCTGAAACTCTCGATCACAATTATCTGAGCGTGAAAAACTTTCATAGACTGTGATGTTTGTTCCATTGTTCCCAGGCATCTTGAGCTTGAGGTATGCATAATGCGGCACAACCATGAACTTGGCATAAGCTGATCTCCTGAGTATAGCATGGTATTCCCAGTTTACTACTTCAAACTCG
Organism: Lolium multiflorum; assembly: GCA_030979885.1. Lineage (NCBI taxonomy): Eukaryota > Viridiplantae > Streptophyta > Magnoliopsida > Poales > Poaceae > Lolium > Lolium multiflorum. The sequence goes on along the minus strand of CM061753.1, from coordinate 139,876,702 downwards.
ATCTTTTCCTTCCGAAAGTTGTCGGGTTTGCCAAAGACAACGTTCAGGTAAACTTTGCCAAGAGAGTACACCGGTAAAGTGGGAAGAATCCCGTGGAAATAGGTGTCTGTTTCTTCCAGCATCTTCATCGCAATTCCCATATTTTTAATTGTGTCGAGGAATATCAGATTTAATCCGCTTCCACCGTCCATGAAGACCTTGCTCATGTTGAATCCTCCAATTTGTGCTTCGACTACTAAGGCTGCATGTCCTGGCTTTGGAATTGTCATCGGGTGGTCCGCTCACGAACAACGCTCTGAGAGGACCAGTCGATGCACTCAGGAATGTTGGCCATGATACTCTCCGCTAAGTTTATCTCCTGGGTGAGATTCTTCATCTCCCGTATCGAGACACCAGTTTGGTGAATCATGCTCATTTGTCCATGTGGTGGCGGGAAAGACTCGTTAGAGTTGCGAGACTGGACTGTTGAACTTGGTGCTGAGGTGGTGGTGGTGGTGGTAGATTCTGCTGCTACTGCTGCTGGATAAGCTTCTGCATCTCAATGAACTGTCGACAATCCCTGAGCAAGGGACTCGACTTCTTCTTATCGTCCTTCGGATCAAAGTACGAGTGCAAGTAGCACGAAGCGTTTATCTGTTCGGCAAAGGGCAACTCAGGGGTCCTTGGAGGCCGTGGTTTGTAATTGCCACGGTTCCCGAAATTACTCCGATTGCCATCCTGCCGATCGTCTCGCCTGTCGTCGTATCGATCATCTCGGCGATCAGAATATCCCGCAGCTACTAAGTTGTTGTCATCGTAGCTTCGATATTTTCTCTTCTTGCAACGATCCCTTCGGCCACCTGAGTCATGCATTGGCTGATCATCATCTTCGCCGTCACTGCGTGGTCGCGGCCTTCGTACGTTGTCCTCGCCATCAACCCAACTGTTGGCGATTTCGATTAACTTAGTTATGGTCTTTGGCTTTTTGCGTCCGAGCTCCTCTATGTAGGTCTCGCGTCGGATACCATCGCTGAAGGCGTCGATTGCTCTGTCGACGGAAATGTCTTCGGCAACGTTCAGGAGCTTAGTAAACTTCCCGATGTACGTGCGCATCGACTCCTTTGGTTTTTGCTGGCAGTGCCGTAATTCCTCAATTCCGACGGGTCTTGATACGTCTCAAACGTATCTATAATTTCTTATGTTCCATGCTACTTTTATTACAATACTTGAGTGTTTTACACATACTTTACAGCGTTATTTTACATTTTCCGGCACTAACCTATCAACAAGATGCCGAAGTGCCAGTTGCTGTTTTCTGCTGTTTTTGGTTTCAGAAATCCTAGTAAGGAAATATTCTCGGAATTGGACGAAATCAACGCCCGGGGCCTATTTTTGCACGAAGCTTCCGAAGTCCCAAGAGGAGACGAAGTGGGGCCACGAGGTGGCGACACACCGGGCGGCCCAAGCCCGGCCGCGCGCCCGTAGTGTGGGCCCTCGTGACGCCCTTTGACCTACCCTTCCGCCTACTTAAAGCCTCCGTCGCGAAACCCCGTACCGAGAGCCACGATACGAAAACATTACGAGAGGCCGCCGCCAATCCCATCTCGGGGATTCAGGAGATCGCCTCCGGCACCCTGCCGGAGAGGGAATCATCACCGGAGGGGCTCTACATCATCATGCCCTCCTCCGGATTGATGCGTGAGTAGTTCATCCTTGGACTATGGGTCCATAGCAGTAGCTAGATGGTTGTCTTCTCCGCTTGTGCTTTCATTGTTATAGATCTTGTGAGCTGCCTAACATGATCAAGATCATCTATTTGTAATGCTACATGTTGTGTTTGGTGAGATCCGATGAATAGAGAATACTATGTTAAGTTGATTATCAATCTATCATATATGTGTTGTTTATGTTCTTTCATGCTCTCCGTTGCTAGTAGAGGCTCTGGCCAAGTTGATACTTGTAACTCCAAGAGGGGGTAATTATGCTCAATAGTGGGTTCATGCCTCCATTAAATCTGGGACAGTGACAGAAAGTTCTAAGGTTGTGGATGTGCTGTTGCTACTAGGGATAAAACATTGATGCTTTGTCTAAGGATATTTGTGTTGATTACATTACGCACCATACTTAATGCAATTATCTGTTGTTCGCAACTTAATACTGGAAGGGGTTCGGATGATAACCTGAAGGTGGATTATTTAGGCATAGATGCATGCTGGATAGCGGTCTATGTACTTTGTCGTAATGCCCTGATTAAATAACATAGTAATCATCGTTGATATGTATTGAATCTCTATTTGTCAATTGCTCGCATGTAATTTGTTCACCCAGCATGTTAGTTATCTTATTGGAGAGACACCACTAGTGAACTGTGGACCCCGGTCCATTCTTTTACATCTGAATACATTCTACTGTTTTTAATGTTCTTTGCAAACAAACACCATCTTCCACTCGATACGCTTAATCCTTTGTTTTCAGCAAGCCGTGAGATTGACAACCTCACTGTTACGTTGGGGCAAAGTACTTTGATTGTGTTGTGCAGGTTCCACGTTGGCGCCGGTTTCACTGGTGTTGCGCCGCACTACATTCCTCCACCAACAACCTTCACGTGCTTCTTGGCTCCTACTGGTTCGATAACCTTGGTTTCTTTCGAGGGAAAACTTGCTGCTGTGCGCATCACACCTTCCTCTTGGGGTTCCCAACGGACGTGTACATCTACGCGCATCAAGCCATTTTTTCTGGCGCCGTTGCCGGGGAGATCAAGACACGCTGCAAGGGGAGTCTCCACTCACTACAAGAAAAGTTGCCATGGCCGACGAAGTTGAAGTCGCGCCGTGGTTGCTGGTGTACCATGGCCGACGATTTTTGGTCCCTCCGTGGTGCATGTCAAAACTTTTTTTTCTCGTTTTTGAGGCCACCTAGCCCGACGAAAGCGGCCAAAACGTCGCGTATGGTGGCCCGGGACGTGGTGCATCTCGAAATCTCGGGTTCGCCGGCCGAGTCAACGCAAATCCGCACCGCCGAGGGATGTAGGGCCCAGATGGCAGCCTCTCTGGCATTGTTTTTTTCTAGATCGCGCCATCTCGTTCAACGTTCTCCGATCGAGCCGTTTACGATGCAGGATCATGGGTCCCGCATGTCATCCTCTATGAACCAAAATTCTTTCTATTCTTGGATTTTTTTGACCCCCTGACTGGCTACTTCCTTTTTCTTTTGATCCCTTGCCGCCTTGGAAACGTTGAGACCGCTGCTGCTAAATGGGACCCGCATGTCATCCTCTATGTGCAATCAACTTTCTTTTCTTGGAGTTTTTTTGGCACCTCAAATTTGGTCACTTGCCTTTTTCTTTCGATCCCCGCCTCTCAAACGGTGATACCGCTGCTGCTAATGGGACCCGCATGTCATCCTCTATGTACTATAAAACATTCTTTTCCTGGATTATTTTTGGCACCTCATATTTGGTCACTTGCCTTTTTCTTTCAATCCCCGCCTCTCAAACGGTGATACCGCTTTGCTAAATGGGACCCGCATGTCATCCTCTATGTACTATAAAACTTTCTTTTCTTGGATTTTTTTGGCACCTCATATTTGGTCACTTGACTTTTTCTTTCGATCCCCTGCGCCTCTCAAACTGATACCGCTGCTGCTAAATGGGACCCGCATGTCATCCTCTATGTACTATAAAACTTTCTTTTGTTGGATTTTTTGGCACCTCATATTTGGTCACTTGACTTTTTCTTTCGATCCCCTGCGCCTCTCAAACGGTGATACCGCTGCTGCTAAATGGGACCCGCATGTCATCCTCTATGTACTATAAAACTTTCTTTTCTTGAATTATTTTTGGCTCCTCATATTTTTTCACTTGCCTTTTTCTTTCGATCCCCTGCCGCCTCTCAAACGGTGATACCGCTGCTGCTAAATGGGACCCGCATGTCATCCTCTATGTACTATAAAACTTTCTTTTCTTGAATTATTTTTGGCTCCTGATATTTTTTCACTTGCCTTTTTCTTTCGATCTCATGCCACGTTTGAAACGTTGAGGAACCTGCTGGCTCATGGGACCCGCATGTCATCCTCTATGTACTATAAAAGTTCATTTTCTTGGTTTTTTTTCACCATCTGATTTTTGGCAATTTCTTTTTTCTTTTGATCCCCTGCCGCCTCTCAAACGGATACCGCTGCTGCTAAATGGGACCCGCATGTCATCCTCTATGTACTATAAAACTTTCTTTTCTTGAATTATTTTTGGCTCCTCATATTTGGTCACTTGCCTTTTTCTTTCGATCTCATGCCAAGTTTGAAACGTTGAGGAACCTGCTGGCTCCGCATGTCATCCTCTATGTACTATAAAAGTTTATTTTCTTTATTTTTTTCACCCTCTGATTTTTGGCTATTTCCTTTTTCTTTTGATCCCCTGCCGCCTTGGAAACGTATGGTAAGCTGCTGACTCATGGGACCCGCATGTCATCCTCTATGTACAATCAACTTTCTTTTTCTTTTGATCTCAAGCCGCATTTGAAACGTTGAGACCGCTGCTGCTAAATGGGACCCGCATGTCATCCTCTACGTACAATAAAGTTTCTTTTCTTGGATTATCTTTGGCTCCTGATATTTTGTCACTTGCCTTTTTCTTTCGATCTCATGCCGCCTTTGAAACGTTGAGTAAGCTGCTGGCTCATGGGTCCCGCATGTCATCCTCTACGAACAATAAAAGTTTCCTTTCTTGGAGTTATTTTTTACCCCTAATTTCTGGCTATTTGCCTTTTTCTTTTGATCTCCTGCCCCCTTGAAACGATGAGGACGCTGTTGGCAGGTCGGTCCCACATGTCATCCTCTATGAACAATAAAAGTTTCCTTTGATGGATTTATTTTGAACCCCTCATTAATTTCTGGATATTTCCCCTGCCGCCTTGGAATCGTTGAGGATGCTGCTGCCTCATGGGTCCCGCATGTCATCCTCTCAGAACGGTAAATGTTTATTTTCTTGGATTTTGTTGACCAAACGATTTTTGGCTTATTTTTTCTTTCGATCACCTGCAGCCTTTAAAACGTTGAGGACGCCGCTGGCTCACGGGTCCCACATGTCAACCTCTATGAACAATAAACGCTGAGGATGCTGCTGCCTCATGGGTCCCGCATGTCATCCTCTCAGAACGAAAATGTTTCTTTTCTTGGATTTTTTACCAACAGATTTTTGGTTTATTTTTTCTTTCCATCCCCTGCCGCCTTTAAAACGTTGACGACGCTGTTGGCTCATGGGTCCCCGATGTCAGCCTCCCCGTACAAGAAACATATGATATCTTGATTATTTTGCAGACAATAAACAATGTATTGCGCTCTGAGCTATTTCAAACGGATAATTAAATCTTTATTTTTACATAAACAAACTTATATGTTGAATCTCCTTGTTTTTTTGTCTTTGCGAAGCATAGGACTTTCCTGTTTTTTTAGAAAATTCGGAACTTTCCTGTTTTGGAGTGGGCTGAAATTGTACGAGTCAAAAGGCCAAGCAGGATAGTTCGAAAGCCCAGATGTCCAGATGCAGCCCAATTGAAATCTTTCTTCTTGGATTTTTTTCACCCCCTGATTTCTGGCTACTTCATTTTTCTTTTGGTCCTGTGCCGCCTTGGAAACGTTGAGACCGCTGCTGCAAAATGGGACCCGCATGTCATCCTCTACGTACAATAAAATTTCTTTTCTTGGATTATTTTTGGCTCCTGATATTTGCCTTTTTCTTTCGATCCCGTGCAGCCTCTCAAACGGTGATACCGCTGCTGCTAAATGGGACCCGCATGCCATCCTCTATGTACAATCAAGTTTCTTTTCTTGAATTATTTTTGGCTCCTGATATTTGGTCACTTGCCTTTTTCTTTCGATCTCATGCCACGTTTGAAACGTTGAAAACCTGCTGGCTCATGGGACCCGCATGTCATCCTCTATGTACAATAAAACTTTCTTTTCTTCGATTTTTTTGGCACCTCATATTTGGTCACTTACCTTTTTCTTTCGATCCCCTGCCGCCTCTCAAACGGTGATACCGCTGCTGCTAAATGGGACCCGCATGTCATACTCTATGTACAATCAAGTTTTTTTTCTTGAATTATTTTTGGATCCTGATATTTGGTCATTTGCCTTTTTCTTTCGATCTCATGCCACGTTTGAAACGTTGAAAAACCTGCTGGCTCATGGGACCCGCATGTCATCCTCTATGTACTATAAAAGTTCATTTTCTTGGTTTTTTTTCACCCTCTGATTTTCGGCTATTTCCTTTTTCTTTTGATCCCCTGCCGCCTTTGAAACGTTGAGGACTCTGCTGGCTCATCGATAAAACTTTCCTTTATTGGAGTTTTTTTACCCCCTAATTTCTGGCTACTTTCTTTTTCTTTTGATCTCAAGCCGCATTTGAAACGTTGAGACCGCTGCTGCTAAATGGGACCCGCATGTCATCCTCTATGTACAATAAAGTTTTCTTTTCTTGGATTATCTTTGTCTCCTGATATTTTGTCACTTGCCTTTTTCTTTCGATCTCATGCCGCCTTTGAAACGTTGAGTAAGCTGCTGGCTCATGGGTCCCTCATGTCATCCTCTACGAACAATAAAAGTTTCCTTTCTTGGAGTTATTTTTGAACCCTAATTTCTGGCTACTTCCTTTTTCTTTTGATCCCGTGCCGCCTTGGAAACGTTGAGACCGCTGCTGCTAAATGGGTCCCGCATGTCATCATCTATGTACAATAAAATTTCTTTCTTCGATTATTTTCGGGTCCTGATATTTGGTCACTTGCCTTTTTCTTTCGATCTCATGCCGCCTTTGAAACGTTGAGGAAGCTGCTGGAGCATCCCGCATGTCATCCTCTATGAACAATAAAAGTTTCCTTTCTTGGAGTTATTTTTTACCCCTAATTTCTGGCTACTTCCTTTTTCTTTTGATCCCCTGCCGCCTTTGAAACGTTGAAGACTTTGCTGGCTCATGGGTCCCACATGTCAGCCTCTATGAACAATAAACACTTCCTTTCTTGGAGTTATTTTGTACCCCTAATTTCTGGCTATTTGCCTTTTTTCTTTCGATCCCCAGTCGCCTTCTAAACGTAGAGGACGCGGCTGGCTCGTGGGTCCCAGATGTCAGCCTCCATGGACAATAAACCTCTCCTTTGTTGGATTTATTTTTCACCCTCTGATTTTGGCTATTTCCTTTTTCTTTTGATCCACTGCCGCCTTGGAAACATTGAGTAAGCTGCTGACACATGGGGCCCGCATGTCATCCTCTATGTACAATCAACTTGCAAGATCTTCGAGCGAAAGAGCTTGTATTAGTGGGACCCATATGTCAACCTCTATGTACAATAAAAGTTTCCTTTCTTGGATTATTTTTAGCTCCTGATATTCGGTCACTTTCCTTTTTCTTTCGATCTCAAGCCGCCTCTGAAACGTTGAGTAAGGTGCTGGCTCATGGGACCCACATGTCATCCTCTATGTACAATAAAGTTTCTTTTCTTGGATTTTTTTTACCCCTGATTTTTGGTCACTTGCCTTGACGCTGCTGGCTCATGGGTCCCACATGTCAGCATCTATGAACAATAAACCTTTCCTTTGTTGGATTTATTGTTTACCCCTAATTTCTGGCTATTTGCCTTTTTCTTTTGATCCCCACCGGCCTTTGAAAACGTTGAGGAACCTGCTGGCTCATGGGACCCGCATGTCATCCTCTATGTACTATAAAATTTCTTTTCTTGGTTTTTTTTTCACCTCTGATTTTTGGCTATTTCCTTTTTCTTTTGATCCCCTGCCGCCTTGGAAACGTTGAGTAAGCTGCTGACTCATGGGACCCGCATGTCATCCTCTATGTACAATCAACTTTCTTTTTTTGGAGTTTTTTTACCCCCTAATTTCTGGCTACTTTCTTTTTCTTTTGATCTCAAACCGCATTTGAAACGCTGAAACCGCTGCTGGGGACCCGCATGTCATCCTCTATGTACAATAAGTTTCATTTCTTGGATTATTTTTGGCACCTGATATTTGGTCACTTGCCTTTTTCTTCCGATCTCATGCCGCCTTTGAAACGTTGAGTAAGCTGCTGGCTCATGGGTCCCGCATGTCATCCTCTACGAACAATAAAAGTTTCATTTCTTGGAGTTATTTTTGACCCCTAATTTCTGGCTACTTCCTTTTTTCTTTTGATCCACTGCCGCCTTTGAAACGGTGCGGATTCTGCAGACTAATACAAGCTTTTTCTCTCCAAGATCTTGCAAGTTGATAGATTAAATCATGGAATTATTAGGATATGTTTTAAATTTCAAATCCACTTTATGAATTATTAAAAATACCGTTATCCATGTGGGTATGGAGCGAACAAGGATTTTCATATTGGGCATGAGCAGTTTCAAAAATTGGAACCCAATAATTCAAAATAACTAAAAACAACTTTTATGTAGAATCTCCGCGTTTTTTTCTTTTGCCATTCATAGGATCTGTGTTTCATTAGAAAAGGGCCGAAATTGCATGAGCAGAAAGGCCCATTTGTAGTTATTGGGCTTCGACGGCCGGAGCAAGTAGGCCGAGAGCAATTACCATGTAGATGGCCGTTGGCAACCCAAAGTGAAATATTGGGCCCAACAGGGGAAGGCTGAACAGTACTATTTTCTAATTGGAAGGTGGTACATGGCGTAATCCTGCCAAAAAAAAAAGATGGACACGGGTTGCTGAAATTTGCCCATCTGCGCCTAATATCGCCGCCGCGGCTCCGCTTCCGCCGCCGCCGCCATGCCTCGTCTCGCGTCGAGCTCGCGGTACTGCCGCGTCTCGGGCACGGGGTACCGCGGCGTCCGCGCGCGCCCCAAAGGTACGTATTACGCGGAGATACGTGACGGCGGCGAGCGCATCGGCCTCGGCACCTACGAGACCGCGCACGAGGCCGCGCGCGCGTACGACGCCGTGGCGTGGCGGCTCGGGCGCCCGCGATCGTCGATGAATTTCCATGACGTGTGGACGCGCCAGCAGGCCGAGGATCTCGCGCCGCCGCCGTACATCGTTAGACAGGAGGAACAGCGCCGCCGCCGCGAGACGGAGCGCCGTTTGCGCATTGCCGAGCGGGACGAGCGCGCGGCGCGCGAGTGGGCGGCCCGCTTCCCCGAGGACGTAGCCGCCGAGAACGAGCACTTCCGCAGACGGAGGGCGGAGAAGGCTACGAGGCGGGCTGCGAAGAAGGAGGACCGCGCACAACGGAGGGCGGAGAAGGCGACGAAGCGGGCCTTCATCGAAGCGCAGCTCGCCGGGCCGACCACCATTGGCGAGGACGACCCCCGTTGGATTGACCTCTTCTCGTCGGATCCGGTGTCGGGCACGACACCGGACTCGTCAGATGTCGAGTTTTAGTTTAGTTTTATCGCACTACTTTGTACAAATATGAACTACGGAGTATCTATCAAGCTAATTTTCTCCTATTTTATGTCTATTTCTAGTCTTTATTTGATCTTCTGTTTTACTGCACTCTATTTTTCATTATATTCTGTTTTTGGCGCTGCATTATAGCGCCTCTGAAAATACGCTGTTTCAGCCCTGCATTTGGCCGCCACAGTTTGCAGCTTCCGGTGAAGCTATTGCCGGCTCCATGCGCAGCATCAGCCCACAGCGCCAAAATATAGAGCCACTGCTGGAGTTGCTGTAATATGTTTGTCAGCAGGAGCTTACCTAATTAGTGAAAAAGATGTTCAGCGTGGGATTCGATAAAAGGATCTTCATGTTTTTTTTCCTAGCGATCCTAGTTCGGACTTTTGATTGTGTTGGCTAGTGCATGAAGCTTGACACCTGTATTATGTGATCCTGATATGAGGATAAGAACACCTTCAGGTTGCATTGCTAATGGTGTCTACTGCAGCAGTGGCGTACCTTCAATGGAGACTGATGCAAGAGAGTTGGTACTGGTGAACCTGCACCTGACATCATCGTGCCACCTGAAGTAGGTTGTGTATTGGGATTAGACTGATAAGCATAGCACCTTGCAAAGAACAAGATGCTGCTAGTGTTGGTTAACGTGATTTTACGACAAAAGTCATGTATGCTCAACAGGTGCCGTACCTAGTTTGGATATTGTGTTGTTACCCTTTTGTGGTTTGGTGTTTGTCCAACAGAGAAAGCTACTCTTTTCCCGTGTAAGTGTTATTATGTGAACAAAAGTTGTATGTACATATATATCGGTCAGAGAACCAAGATTGCATATTCTTGCCTGGTTATAACACATAAGTCATAATAACAATTAAAGAGAAAAGGAACATTTGCCTTTGCAATGTGATTGTGCCAAGTAGATTAGACAACCAACCACAAACATTACAGGTCAACAGCCAAACGCATGCGAAAGTCCTAAGGTAAGCTCCATAATACATGTTGAAACCAAAAGCCTAGAAACCATAAGAAAGGTAGCTCCACATCACAGTTCCACGACAGCAGCATACTGATCATAAAACATATATCAAGTCAGGACAGCTGCACCACTGGGTAAGCATCCATGGGGTCTGGCTCAAGAGCGAAGACTGTGTGAATGCTGCAAAATGTGGCTCTTGCCTCACCCCACCCATACATCTTATCATGGAACCTTACCAAATCAGCATGAATCATCTTGACATAAACATAGCTCCTCTCTCCATGCTGATGGGATTGAACAATGCGCCAGTTGCAGTGCTTCAGCTTGTCAAACAGTATGCAGGAGATAACGAAGCATGCTGGCTGGTCTTTTGTAGTGACAATGGCTTGGAGTAGCTGGTCCTGTGAACCACCCAACTGGATCTTTAGAGCTTGAAGGACAGTCCGTGCCATATAAGCTACCGTTGCTGACTTCAGCTCGGGTTCAGGTGAATGACAGCTGACATCTTGTCCTCGAGATGCAGATCCTTCTTGATCAGATTCAGCGGAATCATCACCACTACTTACAGGTGCATCAGGTTCTACAGAAGGCACATCAGGTACATGCTCCAGTTCATAGGAGTTGGGTGGGACAGCACTGTTTGCTGAAATCTCTACAATACCAGCTCCAGGTAGACCACCAGTATCTACAGAGGGTAAACCACCAATATCCACTTCAGAGGATTCTCGTGGCACGACACCTTTCGCTAGAGGCTCTACCCTACCAGCTCCAGGTCCACCACCAGTCAGTACTGTGGGCATAGTCATGACGGGTTCTACCAATACAAAACCTCCTTCGGGTGGCGTGGCAACTTCGGGTGCAGGATCATCAGTAGCAACTCCAGCATCAGCACCAGTTACATCGGTCTTGACAATAGGTAAACCGTCTTGCTCTAGTTCAGAGAATTCCCGTGGCACGACACCGTTCACTAGAGGCTCTACACTAGCAGCTCCAGCTGCACCACCAGTTTCTTCAGCAGGGGGTAAACCCAATCCACAACCTTCTTCATGTGGCACGATGATGCCACGTATAGGCTCATCAGTACCAGGTCCAGCTGCATCAGTCTCCATAGACAGTAAACAAGGTGGCGTCGGAGGTTTAAAAGACTGGCATGCCATTTCACCTTTGTCATCAGACAATATAGAGTTTTCTTCAACTCTATGTTTCTGCAATAATAAGCACATGAACAGAAATTAGACCAGAGCATCTAGCCATCTAACGGGGGCAGCAGCAAAACAAGCGTCGGTCCATATGTTTACCTTGTCATCTGGGATATCAGAACACACAGATTTAGAAGTCATTTCACATAGCATCCGCTTTTTCGTTCCTTCCCCTACGTCCATCTGGAATAAGTAATACTATTGATCACATAAAACTAATTAATCAAATAAATGCATATGTTGAGAAGTTTGCACGGCAAATTGTGGATTCTGCTTTCATCACCTACGAATCATCGTTCTATATATTTACCTTGTCATCTAGGATATCAGAAGTCACAGAATGAGAAGTCATTTCACTAAGTATCGGTTTTTTCGCTCTTTCCCCTCCATCCATCTGCAATAAGAAGTAATATTGATCACATAAAGCCAATTCAACGAATATATGCATATGTTGAGAAGTTTGCACAACAAATTGTGGATTCTACTTCCAATCACCAAGTAATCTCGTGAGAAATGCATGATCAAGATATGTTTCTCCCTCTTGATCGACATCTGCATCTCCATTAAGACTAATCATCGTGCGATGGTGCTCTTCAGAAGAGCGCATACAATTCCAATCACCAGACAAGCAAAAAATTGTTGATTCTAGTAATGATTAATCAGCAGTGGCCATGGAACGACCACAGATCGACCAAGCAAAAAAAAATCATCAGCCTACTGACCACCAAGCAAAGGAAACAAACTAGGCCCATACATGGCCTCACAAATCATCATCAAACGTCGATCAAACTAGCAAGTTTGAACATGGATTACTAATTTATTTTCTGATAAAGTGAGTACTCCGTATATTAATATCGAAAGATATTGATTACACTGAGCCTCTGCAACAACGCAATACCTTACTGGTAGTACGGATGCACAAGGATTCCTAATACTCCCTCTGTTCGGTTTTAATTAGTCGACGCGAGGGAGAGAAGAAAATGAACTGTCGATGCTTTCAACTAGAGTCAATTAAATACGAACGGAAGAAGTACGTACTCTAGTAGTATTGACAAATATCCGGATCTAGTCTAAAAACAAATTGGCATGTAAATCCTAGTAGTCTACTAAACTAGGATCAATACCCTAGATTAGGGTTGCAAGCGGCGTCCGCGAATCGTCCCGCAAAGCAGAAAATTAGAGCAAATAGTGGTTGAGATTAGAGCAGATTTAAAGCACTCGCACTGAAACTAGCTAGCCCGCTACCCACCCCGCTTGACACCCTGCCCTAGATGTGAATCTACACCAAATATTCAAACAAGGATGAGCAACCGCCAATAAAATTTTATCCGCACATCATCATCTCTACCATACAAAAGGGTATGGTGATTTCACATACAGCCATTGTTGCCGCGGGACGAGGATGAGTGATGCGCCGCGGAGAAGGTGCCTCACGCCTCTGTCGCCGCCGCCGTCGAAGAGGAAGTCGAAGCCGCGCGATTGTGGTCCGTCGCCGATATGGAGGTGGAGCTACTAGGGAAGAGATGGAGGTGGAGGTGGAGAGGGAGTGATGGTTTGTACTAGTGGCGGCCGGTGAGGTAGTTATAAATACAGCCTCTCTCTCTTTTTTGGCAAGGAATGCAGCTTCTCTTGGAAGGCAACGAGGCAACGCACTCCAGATTTCGTATATTACTATAATAATATGGACGGAGAAATTTGGACGCATCTGTGTTGTCTTGTCAAATGAATCACCAGGATTTGCTTTTAGTACTCCAGATTTGGGCGACCCAAGGAAGTAGAGATAGTAATGTACGCCATCTAGCTGCACGCTATCAAATCAAATAAATGGTCATGCCATTTACTTTTAAGATGGTGCAGCAGTTATTCTGACCAAAGAAACATGCACGTCTGCTGATTATTTCTGATGGGTATACATTTACCGTCCGCTAGCAAAGATTGTTTGGCACATTGTTCTTATGGCTTTCAACATCACACCCCTTAATAATATTATTAATCAATGTTTGGGCAATCAATTGAGTGTGTTAATAAAAAATTAAAACCCACAAATCCAACTGTACTATTTTTAGGGCCATATGAAGGACAAGGAATGATTTTAAATGCCATATGGAGTACCTCCAACCATGTGAAATATGGTTCTGTCATGCAGGTGATACCCATGGCTTCGCATTGGATCTGTATGTTGTCCTACATACAGTCAACTATGAAGTACCACGATTTGGTTTTTGGGTGCAACCGGCTAGAGAATGATGCACGGGTTTGTACAGCCAGTACAATTCACATTAAGATTTTCTGATAGGATGTTGATGTGTATATGTAAGAATCATACACTAGAATGTCTTCTATGTTTAGATGGTTGATCTACGTTTATACTTTCTGTGAACCATGAGGTTAAGACCTTTGTACTGTAATAAAGATTGCTAAATAACAGTATATATGTATGCCTCTAGGGACACTGAAACAGCCAAACAACCATGCATGTGTATAGACCGTATTTGATCAAATTAAAAGAAGCACCTGGGTTCATGCAAATAGCATAAATTTATCACCTAAGTACATTAGCTATAAATAGTTAAATAGGAGTCAAGACCAACTGAGCTAGCTAGTAGTATGATCCTACTATTACATAAATATCCCTAACTCTGATTGTCTTTGTTCCAGTCCAGCGCGTTGGTGTAGCTTGGGATGAACCAAAACCCCGTATGCCAGTTGGCCCCTGGACCGCTGCTTGAGAAAGATATGCTTTGGTGGTCTTCGCCATTTAGACTGAAGCGGAAAATTTCTTGATGTGATGTGTCAAAGTGAGAGCCAATGGCCTGAGGCGTGGTGTAGATGCAGTTTCTTCTTGTCAAATATCCTGGGGGAAATGTTGCACCACCCACTGGCATGAAAATCGGATAGTTCAACCCAAGGAACATAGAATAGTCTCCAAGATTAGTAACCCTTTCCCACGGGTTGGCTGGAAGTAACCGACTAGTGTCATTCGAGAATACAATGCAGGTATACCCCGAATAGCTGTGAACAGCGCGACCGCAATGGACAGAAGGGGTACTATCATAATGAGTTGGAGCACCGTCAGCGTCAAAATCCATTACGCCACGTGCATAGACCAGGAGAAGTCTAGAACGATCTTGAGATCTTGCCAGCCACCACGTACGACTATTAGAGTCAAAATCATCATCGCCATCAAATCCAGCCGTCCACGGAATGAATGGAGCAGGGAGCACTATAGGACCTTGAAAAAGGAAAGAACACGTCACATGAAAATATATTTCATGATTTATCTACTAGTGATATTGATTTGATATTGGGATGCCAATACTAGTACTTTATAAAATCATGGTCGAACATAAGATGGTTTGAAATATATTTCGAACATCTTGGTAAAACTTCATATGGATTTAAAACATGTTCCCGAAAATATTGGTCCAAATTTTAGATGGTTTGAATATAGTACTCCTTATTCTCTAGAACCGGGGGAATATAAACAAATGAAAGTCTTTATCAATATTGCATGGCACCTTTATTGATTCTATTTCTACTCTACCTTAAATTTTCTAGGGAGTAATAATAAAGAAACTTAATTACTAGGGGGCCTTTTTCCTAAGGAACAACATGCACATTAGACCATACTAAAATTCCTATAGATGTTAAATTCTATATATGTCCATACCACAAGAGGGTTATGGTGTGCGCCTATGGAATTCCTTTAAGCCAAAAGATGCCAAGACAGTTCAACAAATAAGAGGTGAAATACTATATAAGTTACGTATATAAAAAAGATAGGGAGGAAATGTTACCAAATTGATTAGGATCCCATGCATAAACATTTCCAAGCTCAGTAACGGCGAACACAAGTCCGTTATGTATAATTGCATCGCAGTATATGGCGCCGTACTGAAACTGGTTTTCAAGAAATATCCATGTACGAGGATATTCGCCATGGAGGTAGGCAATTGCAAAGTCGAAGATTGCGACAAGGGAGAAATCTTGATACCCCCTAGCAGCTGTAGGAACTTGGCAAATAGCTATCTTCTGCAGTTGAATAGCAGAACGCTGATACTCGAATATAAGTGGATTGCGTGTGGTTTCCAACTTGTTCCTCAAAGATGGAAGCTTAATCTTGCGATGAGTGTAGACATTGAGGAGGTTCCACTTGCCTTCGGGGCCAACCATGGCGATCCAATCTCCATTGGCGCCTGCCCGCTCCTCATCCTTACCGTGTGGCATTAGGCCATCATAGGAGAACCTGTCCAGCGGCAGTAGTTTGCACTTGCTGTGCACCGGCAAATCCTCCTTGAACACCGCCCATGGTTTATCCGCCGGGTCACAACAGAGAACACACGGAAGGCCAAACGGCTGAGAAGCAGGCAGAGTGGCACTGTATTTGGCTGACTGAAGAATACTTTTGGAGGAACCGACTAGGGACGCGGCGGTGATGGCGTCGCACTGGCTGATGAGCACTTCAAGGGGGCCTTCCGTAAACACCTTGTGAAACAGCCCAGATCCACAGACCCTGCTCGATTTCGCCATCGCAATGAGGCAGGTGGTACAATGGGGTTGGTATTTTCTTGGGAGATCTACTGATTCGAACTTTGGGAGAGAGATGGCGATCAATGGCGGCAGGTGGGGGTTTGAGTTGGAGAACAGAGGCTCTCAAACTGGGCACTGCTGGATAGGATGCGAAAGCGCCATGGCGGAGACGCAGGCGCGTGCTATGGAAGATGGGCGGAGTGGGGATAGACGACGGAGGTGAACCGAGACGCTCCTCCTCTTATGCATATACTGCCTACTGCAGTTTCGAGGAGAGTGTGAATGTGTTCAAAAAAAGAGGAGAGTGTGAATGTGTTCAAAAAAAGAGGAGAGTGTGAATGTGTTCAAAAAAAGAGGAGAGTGTGAATGTGACCCGACACCCGAGTAGGAGCCGAGCAGACGGACTATAGGAGTAGCCCCATCATTACAGAACATTAATCGTGCTTCCTACAATAAATAAGTGAAACATCCCAGGCTTGTGTTGTCTAATCAAATCGATGGCCATGTCAGTATTATGGTGAACAAATAAAACAAATACACACCAACCTTGTTCTTTTTGCAACGTACACCAACCTAGCAAGGCATCAACCTTCTCGCCATCAACTACGACTCCGTGGCTCCGTCCCACCAAAGTTGTCTCAACTTTGTAAAAAAAAATACATCTATCCATCTAAATTTTAACAAAGGTGAGACACTTTTGGTGGGACCGAGGGAGTACAAAAAAACTTCACTACTCCATGCTAGTATCGGCCACTAATTCAAATTTCAACTGAAGGCGTGCTATTTTATGGTCCTGAAAATTGCCAAAAAAAATACAACCCAAAAATGCAACAGATCCATGTTAAGGGGGTACACCCTACGCAATATACATTAAGAAACTTCGAAACTTCAGCGACCTTGTAAGAATGCCCATGACAGTGCAGTTTTGCCAAATTAGGAAGAGACGAAATATGAATTCAACCAAAGAAATCTAAACGAATCCTTAGACAATAGCATAGTTAACACGTTCAGAAAAAAATGATGACTCCAAAAGAACAACATTAGCAAGAAATACTCCATTTTAGTTTGAATTTGCAGTCACATACATAACTAGTAGTACTGCCAAAATACTATAATACTCCGAGCTGCATTCTAGCACTCCAACTAGCTAGCTAATAGTTCTGGAGTAGTAGTACTACTATACAAGTCCAAAATACATCCGAACGAACCCTACTTCGAACTAAACTACTCCCTCCGATCTTCGAGTAACTACATTGCAGTATGACTAAACGAAGATTATTGTATAACCTTCTTGTTGATGCAAACGCAGATAGGCAACACACGCTGCCCTCCATTCTGCTTCGCGTAACGGGGCGGCACCGCCAGGAAAGAAGTGAGCTGCTGCAACATGATCGAGCTAGGCGTCGGGGAGCTCGTCGGCTCGATTACCGCCATCAAGGTGTCCGTCGAGAGGTCACTGGTCCCAGCCGTCGCCGGCGCCGGCGGACCAATCACCAACAGCTGCGCCTTGTACATCGGAAACAAGCACGCGGCCGACCTGATGCACACACAGGACACAATGGTGGTCGGGCCGAGCGCTCCAACGGTGATGGCGAACACGCTACCGTCTTCTTCCCCACTGCCGATGAACAGGTGTCCCCGCGGTTGTACCGGAACACGAACTATGCACCAGGCGGGTATGCCATACTGGAACGTAAACACTGGGATGGAGTGGGATGCTTGGAGGTGTACCAGGAGCTCCCGCGGCGGGCCGGTGAAGCTGCAGCCGGTATTGATGGCCTCTGTGCAGCCGCACGGACCATGCGGGCACGCGATATAGTGCTTGTAGGACTCCGTGGAGGCGACCAAGCTCTGGCAGCCGACGCACTTGACCATTGCCCCAGATCGATTCGACGGCGGCAATCTTGGCCCAGATCGATTCGACGGCGGCAACCACGCCGGCTGCTCGCACTTCTTGCACGGGTTCGGCGCAAGCTCGCCGACGCAGCGCCGACAGCCCATATGACCGCCCTTGCACTGCACGGAACAACGTACGTGGCATCAGTTGTCATTGACATTTCTCACAGGTGAACCTAAGAATGAAATCGGAAGGGAGCGACCTTGGATATGGGGGGTTTGAAGGGCAGCAGGCAGAGGGGGCACAAGAAGAGGGCCTCCTCCATCTTCAGAGAAGAGTGATCGGGAAAACGAGAACGGGATGGGTTCTTTTTTTTATACATGCCTTGGAGTGGAGTATGGATACTACTACTTATAGGAAGAACTTCCTTGCTAAGAATCGGCGTCGGCCGTACGCAAGCATAGATGCACCAGCGGCTCTGCAGTTTGTCAAAATAAAAGGACAGAGCTGCAGTGACTTGAAGTCTCCAAATCTCATTGTGACTTGGTGCCACCATCTACCAACCATTTGAGATCCAACGTTCCAAACTATCTCTTATTTCGAACCTAAAAACAAAAATTATGAAAAAAATCCAGTAAAATGTAGATGCCTTGTTCTAAAATCTGTGAATATTTCATCCCACTCGGACGATTAGCTTGTGATTAAAGAGCTTTTTACGTATACGAGCACTAGTTTAAACTAAATACTCCCTCTGATTCATATTAATTGACTTCAATATGGATGTATCTAGAACTAAAATGTGTCTAGTACATCCATATTAGAGTCAATTAATATGAACCGGAGGGAGTATATATTTGCTCACAAACCTTTGATTCAAATCGAATGAAACTTCACCAAAATATAAATCGAAATATGCACGATTAACTGGAAGTTCTTGAAATATTTCTGAGCAATTATAATAATTATTTAGTTTAAATTCTAAGTCGATCGCATACATTGGATCTGAGATGGATGGTGGATGGTGGCACCAAGTCACTGTGAAACTTGGAAGTATCAAGTCAGTGAAGCTCTATCCCAAAATAAAAGCTTCGTGAAGGGGGCAGTTTGGTTCAAAAAAGAAGACAGTGCCAAGCAGTTGTCAAACAATACCCATATAGTCAAATGTACTCCCTCTGATTCAAATGAATTGACTCAACTTTGTCTAGATATATGGATGTATCAAGTCACTGAAGCTAAAATAAAAGCTTCATGAAGGGGGAAGTTTGGTTCGAAAAAAATACAGTGCCAAGCAGCTGTCAAATAGTACCATAACGTCAAATGTACTCCCTCCGATTCAAACGAAATGACTCAACTTTGTATTTTGCATGTTAAAGGTTTTTCGTAAAACTTGGCCAATCTTAACATAGTTTGCCTTTCTAAAAAAAGATATAAGCCCTAAGGCTCCTTTGATTCATAGGATGGGAAAACCATAGAAATATGGAAAACATAGGATTGAGATTTAATGGCTAGTTGAATCATATAGGAAGATGAGTTGTGTTTGATTGTGCCAAAGGAAATTTTCCATGAGGTATGACCTAATGTTTTATTCTTATAGGATTTGCACTGCAAGATTCCTATAGGATATGTTCCTATGAATCAAACAACTAGTGTGGGGAAAATTCACATGTGATCTAAATCCTACATAATTCCTATACAAATCCTATATATGAATTTTAGTTGTTAGGTCACTTAAAATGACTTCACTTGAAGAGTTACATTTTTGTTTTTTTCTGAATTAGTAGTGATGCCTAACCATATATATACCTAAACCAAGAGAATCAGCATAAACTTATGTATATTAATAGTAAGCGCATATATGAATGTTTTTTATCTACAAACCCAGGGTCATATATATGTACATAGAAACATGCATATATGCTAGTTTTTGTACCTTGGTGTGTTCCTCTTTTGGGCTATCTCTTTTTTGTTCACCGATTCACAACCAACGCCCTAGATTAATTTGGCACTTAAAAAATAACATTTTGTTTTTGGCGCACTAACACAAATAGTAGTAGCACGGTCAACACTGTAGAGAAGTACAAAATAAATGTGTGTGGGAAAAAATGACTTAAAGTGACCATTACATTGAGAAAAAGGGTAGAACCAAGCATTGCACAGGGAAAAAGCAGTGTAGTGCCCAGAAGAAAAAAACAAGTTGGGTTATACTCCCTCCATCCTGAAATAATGGGTGTAGAGTTAAAATTTGTCCATAAAAGAGTGTACTTCTCGTTTTGCAATGCACTTCAAAATTTGTCCACAAAAGAGTGGTAGTAAAAAATATTTCTTTCTCATCACGAGGGATATAGTTTCTTCACGACTAGTACGTACTACCTCCATCACAAAGCTTAAGTCTTTTTTTAAGAGTCAAAGCAAGTAAAGGTTGACGAAAATTTAGAACAATCTATCAACTAATATAATATTTTGTAGATACCATACCAAAAAAAATCGTTGTCTATGTATTGATATTAATTTTGTATTTTGCATGATAATGATTTTTGGTAAAATCTTAGTTTACCTTGACATAGTTTGAGCTTCTAAAAATAATATAAGCCTTACGCTTTGGGATGGAGGTAGTAGTATTTAGCATAATATGGTTTTCTTATTTACTACATGCATTTAGATCATTGGAGGTGGAAAAGTTGAAGAGGAAAGTGATGGTCGATGACAGTTTCCCAATGTAATAATAAAATCCTTAATATGCCTTGAAAACCCACACGTACGCTCTTTCTAGGACAGAGGCAGTATGAGGTAATGCACCCACGCGCTGTCATCTGCCGGTTCGTGCTATGTCTCCCAAATCTTGAAATATCGTCAGTTATCCATTTCACGTCCACACTTCTCCCTCTCTCCACGGACTAGGAAAAAACCCTCTCTTCACTTCCCCTTCCCATTCCACCGATGGAGAGCCCAACCGACGCCGTCAACGCAGCGAAAGCGAAAGCCGCGCGGCTGGCCTTAGCCGCAGAGGAGGCGTCCAGAGCCGCGACCGCAGCACGCATGGCCGCAACGGCGGCGATCATTGCCGCAGCGGATGCCAAAGACGAAGCGGAGGCCATTGCCGAAGGTCGGGCCATCGGTCGCTCATCGGCATCTGATGCTGTTGGTAGATGGGTCCACTCTCTTGGGAAGCATCCCCTAGATGACGAGGACGAGGTTGAACTCATCTTTGAACCGCCGCCGCCGACCTTCGACGAGAATATCGTCGACGAGGGGGAGGAAGTATGTTCCGATTCACCTCTCTCCCTTATTCAACATAGCCCTGTATCGATTTGCGCTATGGTCTCTCCCTCTTTTTTTGCGCTATAGCGTTTTGAATTAGCGTCAGAATCTTTTTAGATTCATATTCAGTATTAGTTGCAACTGCTACATATTTGCTTCACATCCGATTCACCTCTCTCCCTTATTTAACATAGCCCTGTATCGATTTGCTCTATGGTCTCTCCCTCTTTTTTTTGCGCTATAGGGTTTTGAATTAGCGTCAGAATCTTTTTAGATTCATATTCATTATTAGTTGCAACTGCTACATATTTGCTTCACCTGTTTATTTGGCATGTATCAGGTTGCTACTGATGAGGTTGACAGCGATGTCGAGTCGCGTCATAGGAAGGCCAGGGCCACTCTCAACAAGCTTAAGGCGGGGAAGTTCGACAAGTATTGGAGTGAACCCTGGACTGGTGCCAGGAACAGCTGCCCCTTCTGCACAAAGAGCATAAAGGTTGACTTTCGAAGCGTCCTGCAGCATGCCGAAGCCGGTGGGTCCGGCTGTCTCAAAGTTGGGGAAACTGTTAACCGATCCGGCTTCATAGCCAACCACATGGCCTATGGGCTATTCCTAAGGAAGAAATTGAACCAAGCTATCGAGACCGGTCGTGTGCCTCCTCCCAAGCCCAAGCCACCAAAGATTAAAGGTATGGGCAGCAAGAAGCAGAAGAAGCGGGACCGGGAGGAGGCGACAGGAAGAAGATGGTAAATATACTCCGTAACTGTTGTGCATGTTTGTCTCTCCTACTGCTTCAAAAGCAGCATCTTTTGTTGAACTCTGTTTATGTTTGCTGCTCAGCAGCGTTTGTGGTGAACCTATTAGCTTAATTAGGGGTTGTTGAACTATGTCTGTGTTGAACCTTGCTTAATTAGGTTGTGTTGAACTCTGTTTGTGTTGGCGTGGGAAGGGGGGCATGATGCTACCCTGAATTTGCGGGACCCCCAAAAAACTTGCAAATACGAGTGATGCATCCAAAAGGAACAAACTTTTACATGGTAGACCCCAGTCTGAAAGCAAGAAATGCGATCGGGTCCTTAACAGCCACCGCCCGGATTGATCGGGTATTTTGCCTGCCTACCGCATGTGACTTGTGCTCACTGAAGTTTGGGACCTCACGCATGGGCACCACACGTAAGTGACAGACCTGTTGGTGTAAAAACTCGGGTGATTATTATACTGCATTAGTACAAAGTTTCCTATGGATTCAAGGGTTGGAAAGCCAAGTTAACTCATTTTCATGACTAAGAAGGAGCCAGGCTTACTTTTTCATTTTCATGTTTTAACTTGTTTAAATCTTGGTCAAACAAAGGATTTGACCAGGATTCAAGTGGGCATAAAAATTCAAAAAAGAAATCAAAAAAAAAACCAAAGCACATAAGCTTCTTATGTCATATAGTAAGCATTACAGTTGATCAACGAAGTCTAGACATATTCAAACCAGAAAAATATTGTATATACCCCCTAACCCTAAACTCTGTCTTATGAAGTCAAGCATGAAGAAAAGTGGTTTTGGGTTTCAAACATTGGAAATTGAAAAAACTCCCAAAAGCTTCATTTTGGAGTGACTAAGAAGAATCCAGGCTTTCATTTTCATTTTCATGTTTTAAATTGGTTTAAATCTTGGTCAAACCTAGGATTTGACCAAGATTCAAATGGACATAACAAATTCAAAAAAATCAAAACCAAACACATAGTCTTTTGATGTCATATAGTAAGCATTCAAGTTGATAAACAAAGTCTAGACATATTTAAACAAGAAAAATCATGTATATACTTGGCCCCTAACCCTAAACTCTGTCTTATGAAGTCAAGCATTAAGAGGAGTGGTTTTGGGTTTCAAACATGGAAATTTAAAAAACCTCCCAAAAGCTTCATTTTGGAGTGACTAAGAAGAATCCAGGCTTACTTTTCATTTTCATGTTTTAAACTGGTTTAAATCTTGGTCAAACCTAGGATTTGACCAAGATTCAAATGGGCATAACAAATTCAAAAAAAAACTAAACACATAGTCTTTTGATGTCACATAATAAGCATTCAAGTTGATAAACAAGGTCTAGACATATTCAAACCAGAAAAATCATGTATCTACCCCCTACCCCTAAACTTTGTCTTATGAAGTAAAGCACGGAGAGATATCATTTTGGGTTTCGAACATGGAAAATTTAAAAAAACCTCCCAAAAGCTTCATTTTGGAGTGAATAAGAAGGATCCACACTTACTTTTCATTTTCATGTTTTAAACTTGTTTAAATATTGGTCAAACCTGCAAGGATTTGACCAAGATTCAAATGGGCATAAAAATTCAAAAAAAAAAAAAACCACTTCTCTTCGTCCTTGACTTCATTAGACAGAGTTTAGGGTTGGGGTATATACATGATTTTTAATGTTTAAATATGTATAGACTCCGTTGATCAACATGAATGCTTACTATAACTTAAGAAGCTTAATTATGTGCTTTGGTTTTTCATTTTTTGAATTCTTTATTGAATTTTTATGCCTATTTGAATCTTGGTCAAATCCTAGGTTTGACCAAGAATTAAACAAGTCAGTAACATGAAAATGAAAAAGTAAGCCTGGATCCTTCTTATTCACTCAAAAAATGAAGCTTTTGGGAGGGTTTTTGAATTTTCCATGTTTGAAACCCAAAACCATTCCTCTTATATGCTTGACTTCATATATATCACAGAGTTTAGCCTTAGGGGGTATATACATGATTTTTCTAGTTTGAATATGTCTAAACCTTGTTTATCAACTTGAATGCTTACTATAAACCAAAAATTCATGTATCTACACCTAACCCTAAACTATGCATGAAGAGAAGTGGTTTTGGGTTTCAAACCTGGATATCTCAAAAACCCTCCCAAAAGCTTCATTTTGGAGTGAATAAGAAGGATCAAGGCTTAATTTTTCATTTTCATGTTTTAATCTTGTTTAAATCTTGGTCAAACCTAGGATTTGACCAAGATTCAAATGGGCATAATTTAAAAAAATGAAAAATCAAGGCACATAGTCTTCTTATGTCATATAGTAAGCATTCAATTAAGTTGATAAACAAGCTCTGGACATATTCAAACCAGAAAAATCATGATGAATCTACCCCCTATATATCCCTAAACCCTAACTTATGAAGTCAAGCATGAAGAGAAGTGGTTTTTGGTATAAATCATGGAAATTTCATATTCATGTTTATTAAACTTGTTTAAATCATGGTCAAACCTAGGATTTGACCAAGATTCAAATGGGCATAAATATTCAGAAAAAACAAAAAATGGAAAATCAAGGCACATAGTCTTCTTATGTCATATATATAGTAAGCATTCAATTAAGTTGATAACAAGGTCTAGACATATTCAAACGAGAAAAATCATGTATCAAGCTACCCCTAACCCCAAACTCTGTCTTATGAAGTCAAGCATGAAGAGAAGTACGTGGTTTTTTGGTTTCAAACATGGAAATTTCAAAAACCCTCTCAAGAGCTTTATTTTGGAGTGACTACGAAGGATACATGCTTAATTTTCATATTCATGTTTTAAACTTGTTTAAATCATGGTCAAACCTAGGATTTGACCAAGATTCAAATGGGCATAATTTAAAAAAAATGTAAAATCAAGGCATATAGTCTTCTTATGTCATATAGTAAGCATTCAATTAAGTTGATAAACAAGGTCTAGACATATCAAACCAGAAAAATCATGTATCTACCCCTATATATCCCCAAACTCTGTCTTATGAAGTCAAGCATGAAGAGAAGTGGTTTTTGGTTTCAAGCATGGAAATTTCAAAAACCTCCCCAAACTTCATTTTAGAGTGACTAAGAAGGATACAAGCTTGCCTTTTCATTTTCATGTTTTAAACTTGTTTAAATTATCTTGGTCAAATCTAGGATTTGACAAGATTCAAATGGGCAAACATATGATAAGTGATGCAAATATCATTTCTAAGTGCGGGCAAACCAGAGATATGTGGTTTTTGGTTTCAAACATATTCAAACGAGAGAAATCATGTATCTACCCCCTAACACTAAACTCTGTCTCATGAAGTCAAGCGCATGCATGAAGATATGTGGTTTTTGGTTTCAAACATGGAAATTTCAAAAACCCTCCCAAGAGCTTCATTTCGAAGTGATTAATTAAGAAGCATACATGCATGCTTACTTTTTCATATTCATGTTTTAAACTTATTCAAATCTTGGTGAAACCTAGGATTTGACCAAGATTCAAATGGGTATAAAAATTTAAAAAAAAAAAAAGGTCTTCTTATGTTATATAGTAGGCATTCAATTAAGTTGATAAACAAGTTCTAGACATATTCAAACAAGAAAAATCATGCATGTATCTACCCCTAACCCTAAACTTTGTTTCATGAAGTCAAGCATGAAGATATGTGGTTTTTGGTTTCGAACATGGAAATTCAAAAACCCTCCCAAGAGCTTCATTTTGAAGTGACTAAGAAGCATACATGCTTACTTTTTCATATTCATGTTTTTAACTTATTCAAATCTTGGTGGAACCAAGGATTTGACAAAGATTCAAATGGGTATAAAAATTCAAAAAAAAACAAGGTCTTCTCTTATGTTATATAGTAAGCATTCAATTAATTTGATAAACAAGGTCTACACATATTCAAACCAGGAAAATCATGTATCTACCACCTAACCCTAAACTCTGTCTTATGAAGTCAAGCATGCATGAAGAGAAGTGGTTTTTGGTTTCAAGCATGGAAATTTCCATGTTTGAAACCCAAAACCACTTCTCTTCATATGCTTGACTTCATATGACAGAGTTTAGCGTTAGGGGGTAGATACATGATTTTTTGGTTTGAATATGTCCAAACCTTGTTTATCAACTTGAATGTGTAATATATATATGACATAAGAAGACTGCATGCTTTGGTTTTTCATTTTTTGATTTTTTTGAAATTTTAAGCCCATCTGATTCTTTGTCAAATAATAGGTTTGACCAAGATTTAAACATGTTTAAAACATGAAAATGAAAAAGGTAAGCCTCCATCCTTCTTAGTCACTCCAAAATGAAGCTTTTTGGAGGGTTTTTGAAAATTCCATGTTTGAAACCCAAAACGACTTCTCTTCGTGCTTGACTTGATAAGACAGAGTTTTGGGTTAGGGGTAGATACATGATTTTTCCGGTTTGAATATGTCTAGACCTTGTTTATCAACTTAAATGCTAACTATATGACATCAGAATGGGCATAAAAATTTAAAAAATTTAAAAATGTAAAACCAAAATTTAATTGGGAGGAAAGGGTACATGAATTACAATTAAAAAACAAGGTAACTTAAATACTTGGATGCCCCAAGATGTGTGGAAGCCCAAAACAATGGCAAAACATATCATGTGCGCATGCTGCATCCAATTCAAGTAGAACACATAGTAGGCACCGATAGTTTGACCTAAATTTGAAATCAAAGAGAAGGTGGTTAGAAAAAATCAAAATTGGCAAAGCAAAGCATGAAATCAAAAAATTGTGATGCACTCTAGCTATGAAAATTATCAAACAATGCAAACCAAAATGATTTTTTAGAGGAATACTAGTTCAACTTATTTAATTTTTTATTTGTAGGCCAAAATCAAACCCCGTAGTTGGATTTTTTTTTCAACTTGATCTGTAGTACTGGGGAAAACCCTAGTTTAACCTATTTAATAATAGATTCGTAGTCGATTCTTTTACTTTTTTATTATTACTATGCAGCACATGTGTGTTTGCCCGTCGAGTGAAACTCGGAGGAAGAGGAATCACTCGGAAGGAGAAGAAGGGAGAGCAGTCACGGGGCCCCTCTTATTGATGGTGTATATTCTTTTTCTGGTGATGTTGACTGTTGTGCAGGGTTTGTCAGTGCGCAGGAGGTGCGAGCGAGCGAGCGAGCGAGTCGAGCGAGGCCGAGAATGAGAGAGATTTGTTTTTTTGTGAGAGGGACAACCGAAGGATCCAGAAGGACCCACAGACTTCCAATACGCATCCTGATGCGTCTTCTCTTGACAAAGAAGATGGCTGGGAGTTGGCGTACCTATTGCACGTGACTTGTGCTCACTCAAGTGTGGGACCACACGCGTGGGCACCACACGTAAGTGACAGACCTGTTGGTGTAAAAACTCGGTTGATTATTATAGTGCATTAGAACAAAGTTTCCTATGGATTCAAGGGTAGGAAATCCAAGTTAACTCATTTACATGACATTATTTTTTCCATGAAGCAAAGTTAACACTATCAATTGGTACATTTTGGAGTGACTAAGAAGGATCAATGCTTACTTATTCGTTTAATTTCACGTGTTAAACTTGTCTAAATCTTGTTCAAACCTAGGATTTGACCAAGATTCAAATGGGCAGAAAAATAATTAAAAAACAGAAAAATGAAAAACCAAATCACATAGTAAGCATTCAAGTTGATAAACAAGGTCTAGACATATTCAAACCAGACAAATCATGTATCTATACCCCTAACCCCTAAACTCTGTCTTATGAAGTCAAGCATGTGAAGAGAAGTGGTTTTGGGTTTGGGGGTATATATACATGATTTTTATTGTTTAAATATATATAGACTTTGTTGATCAACATGAATGCTTAATTACTATATGACATAAGAAGTTTATGTGCTTTGGTGTTTCATTTTTTTGATTTCTTTTTTGAATTTTTATGCCCATTTGAATCTTGGTCAAATCCTAGGTTTGACAAAGATTTAAACAAGTTTGAAACATGAAAATGAAAAAGTAAGCTTGGATCCTTCTTAGTCACTCCAAAATGAAGCTTTTGGGTGGGTTTTTGAAATTTCCATGTTTGAAACCCAAAACCACTTCTTCTCTTCATGCTTGACTTCATAAGACAACGTTTAGGGTTAGGGGGTAGATACATGATTTTTCTGGTTTGAATATGTCTAGACTTCGTTGATCAACTTGAATGCTTAGTATATTACATAAGAAGACTATGTGGTTTGGTTTTTGATTTTCTTGATTTTGTTTGATTTTTTATGACCATTTGAATCTTGGTCAAATCCTAGGTTTGACCAAGATTTAAACAAGTTTAAAACATGAAAATGAAAAAGTAAGCATGGATCCTTCTTAGTCATGACAATGAGTTAACTTGGCTTTACTACCCTTGATGAATCCATAGGAAACTTTTTGTACTAATGCAGTATAATATTCTGGTTTGAATATGTCTAGACCTTGTTTATCAACTTAATTTGAAAGACATACAAGTTATAGCACACATAGTGCATACATTTTCACACATACTGCACTAGATGCTAACCCTATAGTTTGAGGCCATTTGGATGAGGTCGAAAAAATTCTTGGATTAGAATCGTGTTGTTCGAACCCCGTAGTTGGATTTTTTTGAACCCTTGATCTTTAGAACTGGGCAAAACCCAAGTTTAACCATGCAAGATTCAAATGGCCCTAAAAATTCAGAAAAAAATCAAAAGAATGAAAAACCAAAGCACATATATAGCATTCTTATGTCATATGTATAGTAAGCATTCAAGTTGATAAACAAGGTCTAGACATATATATTCAAACCAGAAAAATCATGTATATATCTACCCCTAAAACTCTAATTAAACTATGTCTTATGAAGTCAATCATGAAGAGAAGTGGTTTTGGGTTTCAAATATGGAAATTTCAAGAACCTCCCAAAAGCTTCATTTTAGAGTGACTAAGAAGGATCCAGGCTTATCTTTTCATTTCATGTTTTAAACTTGTTTAAATCCTGGTCAAACCTAGGATTTGACCAAGATTTATGGGCATAAAATTCAAAAAAATCAGAAAAATAAAAAACCAAAGCACATAAGCATATTCAAGTTGATAAACAAGGTTTGGACATATTCAAACCATACAAATCATGTATCTACCCCTAACCCTAAACTCTGTCTTATGAAGTCAAGCATGAAGAGAAGTGGTTTCGGGTTTCAAACATGGAAATATCAAAAACCTCCCAAAAACTTCATTTTAGAGTGACTGAGAAGGTTACATGCTTCCCTTTTCATTTTCATGTTTTAAACTTGTTTAAATCTTGGTCAAACCTAGAATTTGACAAGATTCAAATGGGCATCAAAATTCAAAAAAATCAGAAAAAGAAAAACCAAAGCAATAGTTTTCTTATGTCATATAGTAAGCATTAAAGTTGATAAACAAGGTCTAGACATATTCAACCAGACAAATCATGTATCTATACCCCTAACCCCCTAAACTCTGTCTTATGAAGTCAAGCATGTGAAGAGAAGTGGTTTTGGGTTTCAAACATGGAAATTTCAAAAACCTCCCAAAAGCTTCATTTTAGAGTGACTAAGAAGGATACATGCTTCCCTTTTCATTTTCATGTTTTAAACTTGTTTAAATTATCTTGGTCAAACCTAGGATTTGACATGATTCAAATGGGCATCAAAATTAAAAAACAGAAAAAGGAAAAACCAAAGCAATAGTTTTCTTATATATGTCATATAGTAAGCATTAAAGTTGATAAACAAGGTCTAGATATATCCAAACCAGACAAATCATGTATCTACCCCCGGCCTGTCGATCTTATGAAGCTAGTCTACTAGCATGAAGGGAACTCGTTTTCGGTTTCAAACATAGAAATTACAAGAACATCCCAAAAGCTTCTCCATTTTAGAGTGACTACGAAGGATACTGACTTCCCTTTTCATTTTCATGTTTTAAACTTGTTTAAATCTTGGTCAAACCAAGGATTTGACCAAGATTCAAATGGGCCTAAAAATTTAGAAAAAATTCAAAAAGAGAATGAAAAACCAAAGCACATAGCATTCTTATGTCATATGTATAGTAAGCATTCAAGTTGATAAACAAGGTCTAGACATATTCAAACCAAAAAATCATGTATATATCTACCCCTAACCCTAAACTGATCTGTCGATCTTATGGAAGTCAATCATGAAGAGAAGTGGTTTTGGGTTTCAAACATGGAAATTTCAAGAACATCCCAAAAGCTTCATTTTAGAGTGACTAAGAAGGATCCATGCTTACTTACTCGTTTTCACGTGTTAAACTTGTCTAAATCTTGGTGAAACCTAGGATTTGACCAAGATATGATTCAAATGCGCAGAAAATTAAAAAAATCAGAAAAATTAAAAACCAAAGTACATAGTCTTCTTATGTCATATAGTAAGCATATTCAAGTTGATAAACAAGGTTTGGACATATTCAAACCATACAAATCATGTATCTATACCCCCTAACCCTAAACTTTTTCTTATGAAGTCAAGCATGAAGAGAAGTGGTTTTGGGTTTCAAAGATGGAAA
Organism: Lolium multiflorum; assembly: GCA_030979885.1. Classification (NCBI taxonomy): domain Eukaryota; kingdom Viridiplantae; phylum Streptophyta; class Magnoliopsida; order Poales; family Poaceae; genus Lolium; species Lolium multiflorum. The sequence continues at coordinate 139,846,235 of CM061753.1, read as the reverse complement.
TTTCAAAAACCTCCAAAAACTTCATTTTAGAGTGACTGAGAAGTTAGCATTAAAGTTGATAAACAAGGTTTAGACATATTCAAACCAGACAAATCATGTATCTACCCCTAACCCTAAACTCGGTCTTATGAAGTCTAGCATGAAGAGAATCGTTTTGAGTTTCAAACGTTTAAGCCAAAAGCCCCATTTCAAATATTTCAAACTTATTCAAAGTTGGTTCAAATTTGAAAGACATACAAGTTATAGCACACATAGTGCATACATTTTCACACATACTGCACTAGATGCTAACCCTATAGTTTGAGGCCACTTGGATGAGGTCGAAAAAGTTCTTGGATTAGAATCGTGTTGTTCGAACCCCGTAGTTGGATTTTTTTGAACCTTGATCTGTAGTACTGGGCAAAACCCTAGTTTAACCTATTTAATTATAGATTCGTATATCGATTTTTCTACCTTTTTATTATTACTATGCTGCAGATGTGCGTTTGCCCGTCGAGTGAAACTCGGAGGAAGAGGGATCACTCGGAAGGAGAGAAAAAAGGCAGAGCATTATGGTGTCTTCCCTTTTTCGGGTGATGATGATGATGTTGACTGTTGTGCAGGGTTTGTCAGTGCGCAGGAGGTGCGAGCGAGCGAGCGAGTCGAGCGAGGCCGAGAATGAGAGAGATTTGTTTTTTGTGAGAGGACAACCGAAGGATCCAGAAGGACCCACGACTTCCAATCGCATTCTCTTCTCTTGACAAAGAAGATGGCTGGGAGTTGGCGTACCTATTGCACGTGACTTGTGCTCACTGAAGTGTGGGACCTCACGCGTGGGCACCACACGTAAGTGACAGACCTGTTGGTGTAAAAACTCGGTTGATTATAATAGTGCATTAGAACAAAGTTTCCTATGGATTCAAGGGTAGGAAATCCAAGTTAACTCATTTACATGACATTATTTTTTCCATGAAGCAAAGTTAACACTATCAATTGGTACATTTTGGAGTGACTAAGAAGGATCAATGCTTACTTATTCGTTTAATTTCACGTGTTAAACTTGTCTAAATCTTGTTCAAACCTAGGATTTGACCAAGATTCAAATGGGCAGAAAAATAAATAAAAAACAGAAAAATGAAAAACCAAATCACATAGTCTTCTTATGTCATATAGTAAGCATTCAAGTTGATAAACAAGGTCTAGACATATTCAAACCAGACAAATCATGTATCTATACCCCTAACCCTAAACTCTGTCTTATGAAGTCAAGCATGTGAAGAGAAGTGGTTTTGGGTTTCAAACATCGAAATTTCAAAAACCTCCCAAAGCTTCATTTTAGAGTGACTAAGAAGGATACATGCTTCCCTTTTCATTTTCATGTTTTAAACTTGTTTAAATTATCTTGGTCAAACCTAGGATTTGACGAAGATACAAATGGGTGGGCACAAAATTCAAAAAAATCAGAAAAATGAAAAACCAAATCACATAGTCTTCTTATGTCATATCGTAAGCAATCAAGTTGATAAACAAGGTCTAGATATATCCAAACCAGACAAATCATGTATCTACCCCCTGTCGATCTTATGAAGTCTAGCATGAAGGGAAGTCGTTTTGGGTTTCAAACATTGAAATTTAAAGAACATCCCAAAAGCTTCATTTTAGAGTGACTAAGAAGGATACTGACTTCCCTTTTCATTTTCATGTTTTAAATTTGTTTAAATCTTGGTCAAACCAAGGATTTGACCAAGATTCAAATGGCCCTAAAAATTCAGAAAAAATGAAAAGAATGAAAAACCAAAGCACATAACATTCTTATGTCATATGTATAGTAAGCATTCAAGTTGATATACAAGGTCTAGACATATATATTCAAACCTAGGATTTGACTAAGATTCAAATGGGCATAACAAATTCAAAAAACAAAAACCAAACACATAGTCTTCTGATGTCATATAGCAAGCATTCAAGTTGATAAACAAACTTGTTTAAATCATGGTCAAACCTAGGATTTGACCAAGATTCAAATGGGCATAATTTAAAAAAATGTAAAATCAAGGCACATAGTCTTCTTATGTCATATAGTAAGCATTCAATTAAGTTGATAAACAAGGTCTAGACATATCAAACCAGAAAAATCATGTATCTACCCCTATATATCCCCAAACTTTGTCTTATGAAGTCAAGCATGAAGAGAAGTGGTTTTTGGTTTCAAGCATGGAAATTTCAAAAACCTCCCCAAACTTCATTTTAGAGTGACTAAGAAGGATACAAGCTTGCCTTTTCATTTTCATGTTTTAAACTTGTTTAAATTATCTTGGTCAAATCTAGGATTTGACAAGATTCAAATGGGCAAACATATGATAAGTGATGCAAATATCATTTCTAAGTGCGGGCAAACCAGCCTTTAGCTTAACATATTTCTAAGTACAAGGTTTCAGAAAATTGAGTGGGGGCGGCTGCCCCCCTTGGCTATAGTCTGGATCCGCCCATGCTATAGTTTGAGGCCATTTGGATGACGTCGAAAAAATTCTTTGATTAGAAATGGGGTTGTTCGAACCCCGTAGTTGGATTTTTTATGAACTTGATCTGTAGTACTGGGAAAAACCCTAGTTTAACGTATTTAATTATAGATTCGTAGGTTGATTTTTCTACCTTTTTTTATTATTACTATGCAGCACATATGTGTTTGCCCGTCGAGTGAAACTCGGAGGAAGAGGGATCACTCGGAAGGAGAGAAGAAGGGAGAGAATTATGGTGTCTCCCCTTTTCGGGTGATGATGTTGATTGCAGTGTGGTTTGTCAGTGAGCAGGAGGTGCGAGCGAGCGAGGCCGAGAACGAGAGAGATTTGTTTTTTTGTGAGAGGGACAACCGAAGGATCTGAATGACCCAGAGACTTCCAATACGCATCCTGATGCGTCTTCTCTTGACAAAGAAAATGGTCGGGAGTTTTCGTACCTACTGCACGTGACTTGTGCTCATCAAGTGTGGGACCTCACGCATGGGCACCACGTAAGTGACAGCATGTGGTGTAAAAACTCGGTTGATTATTATAGTGCATTAGAACAAAGTTTCCTATGATTCAAGGGTAGAAATCCAAGTTAACTCATTTACATGACATTATTTTTCCATGAAGCAAAGTAACACATCTATCAATTGGTACATTTTGGAGTGACTAAGAAGGATCCATGCTTATTCGTTTTCACGTGTTAAATTTGTTTAAGTCTTGCTCAAACCTAGGATTTCACCAAGATTGAAATGGGCATGAAAATTCAAAAAAAAATGAAATACCAGAAAATTCATGTGTCTAGCTACCCCTAACCCTAAACTCGCACGAAGAGAAGTGTTTTTGGTTTCAAACATGGATATTTCAAAACCCTCCCAAAAACCTTCATTTTGGAGTTAATAAGAAGGATCAAGGCTTACTTTTTCATTTTCATGTTTTAATCTTTTTTAAATCTTTGTCAAACCTAGGTTTTGACCAATATTCAAAAGGGCATAATTTAAAAAAAATGAAATATCAAGGCACATAGTCTTCTTATGTCATATAGTAAGCATTCAATTAAGTTGATAAACAAGCTCTAGACATATTCAAACCAGAAAAATCATGATGTATCTACCCCCTATATATCCCTAAACCCTAACTTATGAAGTCAAGCATGAAGAGAAGTGGTTTTTGGTTTAAATCATGGAAATTTCAAAAACCCTCCCAAGAGCTTCATTTTGGAGTGACTAATTAAGAAGCATACATGCTTACCTTTTCATATTCATGTTTTAAACTTGTTCAAATCTAGGTCAACAAACCTAGGATTTGACGAAGAATCAAATGGGTATAAAAAATTTAAAAACAAGCTCTAGATAAGCTCAAGTTGAAAAACAAGTTCTAGACATATTCCAACCAGAAAAATCATGTATGTACCCCCTATATATATATCCCTAAACCCTGACTTATGAAGTCAAGCATGAAGAGAAGTGGTTTTTGGTTTCAATCATGGAAATTTCAAAAACCCTCCCAAGAGCTTCATTTTGGAGTGGCTAAGAAGGATAGATACTTAATTTTTCATATTTATGTTTTAAACTAGTTTAAATCATGGTCAAACCTAGGATTTGACCAAGATTCAAATGGGCATAAAAATTCAAAATAAATGAAAATAAATGAAAAACCAAGGCACGTAGTCTTCTTATGTCATATAGTAAGCATTCAATTAAGTTGATAAACAAGGTCTAGACATATTCAAACCAGAAACATCATGTATCTAGCTACCCTAGCCCTAAACTCTGTCTTATGAAGTCAAGCATGCATGAAGAGAAGTCGTGGTTTTTGGTTTCAAACATGGAAATTTTAAAAACCCTACCAAGATCTACATTTTGGAGTGACTAAGAAGGATATATGCTTAATTTTTCCTATTCATGTTTTATTAAACTTGTTTAAATCATGGTCAAACCTAGGATTTGACCAAGATTCAAATGGGCATAAAAATTCAGAAAAAACAAAAAAATGGAAAATCAAGGCACATAGTCTTCTTATGTCACATTAGTAAGCATTCAATTAAGTTGATAAACAAGGTCTAGATATATTCAAACCAGAGAAATCATGTATCTACCCCCTAACCCTAAACTCTATCTCATGAAGTCAAGCATGAAGATATGTGGTTTTTGGTTTCAAAACATGGAAATTTCAAAAACCCTCCCAAGAGCTTCATTTTGGAGTGACTAAGAAGGATATATGCTTAATTTTTCATATTCATGTTTTAACTTGTTTAAATCATGGTCAAACTTAGGATTTGACCAAGATTCAAATGGGCATAAAATTAAAAAACAATAAAATGAAAAACCAATGCACATAGTCTTCTTATGTCATATATATAGTAAGCATTCAATTAAGTTGATAACAAGGTCTAGACATATTCAAACGAGAAAAATCATGTATCAAGCTACTAAACTCTGTTTTATGAAGTCAAGCATGAAGAGAAGTACGTGGTTTTTTGGTTTCAAACATGGGAATTTCAAAAACCTCCCAAAATTAATTGGAGTGACTACGAAGGATACATGCTTAATTTTCATATTCATGTTTTAAACTTGCTTAAATCATGGTCAAACCTAGATTTTGACCAAGATTCAAATGGGCATAATTTAAAAAATGTAAAATCAAGGCACATAGTCTTCTCTTATGTCATATAGTAAGCATTCAATTGTTGATAAACAAGGTCTAGACATATCAAACATAAAAATCATGTATCTACCCCTATATATCCCCAAACTCTGTCTTTATGAAGTCACATGAAGAGAAGTGGTTTTTGGTTTCAAGCATGGAAATTTCAAAAACCCTCCAACTTCATTTTAGAGTGACTAAGAAGGATACAAGCTTGTCTTTCATTTTCATGTTTTAAACTTGTTTGGGTTCATCTTTGGTCAAAATCTAGGATTTGACAAGATTCAAATGGGCAAACATATGATAAGTGATGCAAATATCATTTCTAAGTGCGGGCAAACCAGAGATATGTGGTTTTTGGTTTCAAACATATTCAAACGAGAGAAATCATGTATCTACCCCCTAACACTAAACTCTGTCTCATGAAGTCAAGCGCATGCATGAAGATATGTGGTTTTTGGTTTCAAACATGGAAATTTCAAAACCCTCCCAAGAGCTTCATTTTAGTGATTAATTAAGAAGCATACATGCATGCTTTTATTTTTTCATATTCATAATGAATTTATTCAAATCTTAGGAAACTCGAGATTTGACCAAGATTCAAATGGTATAAAAATTAAAAAAAACAAAAAAGGTCTTCTATATATAGTAGGCATTCAATTAAGTTGATAAACAAGTTCTCTAGACATATTCAAACAAGAAAAAATCATGCATGTATCTACCCATAACCCTAAACTTTTGTTTCATGAAGTCAAGCATGAAGATATGTGGTTTTTTGGTTTCAAACATGGAAATTTCAAAAAACCTCCCAAGAGCTTCATTTTGAAGTGACTAAGAAGATACATGCTTACTTTTCATATTCATGTTTTTAACTTATTCAAATCTTGGGTCAAACCAAGGATTTGACAAAGATTCAAATGGGCATAAAAATTCAAAAAAAACAAGGTCTCTCTTATGCTTATATAGTAAGACTAATTATTTGATAAACAATCTGGCAAGGTCCAAACTGTGAAAATCACGTATCTACCACCTAACCCTAAACTCTGTCTTATGAAGTTAGCATGCATGAAGAGAAGTGGTTTTTGGTTTCAAGCAATGAAATTTCCATGTTTGAAACCCAAAACCACTTCTCTCATATGCTTCTGGACTTCATAAGGATGAAGTTTAGCTAGGTGGTAGATATATGATTTTTTGGTTCTGAATATGTCCAAACCTTGTTTATCAACTTGAATGTGTAATATATATATGACATAAGAAGACTGCATGCTTTGGTTTTTCATTTTTTGATTTTTTTGAAATTTTAAGCCCATCTGATTCTTTGTCAAATAATAGGTTTGACCAAGATTTAAACATGTTTAAAACATGAAAATGAAAAAGGTAAGCCTCCATCCTTCTTAGTCACTCCAAAATGAAGCTTTTTGGAGGGTTTTTGAAAATTCCATGTTTGAAACCCAAAACGACTTCTCTTCGTGCTTGACTTGATAAGACAGAGTTTTGGGTTAGGGGTAGATACATGATTTTTCCGGTTTGAATATGTCTAGACCTTGTTTATCAACTTAAATGCTAACTATATGACATCAGAATGGGCATAAAAATTTAAAAAATTTAAAAATGTAAAACCAAAATTTAATTGGGAGGAAAGGGTACATGAATTACAATTAAAAAACAAGGTAACTTAAATACTTGGATGCCCCAAGATGTGTGGAAGCCCAAAACAATGGCAAAACATATCATGTGCGCATGCTGCATCCAATTCAAGTAGAACACATAGTAGGCATCGATAGTTTGACCTAAATTTGAAATCAAAGAGAAGGTGGTTAGAAAAAATCAAAATTGGCAAAGCAAAGCATGAAATCAAAAAATTGTGATGCACTCTAGCTATGAAAATTATCAAACAATGCAAACCAAAATGATTTTTTAGAGGAATACTAGTTCAACTTATTTAATTTTTTATTTGTAGGCCAAAATCAAACCCCGTAGTTGGATTTTTTTTTCAACTTGATCTGTAGTACTGGGGAAAACCCTAGTTTAACCTATTTAATAATAGATTCGTAGTCGATTCTTTTACTTTTTTATTATTACTATGCAGCACATGTGTGTTTGCCCGTCGAGTGAAACTCGGAGGAAGAGGAATCACTCGGAAGGAGAAGAAGGGAGAGCAGTCACGGGGCCCCTCTTATTGATGGTGTATATTCTTTTTCTGGTGATGTTGACTGTTGTGCAGGGTTTGTCAGTGCGCAGGAGGTGCGAGCGAGCGAGCGAGCGAGTCGAGCGAGGCCGAGAGAGAGATTTGTTTTTTTTGTGAGAGGGACAACCGAAGGATCCAGAAGGACCCACAGACTTCCAATACGCATCTGATGCGTCTTCTCTTGACAAAGAAGATGGCTGGGAGTTTGCGTACCTACTGCACGTGACTTGTGCTCACTGAAGTGTGGGACCTCACGCGGGCACCACACGTAAGTGACAGACCTGTTGGTGTAAAAAAACTCGGTTGATTAGTATAGTGCATTAGAACAAAGTTTCCTATGGATTCAAGGGTAGGAAATCCAAGTTAACTCATTTACATGACATTATTTTTTCCATGAAGCAAAGTTAACACTATCAATTGGTACATTTTGGAGTGACTAAGAAGGATCAATGCTTACTTATTCGTTTAATTTCACGTGTTAAACTTGTCTAAATCTTGTTCAAACCTAGGATTTGACCAAGATTCAAATGGGCAGAAAAATAATTAAAAAACAGAAAAATGAAAAACCAAATCACATAGTAAGCATTCAAGTTGATAAACAAGGGGTCTAGACATATTCAAACCAGACAAATCATGTATCTATACCCCTAACCCCTAAACTCTGTCTTATGAAGTCAAGCATGTGAAGAGAAGTGGTTTTGGGTTTGGGGGTATATATACATGATTTTTATTGTTTAAATATATATAGACTTTGTTGATCAACATGAATGCTTAATTACTATATGACATAAGAAGTTTATGTGCTTTGGTGTTTCATTTTTTTGATTTCTTTTTTGAATTTTTATGCCCATTTGAATCTTGGTCAAATCCTAGGTTTGACAAAGATTTAAACAAGTTTGAAACATGAAAATGAAAAAGTAAGCTTGGATCCTTCTTAGTCACTCCAAAATGAAGCTTTTGGGTGGGTTTTTGAAATTTCCATGTTTGAAACCCAAAACCACTTCTTCTCTTCATGCTTGACTTCATAAGACAACGTTTAGGGTTAGGGGGTAGATACATGATTTTTCTGGTTTGAATATGTCTAGACTTCGTTGATCAACTTGAATGCTTAGTATATTACATAAGAAGACTATGTGGTTTGGTTTTTGATTTTCTTGATTTTGTTTGATTTTTTATGACCATTTGAATCTTGGTCAAATCCTAGGTTTGACCAAGATTTAAACAAGTTTAAAACATGAAAATGAAAAAGTAAGCATGGATCCTTCTTAGTCATGACAATGAGTTAACTTGGCTTTACTACCCTTGATGAATCCATAGGAAACTTTTTGTACTAATGCAGTATAATATTCTGGTTTGAATATGTCTAGACCTTGTTTATCAACTTAATTTGAAAGACATACAAGTTATAGCACACATAGTGCATACATTTTCACACATACTGCACTAGATGCTAACCCTATAGTTTGAGGCCATTTGGATGAGGTCGAAAAAATTCTTGGATTAGAATCGTGTTGTTCGAACCCCGTAGTTGGATTTTTTTGAACCCTTGATCTGTAGAACTGGGCAAAACCCAAGTTTAACCATGCAAGATTCAAATGGCCCTAAAAATTCAGAAAAAAATCAAAAGAATGAAAAACCAAAGCACATATATAGCATTCTTATGTCATATGTATAGTAAGCATTCAAGTTGATAAACAAGGTCTAGACATATATATTCAAACCAGAAAAATCATGTATATATCTACCCCTAAAACTCTAATTAAACTATGTCTTATGAAGTCAATCATGTAGAGAAGTGGTTTTGGGTTTCAAATATGGAAATTTCAAGAACCTCCCAAAAGCTTCATTTTAGAGTGACTAAGAAGGATCCAGGCTTATCTTTTCATTTCATGTTTTAAACTTGTTTAAATCCTGGTCAAACCTAGGATTTGACCAAGATTTATGGGCATAAAATTCAAAAAAATCAGAAAAATAAAAAACCAAAGCACATAAGCATATTCAAGTTGATAAACAAGGTTTGGACATATTCAAACCATACAAATCATGTATCTACCCCTAACCCTAAACTCTGTCTTATGAAGTCAAGCATGAAGAGAAGTGGTTTTGGGTTTCAAACATGGAAATTTCAAAAACCTCCCAAAAACTTCATTTTAGAGTGACTGAGAAGGTTACATGCTTCCCTTTTCATTTTCATGTTTTAAACTTGTTTAAATCTTGGTCAAACCTAGAATTTGACAAGATTCAAATGGGCATCAAAATTCAAAAAAATCAGAAAAAGAAAAACCAAAGCAATAGTTTTCTTATGTCATATAGTAAGCATTAAAGTTGATAAACAAGGTCTAGACATATTCAACCAGACAAATCATGTATCTATACCCCTAACCCCCTAAACTCTGTCTTATGAAGTCAAGCATGTGAAGAGAAGTGGTTTTGGGTTTCAAACATGGAAATTTCAAAAACCTCCCAAAAGCTTCATTTTAGAGTGACTAAGAAGGATACATGCTTCCCTTTTCATTTTCATGTTTTAAACTTGTTTAAATTATCTTGGTCAAACCTAGGATTTGACATGATTCAAATGGGCATCAAAATTAAAAAAAAAAAACAAAATAAAAAGGAAAAACCAAAGCAATAGTTTTCTTATATATGTCATATAGTAAGCATTAAAGTTGATAAACAAGGTCTAGATATATCCAAACCAGACAAATCATGTATCTACCCCCGGCCTGTCGATCTTATGAAGCTAGTCTACTAGCATGAAGGGAACTCGTTTTCGGTTTCAAACATAGAAATTACAAGAACATCCCAAAAGCTTCTCCATTTTAGAGTGACTACGAAGGATACTGACTTCCCTTTTCATTTTCATGTTTTAAACTTGTTTAAATCTTGGTCAAACCAAGGATTTGACCAAGATTCAAATGGGCCTAAAAATTTAGAAAAAATTCAAAAAGAGAATGAAAAACCAAAGCACATAGCATTCTTATGTCATATGTATAGTAAGCATTCAAGTTGATAAACAAGGTCTAGACATATTCAAACCAAAAAATCATGTATATATCTACCCCTAACCCTAAACTGATCTGTCGATCTTATGGAAGTCAATCATGAAGAGAAGTGGTTTTGGGTTTCAAACATGGAAATTTCAAGAACATCCCAAAAGCTTCATTTTAGAGTGACTAAGAAGGATCCATGCTTACTTACTCGTTTTCACGTGTTAAACTTGTCTAAATCTTGGTGAAACCTAGGATTTGACCAAGATATGATTCAAATGCTAAAATTAAAAAAATCAGAAAATGAAAACAAAGTACATAGTCTTCTTATGTCATAAGCATATTCAAGTTAATAAACAAGGTTTGGACATATTTTCAAACCATACAAATCATGTATCTATACCCCTAACCCTAAACTTTTTCTTATGATGAAGCATGAAGAGAAGTGGTTTTGGCTTTCAAAGAAAATTTCAAAAACCTCCAAAAACTTCATTTTAGAGTGACTGAGAAGTTAGCATTAAAGTTGATAAACAAGGTTTAGACATATTCAAACCAGACAAATCATGTATCTACCCCTAACCCTAAACTCGGTCTTATGAAGTCTAGCATGAAGAGAATCGTTTTGAGTTTCAAACGTTTAAGCCAAAAGCCCCATTTCAAATATTTCAAACTTATTCAAAGTTGGTTCAAATTTGAAAGACATACAAGTTATAGCACACATAGTGCATACATTTTCACACATACTGCACTAGATGCTAACCCTATAGTTTGAGGCCACTTGGATGAGGTCGAAAAAGTTCTTGGATTAGAA